>JAPXFQ010002603.1:0-1200000 GCA_028564705.1 Apricaphanius iberus
ACTGAATTGAATTGAATTGTTCCCAAGAAGGGCAGCAAATAAACCACGTTGGTCCAGGTAAAACATCAAGAATAGACTGACAATGCAAAAAGTCCAAGACAGCAATATTTTTTTAACTTATGAATCCTTCTTCTAAATGGAATATTTAAATAATTATTCATTTTATAATGAAAAGGTGGATGGCACATTTAGTCCTGTCTGGTTTCAACAATGATGCATCTTAATAGAGCCCGTTTGTGTCATTGCTTCTCATTCAAGTTTCATCCTAATTCTGCCCATAAACACTTTAATGAATATTTAAATTCAACTCAACCCTATTGTTCCCATTCACAACAATCATCTTCGTAATAAGACTCTGTATATGACAGACAGGCTCAACTCATATTGAATCCAATTCAATGTGAACAAGGAATGAGATTTTGATTAGTTAAAAGCAATGCAGGCACAATTTAGTGATGGTCTGCATATTTTTCAACATGATGGACTAATCCGTGTGCCAAGACAAATGACATATAAAAAAAGCCCCCTGATATTTGGGACCAGTAGGCTGGAAAATATCACAGCTCTGTTCCACAGTGAGAATCTGTGCTTAGCTTTCATGAAACAGCTGGATAAACACTAATAAAAGATTAGACCAACATCAGTAAGGGAGAATTGTCAATACTGTTAATAATGACTATTTGCATAGATTTATTGCTAATAAACTAGTTTAAAAATTCTGAAATTGAGCTTTGATCATCCAAAACATATAACACATATGTAAAAATACAGAGGCCATATAACAAGATTTAGTCAGTTCCAAACACATTGGCCAAAACAAATATTAACTTTCTAATCTATAAGTGAAAAGCAGAGTTGTCAGAACAGGGATAGTTGGTTTGGTGGTTCTTAGTGGTATCTCAGGTTTTAACCATATGTTGGGAGAACCACCTGTTTCCGTTGGGCAGGCCTACTTTCTCAGCAAAGCTCCCCAAGGTTGAGAGAAGAAATCCAAAAGGAAATTTTAATGAACGGAATCAGTATATTACAGCGATAGGTATTTGTACAACTATGAACTATATCATATTACAGAAACAAATACATTCTCAATCACTGATACTGTTTGTGTGTGGATTAAAGCCCACCTTCTGGTTGTACACAGTGAAGTTATCGTAGAGCTTGACGATGCATTCGGCCTTCCTCTGGAACTTTCTGTAGGATTCCTGAGTCCACCACTGTTTGAGGTTGCCATAGCGGTCGTACTGGCCCCCTAGGGACATGAACCATTGCATCACTAAGATGAAGGGCAAAAGTGCAGGGGGATGGTGAATGTCAGCATGAAGTCATCGTTCTCTAAAACTTTTCTTCACAGTCAAAGAACTGCCAGACATGCCATTGGTCCGATTTTTGGTAATCTGCCAGAGCAGATTATACTGTAAATTCCCCCCACTATGTTTGTTGGCTAAACCCCTTTATCTCGCTAGCTAGCATGAAGTGTACTGCCAAAGAGGCTTATTTTGTCCACTTGTTTGTTAGGTGAACAGCAGATATCAGATGAGCAATCTGGTAGAGCAGTGGTTTTGACTGGGATCAAAAGTTATAAATAAATAATAAAAAAAGAGTGAAGATGGATTAAAAACGGTAAAAAATAAATAAAGAATGGTTACTTGATAGAACATGTGCAGAGAATTTGTCCTTCTTACCCCAGTCATCATAACCGTGCGTCAGCTCATGCCCGATGATGGCGCCTATTCCTCCAAAGTTCAGGGACCTGGGAGGAGAATGGGAACATGGGAAATGACTGAAATTCAAACTCTGTCTGCATTTTGACAAGAGCTTGAGATGTGTTTGTTGTCTGTCATTTGGACCGTCGGGGTAAAAAAAAAATAAAATAAATTCACTCATAATCTATTTTTTACCCATACATTTTTTTTAAACGATAACTTACTCAATACTATTTACTTTTGTATCAATTTTAAATAATATTCAATCCAAAGAAGTTTAGCAGGGAACTGCTTATAAAACATAAAATTAAAATGATTGCACTAAAAATAAAAATACTTAATCTGCTATGGCCTGAATGCACAGCGTCTAAATAAGTCTAATTCCACTATGCTTGTAATCCAAAAGTAAGATACTCACACTGGCTCACTTATTTATAGGGTGGCCAACTTACCAGGTTTAGGAAGTGATTAGCTATAGTTTGTGCAGCAGCTAGCCACCAGATTTAAAAGCGTCAACAAGACGTAGAAATAATTTCTAACCGGATAAATCAGGTGGTGAATAAATCTTTCAAATTTGAGGAATTTGAAATAGCAGCAACAAAGCTACTAAGCTGGAGAACTCAGGTTTAACGTCTGCCTAAAAAATCAATCAGACAGCTGCAGCTGATCCAGAATGCTGCTACTCACGCCCTCACTAAAACTAAGAGAGCACGTCACCTCTGTTCTGAAGTCACTACACTGGCGCCCTGTAGCTCAGAGAATAGTTTATACATCACAGAATGTCTTAGCGAATAAAATACATTTAACATCTGTTGCTGTCGTATGGACCTTTCAGTACATAAGTCTTCCTATCCAAGTCTACTTTGATAGGAAGTACTTTTCTACAGAGTCAGAACCAAACATTGAGAATCTGGAAAAATAACTTCCAGAAAAATGCTAAACTGCTGAAACACTGGTTTCCTTTAAAGCCAGGCTAAAAACCCATCCGTTAAGAACGACCTTTGATCGATAATCACTGGAACATAGATTAATTATAGTGTGGATTACAGCTTTTTGTTATTTTTGTTTAATTTCTCACCGCAATGTCCATTTTCTTGTGTGTTTATTTTGCTTTGCGTTTATCATGTAGAACACTTTGTTGCTGAAGGGTGCGCCCCAAATAAACTTAACTTCAATCAGAGGGAAATAGTCTTTGCAGGTTTAAGGCAGACAGGTTTTGTGAAAGAGGGTAACATCTAAAATCTAAAATCTCCCTCCTTGTGAAATCAAAACTTGGTGCCATAGTGAGATTCCCATATTCAAACCCTTAACCCTTTAAACATCTGTAGTTCTCTCCACCACCTGTGCAGAAACACCAACAGCCACTCCAGCCATCTTGTTACAAGAACAGACTAACCATATGGATGACAGCCGTCTGGGAAATCCTTTGTTTCGTTGTTCCTGTTTCACACTTTCACACACACTCACTCCCACATCTATACTTGCAGTAAATCTAGAATGGTAGTTAGAAATCAGATGTTTAATCGATTTCAGTCATCACTACAATAAAATCTATTGCAGTTTTGGGAAAAAACGGATTCAACATTCTGAAAAGTTGCTGGTTAAAATGCCTCTGAAGTCATACTCTCGGTAGTTTACTATGCAAGGGTCATATTGTTACAGACTGACACATAAGCTTGTTTCAAAAGACAATGCCGTCATCAGTAAACCTTTTGGTCATTCCTAAGATGTCAGCCTGTGGCAGCAATAAAGCATGATCAGGTGTTTTTCACAGTGTTTACCTGCATACTGTTGCTGACTGGGGATCATGACATCACCCTCTGTTGTGGTAAGGCGTGATCTTCATTAATAAGTTCAATTTTCCAGGAATTTTGTGCTAATATTACTATCAAGCATGCTGGCATGAATGCAGAAATATTCCCCCATGGCCATGGTGTAATAGCGCATTCAAAAGACACACTGTGCAGGAAATATTACCCTAATATGCCGTCACAGTGTGTCCTTTGAAAACGCCTATTAAAGGCGAATTATTTTTTTGTTTTTCAATCTGGGCCATATTTATAGCATGCATTATGTTCACTTACTCACCCAGACAAGTTTGGAGCTACTTGGAGTCCTTTGGGAGAAGTTTATATCCATTCTCAAACATATAATGTAATGGGAGTTGTAGGGGCCTCTAAATACGGCATTATCTTCCAGAAAACGCCTTCATTTCACCAACATTTTGTTATTCATTTATTAGCACTATTCCAATGTGTGTTTGCAGAATCTTGGAGGTGCTTTGCTGTCTTCAGAGTTTTTTTTTAAATCCAACTAAACTGGCAACTTCAGGCAATGTCAATAACATTAGTGCCATGCAGCATCCCAGTTGCAGTCTGATCAACGCTTTCAGACTGTTTGACAGCCGTCGGTTAGACAGAACTTGCTACTGCAAACATCAACATGGTTCGGCATTTGCGTGTTTCCAAACTGCACAAACAAAATAACCAAGTGGACGAAGTTCTGCTTCCATGGGCTTCCTTTCCCCAACCTTCTTAGCCTACAGCTGCAAAGGCAGCTTCAACATTACTGAAATCACCGGTTAGTGTAAATTAAAATCTGTCGGATGAAAAACCTGTAAAACCCCCGGATAAAAACAAAGCACCACCAAGATGCTCCTAAATCACAGGGGAATAAGGGTGTCTATTCATACCAAAACATTCGTAAAATGAAGGAGTTTTGGGGCAGATGATGCCTTTTTTAGAGGAGGCTTTTGCCGTCCCCACTGCTGCTCCCATTATATGGATATAGACTGATTGTAAATGGATATAAGCTTCTCCCAAAGGACTCCAAAATTGTGTGTGTGAGTAAATGAACCAAAAACATTCTAGAAATAGGGTTCAGGTCGAAAAAAACAAACAAAACTAAACCTCCTTTTTAAGGCATTTAAGAGGGATGCAACCATACTACTACTACTACTACTACTACTAATAATAATAATAATATTTCTGCAATTCTAATAACTAGACTTGTCACTATAGTGCACAGCTTTAAAGTTGGTCCCCAAGAGTAATTTTCCCTACATACCAAAATTAATATCTTACAAAAAATGTTTTAAGGTTAATGCTTAATGCACAGCCTCTTTAAAGCATCTGGCAAACAAAAGCTTTCTGAGTGATTTGAAGTGTTTAATTATTGTCAGATACTTGGCTTTCTTTTCCTTTGTCCCTTTGTCCTCATTGCAAATTCTGCTTAGCCAAGCTGGATTAAAAAGCGGAGCAAATGAGACCTTGCTTGAATCCATGTGTTTCGGATTTGTATTGAATAAAATTCAGAGAAATGCCAGCTATTTTTTGCTTAGATTAATTAGAAAAGGATAAAATATATGTTTCACAAGCAATGCGTGAATCCATAGAGACTTAGAAAATTAGTCTTAATTTCCCAAGTTGTTGACTGATTAAAAAAAAAAGGAACACAAAAACATACCCATAATTCTGTAAATGCCCACAAGTTTCCTGTGTCCCTCCCAGAATACATGAGGTTACCCATTCCTCTCCTTGACCCCCTGTACGGAGCAGGACAGGTGTCTCTGTTGTACATGCAGATCCGGAGAGCAACGAGAGGTCAGACTTAAGGCTATTGACATCGCTACATCTGAAAATGACTTTCTGACAGCTAGTCGATAAGCTGCCTCACACTGGGCCGACTCCCTTGCTAAACTAACAGGCTGTTTGAAGCTTCATTATACTCAACATCAGTGTAGAGATGTGAGTGTGTGAGTATGTGAGTTTATGGGAGGTTGGGGGTACTGCAGTAATAATTTTTCAGGGACACGTTTGTGTGTGTGCGTCGTACAGTCATTAATTAAAATCGATTTGCATGGGTAGCTGCCACAAGCAGAAGCAGTAGCGATAACGTCTAATGAAGACATACAAATGTAAGCAAATGCTGAATGCACCAGCCACCAGGTCTAATTATCTCTTACTTGTGAATATCTATAAAGCTGTAAAACTACAGGTGACGTAGTGTCACCATATGTGAGAAATTAATAATTGACCCCTTCAATGTGTTGATCAGCTGCTTAAACTTTGACTCATTGGTCCATGAAACCTTTGGTCCTTTGGCTGGTACACGTCAGCAAACTTCAGTCAAGTTGAAAGGTCTTACATTGGGAGCAATGTTTTCTCTCTTGACTAGCACACAACTAACCAATCAACCAATAGAAACGTAGAAGTGGCCTCACTCTTGAATATAACTGGTGTTCTAGTTTCTGGTTTATCTGTACATCGAAGATGATCATAATGCATTTGTAAAATTTTTTAGAATCTGCTTCAGCTATTTTTCTTGACAGTAGAGGATCCAATCTTTTAACCTCAAATCCGATCCGATTTCAAGCCCCATCCAATATTTTGCCTTTAGTTTTGAAATTTATAAAACTGAAATATATTTTAGCAAGTAACTCTACTTAACTTTTTGATAAGACGAAATGTATCAATAGGTATTGTCATTATTATTGTAAATGCTATGAAATCAAAATCTTAGAGAATTAACGGTCATCTTCAGTTTAATATTTCAGACAAAAGTAAAAAGCAAAACACTTACGTGGTATTATTAAAAAAAAATTTTTCCGTCAGGCTATATGCTAGTGTGCACAATGCCGCCCTTCACTTTCATGGGATTGCATTTACTCCGTATTTTTTTAGTAAATACGTGTTAGAAGCAGTGAAATTAGTGTGATAATCAGCCTCAAGACCGAACATATATATTTTCTCAGCCACTTATATTCGCTTTTCACCTGTGCATACCCTCCCAACGCTGCCTACTGCTCTGTTGTTTTTTTTATTTTTATTTTTTTATAATAATTGTTTTAAGATATGTGGACAGGATTGGTAAGCACAAGTTCTGCACATGAATAAAAGAGGGTTGGGATTATTCCCAGCATGAACTGACAGTAAGGGATGTAAAACAGGCAACGTTAGTGTTATTAACTAGCTTAACATAATATATTGACATGTATTAACCAGTCATCATCTAGCTAAAATGAACTGTATTTAACAACATAACTCAACTTACAGCTTGTGCTAAGAAAACTGTCAAGTTTTCTGTCTTTTACTGGATCTGGATCAGTTACTGAACATGCCTCTGTGCTCTCCTGATATGCAGCCCCTGTCCGTGATTAGCTGCTTCCCACTAAATTGTGTACGCTTGAGGTGCGTTTAAAGACAGGCAGGAATAATACGTTACCACATATTCATGGTTTAAACTGCTGAAAAAAGTGCAGAGGCCAGAGGGCACTGAGACAGAAAGAGTGGGAGACATTTCCCACAAGTACCCTTCGTCTGTTACGCCAATGTCCAGTATACAGTAGCAGTTTCCCTAATGAGCCACAGGATGAAATGTTTATTTAAAAAAATCAACCTTCTGCAATCAAGCAGCAGGCCAGTTCACTGACCAGGCCACCATCAAACGTAAATAGGAGGTAATTTTGCAAAAAATCGGCGCAACTCGTTAGCTAATATAGCCGATCTCCAATCACTGAAAAATATCGGCCCAATCCGATGTTGAGATCAGGATCGGTAAATCCATACTTTTCATTCAGTGTATAAATTACTTTACTATACAGTTTCTATATAATTATTTCATTTAATAATATGAGCTTGCATCTGCTGGTAACTTTGTGAGTGCTACACTTGAATTTCCCCACTGAGGGACGAATGAAGGATGATTCTATTATATTATAAATGGTCATGATAATGGTATGATAACCTCTGATAGGAATGTACTGTTATAAATTGCAATGGCTAGTTTTTCTGTTACTGTAATTCATTAATACTTTATTTCAAGAATCTCCTCTGACAGCAGGAAAAAAGTGGAATAGTTATACCGGGAAGAAAAAAGATGGGGAAGCAATCTATTTTCATGCACCATCAAATTACTTGACGGCTTAAATTTAAAGAGACGACCTTTCAATGACACCTGTTCCATTAGCATGGGCTTGTTCAGTAATTGAGCTCTTGGTGGGTAGTTAAATTGGTTTAATCAGGTGAGCTGGGACATCAGTAGAAGCAGAGGGTTTCCAGAAAAACGCAGGCTTTAACGACCTTTGTTTTAGCTGAGGAGCGCCAGAGGCTCTCTGTGGAGAGGCAGCCGGGATACTCACTGTGGAAACTCCGGATTGTAGAGGGTGGGCTGCAGGATTCCAGCAGGAAAGACTGTGAGACAGATAGACATGAGAGAGTTACGATTGTTGACTAAATCTTACCTGAATATAATAATAGCCCTCTTATTATTTCATAATGTTGTCTTGAACAGAAAATAAAATCGGAGGTTTAGCTGAGGGAATTTCGAAGGAATGGTGCAAAACTGAGATGACTGCTTCTGCAGGTTAGTTTTGCTAGATTGATTGAATCCTGACGACCACATTAATTCTTCAGGCAGTACTATATTCCATCGTGTCCTTGGGTAAGACACTTCACCTACCTTGCCTACTGGTGTTGGCCAGAGAGGCCGATGGCGTGATATGGCATCCTCGCTTTTGTCAGTCTGCCCCGGGCAGCTGTGGCTACAAATGTAGCTTACTTCCACCAGTGTGTGAATGTGACAGTTAGTGAATAATGGAATTGTGAAGCGCTTTGAGGGTCTCAAAAAGCGGTAATGCAATCCATTATTATTACCTTAATTCTAGATGCAGAATCTTAAGGATTAAAGAAAGAAAATATTTATTTGAATGCAGTTCTGTGTTGTACCTTTAAGTCATGTGTGTTTTGCTCCCAGTTCTTATAAAATGTCACACTTTTTCACATCTGTCTTATAAATATTATAGCATAGGAAAATATATAGTCAAACTGGATTATAAATTAAACATTTTTGGGGGAAATTTATTTCACAAAACCTGAGACCAAGAACAGACATTTCATGAAATTTCTTGAAAAGCAAGTTATAATAATAATAGAATACAGAAAAACAAGCTGCAAAGATTTAAAGTAGTCAAGTTATAGAGCAGTTTAACAAACGGCATGACAGCTGATCAAAGTGGTCAAAGTGGTGGACGAAAGAAAACAAACAAAATCAAATAGTAAAATACAGCAACAAGCAAATACCCCAACACAGAATAAAACTGCGTAAAAATACTTTATAAATACTGGAAGTAAAATATAGATGAGTAAAAGTGTTACAACTGATTAAACCGACGTCAATCACCGAAAGCTAAAATTATGGGCTTTCAGTCGCTATTTAAAAGTATATTATATACTATATATATATATATATTATATTATAGAGGTGGATTTTCTTAATGAAAGTTGAAGACAGTTCCGTAAAGTCGGACCGGCAAACGTAAAAGCACGTTCTCCAAGGGATTTGTAATTTATTTTTGGAATTTGTAGAAGCAGATGATCAGCAGACCTCAATGCACGGGAGGGGTTGTCATTAATGAGCAGCTCCGAGATGTAGGAGGGAGCCAAATTATGAAGAGATTTGCAAACAAAGAGCAAGATTTGGAACCGAATGCGCTACAAAACAAGAAGCCAGTGTAATTTGGTCAGCAGGATTGATGTGAGATCGTCTGTCTGTTAGAGAGAAAACATGCTGCTGCATTCTGAACTTTCTGCACTCGGTCAAGTGAAGACTTGTTAACTTAAAAAAGGTTAGAATTTGCATAGTCAGTTCTAGAAGTGATGAATGCGTGAATGACCGACTCCAAATGTTTTCTCTTAAATACGACTGAAAAAAAAAACGGGATTTGAGGGTAGCATTAACTTGAGGCAGCATGGACATATCGGAATCAATTTTAACACCCTAACTGGTTACACAGAACTTTAAAATGATCGAAAGAGATAAGGGATCCTGGATTAGGGTGGCATGTTTTTTTTTTTTTTTTTTTAGAAATGAAGAGAATAGCTTCTGTTTTTCTATCATTTAAAAGTAGAAAATTTAAAGCCCGCCAGTTTTTCATTTCTGATAGACGGTCCAAAATTGAATATTATGCTAACTCTGTTTGATTGGGGACCAAAATTGCAACATTGTTGCTTTTTTTTGTTAAGTGCAGTTCGCTTTGAGACTACACTTTGTCAAATTAACCAAACTTTTTGAGCAACATCTTTACCTACTCACCTGTGGTGGCGCTGCACCACGAAGCACTAAACCCAGGGACAATTCCTGTTTTGTGAACCGCAAACCATCGTGGAGTGGCATCAGTTTTAGGATTTCTCTGCTGTCTTTGCTAAATTTGCCAAACAAATACATTGGCATGAGCAGGAGGCAGAGGTGTTGTTACATGGTTGTTTTGCTTGTATTTACCCAGAATGCCCTGTGCTACAGTCCATTTCCTGCTTTTGAAGAATAACCCAGCCCACTTGGGATTCACATATGCAATTGAACGGCACCATAGTTCGCTTCAACAGAACCAAGACAGACCCTGCATCTGAATCCTTAGTATTTACTACATGCTGCGCAGCAACTACTACTTGACCGTTGATGTAGTGAACACTGCGCAGAAAAGGAGCAAGTAGTACACATGAGATCGGACGTACTGCTCCACCATTTTGTGTTTCCTTTGACCTGAATGTTTCGTTATGTAAGGTCGCCTGTGGTCCCGTTAAATAACTTATCAACTTAATTTTAATCAGTTGTCAAAAAACAATTAAAGTTATCAGTAACATTGCCACACTGACATTTATACATCGAAATTGCCGCGGTGTCAATGGTTGACAGTTCCTCGGAAGCCATTCCTTTCGTGTGATCACTCATCCTTTATGATTTTGGGGCTTCCGCTGCATTGTGGAATAGGGTAGCTTCCACCGGCTGCTTACTGTGGCGGTAGTACACATTCGGGAACTTTATGCTTACTACTCCAATCCATACTGGAGGTTCAAATCTACTACTACATTGTTCCCTTACTCCTTTTCGCCTGCTACGTAGCAAGCGTGGTAGGGGTATTCAGATGCAGCCCTAGACTTTTAGAGTTAGCTTTTTTTGTTCTACATCAGACTTCAATTTGCATTCACACCTCCACATCAGGACCAGGGTATCTGGCCAGATGAATTAAAGTTTGATAAAAGCAAACTAAACTCTAGTCTAAACTCTAAGAGACAAAAATCAGTGATACATACATCAGCAAACACTCTTGAGAATGCAACAATCTTTAGTCTTAAGTGAACACAAAGAAGGAAGAGAAGGGCTGAAAATGGAAAACATGAATTAGTTGAGGGAAGTAACATCAAAATATTCCAGTGGGCTCTGATGACTGTGTTTGTCAAACTCCTCATGTCTTCCAGCATCAGCCGGTAAGCACAGCATTGATTTTTTTGGAAGAGATTGAATCCAGCAGGCAGACACCGAAGGTGGGCCGATCCTGGGAGACGATTAGGAGCGAGAAGGAGGGGTGACATCGCTAGGCTAGATTTGTTAAAGCTCGCTGCGTGTTTTTCTTTCAGGGGGGAAAGTTAGCAATGAGAGAGATTGCGGTATGGGGAGATGTGCGTGTGTTTTTTTTTTTTTCTCTCCAGAGGCTATTATGTTTGGCTTGCTGTAAACAGACAGCAACACGGTGTAATTGATTCATTGATGCATGTAACTAAGCACAGGTAACAGGAAAGGTTTCCCTTGTGTATGTGAGCTTGATTGTGCCAGTAGCTGACACTTGTACGTATGTGACCGAAGAAAAGTCGTGCACTCACCCATTTGATTCTTGTTAGGGAGGTAGTAGGCATTAAGAGCCTGTGGGGGGAGAAGCCACCTGAAGAGAAAAATTGGACAAAAAAGGTTTTAGAGACAAGATCCCTTTACGCTCTATCCACTCAAAACACACCGAACAGAATCACAAACACCACTGCCTTTATCCCTCCAAATCCCCCTGTTGAGATATCCACTCTGAAACATTCCACAACTGACGTGCCTCTGTGCATACAAAAACGTGGATGGTTCCTTTATGGTAATCCACTTAAAGCCCATAAAATCGATTGGCATAGATCCCCCAAATGACTAACTCTGACAGACTGAGATGCCCTTGTTCCAACTGAGAGAGTGATGGCTTTGCTTGGAGAGAGGAGAGATGGAGAGGCGACAAGACGGACTGCTTCTGTCTTTATTTTACACCGAACAAAACCTAGCGAGTCAGGAAACGTCCACTTTTTGGTGATAAAGAGCGCGAATGTGAGTGTGGGCTAACGATACTGTTGTGTCAAGCATGCTGGAATACTAATAAGACTGTAATGTGTTGTCATAACAGAGAGGCACTCAATCCAAGTCGAGCAGGGCTGTATTTTAGAAAAATGAAGGGTATGTCCCACAGCACTCTTCTGCTGCCTGGCTGCTATAGATAAGTACGTCAAATGGATTTTCTGCAGCTGTTTATGCTGATTTAGGATCTGTTTGTTTAATTTAGAGGCACATCAGGAAATATGGCAAAAGAGAGATTTCTGGGAACACATGTTAGGCATGTCAAACATACGGGACTTTTAGAAGGAGCTACAGCAGGACAATGCTGGGAATTATTGAACTAAAGGCTGTTTGAGGCAAGGTGACACTCACACTGTCTTGTCCACTTCTTCGTGTATTTTCTTCACAGACAGCTTGATGTTGAACTTAATGCTGTTGAGGATATTCTTGAAGTAGGTCTTCTTGTTCACATCAAACTGAAAGCAAAAATACAATGTAGATTTGGGTTTGAACAGTTGTTCAAGAGCAAGAGAAATGTCTTAAATTTGATTGGAATCACTTCACATGTTCTAGACCAGTTGTTCCTAACCGGTTTTCCATGAGGACCCCCCTTGTGTTTGGACCCCCCCCAACCCCAACTCCCACTACCCACATACTGTATATGCATTTAAAGTGATTAGTTAAACATTTATTTGCAAAAATTAAACAACAGCTGTAGTTTTTTTTATTGTTTTCTACTGTAGATTATATACACAATTTTCTTTATTCTTTTGGATCTTATAAATGTAATATTTACAAAAAATATGTGGTATCACACCTTCAGCACAGACAAATTACTGAGCATCCCCTGCAATTTTTAGGGACCCCGTTGGAGGCCCCACAGGTTGGAAACCCCTGTCCTGGACAATACTTTGAGCTTACAGCAGAATCGATCCATTTTTAGCTTTATCAGTCATGACCAATGAATGAGTCAAGTGATGAGTAATGAGTCAGAAACAGAAAAATCTGTTATATTCTCCTCTTATTGAATGCACCACACACAAGATCTACCAGGTCCAGCTGACAACAACACTGTTTCGATGTGGACACTCTTACTGAGTGAGTCAAAGGTAAATATGTTCAGTATCAGTAAGTCGGTTTAAATGGTACATGCAGTTCAGGTCGCCAGACACAAAGACACAAACAGGACAAACCACCATTCACGCACACAGTCATTAGACCAATTTAGAGAGACTAATTAACCTTTGGACTGCGGGAAAATGCTGGAGTACCCGGAGGGAGGGAGGAACCCACACATGCACAACGAGAACATGCAAACTCAATGCAGAAAGACCAAAGGTTGGGATTTGAACCAAAGCCTTTTTGCTGCAAGGCAATAGTGGTACCAACTGTGCAGCCTTCTAGAATTTTTTTTTTGAGAATTGGAGAATATTCTTTGAGTGTCTATATAGCATATGAAACTTAGTTGGGGCTGAAAATGACCCAGGAGCGAGATTTATGGCTAGATATTACCCCATTATACCCTACCTTGGAAAAACAAATGTTCCCGCCCCACTCAGCCAGGACGTGAATATTAAATGGCTATACGATCCTGCCTATAGCTAGAAACTCTTGAAGCTAGAAACTCTTTGTATATCAGTGTACAGTATCCAGAAATTCTTTGTTTTTCTCTCACCCAAAGAGGACATTAGCAGCTAGCATTGTTCTGTGCTTGACACACCACTATGTGGCGCTTTAACGCCCCCACCCAACTTTTCACTGAATATGTAAGCAATTCTAACAATTCTCCCTCTCTTCCAGACGAAGTCGAGCACTCTTCCATGACCCAAACTCTTCTTAGACTGAACTGATTTGTTAAAATAAACATTTGCACTCCTTACATGTGTCTGGGAGTTGGTTCTTCATGTGGGTACGAAGATTACCCTCTAACATGACAGAACCGTCTCTCTGGTTTACAAAATTACAAACTCTTATAGGAAAGCAGTTCGGATACAGCACAACTTTTGGGTTAGTACATTTTACATCCCAAGCTGCCTACAATCAACAACAACAAGGTAAATGAGTTTTTTTTTAATTCTAGAATTCCTTTAAAGGTTAAGTAGAAGAAGCCCACTGCTGTCAGAAACCAAAAGTAAACCATGATTTCGTGAATATTTCAAGAAACGTCTCCAGTTTATTCAGACTGCGAGAGAGATTTAGACAGAGCGAATATCAGGAAGGTTCAATAGATTACAGCAAATGGTCCCTGGAAACATTTGGGTCTTTTTTTATCAATTTACAAGATAAATAAGAAAAATTCTGTTGTGATACTAATAATTTTGATGTTTGCTTAATCAGAAACTACTCACAAGAAAACTTAACGACACACATACTGTACTAAAGCATAAAACTCAGGGAACTGCTGTTAAGTACTTCTATTAATTCTTGCCCTGCTAATCGTAAATAAGAGATGTTGAACTCTAAATAACATTGGGTTTGGTTTTCAAATTTAGTAAAACCCTAGTTTCTGGCAATGGGGAATCTTATCTGGTACTAGTATAAACTAGAAAATCCCTTGTAGAGACCAGACCTCCACAAAGGCAGCTCAGTCAACCTTCTCCACCCAGACAACAAAACCCTGGAAAACATAACCTCTTTGGCAAAAGTGATAATAAGGATAATTCAACGCAAAAATGTTGGAGAAAAAGGAGGATAAAACAAATTGATAAGAAATAGCAAGGCTAAAGAAATATTCAGAATGTAAACCCGCAAAACTATCTCACTGTGCATCCGACAAGTTTCTTCATCCTACACACGCACCTCTCCAAGCTGCAGAACTTTTTTTTTAACTTACATTGAAGAGGTGTGATAAGGTGAAGCAGAATTATTTTTTTTGCAGCAATAATTCCAAACCTACTGCACATGCTGTAGGCAGAGACTGAAACGTAGATGTTGGGTGGAAGCATGATGGTGATTGAGCTCTGTGAGTGGACTATGTTTGCATATGCCTACTTAAAGTGGCCATATCATGCAAATTCCACTTTATCAACCCTAAATACACTCTGTTGTGCTTTTAGAGTCTCTGGGGGTGCAAAAAAGCATAACTTAGTCATTCGAAGTACTGTGGAGATATTGTTGTATACAATTTTGGTCATATTATTTAATCTGTTCAGTTTTCTCCATCCTCTATAAATGTTTTTTGAACTATAACGTCACAGTTACTGCATCAGATCTGCAAAACAAGGTCATAGACTTCCAGTTAAACACAGTGCAAATGTGCCATTTTTTATTTCTTACCGCAATTTTGTAGTCTAAGTTCAAGAATGCTGAAGGTACAAGTCAAAACGTTCAGCTGTTGGATTTTCTTTACATCATCTCCCAGCATCTGAACATCTGATAAGTACCTGGTTAAATTTTACCCGCATCCATGGAGAAAGTACTTTTTGTTTGCAGATGCACTTAGAGGAGGAGGGCCTCAGCGATCTCCAGCAGTATCGGGAAGGATTTGCTAAAAAACTTTTTAACTGAGTGGTCAGTTACGTCTGACTATGGAAATAACAGACACAGCAAAGTGGAAGCGGAAATCCATATATCGCACTTTGGAGGGCCACAACGTCGAAGTGATTTAAAGCCACAAGTTATAACCTATATTTTAAACACACCATGAATAAGGAAACAAAAGCTGAGGTAGTTCCCTCCGAAGCTACTTAGTATCGATTCTAGCGCTAGTCTCTCTGTGCTTGTTTGCTATACATGCTGCCGGCTTCAGGCAGCGCTGACTCAGCGACCTGAACCAACAGCTCGAACTGATACTATGTTTGCCCGATGGGCTCCATAAAGCCTCTATTTACCTATGGTGTAGAAGATACCTAATTTCTCCGTTTACCGTGGGTAAAAAGAGTTAAGCTTTGACTTTCAGACCCGCCCCCCACAGTGTTCATCCTCAACACTTGGCTATGCCCCGCCATATCTCCTGGTCCTCTCCACTTTCGTAGAGTTTTTTAAATGTTGCCTGGGGACGGGATGGTGCTTTTTGATGGGGTTCAGTTACATTTTAAGTCCTTGTCTCTAATGTTGCTACCCCCAAAGATGATGGCAAAATAGATTAGACTCTCCACAACAGACTTGCAGAAGATCTGAAGCATCTTACTGCAAACCCTGAAGGCCCTAATCTTCCTCAATAAGTCTGCTCTGGTCTGTCACTTCTTGTAGACTGCTTCAATGTTCAGTCTCCAGTCCAGACTGTTGTCCAGGTGACAACCAAGGTATTTATACTCCTCAACCTTCTCCACTTCTTCTCCCATGATGCAAATAGTGTTTGACTTAATTCTGTAGCTTCTAAAATCTACAAAAATGTATTTTGTATGTTCACATTTAAGGTGAGATGATTGTTCCCGCACCATCCCAACGCTCTATACTCACCATCTCATCCATCTCTGATACCCCCAAAGACTGCATAGCCATTTCAGTTATTTCCTTAAAATTTCCTGTATTTGACTCCAAAAATATTCTAAGCTTAAAAGAATTCTCACACCAAAACGCAAAGTTCAATTTCCACCAAACGTAATATTTGGCATTTAGGCCAAAAAGTACAATTTTAGTCTGAGACCTTAGCTTAATTGCTGTATTGTACTGAAATTAAATCACAAACAGGATGACTCTTTTTTGTTAATTAGGTGCTTTTGAACTCAATTTTATTAATGTGCATCATTATAAGGCGGCTGAACGCAAATAAACACAACCCTTTAAAAAAAACTATTTAGCAATTTTGTGTCTACGTATTTCTAATAGAAGGAGCAGAACTAACTCTGTAGAAGAAATGATAGTGTTTATGTTTAAACCTAGATTAATTATATTAATTAGAGTGTCAAAACATCTTTCACAGAATTAGCTTAATGTGATGCTGCAAGTTGCAGTTATTAATAAGGTGAAGGTAAATTATGAAAATAATCAAACTAAAACAAAGGCTTCAAATGATTAGTTTGTCTTCCAGATGAGGGTTTGTGCAGCTGTGCTGTAGCTAATGCTCCCCCAAGCTTCTGTGCTCTCAGTTATTACACTCTATCATCAGTCACCCATTGCTATGTTATGGCATAATTAGCTTTCAGAAAAGCTCTGCAATCTCTGTGTACTTGATTTACATCTACACATTTAAATAAACCATTAGTGTTTTAAAACTACACTTTCAAAGCAACAATAAAGACCATATATTCAATCTAGGTGTACCCTATGCTGTCTTTGGTCGCTATTCTGATTCTGGACTAATATTGTGATCGGTAACCTACAACATCAGGAATGTGATGCCTGCCTTCTAATGCTACAAACTTTGTATGATATTTTATTGGGATTTGATGTGCTAGACTAACAGAGCAGTTCAGAACTTTAATTTTATAAATTAAAATCAAAAATTTGTCTCATTTGCACTCATCCCCCTTCTATTCTAAAAACCCTAAATAAAATTCAGTGCAACCAACTGCATTTATGTGACCTAATTTGTAAATAAAATCAATCTGTGTTATTTAATTTAAAGGTAAATACAGCAGTAAATGCATCAGAGGTTTGTTACAGAATATCCATGAACCAACAGCATCATGAAGACCAAGAAACACAGCAGAACGGTCAAAGAGAAAGTATAGAGTTTAGTTGTAAAACAGTATCACAACCTTTGGACATGTCACATAGCTTTGGTCAATACAAAAAAGGACAGCTTTAATCACAGCTGTCACACACACCTCCAATATGTGACCATCCACTAACATCCCAGATAAGGAGAACAACCTTTTTTTTTTTAACTAAAAAGGTTTTTTGGGCCAGAGTGGCCTTTATTTGGTAGGGGACATATTTTTGATGTGGGGAAAGACCTGTGACAAAGGTTGCCTCGGACGGGAGACAGCCGTGCTGAGGCCTGGGGCTTCTGCACATGGGGTGCCTGCTCTAACCACTACGCCAGGGAATGGACCAGGAGAACATATTTTGTAGAAGGTACCACAATGCAGATGGTAACACCGAAGGAACTTCAGAGATCGACCGCTCAGGTGAAACAATCTGACAAAGACAACAATGTGCACTCTACAAAGCCCCGTCTTTATTGTTTAAGTGCACAGTGACATGAGGTCACATTTTTTTAACCTACACTATAGTAGAAAACTAACACTCCACATCACCGTGTAGGACACATCCACACGATTAAATACTGTGGTGGTAGAATCATGTGTTAGGGGGTGATTTCCCTTAGAGCAACATCAAAAGACAGCAAAGTTTCTGAGAAGATGGGTGGAGCTAAAAACAAGTTCATGCCATCGCAGAGTTTGAAGACTGGGCAAAACTGTCTGAATACAAATGCATGGGACCATTTAAAGATTGTTAAATGTAAAAAATGAAAATAAAAATGTTTTGTTTTAACATTCCAGTTAGACTTAGTCTATCACTTCAAAATATTTGAGGTTTATACAGTGAAATACGTAAAATATTTCGTTACAATATGACAAACCCTGAAAATGTCCAGTGATATGAATATTTAAGCATAACAAAGTTGTCTCCAACCCCTCTGAAATAGATTTCTTTTGCAAAGACTGAATATTGCTAATTCTATCCTCTAGTTTTCATATTTAGTCTGATTTTTTTCATCCACCTTAACACACAATCTTAATGTATATCCTTCATTTCTGTGCCTGGTTTTTGGTCAGCAGTCTTTACAAGCATATTGTTTGACAAAGGGGTTTTTATTTGGAGCTGTCTGAATCAACAACCCTTTAATCTGCTTCTTTATTATAAATGGTCTCATCATCATTCTGTAAATGGTGGTGTGTTTTTCTCTAACGGAGTTCAATCACACTGATGCATGGTTCCACCTGAGGATAAATCCTTGTAGTGCTATGGAGAAAGAGCCGGACGCCAAGAAGAATGACTGGACGGGATGATGTGTGGATGCTGGATGACTGCATGGCCCAAAGTAAAATTGGCGGTTCATGACTCACCCCATATTCCTGGTCAATGAGCTCAGGTTTGAGCAAGAAGTCTGGGTATCCTGTCATCACCATCATGTGCTTCAGCTGGGAGAAAAGGAAAAATAAATTGGAGCAGTACGAAGGAAAAACCAAACAGATTACTTTGCAGTAACTAAATACCAGACATGTGTGCTTTGTTACTGAACCACTCTCTTGCACACATCAACTAATCAAGCAAACCCGGTCTAATAGGATTACAGGGAAGCTCTTTATATTCAGCATGGTCCTCTAAAAGGATTATAACTTTAGATTGTAAAAGTATTAAAAGGGATATCTTGCAGTGCAGACCCTAAATCAGCACCACAGAGAGATCCGGATTAGGCAATCCTCACTTCTCAATGTCAAGCCCTTCATGTATCCTATCACACTTCTATCTTGCCAAGCAATCAGTCAGACCCGTTCAACAGAGAAGAATCACAAAGAAGTTATTAAATTCTTTTCAAGTACTAATCGGATCTCACAGGAAGCCGTGTTCGTGATTTTAAGGTTCAGTTTAGTCTTCAAACCTTTGCTCTGGCAGCCTCCTTGGTGGCCTCATCCATCCAGTCCAGTTCCTGCAGCCGTAGATCCAGGGAATGCTTTATGTCCTCCACCAACTCCTGTACCTGGAGGGAAAGGACAATAAGTCTTTTATTAGTAAGTTTATAATTAAAGTCAGCATCCGTAGGTGTGTGGGAAGCAAGGATGTCAGTAGGATTGAAAGAAAGACTGAAGGAAGTCATAAGGATCCAAATTGGGATTAAAAACCATTCTTAGATGAAGATAAGATTAATTAGATACGATTAATTAATCTTTATCAGTTAACAAGCATTTGAGGACCTTATGCCTGGTCCAGTTTACTTTCCCTCCTGCCATTCCTGGAAGACCCCCTGCCTTCGCCCAGCTAAAGACAACTTATACCTTCAGTGCATATATATGTGTTAGAACACTGACTCTTTAGCTTTTAGACTTTTCCCTTCAAGAAACACTGGCTGCATGCAACAAACAGTGAATTACATGGATCAAAGCAGTTGTCTTGGCAAAATCAATTTTGAAAACTACTGAACACACTTCCGACAACTTATCTCAATGGCCCCCTGATTGCAAAAATCAATTAAATGAATCTGATTCTAACCAGTGGGTCATGGACATTTTAAGATGTTTCTTTTCTGACTTCCAGCAGCAGTCCTTCCATCATTGCTACCACTACTGAAAGCACCTTTTCCAAAACAAATGAAAACAGAGATAACATCTCTGTTAACAGCTAAGGAGGAGAAAAAAAGTAGCTTCCGTCAAGAATTAAAGACAGGATCATGGAGACCAATCAGAAAAAGGCTCAGTTTAGCACTGCAATAGCAAAGGTTCACTGTGTTTCATTTTTCTGCTGTTTGTTTTATTACCAACCATCAGGTAGGTAGGTTATTGACTTCACAGCTTTACCCCAGACCATCACTTTCATCTGAATGTATCCAAAAAAATGTGATAAACACGATTTAATTTTTTAAAATATAACCAGGGGATGTGAATATATTTACCAAGAAACTGTGTTTCATGTCTATGTTCGTTCGTGTCTTCTTCAGTCGCTACTGGCAACAATACATTTTTTAGCTTGATCTCCCCTGATCGTTGACCGGCTGGTGTTAAACTAAAAAGCAGCTGTACAAGGTTTCTGTTAAATGTGGAAAAGGAATATGTAAAAGTAATTACTAATGCTACTACTAAAATAGGCAGCCATTATATTATATTATTTTATTTAGTTTTGATCACTGATTTAGTTGTTAAACATTTTCAGATAACTTTTTTTAAACATAACTCAGGGTAGGTGTTTATTTTTTCCCTTCAAACTCTGCTCATCTGTCACCATTTCAGTGAAGCTCTTTGTTCAGGTCAAAACTTTTGAAAGGAAACTCAAAATTAGGTCTATTTCTCATCCGTAGACGTAAGACTACTTTTCTGTACTGATAACAGCACTCTTTGTGTTGGATGCCTTTACTGAGTGAAAGAAAAGTTAGTTATTTTCAAAATCAGCGTGTTGTTTAAAATGTCATAGAAGCGTAGCACAGAGATATAAGAAGCTTTTTAAAAAGAGGTTGTATTATTTAGATATGTTGAGACGTGTTGAGTCTGTGGCTCATGCAGGCTGGAACAAAGTAAGAGAGAACAAACCAAGCGGTTGCCAGAAGGGCTTCACGGATCAAAGAAAAGGTGGTGTTTTATAGTTCTGCGCTAATAGACAGGTTGAAAGAAATGCTGGTTGTCTAGAGGAAATCTCACAGCTAAGATAAAGATCTATTTTCAGTAGAGCAGCGTTTTCCAACCCTGGTCCTCGAGGCACACTGCCCTGCATGTTCCATATGCTACCTTGTTCTAACACACCTTATTCAGATGATTGTAGTTCAGCAAAAGCCTGTTAATCAGCCATCAAGTGAAATCAGGTTTGATATAGCCGAGAAGCAGGTAAAACATGCAGGGCAGTGCGCCTTGAGGAGCGGCGTTGAAAACACTAACACTAAAATGCTAACATAAGACGACAACTAAAAACGTGAACTTTGCATTTGTTTTGTCTTTGATTTAAAATAAAAGCAAAACCAACAGCCCGGTTAAGCTGTGTGGCATTGCTTGTGCTTCAAGTATAAAGAAATAATTCACCATTCAATATATCTGCTCATATTATAGCAAGAATGGAGTACTCAAGTCCTGGACTCGGACTTAAGTCCTGACTTGAGTCACATTTACGGGACTTGTGAATTACTCACGCAGCATGCTGATGACTTGCACTTGAACTTGGACTTGCAACATTGGACTGGGATTCAGACTTTGACGTAAGAAACTGTTCTTGTTGGAATTAGCATGTAGCCGATGCTAATGTTAGCTTGTTATGTCAGAATCCTGGCCAAATTAATAACCACAACTTGCCAAAGCCTTTGTAAAGATGACATGTCGATTATTCATTGTTTTCAAATGTATTTTAAGCATATTTTATTATTTTGCACATGCTACTGTATTGGCATGGTCATTGTGTGGTGGTACAAAGTACATTTACCATGTATGGCTGCCATTATTTAAGTCTTAAAATCCATACCCTGCTATCTTATTTTTGACTTGTTCTCAGGTGATTTATGACTTGACATGGCATCGAGGATTCTTCTTGGAACTTGAACTCGGACTTTACCCTTAGGACTTAGTGACTTGGACTTGGAATCGAATACTAAAGACTCAACTGTGACTTGGACTCAAAGGATGATGACTTGACCTCAACACTGTATTATAGTTCTTAATGAGAAATTAGAATTGGTAAAAGTCAGTATCAACAGGGCAAAGCTTTATGAAAACCTAATATCTGAATTAGCCACAAAACCAGAGGATCATTCTAGACCAACAACATTTTGCTACCATCCATGCTTATAAAGATCAATCTTCCAAAGTAAAGATCCTGTGAAATAGCTATGTGTTTAACCTTTCGTTACCTGTTTAGACATCGTATGTGTGCTTTTAAAAATGCCACTCCGAAGAGACGCTGCGTGTCTCTACATTTTCCTATCACCACAACAAGCTTAAGAGAAAAAAGCCCGTCGTTCTCCGCCCAGCATTCTGTCATTCAGCTTCAGCTCCTGAGGCTCATTAATTCTTGTTCATGCTGAGGTAAGCAGCATCTCTAAATGAGTGAAAGCTGTACACAATGTCACTGGCCTAAGGTAGGGTACCTGAGTGATGTTTAATAAGGTCGGCTAGCCGCGTGGTCATGACAACGTCGTGCAGGCTAAACAAAGAATTAATCAGTCAAAAATGCAGCATGCTCGCTCAAACCCTTCCCTCCAATCCACAGATTACAAAAATCTACACGCATGAAGCTTCAAAACCACTTATGTTGTTTTGTAATGCTTTTGTTTTGCCCCCGCTGCTAAATGCTTGATCATAAAAAAGCTTTCATCCTAAGCATTAATCAGAAAGGCTCCATTAGTATGAAGAACTTCTGAAAGTTAGCCATGTTATCTTATTAGAATCTTAACTGGAATGTAAAGAACTCAGGAATTTAACTTTCAATTAAGATACCATCCAAAAAATTAATTAGCATCCAAAGCTTATTTAGCTGAGTAAAAATGCGTCATGCTTTAAAGTTCAGAGTTTGGCAGAAATTTAAAAGGCTTTGAAAGAAAAGGAATGCTTTATGTAAGACTGTGTGTGGTGAGGAGAGTGAGTGTATGGGTGGGGATGAAAGGGATGAAAGGGTTTAAAGAAAGAACTTGGGTTACAGTGGTTCGAAATCCCATTGAGATCCATAACCACATAACCTAGAACAGACAACAGACAGACAAAAAAAAATCATATGGAGGAGTACTCATGTGCAACAGTAGCAAATGCTAAATGTTTTGCGACAAAATGAAACAAAAAGCAGCAAACAAACACTAGACAGGATAGACATGTGAGATTAGTGCTCGTGGGATTTCAACATCCCAGTTCAGCCATCAGAGCCATCGAGCCATGTCAAAATACTCTGCTGGACACTGTCTCCGAAGACTCAAATAAAGGTGAAATAATGACGACCTCCAAAAGAAATTTCAACGAATGGGAAATATGTTTCTGTTTCTCTGTAAAGAAATCAGAACTCTGTACTGGGAACAATCTAACTGAAAGTATGATGTCTAAGCTGCTAAAATGTATTTAAATATTTTCACCTTTAAGAAGACAGAAAATCCCAAAGATGCTAAACTGCGTTCAGTTTTATGTATTTCAGTTTTATCTGGACCTGATCGTACTGGACATTTTATTACAGATCACTTTGAGTTCAAGAAAACTCTGCTAAGTGGAGGTGTAAAACAGAAAGTTATTATTCATCGCAAAGTGAGCGCATGCTTATGTTTGCATTCTGACTTCACAGTGTGAGCTGTCGTAGCTGCAGGCTAGACTTTGTTTTGACAAAAGCTTTGTTTCTATAACCCTTTGTTATTTTCTGCTGTCAGAGCTGATTGTGTTTTTTGTCCCCTGTTAAATTGTGAAAAATGATATTTACAGCATTTTGGGATAGAACTGCCGATAGGAACAATTGAGTAATTGAAAAAAAAAGAAAGGAAAACAAAAAGTCCTTCTGACAACCTTAGAGTAGCTGTAACACACTTAGAACGTATGAGTTTGGTTCTTTCAGTGTGTTGCTTTAGCCAGACTATCTTTTTCAACAGCCAGCCTGTGCAGTTTCTTTACACACTTTTTTAAAGTTTTTAAAACAATGCTACGTGTTAATACGAGTGAAAGGTATTACTCTTGGTTTAATTTTTGATTAAAACATGACATTCTAAACCCACACTGAACAGATTTCTAGGATTTCCATCTTTCACCTCATGAATATTACTAACATTTGAAACATCCTCTCCAGAAGTGATGCTGAGAAACTAGTTAATGAGTTGGTTACTTCAAGGCAGGACCAATTTAGATCTTACTATCAGAAAGTCCACAAAATGCAATTAAAATATGATCAGAAGTGCTGCGGCAATGGTTTTGATGAATATTTAAAAATAAAATGAAAAACTAATATCCAATAATACCCTATAAATTAATTAAAATAATCAATGGGGTGTGGAATGTCTTGTTGGCATCAAAGGTCAGGCTAGCATCTCCAGTGAAGAACGGGAAGCTAAGGCTACAATTCACAAAAGAACACAAAACTGGACAAAATTATATTCTAGCATTAGGATTCTAAATCATCCTGATGGTAAAGTCAGATTTAGGGAATATTTTCCAGACACACTGGAACCAGTACTGTTTAGATCTTACAAATACCAGAGCATTGGTGCTGACCATATGCATACCTGTATGAGCACCGTTTACCAATCTTCTGATAGTTACTAGGAGCAGGACGATACACTATGACATAAAGCCAAAATAATCTCAAACAGTTTCTTTCTAAAGATGACAATGAGTTCACTGTATTCCAGTGACCGCCACAGTGACCAGAAGTCCATTAGAGAAACTTTTTGAATTTGATAAACAGGAGATTTACATGTGTGATGCCTTCATGACAAATGGATATAATGTGCTACTAGCAAGGTGTACCTAAGAAAGTGGTCGGTGAATGAGCCTTTAATAGTTACAACAGTCAGGTTTGGTAGTTTCGAGCTCCATGTAAAAAAGCTCAAAAATACAGATATGTGTAGGATGTTACATTTTCAGGATAGAATTGTCTTTGTCGTGTGCATGCTATGAACATTTGATCAAATTGAACAGAGGATTCCATTAAAGCATTTCATTTGCAACAGAGATAGGCATGTGGTGCATATATTCCAACCTTGGCCTTGCTCTGTGAAGAGAAGTGCTTCTGAACAAACAGCGCCCCCAAGGCCATGCCGAAGTGCTTGTTGGCCTGAGTGAGGCAGAGCCGGCCCAGCTCCAGCTGCTGCTCGGTGCCGTCGATCTCTCGAGAAAACTCGTGGATGGTGCTTCGGAAGGCGGTGGACAGGTGCTCACTCAGTGCCGCCACAATGCGCCACAGCATGTAGTTATGGAGAACCCTGAAGAGAAGAGAAACTTTTACTTGCCTTTCGTTACATTTCTTCTGTCAATTGTATTTAGAGATGAATGATAACTAATACCCCAAAAGATGCAAGTTAGTGTTTACCTAGCAACATTGACCATGGTGTACATTATGAGGACACGATCAACACGTCTCAATAATTTTTTACCCAATGACTCCTGGGATAACCTTCATCTCTCTATAACCATTGAACCAGATTATCTGGGAGTAGAAAATGGATGGACGCTCTGGTCTTTTTACTATCGCTGCTCTTTAAAGTCCAAGTTTGCATTATCTGACGGTGCTGAGGTCCATTTGATTGGTAAAAATCTCAAATGACATAGAACAGCCTCAGAGACTTTTCAGAGAACATTAGTGAAGAAACACCATTGCAAAGACCAACGAACCCAGCAGAAAGGTCAGGAATGAGGTTGAAGAGAAAGTTGTGAAGGAGTTAAAAGCAGAGATATGTTATAAAATAAACCCCCAGCAGTTAAAATCTCAGAAACATCAGTTCACCAAAACTGTAGAGGAGGTACAAAGATCTAGAGCTCAGGTGGGGGAATCCAACAATCCACAAATCAGACCTTTTGGGAAGAGTGGCAACAATAAAGGAATTGTTAAAAAAGAAAGTCACATTTAAAGTTTGCTCCAAGCTGTGTAAGCGACACTAAAACCATGTGAATGAGATTCCTCAACAATGGACTTTTTTAGCTCACATGAAAACACTGTATGTGGAAGAAAACCCAGAACCCTGAACACACCATGCACACTGTGAAAAATCGCGATGGTGTGGAGATGTTTTTTTTTCAAGCAGGATGGGGAGGCCGGACAGAAATGATTGGACGATGGAAGGAGTAAAACAGAGGACAATAAATCAAGGAAACCTAAGACACTGGCAAACACAGAGGTTTGTGGTTGCGTAACTCAAAGTATTTAATGTGCAAACCTTGAAAAGTAAAAAAGTTAACTTGCGGCTCATTTGTACTATAATTCATTAGTATTATTTGTTTCTTTGAAGAAACTCTACTATGTTTTTATAATCTGGAACTGAGAAACGTGCTTGTTGACTCGCAAATGGTCCTTGTTTGCAAGAACATAAAATGCTAATCTTGATCTATCAGTCTGTATGTACTTTATTTCTATCCCTCCAATATTTACACCGTCTATCTATTTTTTACTTTCAGTACTTTTCCAATAAAATCTCTTTTAATAAGAAATTTGTTTGTGTTCATGCTGTCACTGGGCTGTAACAGCACTCGCCATAATTTTTTTGCTGTGCATATTAATCAAACTGAAACGGGGCTGCTGCGCAAACTCAGCCGTCTGTGAGCTCTCTGAGATAGGAGAGGAGTTCAAGATGGCACCGCTGGTCAGCGGGTGGATATGCCCCTCATTTCCGATAAAGATCTAATCAGTTGTTCCAGGTCCTACTGTAGACGGTTCCTGGTTATAGACGGTTAATAAAAAACTGTTCATATCTTTTGAGTTATCTTGCTAAAAGACAAACAAACAGACAGGAATAAAAACATTTAGCTCCTGGCGGAGGTCAACGAGTTACGCTTTACTATAGTACTGCTAATCAACAATTCTATCACAAATTAAGGGCTGAGGGATTCAGCTTCTTTCCCGTTGATAATCAGACTTAAAGGTCCACATTTTGAAAAAGTAGCAAATTAGTTAATTGCATTTTGACTGCTCTGAGACAGGTTAGTTTTACTCTACTGATGATATGTCAATACATTAGTAATCCTGTTTGGTGGCAGATTAAATGCAAATATTTTGAAAAATCCTCTTATGAATGTAAAAAAGGACACATCAGAGTTTTGCCAGAGGATGCATTGCTTAAGTTTCCAAACTAATGCATCCGCACTTAAATTTCACAGCATAAGATAACTGCAATATCTATATGGGTTTTAAAATATAAATAGCAAAAATATAGGGGAGTTAAAGTAGGATGTAACTGTTTTTATGTCAGGATTCTGTATCTAGAGAAAGCCTCATATTTCTATCATGTGCAGTCACCAGGGTCAGAGAGAGACTTCTGAATAGTAAGAAATCAGCAGGGTCTAACAGATAAGGAAGAGCTCCCTCGGATCCAGACTGACTAACAGGAGCGAGGCAGCAGAGGGTTGAGGAAAATGTCAAGCAGAGTAAGAGAAAATGGATCATTCATGTATGTATTCAAGCTGTGTCTTCTGCCCCCCAGACGATTCAGCGCTGGTGTGTCCTCGTGCTCCGACTGGGTCCGCACATCCAATCTGCCTTGCAGGGACAAACGCCCCCTGCTCCGACTGCGAAGCTGCATGCTAAACTCGAGGCATGTTGTTGTTTTCCATTTTTTTTCTTTCCTGCTTTTGTGAATAACTCTGCTTAAGCGTGACAGATGTTAAGTCAAAAGCGCCTCGGCAACACCACCCTAAGGTCCAAAAGGAACAGCACAGTTGTGAAGACAATTTAATTAACGGGTAAAGAAAGAGGAGGGAGGATGGAGAAAAGTGGGTGGTCCAGTTAATGACTCCTGGGAACGGCTGAGGACAACGCGCTGGTTACAATACATTTGTTAGTGCTGTTACAGTTCTGAGTTACGGCCAGCGCCTGTATCTAGCTGTGTTGGATGGGGAGTGTGAGCTCAAAGTGAAGCTATAATACTTGCGTGGGACTCATCTATATGATAATGGTGAAACTAAAACGTGGATCCGCTTTGTCTGTGTGAGAGGTGGTTATGCTGCTTTATATAAAGCAGAAGAAAAGTGATGACAGTCCGGGGATAATTCACTATTAGTTAATTAGGATTAAAACCGTAACCAGAAAGCCATTCAGTTAATAGCTGTTTGTCGTTCAAGACCATAAAACAGGAAAGCATTGGCGTCTTCTTTGGGAATTTTCTGTTCTTTGTGGTTGAAAGATCAGTATTATTGACATATAGTGACAAATCATGCAGCAGGTGGTGAAACATGAAGAGCAGTGTGGTGGAGTCTGGACACAGGTCTGCTTTTTACAGGCATCTGTGAGCCTCAGAAAAACAAAAAGAAGATATTTCTTCCAAATGTGACGTAGTAAAGTAGTAAAAAAAAAAAAGAATGCAAACTGTACGTTAGGAAAATAGAAGCTCCTATTCAACTTGTATTCTACTTTTAACAGATCCAGTGTTGGTATCAGATGTCAGTCTTGGATCAGATATTGGTTGACCCACCGGCGAGTTCACCAATCCCAACATCATGGTTTTGCGGTTGGTGGCGGTCAAAGTTTGAATGATTTTACTCCAGGAGTCAAACATATATTACAACTTAGCAATAAAACACACAGATAAATCTGGAAACATTGCATGGAAACAGATGTTTTAAACACGAGTAGACGGATTGCATACATTTAGCACCAGACTGAATAAAGGTTAACCATATGGTCGGAGCCTGCTGTGGAAACCCTCAAGCAGTGAACAGTGTCAGGGCTCTGTGCTTTGGAGATAGTTTAGTGTTAAAAAGAAGAAACTGCCAGACAGAAATTAGCCTGCTTACTGTACAGCATATGCTGCTTGCAGACATGTAGAGCAGTGGAACAGTGCTACAGGCTACCAACTAGCAATTGATGTGGACGGAAGTTTGTACCTCTATAGAGTAACAACAAAAAACGTCAGCAGAAACATGAGGGTAGCTGACGCAGAATATTGCTTGATTTTAGATGGAAAATGAAGCGTGCAGGATCAGATAGGAATATTCATAGCTTAGAATACAAATATAGGGTGACGTTAGAGTTAGTAATGCAAACAGGACTAACCAATAAAGTTGCTTGTCAAAAAGTGTTGAAACCTTTTAGAAATTTTTATCAACATAAGCTTTGGACTTTGTCACAAAAATAGAAAACTCAATAGCTTTTTTTTTTTTTTTTAGCTTGGTGCAGCTTATTTTTCTCAGGTCAACGGCTGATTAAAATACACAATTATGAAGTAATTTTGTGTTCGGCTGAGATAACCTTTTAGACCATTTTACACCCTTTTACACACCGTTAATGCCACAGAGTAAATAGAAGCTTTTAATAAATCTGAACTTTACTGTACCCCTCTCAGCAGTTTGTGTACAAATGTAGTATCTTTGTAGCCTCATTTTGTTATAGACATAAATAAATAATTCTGAGGTCAGTCATTTAATACAATACGACTCGGGAAAATTAAAAACAAGGTATGTGTATTTTATTCACCTTTACTTATTAAGAAATCAAACTAAATGCAACATTAACGGCATTTGCTGGGATCGGATCATAACCGTAACCCTGAGTTGTAGTATCCTCAGCAGAAAAACCTAACATTCATAAGAAAGCAGTGAGCAGCCTTTGAAACGTTTACCCTCAAACCAAGTAAATTTTACATTGCACAGTTGAAACACTAGCTGCTGTCATCATTTTTCAGCTGATTTGGCCCCTAAAATGCAGATGGTCAATTTTTCTAACATGAGTAGAAAATGTTAGGTACAACCCAAAGTGCTTTCATTTTTATTAGCTCTGTTTTTAGTTTTCATTTTAACATTATGGTAAGTAGGGCCACAGACATCCAGCAAACCTTTACTCAAAAACAGGCATGGGTACATCGATAAAAAGAAAAAAAGCTAAATAAAGCTAGGCTTTCATTAAAAAGCAATTTTTGTAGTTGAAAAGTCTAAAAATACTTAAAAAAATACATTTTAGACCAAAAAACCCCCAGAAAACATTCATCTTCCTCTTATTAAAGTTATGATCACAATGATTCTTACGAATGGCGGGTTCTAATGAATCTCACAGTTCATAGACATTAAAGGAGAGATAGTTTCCTACAATCCTTTTATGAAGTTATTATGGCCGCTTAAGTCTCAAGAGTAATTTGAGGCACAATTGAGAAAATAAGGTGATATTCTGTTGTACACTTACGAGTTCTTATGTTCTTTGTATGGGCACCTTGTAACCTTCATATGGTTGACTTATGGCCATTCGACACAAGGTGGCCATTCGACACCCGTATCAACGACTTACTGCAGTCTCAAGCCGTTACTAATAAGACCATGTGGCTTTTGGAATGTTTTCGTCAGGATCGCAGCAGCAATTCAAATATATCTGACATTCTGTGTCTTGATCATCACGTCTGCCCAAAAACGTGTGAAACAGTTTGTAATTCTCAAGATGGCAATAATGCTGAGAAGATTACAGTTGCACCTTTTGCATTTGAAGTTACAGGACAAAGAGGAAAAAGATCTAGCAGTTGTTGCAGCGATTTTTATTCAGCAACAGCATGAACACCTAGACAGAAAACGGCGACACTGGCTGGTGTGGCCATGGAGACATCTGTATGGTCAGTACAAGACTCTGTTCCATAAGCTGGACTTTTTGTAAAGTGCCTTGAGATGACATCTGTTGTGAAATAGCGCTATACAAATAAACTGAATTGAATTGATTGTGACCTTAAGACAACTATTAATGCTCTTTTTTCAGACTAAAAATATTTTTTTTCTTTTTTTTGTACCTTGTTTCAGTCAGGGGGTTAAATATTGCATGTCTACTCTGTTTCCCAGAGAAGGAGCCACAGCAGAGGGGAATGAAAGCATTGTCTGTCAGAGAGCTGCATTGTTTCAGCAGCAGGCTTTAATTACCAAAGGACTGAGTGAAAGCTCATTAGCTGAAGGAGTTTTAATGGGCCTAGTTAAGGAGATGAAAAGACACTGTCCCCTTACACTACATTAACACGTTACTGCAGGTAATGACCATGCAGGTAATAGAGGAGGGAGGGCCTCCTCTATTCCAAGCTTCACTCCAGCTACAATTTTATATTATATGGACACTTAGAGGGCAGCTTTCTGAGTTTGATCTTTCTGAGTGTTATATTAGAGTAATTAGAGATATATGTTAATTCCCCGACTGTCCACCCAAAGTCTACACAGACACAGGAAGGCTTTTAGTAGGACGTTCATACGTAACACCTTACAGTAGCTTAAAGGCATGTAATTCCAGCTCAGAAGGAACTGCTGGGAATCAAATTTTGATAGCTGACAGCACCAAAAAAATCCACTGTTGTTTGGGGAAAAGCTTTCTCAGAAAAATACTTGATGGCCCCAGCAGGTAGTGAACCCTCAATTGCTGCTGTTTTACATCTCAGGATTAGTCATGAACACACACAGAGCCCTCAAACTTACCTAAGTAAATACACAGCCGACAGACTCCCCCCGGCTAGACTTCAGATTGCAATGCCTAAACAGACAGACGGACATGCACACACACACACACACACACTGGATTCTCACACTTGCATACACACGTACTCATGAGTGACGGGAAGAACAGACGGCAGTGGCGAGGGAGGGAAGGAGGAAAGTGGCGGAAGCGCGGGTGTTGTCATTATGCTTTCCCCCTCATTGGAGGTCTGCTCATCTGGCTAATGTGATTGGCTGCATTCACAATGGCGAGAGGGACCAAACACACAGTATGCACACAAGAGGGAGAAAGAGGAAAAGAAAAAGAGTGATGGATGGATGAAGGGGAGACATCAAGGGGGTGACGGCTATTGTCAGTAGACTTATATGACAGGAACTTCATCAATGTGAAAAGATGGGGCTGATGGAGTGGGGCAGAAAAAATAGGAATTTGTACCATAAAGATGGAGAAGTTGATAAAAGACTTTAGAAAGTTCAAAAGTGATCTGAAAAAGAGAAAGAGAAACAAAAATGGATTCTGAATATAATCACACACAGCTAGTTTTTTGTAACCTTATCTGCCAGTATTTTCTGTTACGCCTAATATTACTCATACCTCTGCAGACTAAGATTACAAATTATTACCTTATAACTAAGACCTTTGTTTCTGACAAGATTCTCTTATAAGAAATTGAAAACAATTGTATTTTAATAGCTTACTTTACAGTTCACATCACAATTTAGCTGCACAAGACCTGCTGGGTGCTAATGCTATAAAAAACAAACCATATTTACCAATTGAAAAATAACAGAACGCTCGGACGTCGATGTAAAGGCAGAAATGATTTGTGAAATTTAAATGCATCTAATAAAAGGCAAATATAAAATGGAGGAGGTTGTTCTGATGGACAAAGACATAGGCATACCAGATGGCATTTCTTGATGATGACCCTGCTAATTATCGATGGCCAGATCTGAAGCACTGGCTCGAATGTAACGGTCAAAGAAAAAAGTGTAACTAATAGAGGCTAGAAGCAACGTTGCACTGCAGCAAGAATGTCTTGGGTTTGAATCCAGCCTCCGGTTATTCTGCAGGGAAATGGAACGCTCTCCTTGTGCCTGTGTGGATTCTCACTGGGTACTACAGCCTTCACAAACCAGTCTAAACACATGATTGATAAGTTAAGCGGTCTCTTTAAATTGCCTTTGGGAGTTAGTTTGAATGTCTGGTGCCTACCCTGTGTATCTCATGTTTGCCCTTGCCGTGTCAGATCCCACCCTGTCCTGGGTGGGATCTGATATACCAACCCTGCGAGGATTAATAGATGGATGGATAGTCACAAATTCACCTATTCACAGATTTTCTTTTGAAACCCAACTCATATCAAAATCTATGGAGGTATATTTGGTTCAAAACTATTTATCCTTTGTATCTGTGAAATGATGGTAACAGGATTCCAACATCACTCAGTATATTTACAAGCATATTTAATTGAGCTTCTTTGGAGTAATCGGACTAATGGCGTGTTCAGACCGTACGCTTTGTCAGCATTATACAATGTTCACAAAGCAACTAGTTCGATGCATATACATTTTTAAACTGAAGCTTGCAAAGCTCATACGCGGGCTTTTCTATGCCGGATGTTTGAAACAGTAGCGGATCGTGGTTGGTTTAGACAACGTCAGGCAACGTTACTAAAGTGAGACGCTCTGATTGGTTGCCGTGCTTCGTCAAGAGGTCTAAGACCATCAAAAGTTCAGCTAGCTGAACTTCTGCGTTGCCGGCTTTTGGCACTTTGAAGCTTGAAACACAGGAAAAGCTTGAAAAGTTGATGCAGCCTCAACCATAGAGTTGACAGATAGTCTTGCCACTGCTGACGCTGACGTTTGGGGCGGTTTGAACGCAACACAAGGATTGAGAGCAGAGTCCCAATTTACATATCACTCAGAAAATCCAATGATTATATTAAGTAATTCGACTCTGCGTCGATAGATGGCAACATGCTCCCCTTCGTGTTAGCATTCTACTTCTTAGTCTGGAGCAGCACAGGCAGTAAACAGAGGCTGGCAGGAGCGAAGCAGACAGAGTCAAAGTAGGATATGCACAATCACAATGTAAGTGCAAAAATGCATTGATCGGTGGTTTACGTTTGTCTTAGCCCAGCATATTCTTCTTCTACAACTACTGTGTTGTTGCTGATTAGCACTTCCACGTCCCCTCACTTCCCGATGGGGTGTGTCAGTACGGGATGGGGCAGGGAGTTGCTTATATTCAAGTCAGACAAGGGTGTATACACGCATTTCAAAAGTTGGATTTCAGTCGGACTAAGGTAATAATCTGACTTTTTCTTGCTGCAAGTCAACGCACTGACTATCATGTTCCACAGTGCTAAGCATGGGAGGATTTCTGGTTTGTTATTACTGAGTCTGGCAGTGCCATCTGTTGTATAGGCATAGGCATTACCCACAAGTCACGGATGTTTTTTTGCTCCCATTATTAGCATGACAAACGGAGGAAGAGTGTGAAAAAAAGGTTTGGCCTGTAAAGCAGTTTTTGTGATTTGCATGATTTGTTTTTATGCACTTGCATTCATTGACATGTGTCTGTGCTAAGGAAAAAAAAGGTAACATTTTGTGACCTCACTTTCACAGCTACCGCACGTAAATATTTTTGCACCAAGTATACTTTCATAAAATTCACATGGTTGCACATTTTTTGTGCTTCCAGGAATTAAAATGCAGCTTGGTTAGCTGAAATACCAAGGCACAATGCAGACTATTGGCAAAGCAGCCGCTCGAAGACTGCCATTCATTTTACTTGGCGCTGCATTGGCTGCACCCCCCGAAGACTTTATCCCGCGGAGATGAGTCTGCATCTCCACCAGTTCAGAATGTAGACCTTTCCATTGTATGAATGAATATAATGTCCTCCAATGACATTACAGTAATGAAACCCAATTCTAATTGCTAAACAGTAAGAACATGCACAACGCATGCTATCATTATCAGGACTAAAGTGTGGTGGATGCTAAACTTGCCCTGTATTTAAAAGATGTCATATCACTGTAAGATTGTGGAAAATATTAATAAATCCTTGGAGGGGTGGAAGGCTAACAAGGTAACTAGGTGAACTTGCTATTTTGATTATTTACCCAATTTTAAAACATCTCAAAGGACAAATGTACATTAAGAGATTGGCCTAATTTTGTTAATAACTTCACAGAAGTCAACTTCAAAAACTAAATCTATACTCAGCAAATGCAGAGACAAAGAGACAACTGTTCCATGACGACACAATGTAGTGTGTGTGTGTCATGTCTGTCAAATTCTGCCCCTTGGTTAGTAAATATTCTGCTCTGCAGTTTCCTTTTTTGCTAGGGGGCTGTTCTTCAAGATGCCACCATCTGCTTTCTTCAGACATCACTGTGGGGATCATATTCTTTGATTTCCCCAGTTCTTATAAAACAGTTCATTCAGAAAATACAGTCTCCACACCTGCCTGAATTATTGACTACCTGACAAACAGGCTTTTGTTTTTAAAACTGACAGGTTTTGGATCACAGATGCTGATCCCTTGCTCGGGAGTGCCATTAAAGTTTGCACAACGTGGTCATCCACAGAAATGCACTGATCACCCAGACTTTGTGTCGTGATGAGGATACAATCACCTCATCACTGTTTTTGTCCTAAGAGAAAAGGTGAGTCTGCTGACGGGAAGACACATGGCTGTTCACCTGGAAACAGTCCAGACTGAAACCGATTCAATGCAATTCTTAGTTTCCACTACGCGGTATGGGATGAGTCGGTGCAGTTTTTTTTCTTGCTTGTTGCAAGCAGCAGTCCCAGGGATGGATTAAGGATTGAAGATGATCAAGGGCTTAGCCCAGATGACTGACGGGCAAAACATTTTTGCTTTAAATGATTAGGCATCTCAACTTTTGCATTCGGATCACCTTTAAGCAGATAAAAGACATTGGAATAAATGTAATATGTTTGAATCAAGCAAAACAAGACTCAAACCATATTAACTATCAACAACTGTCAGCTGCTGAATGAAGTCACCTCAAATCACTGGTCCAGGGAATACTGCTTACATCAATTAAGAACACAAGAAGGCCACTAAATTCTTATTGTTTTAGACATGAACCTGGCCTCTGTTGTTTTCCTGCTCTGTTCTTCATTCTTTCACTGATTTAATCCTCTTTTTCTTTGCTTTCTACTCAAGTTTCATAACCTATTTCCAATTTTTTCAACGACAGCTTTAATTACTTGCATTTACACGCAAACATTTTCAAGATTACCACGACAGCCTCTGAGCTAACCCATCTCAGATATGAACATCGTTCTGAATTCATCTGTCAATCTGGGAGCTCAGAGCAGGTTGAAGAGTTACTGAGGCTTTTAAGCACATCTGTGGCCTCTGCAGCTGATCTGAAACACTCCAAGGAGCCATTAGGGCCAGAATCTGTGTTTTTTTCCCCATCGTGGACAAAAAAAGTAACATGTATTTTTCTGCTAGATTTGTGGTGGCACAATGTGGATTATTCAGCTCATTAAGACTCAGTATCAAAATGAATAAAAACTGAATAGCTAGTATGGGTAAAAATTTGTGGAGGATAAAAACTAGCTATGATTTTCTAACCTCTTAGGCCATACTGATGATAAATCAAAAATATAGGCTGTTACATTTATATTTTATACCCTCTGTATTTACTTTGTTACTGTACCACAACTTTACTCTTCTTCAGTTGTTTCTCAGTCATCTTCCTCTGTGATATTTATCCAAGTATTTCTTCATTCTCCCATGTCAACATATAGGTAACATTGTTTTACCATTCATTTTCTCTACCAAAACTAATAGCAAACTGACAGTTAGCAAGCCAAAACTTTTAAAGTGAGATTCACAGACCTCAGTCATGATTCATTTTATCAGAACTGCTGTTGCCTGCTGTAGTTTTTGTCTAAAAATGTTCCCTATATCCATTTCAGCAACACTCCTTCACAGGGGTGTAGCAAGCTTTTCAAATGTGTGGGGGATGGATGTGTTTTTTGTGTGTTAACAATCTAACCGATAAATACAATGACTGGTGGCCAGTGACAGCTGGGGTTGAACTCTCTGCTCCTCTTAACCATTATATCTTCATCTTTTTCCTCTCTTACCTCTCCCTCATTCTGTTCATCTGGTCTGCCTGTTTCTTTTCTGCCTTTTCCTCCATCTTCATCACCGTCTTCCTCACTCCTGGTCACATCCTCAAACTCTAATCAAAATATTTGAAATTATATAGTGATTTTGATATAAAAACACCAGACACACCTGTGCACCTGGGATGGACATAAGCATCTCTCTTCCTTCATAGGCCTCTTAACTTCACTTAGAGGATTCCTCTTGAAAAATTTGTAAATCTTTTCCTGCCTCCTTTTTTTTCTAAATCTTAATGATTTTGCGTGATTAAAAAAAGGCAGTGGTAAACTTGATAGTAACATGGGTCTGAAAGGACTGTGATAGCTAAATATTGCTTACTAACACCTTGAAAAGGGGAGATATCAAGAAAAAACAAACAAAAAACCCACAAAGTTTTATTTCTGGTGGTATAAATAATGTAAGAATTACTGTTTTTAAACATTAAAAAAATATACACTTTTTTCATTGTTTGCATACCTGTTGAAGAACTGTGGCATCATTTCTCAGTTTTTTCACCTCAACATGGAGGTACAATGAAACAACACATAAGTATCCCCAAATTATTCAGTCAATCAAGAAACAATCCTCAAAATATCCAATAAACCCACAAATACACTGTTTATCAATGACAATTTGTCCCTCCTTGTCATTTTCCTTTCCTACTGCATGCCGCATATACAACCACATTCAGCAAATTGAGCTGCTGAACAATATTCCAATCAGTCTAAAAACACAAATATAATTCAGAAGACACTCAACTTGACAAAACATAAACAGAACAAACACATATTAAGCTAATTTAAATAACTACAAGATATAAAAACTCATTCAAAGTACCTGGAAAAGTGAAATGTTAAATCTGCCTCCTCTCCGTCTGAACTTGACACCGAGTTTGACTGTGACCGCCTGATGATTGGCTGTTCTGCCTTAACTCCCAACTCTCATGGTGTGTTAGATTTATCTTTAAGCTTGTGAGGAGGGGGCGGGAATTTATGAGCTGCCAGGGAAACAGTGGCAACTGCTGTAAGTAGTTTGTGGAAAACTGCAGAAAGAGGGTGGGGGTTGAACCCCCTCACCGGGAAAAGTGTGGGTGTTAAAACACCCACATCCTCCACGGGTGTGACGCCCCTGCATGTTTTTCCCCTCTGCTGCCTCTCTGGTAAACTGTGGTACTGCAACTTATTTCAGAGAGGCTTTTTTCCTTTCAGAATTAAAATTGAGATCCGGAGCTTCTCAGAAAACGTCCGGGGCTCAAGCCCAAGTAGCCACCGCCTAACTCCGCCCCTGAGCAGTCCCCCAATCAATGGACAGTATAATTGCAGTACACTGCCCTAACCATGCCTTCGCATTGTCTTATAGACCTACAACTGAAGGAATGGCGAGGTATGAGTATGAGTCTTTTAAAAAATATATGAAATTTTGACTACAACCCTGAATTAGGTTAGTTAAAAGTAAAATTGTTAAGTCAATTTAACGTGGCAATGGCCATAGGCGTCATTTTAACCGGTGACGCCGGACACATGTCCCCAGCAGAATTTATGATTGACGGGTTTGTCCCCACCAAACCTGATGCGGAAATTCTTTACCTGCGCTGATCGAACAGCCACTTGTGCTCCCAGCAAAGTTTCAGCATCAGTATCTGAACATAATTTTATTCAAATCACTCCACTTTCTCATGCAGTTATGTTTTAAAAGACTGGTTGTCAGCTACAGGGCGGAGTCCTGAAATGACACTGGTACCTGTTTCAAATTGGATAAATACAGTTATACTTATTCGCGTTTTTTTTTAATGGCACAATTTAAATGCTGTCTTTACAGCGTACAACATGCATTGTGTTGTGCATCCTAAATGATTGGATGCAGTTGTGAATCTCCTCCTGTCATGTCTCCTGCGCTTGCCAAATTTATCATGTCTGGTTGTAATAATATTCTCATCCAGAAAAAAAACAAAAAAAAAAAACAGCAGAAACGACTGCCCATAGTTATGTTCCTCACTAGGACATGACACCTGTTCCAGGACCTTCAGTGGAGAAAGACGCAACTGATGTCGCAGGGGCGGAGAGACCGTATTGCATTTTAATACTTTTAAGTTTTAAATCTACTAAGGTTTGAGTAATAAAAGTATTGAGAGATTTGAGTAAATGTTAATGCATGTCTGGGAAAAGTGTAAAAAAAAATGTGAAAAAAATCAAAAAGGAACATAACTTGATCCATTAGTGGAAGGAAATTATAGTGCAGTGACTTATTAATCTTTTGTTATGTTGATACTGCTGCTGAAATGTATATTGTGCAGAAATCACTGTGCAGAAACAAAATACTGTCCACGGTCCCTGGATTTACCTTGATTTCTCATTTCTGAATCGCTGAAAGCACTGGATGGATAACGACCGCATAGAGTCATCGGCGTAACTTCGGGAAAAGTTTATAATTATGTCACCGGCAATTTAAAAAACAAACTGGCAATAGCCAAAATAGCCTTTGACAGTGGATTGTACATCGAGGCATTACAAAAATGCAGCAGGGGATGGACCTTGAACTGAGGACAAGACTTGGACTTCTGTACACCAAGCACCTAAACTAACCATTTTGCTACCCCATTAGACAAAAAAATATTGTAATTAACTAACAAATATGACTTCATTTCCAGTTTTTAACTAAACGCGATTACTGCTACTTGGAATTTGATCCCAACATGTTACCTCAACATGAATGAATCAAGTTAATGTTGAGTTATGAAGTTTTACATGTTAGGGTTAAGTAATTTGAACAAATGGGTAGGTTCCTTTTTTTGAGTGTATCAGCCACTTTTACAACGTACACAGAAAAAAAACAGCAAAGTGAACCGTACCAACTTGTGCCGTTCCGCTAAGTGGAAACGGAGCAAGAGTGTTTTGAAAAAAGATGAAGCAGTCATTACATTTGCAGACGCTTAGGAATTTAAAAGTCTCTTAAGATCTTCCTGAGAGAGTTTTTTTTTCATATCTGCTGAGTCAGCAGTATTAAAACAAGTGACAGAAATAATAGATCAATCATGTAAAAAATATTAGCTCTGTGCTGTGGAATACTATGGACCCTGTAGTGCAGCTGTTAACTTTCCTGTTTGAAAAAATATATTTATTTAAGAGGTCAATGCAAACATCTACATTATCTTTATTTCACTTACACAAACTGCATTTCAATACTGGCTCCATTCAGAAGCAGGAAGTCAGAGTTTTCTCTGTAATTGTCTCTATATAAAATAAAAAAAAGATTAACCCCAACCGTCCGTGTGAACTTTAATATGTTCAGCAGTGTTCTACATTGGGAATCAAAACTGCTACAACTACAAATTCCTCACATGATTACTGTAAGCCTAGTACTTGTTTACTTGTATATGAAAGTTTAATCCTAAAACTAATGAACTTTTCCATGTGGGCAGCAGAATATTTTAGTTATCCTTTGAGGTATTACTTCTTGAGGAGGAGCTTTTTTCTTGGCTGGCACCCCCTCTGTACATGTAGACATAAAACTTTCTTCAGCTTTTGGCAAAGTGGTGACATTCCCAAGGAGGTTCTACTTAATGTACTATCATTTGAGCTTGTTCTTCCTAGATCTTCATTTGCAGGCATGCAAGTATTGGTTTCTTTAGGATATTATACCCTAAAAAGTCCTATATCAATTTATTCATTAGCTGTAATTATGAGTGACTGCAGCACAAGCACAAAAAAGGGTTCTAGGAGCCCAATGAAGATATAAGAAGTTTAGTCGGATTTAACTTCAAAAAGTGAGGAAAAGGGGTGTATTTGCCTTCTTATTCAGTGCATGTAAACATTGGGTTTCAACTGTGTATTTATCACCATGTGTAGACACAAATTTCTAACAAAGAATCCCTGACTGAATGAAAACTGCACTGTTGTTCTAAGGACATTGAGCTTCTTTAATCAGGTTCGTATTTAAGGTATAGAAGTACACAATCAACACGCACTTTAAAAAATACCAACTCAATTCTCAGAATCTTTGTAAAATTCCAATCATCATTCCAATCAGAAGCAGGTGAAAAAGATTCCTGGAATATACTGAGACAGGTATAAGAAAACATCAATTGGTACAGGAACCTTAGGGAAAAAAGGAAAAGTTACGAGCAAGAAAGGAGTAGTGGAGATCAACAAAGTATAGCTAGAGTGCAAAGACAGTATAGAGTTATTTGGGAATTGAAAGAGAACTGGAAAAAAACAAGATTTTATCAGACAGAGTTATGGCAGATGCTGAGAGAGGGGTGGAAGGAAAAAAGACAGATGGGCACAACAGGACGAGCAGATGAATAGAGAAAAAGTTTGAAGCGGATCAGAGAGAGGGGGGAGAAAAGAGAGAGAAGAAGAGAAAAGAGAAAAGCAAAAAAATATGGGGAGGCTAAGTCAAGCCTATCTACTTCCGGTGTTCTAACAAAACAGCATACCCAAGCTGTTGATGACATGAAAATGACATGACGTTAGCTTGATTATATGTTGTTGTGATGGGTTTCCCAAAAATTATGGCTACAAGGATAAAAGCTTTCCATTTGGAGTGCAATGAATGTCAATTTACAATACTTTTCATATTTATATTAGAAAGTCGCAAATAGCCTAATTGGCTGTGGCTGATAAACAGCTAAACTTCATTTCAAATGACTGAATATAAAATCTAATGAAATGTAAAGAGATATTACCACTACAACCTGCTAAACAGCAGAGTTGTGCAAAAAACAAAACAAAAAAACATATATATATATATATATATATATATATATATATATATATATATATATATGTATTATTTATTTCTTTTTTTTCCCAGTCAGTACCTAATATTTAGTATTAATATGCCCTCTGTTTTCCTGCGGAAGTAGCTACCAGCGCATTTTGTGACATTTAATAGACTTAAATGCTGCTTTTAAGGGGAAGTATTCCAAGTATTTAGAATACAGTACCTGGATTCAGCAAAGTAACGGAATATGTTACAAAATACATTTTAAAGCAGGTATTAAGTATTCTGTAACTAAATACATTTACAAAGTATTTGCCACAACAGAGTACGCGCATTTACATTCTGCATGTGTTCAGATATTAGGGATGGGTGGTATGGCAAAATTTTCATATCATGGTATTTAAAAAAAAACATATTGGTATAATGGTATTTAACGGTATTTCTTTCCATACAAGACCGTTCATATCCACATTATCTTATAAGAATGAAGAATATAAATATGTGCTTTAAATAGCCCATTTTACTGCCAAATGGACTGCATCATGTTGTTTTTTCCAGACGCAGGTGAATGATATGAAAATAATTTAAATGATTATGATTCTGGTACACATTCTTGATTTTCTAAGGCTGAAAATATATATATATATTTAAACCTCACATTGGCGCAAAATTGTGTAAAATGTAAAATGGTGTAAAATTGTTTCCAGAAAAAATAAAATCACACTAAGAAGATTGTACTGCTCCATTTTAAATTAATGAAGCCATGTTTCATTACAACAGAAGTCTGCTAATTCTTCTTCTACAGCTGTTTCCAGTATTTCAGATAATTCTGTGCCTGTCAAAATGATTTAATCCTTGTCATAATCGGATCGATGTTTTAAGAGCCATGTACACAGTCAAATTCTAATCTGATCAACATAGAATTAGCTTGTACCCTTGGCGCAGCTAATGTGTTGTTAGCTGCCTTTTAATGCTGTTATTGTGTTAATAGGCACCTTTATGCTACAGACCAAGAAATTGCTAAAAACAATGCAGAGTGGTTAATTTGTGAAGCAAGTGTTATTTTATCTGATAAAAAAAGATCAGATGTGTTTTGGTTGTAAAATCTATAAAAAAAGTCTCAACCAGGAAGCTACAACACCTTCATTGAGTTCTGCCAATGAGAAGGAACTGCTGCCAAATGAAGGAAGAGAGGAAAAAAACAACTACTTAACAGACTGCTGTTGACCACCAATCATTTAATGCAATTAAGGATGAAGAGAGTCAAGCTTTTCCAAAGGCGTCTCCTCACCGGTACGACTTGACTCGACTTGGATCGACTCTGGCTGAACCGCTCCAAGCCGAAACTATTTTTCGTACCACCTCAGCTGTGGTTACAACCGTGCTGAACTGGTACTGAAAAGCGACGACAGACGACTGTCGGTCACTGAATGGCCGGAGGGCGGAGTCACTGGAGAGTAACTTGACAGCGTCTTTTAACAACAAACCGACCGCCATTTTAAAACCTCGCTACAGCGAGTGAATGTGTTTAGTGTTTGCTGAAGAACAAAGACAACGTTAAAAACCAGTGCTGTGATCCAAACTGAGTTTCAGCATTTCTGAGCTAGTTGGCTGAAGAGAAGATTCATTATGAGCCTGATGGAGCTGCTCGCTGTGAGAGGGTTATCAAGGAGGAGTCGGGGCTGACAGCGGTTCGGAGCACTTGGCTCTCACCAGCAGGCCGAAACAGATAAACGGAGAACGCCGAAGTCCTGAACTCGCTGTCTCCTACTCTCGTAAAGAAGCAAATTTCATGCTGCTTGTATATTTTACTCACAATATTAACCTATTCAGTTCAATATCATCTTCAGTATGACTGTTTTTTTATTAACAGTTATCCAAATTAGTTCTGATGCTACGTTTTGTTTTTGTAAATCTGAATGACCTACTTAAGTTTTCTGTAGCACAGTAAGACATATGTTTCTATTCCTTAATTTGAATTCTTAGCGTATGTTTTTAAATGCATTGTAAGCATAGTACTTACTGTACATTGGCGTCATGACTCTTTTTGTAAAGTGCCTTGAGATGACATCTGTTGTGAAATGGCGCTATATAAATAAACTGAATTGAATTGAATTGAAGTACTTAAAATACCTGCGAACAGTTGCAGCGGGATCATAAGGAGCAGGAAACCTACTTACGGAGGGTGGAGATGACAAGATGCCTTCAATCTGCCTTCAATCAAACCTTCCTGGGATGCTGCAGACGAAACCATGACACACAGACATGTGCAGCTGGACTTTTGTTTCTGAACTTTTTTCCTATACCTGTCCAATAACAATGTCAAAGTTATATGCTTGTATTTTCATTTGCAGTTTCATTACACGCCGATTGGTGGAATCATTTTACAATATTATGTCCGGCATCAGGGTTCAGTAACATTTTTTAAATCTGATCGCAACATTTGCTCTGCCTATTAAAAGTAAAAAAGTCTAGCTCTGATAAATAAGTAAATTGCACAAATTTGAAAGCTGCTGAAAAACAGAACCCTACTCAAAGAGAGGATATCTGTAAAACACATTGTAGTTGTGCTGATTTAAAAAAAAAAATCTTAAAACATTTTCAAAGCACACAGCTTTATTACAAAATATACAGTTGTGGTTTGTAATTGATAGAATTCATAGCATGTATAGATTGTAGTGTATCTGGTTAAGTGAAAACATAAATGTAGAGCCTTTAGGGTGGGATAATATGTAACATAGTGCCACAGCTTTAACAGCAATGAGACCACAAAACAGATTTTGGAAAGTTAAACCACATAATCTAAACTGTAGCAGTCTGAGGCTTTTGCTACATTATGCATAATGCATAATTGATACTACTGAAATATGGGATATCAACTCTGGAAGCACGTCTAGCTTCCACAGAGCAATGGAAACTCCTTTCTTTAAGGAGACACAGAGGCGAAAAGCCGTGCAGCTCCAGCGCTGGACGTTGTTTGCTGCACATGTAGATTAATTTGTTCTGATATCCTGAAGTTGTGTAGCCACTGAGCTTCAGTGAAACCCGGAACAACAACGTCCCATCACTGCAAGGCCCGGTTAAACGTTCAAAACTAACGGTCGGCTGCGACGACTTCGCAGAGCAGTCAACACACACACAGAATACTTATTAATAAAGCCAACTTGTCAATATATGTTTTCTATGCTGCGCTTTAGAGAATAAATAAATACCCAGAGTGTATTTATAGCCCACCACACTGGGGTAATATTTGCATTGGCTTACCCACACAAGCCGCCGTTGGGAGCTGTCTGTAGCTTCATTCTCCTGCAGGGCTTCTCACACTCGTTTGTACAACTTCACCGTGTTTTTCCTTGAAGCGTGTATTTTTCCGGGGGCTTTATTCTTCTATTAGAGAGGCTTTCTCTTCAACGTGGGACTACAAAAAGCCACAGACTGAGCAAAAAGCTGACGATCGCTAGTGAGGTCGCCATTGTTCTTCTGTTTCTCCAAGCCTATGTTTACTTCCCGCTATGTACTCTGGGGCCGCCCAGCATATGACGCACCCGCTCTACTTGAGATGCTGTGATGTGTTGCCATGGAGAAGCAACACAAAATCAGTTGTACCGTGTCGAGCCACGTGGCCAATAGTACGGTACAGTATGGCATGACAAAAAGGTACTAGTGGAGAGACGCCTCAAGGTAATGACTGCACCCTTTAAGTGCAAAGCATTTGGAGCTCTAAAGCAAAACCCATATCTACCAAACGCTGAGTGAGTGATAAAATGAAGAAAGTACATACTATCAGGCATTCCTGTAGAAAAAAAAATGACTGGTAGAGAGGGATGATTGAAACAGTGTAGAACTGTTATTAGCAGTTCTACACACTTCCGCCGCGGAAGAAATGTGCCCCACAGGGGCCAGCCAGCGCCGGAGAGAGGTCCCTCAAGGGGATCCTCCCGCACAGTGCGGCCGCCCATTACCTGCCGGGTTGAATCCCCCGGGCAGACTGTGCGGACCCCACCCGTTTATCTCTTAAACGTTTCTCGCCCTCTTCAACTCTGTCCTCTCAGTTCTGTCTATTTTTCCTTAAGATAGTTGTCGACTATCGGTCTCGTGCCGGTATTTAGCCTTAGATGGAGTTTACCACCCACTTTGGGCTGCATTCTCAAACAACCCGACTCCGAGAAGACCCCGGCATGACGGGGGCCGTTACCGGCCCTACACCGTCCACGGGTCAGGAGGACTCAGACAGAGTGTTGGTAGCCAGGTCTCCTAGTAGCTAGGAGACAGGTTAATGTTAGTAGCTATGCTGCTTTAGGCTAGGCTGTTGGAGGACATTATTAGGGTCTGTTCCTACTTTCTCTCCTACTTCTCCCCAACTGCATGATGTGCTGTCAATTCAAGCACTAACCTGTTTTCTATTATAGTAGGTGCTCCGGATTAGCCCTGCTTGACGACCCTGACTAAGATGGCATTGCAGTGACGGAAAATTCTCCACGTCCTGCAACAAACTTGTGCATCGGTTCTGTTGCTCTTTCTGTGTCTCTGTGATGTATTCTCCAAGCCACAGACGGTCGCGGCAGATAACCGCTTGTGCTGAGCCTGGTTCTGCCGGAGGTTTCTTCCTGTTAAAAGGGAGTTTTTCCTTCCCACTGTCGCTGCATGCTTGCTCAGTATGAGGGATTGCTGAGAATTCCACGACGCAATCTTCTGTGGTTCTGTAATTTCTACACTAAACATTGTATTGTAATAACTCTTTTTGTAAAGTGCCTTGAGATGACATCTGTTGTGAAATGGTGCTATATAAATAAACTGAATTGAATTGAATTGAACTCATTACAAAAGCCATCAAGAGGGATGGGTGGATAGATGGATGAACAGGTGAAATGACTGGTAAACAACATGGCCCCAGTCAGAGCATTACACGACGATTTAAACATGCCTAATGGATGTGAAAGCAGGGATAGTAGGCTACCACAATAAACAAAGAGGATTATTCTTTAATATCCAGGCAAAACAACCCAAAACAAAACAAAAATATTAAGGTAACACTAACATAACTGACAAAATGATGACTTTTTTTAAAAGTAGAAATTACATAAAACTATGAGAAGATAACTTAACATTCATCCTAGAAAATGTTAAAGAGCAAAAATTTGCTTTGGAGGGACAGTACTTCATATACCATATTATTGAGCAATTTCCAAATAACATACCAATATACACAAGTATTTTCTTAAAGTGACAGTGTGTGGTTTTTGCAGTACATCTTTGAAAATAGCCATTAAAATATTATATAATAATAATTACGTAAAGCACATTAATTGCAAAATATTGGAGATATTGTAAAAGATGAGTTTAAAAATCCGTTTTAAAATACATAGGCGCGGGTCCTCTTTTCAGGGGAAAGCCATATTAGATGAAGTCTTTACTTCTACAAGAGCCCGGACGGACAAAGCGCACGGAACACGCCCGCTATTAAAACATTAATTTCCCCTCAAAATGCAAAAAAAGTTTCGCCATAAATACATTTTTACCTCTTCGCTAGTTCCAAGCGATGAAAGAGAGACTGATGTGCTCGTTATGTTGCTGCAAATAGTTAATTCTCAGGGAATTGAGCGTTTGAAAACAGCACTAGTTGGACCTCCGCTGTTGAGTTTCTTACTCGAAGACACAGATACCACATGCTTGTGATAATTTAGGTATGCACTGCCCCCTACTGGCCAAAAATTACACACTGTGCCTTTAAAAAAAACAAAAACAAAAAAAAAACAACAGTATTTTCACCCATCAAACTAGCCCACTTTATGTACTATTCCTCAAAACACAGGTGTGAGAATTCACAAATCTGTTTGCATTTCATAAACACTTGCAAAGAGTCAGAGCATTTGTCGAATTCTAAAAACCTTGAGCAAACATTTACTCAGGACCATTGCAGTTGTACTGAGGCATTCGACACGTAGTGAAGAAGGGAAGAGGAGTCACGTACTGTATATTATGGGTTGATATGGCCTCAAATTAATATCAAATTAGATTGAGCAGTTCAACTTGATAACGCTAAATGGACAATAACTACCTCACAAAACAACATTGTTTCTCTAAAAGGGACTGTTTTTCTTCTCTTCCCAATTGACCAGCTCTACTCCCAGCGCTTTAATAATTGAATCCTCCTCCATTTGCTCACAATCTTTCTAATCCAATGTTGCCAACTCTTCAGCATTGAAAGTAGGTATTGGCTGTCCCAAAAGCCATTGGAAGTCTAATACAGGATGTCATCACCTCATTTGCATGCCGTGCATGTAATTGCAATTTTTTATTTAAAGAGTTGCTAAAAGGGGCTAAAAACTCTGATAATGAAACGTGTGTCAGTGTGTGGGTCTCGGATTGCATCTTGGGTTTTAAATCAGTGGGTCAGGATTTAATGGAGAGTTAACATGGTTAGGTGTTCAAAATCATCTAAACTGTGTGGGCTGGAGGAAGATGGTCTGTCTGTGTCCGTGAGGTACAAGACGGATTTAATGCGTCATGACCGCTCAGACTAAAGTTACTTTCAAAAAGATCAAAGATGTATCGGATTTAGTACCACATATGTAAGTGACCTGGGTTGGACTTGAAAACATATATAGTGTGCGGGAGTTTCACAGGTAACCACAGCAGCTGAGAGGTGGAAAAGCGGAAACTCCACTGAGACTGAAATCGATGTGTTTATGGGTGACATCGAGGCATGACATTTTTTATAAATCTCAATCAGTCATTCAATGTTTATCTATATAGTTCTTTTCAGCCAAAAGATTACCAAAATGCTTAATAGTGAAACACAAAAATATAGTTAGCAATAAGAAAATGTGTAAATGTGTAAAAAAAGAGTAGAAAGATTTAAAACATATAAGTTGCAACACAAACGATAAAACAAATATGAACAATTATTAGTTTGAACTTGTAGCAACAATAAGACTGGAGTAAAAGCAAATTAAGCAAATAAAAATATTAATTCCATCAGAACATAATAAATTTCCTCACTCCTAGGTATTCAAAGCCTGACAGAAAAGTTGAGCTTTAAATATACTTTTAAAACTATTATTATTAGTTCTTGCAGCGGCGTGCCTGAAATAAAACAGAAGGTGGCAGCCAAGAGGAAGATGGCATGCCAGAGTCAGAATGTACTGTGGGGGGGTTGGGATGCATGGATCCATTGGGTCAGAAGATCTAACACCAGTTCAGCTCATAGGACTGAATTAGGGATTGTACATCAGCTGATCAGAAATTCATCATCATGGGGCCAGGAAATCTCTAAAAACTCCCTCATCCAATGGTGCCAGTGGCTCGATCTTCATTGAGGGCTAAAGCCTCCATTGTGCAGAATTGTGCAGGAGTATCACTGCAGCATATATATATTTCTTAACATCACAATAACGTACCGTGTAAATGCTATATAATATGAAGATGTACATGTGAACATACTGTGATAGAATTCTTTAATTTTTTCCATAATTTCAGTGTAATTCTCATTTTTTGTTCTCAGATAAGAGATACAGGTGGGTACTGACAGTCGGTTGTGTCTTTGTGTGTGCGCAAGGGTCTACAAGTCTGAAATTGTGGCTTAGATCCACAAGTTTTGCCATCTCATCGGCTGAGCTGCCATTGTCCTCCTTACAAATGAAAAGAGAAAATCCTGAGTAAAACCGTGTTTCTGTTCTTTGATCAGGATACCGGCTTCATGACTATATAACATCTCAATAGAAGGAGCTTCATGAAGAGCCAACACAGCTAGTTTAACTCAGAAAAACCTTCTTTGGGTCAGTTGTCTGAGGCCAATTAAAATCGGGGCAAAGGAAGAAATAGGCTCTTTTAAAACAGTCGCTTTTGTGAAGAATAATTTTATTTCAGATATCATTATTTAACTTACATAAAAATTGTTTCTATTGTCGTTCATCCAGTAGTGGGGGAAAAAACTCCCTCATCCCAAGCATGGTTTGGCAGCTGAAACAACTTGTGATTTTGGGTTTAGTATTTCACTTTTCTAAAGTATATCGTGCTCGATTAGCTACAGGCAGAGAGGAAAAATATGCAGCTTAAATCTTTCCCTCCTCTATAGGTCAGACAGCCGCTTCATCTCTTTGGTATAAAGTAATGGTACCTCTACTGTCACTTTAGGAACATGACTCAAGCCAATGGTATTGCCCAGCAGCTGAACCTCTAATCTCTATGTCCTCCGTTCTAATTGCCCTAATAAAGTCAGCAGTTTCTATCAGAACTTTTTTGTGTATCTTCACTAATGGAAGTTATAATCAGAACAATTCCGAAGGGTAATGTTTAGAGGCTGGTCAACGTTAATGTTGTGCTGTTATTGCAACTTGCACTAGATTAATGTTTCTACCAGGCGCGTCCTCACCGCTGCACAGGGGATCTGGGTGGGTGGTGAGCGGCTGTAAATGAAATGAAGTACAGCTGTGACACCTCAACTGCTAAACAGAAGTTAATAACATGTTACTTGCAGCTCAAATCTAAACATGAAGCACAAACAGAAACCTAGAATACGAATTATTTGGACCACCCAGCAGTTAGCAGGGCTAATGCTTTTGCAGAAAAAGTGATTGGTCTGCAGCTCAGTTGCTTTGCAAGATAACCAACCAGATGATAAGATGTTACAGTAGTGAGACACAGCAGCAGTTCAATATATTCTATGTTAAAAAAAAGTAAAAATCCATTTAATGATCTCTTTGAATCCTGGTTTAATGCTGGACTGATGCAGAGGGGACCAGCTGAAATAGACTGGGTCCAACATGCAACATGAGGTCCATTGGTTCCGCTGTCTTTTATCTAAAAGACAGTTATTCTAGTCAAATAAACCATTTTAGTACAAAAAAGTGGCCATTTAGGGAATCTTTTAATATCTGTCACACCACACAGTAACACACGCGTACAAACCTCACTGTTGTAAATGTTAAAACAATGTTACTTAGTAGACAATGGTTTTTACTAAGTCTAACATCATCAATCTTAAGCATTCTTCCAGGTCAAAAAAATGTTGGCACTTTTTTTCAAAGTAGTGGTCTATGATAGCTTAAGTAATGTATTTGAACCGCGAGTTGAACCCCCCCCCCCCACTCCCCCCACACCACTAAAAAAAAAGTTATGTTTTTAATGCTTTGACCAATAAAAGCCATCAGTCCTTATCACTTGATGGTGCCTGGAGGAAAACTGAATTTTATTATTAACCAATACCCATCTTTGTACACCTATTTGCTAATATCAGCACAAGGTCCTTTGTTGAACAGCAGTCAAGATGATCCTGAGCAAAAGACTTAAGTTGTGACAAAATATTTTCGAAACTTTCCACCAATGAAAGGTTCCGGCCGGACTTTGTTATCTGCAAAGATTAGGCAAATTAGTCAGCTGACATTTCAAAATGCAATGATAAGCACATTGACCTTTTTGAAATAGATCTGCTCATTCCAGGTATCAAAGTGGAGATGAATGATCACTGCAGATATTTGAGTTATGGTTCTTTGTGCAGGTGAAAAACCACTAAATGCCCACTGACCTCTGTTCCTACCATCTTAGCAGGGAGATTTAGGGGACATTCTTGCTTTTTGAAAAGCCATGTCAGGTAACCGGTCTGCAATTGTCAGCAATCTGGGAAATTAATATTTACACAGATCTTTTTTTTTTCTCACGGAATGTACAAATTTGCAACATTTACCTATTATCCTTTTGGTTTTACAGCATTTACATGCGTTTGTTGACTGATGACTACATAGCCTTGAAAGAAAGATATTATGTGAAAAATACGTTTTAAAACAACAGTTACCAATTAACATTTACAGGACAGTCAGACAGACACGTCACATTGTAGAACGTTGACTGGCTAGCCACTCCTAAGTTTTCAGAATATTAAGTCATAATTTAACATAACATAACAGTGTTGAGAGTAAAAGCAGGAGTTGCAACTGATTAATATGTGAGAACAGAAACCAAGTGAACAATTCTTGGCTAAAAGAAACACAGCAGGGGTTTCTGGGTACCTAATTTCCGGAACAACCACTGGTCAAATAAAACCTTTTTCCAATTGATCTATTACTCCATCAGTTGATTAGTTTAATTTCTGCCCCACAAAAGCCATTAGTCATCTCCCACCATAGTCTGGCTTTTGTCAATTTGCAATTTCATACCATGATTTTAAGTGGAAAGGTTTTTGGTTAATTGATTACCTATCATGTGAATAAGCGATCAATATATTATCCACTCCCATATTTTCACCAAATCAATCGGAAGTTGCAGGGTAAAACATTTGTAGGTACGGTTGAATCATTGAGAGGAGCTGAAGGAATAGCAGGACTAAATGAGACTAACACGTCATGAACTGGCCATTCATGAAATTACCAAAATGTCTAAATTGGTTATGTTGTTACACGGACATGTATCCTGCCTCAGACAGAAATGACAAGCCAGAACTCCACCCGTCAGTCATGCAACCATTCAGCCATGCATGGGGGCTGAGAGCAGTCGTGTATATGTGTGGGGCAGAGTGACTATTGGCGAGCTGTCACTGGCTGTAACACACACCCTGACGTGCCGCAGCCCTCTAAGGCCTCCCCTGAAGTCTGTCAAGAAGAAGAAGGGGGAGAAAGCGTGTACATGCACGGCGGGCTGTTCATGTGCCTCAGTCGGGAACTGCAGGAGGTAGGAAGGTGTGGGTGTAGATCAATAATAATCAGCTGCAGTAGAACTGGAAGTTCACCCAACAGTGACTCACGGCAAACACGCACAAAACAACTACATGCACAAATACATGCACGGCAGCACTAGAAAACCAATTTATACATCTGGTGACTGGTGTTCCAGACTCCGATGACAGGCTTCAACCAAAAGCAGCACACACACACACACACACTAACTTACACACAAACACGCATAGACAACCCCATTCTAAACTGCTTGCGCTCTAAAGGTACAACTTCAAAAACGCATGAATCTAATGAAATCGATTTTCCATACACTTCCTCACCCTCATCTTTCTCTCACTCCCCCCCCCCTCCCCCCCACTACAGCTCCACACTTACGCCCGCTTTTTCTTTTCTCACCTCTTTGAAGTGTTCTTGATGATGTCCGAGACTTTTTGTATGTAATCAGTGGCGAGCACCACAATCTCCTCGTCTTCGGAGAAGTTGTCATGGAAAATTCTGTCCAACAACCGCTTCCAGTGTAGCTGTGGAAGAAGATAGACCGATAAGGCTTGTTCTGCCTCTACAAAAGCAACCTAATGCCATAGTGCCTGAATTTCTTTACAGTCATATAAAACACAAAAAATTGTTTTTGCAGATGTCAAGCAGATATTTTAAGTGGATATTGTTAAGTTCAATATAGCACATATGGCATTTATAAATACACGTAGTTAAATACACTAGTTAGAAAAACTTAACCTGGCATCATCCAGATCTATCTGTATCCGCATCTGATGTAGAGCCTACACATTTCAATCTGCAATCTTTGCAGCAGAAACCACCGAAAGAAGGAGGGCCATCTGGTAGAATATTTTGAGCTGATTGGAGGATGCGCAGGCTAGCGCCCGGCTGGCACTGGCTTCTACGCGACTGTCAACCTGCTCGACCATGTTTGTTTCACTTACCTGGGCACTTGACACTATTGTTACAACTAAAATCCCCAAAACCCAATGCTGACAAACGAAATACGGGTCGGCTGGAGTGGTCGAAGAATGATTCTCCTAAGTTTGGAAAACTCAAAATCTCGCGAGAAAGGGGCTAAAAGAAAAACGTAGGCATAACCGAATATAACCCCAACCACTAGATGGTGACAAAATGCTTCCAATGTGATCCTTTGTTTGTGTAAAATATGCATTAATTGACGTTAGCAAGCATTCACCACCAGTACAACCAGTTATAGCTGAACTAAGAGCAACAATTTAAATGGTGCAAAGGGCAATACAAAAGCCAATACATGCTCTATACAGAGGTCTATGATGCCCCTGATAAATCTTCTCAAGGAAGAACTCCATAGGATGAGGTATCAGTCATCACCTTTGGTGTTTTATTATGGAAAATACAAGGGCCCCTCTACAATTCATCTCTGCTCTCCCATCTAACATGTAATTTCTGCCCACCTGTGTGAGTTTTCAGAGACTTCTGTGTCAGCATTTTGTGTCTCCGTTGCAAACTTAACCATGACACGAGGAGTCCATCAGTTAGATTAGAATAGATGAACAGTTCATCACTCTTCTTCAACTTCAGAATAATCACTGACTCTCAAGAATTATGCCATATTCTCAGGATGCCTTTACTAATAATAACTAAACAAGTAATGTAAATAATCTTGAAATAATTTTTCTATAGCATTCTATTCATGGCTTGAGATGCACCTAGAAATCCCCAGTTGGCCTGAATTTATTGCTTTTTCAGTTTGATCAACCCTGACCTCTATGGAGAGAAAATAGTATCATATCTTTTATGTGTGCGTAATACTTGAGTTGTAACTTGTGTCTGCCTCTTTGTGTGTAACTTTGGATTTGTGTGTGCGTAATACTTGATTTGTAACCCATAAAAACATTTTGTGCGTAACTTTGTGTACTTACAGTTGTGTAATCATATATACACATGATTTATCAAAAACGTACAAGTACGAAATACAGTTTACGCACGCACAAGTTGAAATTACACCAGTTTAAAAGTAACTATGAATTCAAAATGGCTCCTACGCATACAATCCTCAAATATGTATGTATCAATTGCCTGATGCACACAGACAAGACCACAGGTCAGAGTAACAACTGCAAGAGGGGGTTCGAGACTCTTTTCACGTCAGGAATTTTTTGCGTAGATGATGCGTTTGAATGTTGATTGAATGCAGGGTAATATGAGTTTTCTCTCCACCAATCCCCTCCAAACGTTTTTCCTTCTATAGCTGTTACTGCAGTGACAAATACTTGTAAAATAAAGAAAGAAAGAAAAAATGAATGTGGCACACTCAATCTCTGTTACAGAGTAACGTGAGGTTACAGACTTAAGTACATTCTTTATGTTTTATTAAAAATCAAATTAAGGTAAGCATGAGCTCTGCTAATGTTGAAACATGCAGACGCCCTGATCACACAGCACATTTTACCCTGTTACGTTTGAAGCGGTTTAGAAAATGGATGGATGGATGTTGGAGAAACTAAAATCTACTAAAGAAAGATACTTTTTTGTGCAAACCAACTACCTTTTCCAATTTTATCTTTAAAAGTATAGACTTTTTACTGCGTTTTAATTCCTATTTCAGGAATCAAAGATACTGCTACAGGCAGAACTCTTTCAGAAATTTTGATTTTTGCTAATTAAACTTTTTGTCTTGTTTTAGGGGCCAAAGGGAAGACTGCTTCTTCTTCCTCACTGGGGCAAAGAATTTGCTAACTGCAGTATGGAGGTAGAATAAATCCAGTTATTCACCTTGTGCTTAAAATACAGTATTAACAACCTTCAAACAACACAGAACATGTGATCTCAGTATACTGTAGGTCCTCTAGTGGTCTGTCGTAAAAAAATAGTTTTGCTTTCACAGACTTACACAGTTGTCTGTTTCCCCTCTTTGCTTGTTTTCTGTCCCTGTTTTAATTACACGCACATCTGTACTATATATATAATATTTAACAACTCAAGTTAATGTACAATTCTTTAAAAGTTTTGTTTTTTGTAGTCTGTTTCTTTATTTTTTCTGTTTCAGACATGAAACTGCAAAGGGAGGCTGACGAGAGACGGGATGGAAAAACAATTTTGTTTATTCTTGTCACATTTTTTATTTAGTTTTATATTTGATATGAATAAACTAACTGAAACAACTAGTGATTCTCATTCTTATTTATACAGTTTATTTACAATTGGTTTTAACATGACCATAAAGCTAACTCTGAACAATTTAAAAATGTCAAATGAATGTAAATAAAAACAGTAAAACAATAGGTAAAGGACATAAAATGTTTAGAGAAGGAAAACTTGTGTGGCTTATTTGATATTTTTTACATACAGGATGAACCTGAATAAACGTTTGCTGGACCATTCTTTAATCTTTAATAGAATAAACAGAAAGTATCTGGTAGATGTGCTGGATCTACTGAAGAAAGATCAGAGATTTGGATGAGGAGCTGCGACATAGAAGTGGGATACCATACAGGCAGGTCTGCAGAGAGTGCTCTGGGTAGCTTCGTCATAGTGTCCACTGCATCGTCCATCAACAAACTTTGGAATTTCTCAATCCAAAGTTATCATATCACTAAAATATATTAACAGGACAGTTGGTCCCACCAGAAAACCCTGCTGATTGCCTCCAAACCACCTAATCCTCATCTTCCACTGTTCTCCAAGCTCATCCTCAGGGACCTCAGCATCACCACGGCTGAAGCAGATGTGGAGAAGCCTGCATGCTGAGATGACCTGTATTGTTGTAAATGGAAAATTGTTAGATTTTGCCACTTGGTTTTGTTAAAAAATATATATATAATTTTCAATGAGATATGTTCAGATTCCCATTTTAAAAGCAGTTATTCAAATTCAGTTTCTGATGACAAAGTTCTTCCCGTAGCAGTATCTTTATGATTAAAAAATAGGGATTTGATTTCTAACAAAACATAAAGAATGTACTGAAGTCTGTAACCTCACGTTACTCTGTAACAGAGATTTACTGGGTCAAGCATGCTTAAGCGTTGCTATGGTAACATTTCCCTTGCCTCCCGTAGCTTAGCTTTAATTCAGGCCAAGTTATCAAGCTTAAAACTGATACTACAGTTAACAAAAGTCGGTTATACTTTCTGGACATGCTTATATTTATGCTTATGAGTGAAGGATTAACTATATTTCAGGTGGCTTGAGTAGCCTACAGCACCTGCTAGCTAAATTTGCAGCCTTCGGAACTGATATGTTAGCAAGCCTAAAATAACTTTATTATAGTGTATTAGCACTTCCAAAAGTATACAACAAAATACATTAGGAAACACGCTTAACTTACCATCATTCCAGGGGTTGGGGCCGAGGGAGAAGCTCTCTAAAGAGCTGCCGTGAGTGATATCTCCTGCCTGGAGAGACACAGCTTGTGGCGGCCATGTTATTTCAGTTGAGCTTGAGTCGCCTGGGGACGTGTTTTGTAGGGGCTACGGCTGCAGCTAGACCTTACTCTCTCAGTCTACCAGATTTCTCCACCAAACACGCCCAGACCACCACCTAGTGGTTATTTTATTTATTTATTTAGGTTTAAAACAGTAAATTTCGAATAGACCTCTGACAGGTAGGTTAGAAACTCAATCATCCAGTATTTTTCTTATCAGAGAATGAACAATGCATGAATGTAACAGCTGATTGCAGTAACAACGGACTATGGCATGGAAGTTGTAAACAAGTGAAAAAGAACGCAAGTTATCTAAATGTGATAGATTAAAAATAACTTAGAAGTTACACAGAGAAGGAAGGAAACTGTATTTTTTAGAACATCTCATGGCATGTATGCGTCGGGGATAGAAAGACTTTCAGTAGATAACAGGAAGGCTGAACAGAGTAGAACAAAGTTGCTTTGTTATATTCTATTGAATTTTCAAATATTATCTTCCTTCAGGTCATTGTTTAAGAAAAGAGCAGCTACCCTCTCTGCAGAGCGCACACACCCTGGACTAAAATGGTTTAGACTTTTAACTTTAGGTTGAAAAACCAGCTGTTACAGAGACACTTTTTCCCCCAGGCTGTTTCTCTAATGAACACAAGGGACAGCTCATAGTCTGAGTAGACAGCTATACCACCGTAAAACAAAACATGCATATTATACACAACCACAACCAGCCTTTCTTTCTTCTCTAAACACAAAAAAATATATTTTATGTCAATATACATGTACAAACAATTATTTTTATCCTTCATTTTGTTTAGTTTAAACGTATATACTTTTACTTTGTGTGTGTATGCTAAGAGCACTTGAAGATCCAGATTTGTGCAAAAATACCTTTGAAACCTGTCTTTATTTAGTCTAATGCTGCAGTTGTTACAGTGCAACTCACCTCCAAATCAGCTTTTTATTTTGCTGATAAACTGTGTTAATAGTCCTGTTTACATGTCTGGTCATTATTTTTGGTGTTTTAGTACATTCTAATAACAATATTAATTTTGTACCAAAAACTGTTAATGAAGAACTCTCTTTAGGTCTTCATTGCTACTGGCTCGGCATGGATTTCTGAAAACAGCATCCTGCCGATGTGTAGTATAAAAGAAGATCGGGTTCAGCCACACCTTTATAGGGAGTTGAGCTGGTAACTCTTGAGCCATTGGCTCAAAACATTATGACTCCTTAGCACCTTCCTCCCTTCCCTCTGGTGAAGGAGGTGGAGAGAAATCTTTAAACTCATAATTACACCCCTCTACTGCTACTACTGCTACTGCTATGCATCTTTCTAGCTGTCTGTTTGTGTGTGTCGCTGCAGAAGCGCTGCATGCACTCAACATGCCAATCACAGCTCAGATCACTGCCCGCCCTCCCCCTCGCTAGTGTGGCAAGCAATGTCTAATTTTTAGGCATTTTTCAAACAGAAAATGTGGGTGGAGTTAGACTCTGGTAGGGGGTGCATTACTCTTTAAATTAGTCAGACCTCTTCTCAAAAATAGAGATCAGAAGTTGGGCACGTTCTGATTGGTAATTCTCTATCCATAACTGATCTTTTTTTAAATTGCTATGTTTCGGGGATGCATGATGCATCCAATACGAGGTAAAAATTTCAATTACATGTCTCACAATACACGCTTTTCTGATGAACAAACATATTTTCATTGATCGGAGCTTTTATCCCATTTGAAATTGTTAACTCAAGCATCATCCAGTTTCCAGAGTCATGGCATACTATCAATTTAAAGACACAAAAGAAAATTTTTACATTATGTTCTTATAGATTTTTGTTGATGCTGGTTTTTTTTTTGACATCCAAAAGACTGGTCTCTTTTATTGATGTAAAGCACGACCCCGTTCTTGCACTTCTTGTTACCCTGAGCTATCAGTCAGCTGTGCATGACATTTCAAAATGGGGAAATCCCCTGAATTCTTCCCCCTAAACACATTTTATTCAAAACGTTCACAGCCATTGCTTACCACCTTTGAAGTTCCCCCAGCACTCCTTTCCGAGTAGCTTAGTTTTACAATAAATGTTTTTAAAACACTGCAAGTGTTAGCGAATCGGTCTGCTGCAGACATGCTAATGAGAAGACCAACCTGGCCAGCTAATGAGCAAACAGTAAGGAACATACATCATGCTGAAGAAATTGCTGTAACATATTGTCTTTTATCAACACCATCCAAACTGCTATACACCACTCATGCTCTCTTAAATCCCTTTTATTGAAACTTGGGTTAAGATTTTACAAAGTTTTTATTGCAGCTGTTGTTTGTAGGCCTCCTTAAACTCAGCTATGTTTTTTTTGCCACGGTTCCATTTCTTCCGAGTCAACATTCATCCATCCTTTCCAGGCAAGCTGAAGCACCCCAAGGGGACTCTTGCTCCTTCCTTTTTTCTGTCTTCCTCCTAACCTCTATCTGCTGTTTCTTTCCTCCCACTTCTCCCTTTTATCCATTTTTTTTTCTTGTGTATCCCCCAATGTCTTCTCATTTTGTCTCTTATTCCGTGTCTCAATCTGCTTCTCTGCCTTGGCTTTTGAGAGCCATTACTCTCTCTCTCTCTGTCTCTCTCTCTTGCTCTAACTGGCTCTACTCTCTCTCTGTGTGTGTGTGTGTGTGTGTGTGTGTGTCCACTATTTTATAGCTTCCGTACTACATACACAAGACATACAGCACTGCTTACAATAAACCGTGAGAATTCAAATCTTAATCTTTTATGCTAGCTTCTATCCAAAACACCTACATACAGAGTCTATAAAAAGTATTCACTCCCTTGGAGGTTTTACACTTTTTATTGCTTTAACAAATCAGTCATAAGTATTTTTTTAATAAAAGAAACCCCAATTTAATGTATAATTGAAAACAATTAAGCTTGAATAATATACCATACCCCATACCATATACCATACCCCAAATTCAATTCTTGTAAATCTAGAGTCTATTTATGAATAGAAGGCATTTGCTAAATTTCCCAGGTGTGGCCTACGTACCAAAAAGAAAGTCCAAGACCACATTGACAACTCATCCAACAGGTAACAGAGGGACTGTTTTGCCAAAAATGGCCTCCATTGAGTGAATGTAGCTCATTAGGTAGAGTAATTGGCTTGTAATGAAGGCTGTAGGTTCAATTCCAGCTTCCGTCTGTCAATATGCCCCTGGGCAAGGCAACCTCAATTTTTCTATCATTTGTAAGTGCAAATCGGTGAATGTTGCTCCAGTGTAAAGCGTTTTTACTGAAAAGTTTCTAACAATCAGACCTTTAGTATATACTTCTGAACAGAACCCACTACCAGTGCCATCCCCATTCAACACCAATGTAGAGAAAATGTAAGTATTCTATGAGTTAAACCAAACAAACCTTGATGAAACATTTTCATCAAACTGAACAGAAATCACATGTGAGTTTCCCCAGGGCTCCATCCTTGGGCCTCTTCTATTTAATATTTACATACTACTACTAGCCTACTAGATTATAACAACCAATTCAGTCCATTTACTCTGGCAGATTTAGAGAGAGTAAAAATCACTACGGAACAAAAAGAGCACAACGGTTTCTCCCAAATTGGCCAAAAGAACCCTGTTGATGATGCATCATAAATTAAAAAAAAAACAATTCTTTAGACTGTAAAAATATTCACTTTTTGGAAGGTGTGCACCTCACAATATCTGATTTAAAACCATTGCAGCTTCAAAAAAAGAAAAAAAGAAAGAAAAATAAGAAAAAGCATCATCTTTAGAGTCAAATGTAGTGGTAGTTGTTTTGCTGCTTGAGGACCAAGAAGAGTCCCCATAATTGATGAGTTCTGCTCTCTAAGGGAAAAACAATGGGGGCGATCATTTGGCCATGAGTTTTTGACCTCAAGCTAAATGGACTTGGGTTATGCAACATGACAGTGGTCTGACAATGAAGTATAGACATAAATCTGATTGAGCTACTGTGACATTTTGCTAACTTTATACATGTCAATTTGTTAATGTGGAGGAAGAAAAGCAATTGTAAAAGGAAGAGAGGGGCAAAATTCCTCCATAGTGACATGAAAGACCTATTGCCAATGAATACACCCTAAGAACTCAGGTGGAACAACCACTTTTTAGGTTTAGAGTGCCAATACCTTAATGTCTATGAGCTTAGTGATATTCAATTCCTTCTTCCAGGATGATAGAAGGAGCATTAAATGTGCACAAAATCACTATAAATCGGTCCATTTGGAAAGGGGCAGCTATACTGGGGAGAAATAGTTGGTTGAGTGAGAGCCAGCAGGCGGTGCAAGCTTTACAAGGTCTCTGTATTTCAAGTGTTAGCTAATGTTAGCTAGCGTCATATATGCAATTTCTGATTCATAGTCTTTTTAATTACGAATTTTTACAAGCAAATAAATTACAAATCACATGAAAAACACAATCAAAGCACACATAATCTGTTATCATTTTAATTAAGGTACACGATATGTGTGATTCAGGGTGTATGGTAAAGAAGACCAAGAAAATAAAGTTTAACGTTCTATTGACTTCTATTCTTTTTTCAGTCAGGCGGCCATACTTCGATACAAATTAAAATCCACCTCGTGTGTATATGTGTGTGTTTCTGTGTGTATTTGTGTGTTTGCTGGACTTACGCTAGGTGCCATGCGCTGCAGCTGCCTGAGGGTGATTCGGTTATACATTGTGCTGATGTCTTTTCTTTGGTCATCGTACTCAGACACAGTGATCTGCAGAAAGAAATACATGGATTAACACATTCATGGGCACCAGCGTCCATGATTGCACATGTACAGATGACTGTCTTCTTTCAGCTCACATTGGCCAGTTGGGTCTCCAGCTCTATAATCTCCCTGGACTTCTGTGTGGCATTGTGAGCGCCCAGCATGCTCAGCAGGCGCTCCATCAGAGCTTTGTAAGCTGCCAGGATCTAGGAAACACAGTGACATCAGCACTAAAGAAAAGGAGGAGCCACAACGACGGCACCAGTAATGACTGTTGGCGGTTATGACATGTGGCAAAGTGGAAGGGATAACAAAAGCACAGAGGGTGGCTGAGGAAAACAGGTGGATTGATGAAGAAGAACGAGGGCAGAGTCAGTTGGGCCAGATGGAGGGGCCCAAAAAAAAGGCAGAGAGGATTTAGGGGAAAAAGGGGGAAGGAGGGACATAAGGGAGCAAAACAAGGCCAGTTAGGAAAAGAAAGCTGAATATTATAGGAGATGGCAGGAAGGCGGAACAGATGGGAGAATTGACAGGTTAATCCTATGCCTGTCCTCTTTTGTTAGAGTGAGACCACCAACTTCTAAGTATTGAGTTGGAACTTCCTGTGATAAACCAACATAATTGTGACTTGAAAGGAAAATTATAGTCTTTGCTCGCTTTTTGTTTTCATAATAAATTCTTCATTACTTAATTAGCATCTTATGCACTTCTGATGTCAGGTCCCAACTCAACACTTTGTAGAACCATCTTTTGCTCCACCAATAGTGCCTCTTCTTCTACTCAGCAGTTGCATTTTAGGAGTTGCTACTGAAGTCAGAAATCTGACTGGTAATAATGGAGCTTTCTAGGGGTACATATACAATGAAGGGAGGGTGACTGACAAAAACAAGTTTTTGCTTGCTATTGCTTTGTATCCCTTCAAACCAACAACCCTCATGGTGGTGTAAAAGACTAATTTGTGAAAATGTTCCTTTTAAGTGTGTTTCTCTGTCTGAGACACCTCAACTATAGCATAATGACTGAATGTCTGTCCTTCCCAGCTTTGCATATTCAGAGACAAACAATTTTTAACGTTTTTTTTAATTTACTCTAACCATCTTCTCTGCCCCTACCGAAACAATGGCCGACCAACAACATGATGCAGCCATGACCATGTTTTACAGGGTAATGGTGTGTTTAAGGTGAAAAGCAGTCCACCACAAATACAGTATTTGCCTGTCAAGTTTTTATCTTATCTGAGCAGAAAGCCCTCCTTTTCGCATTCATGGTGTCACTTACATGACTTATTTAAACAAAAAAATGTATTTTTTGTTCAACCGCTTCTTCCTTCCTTTCATTCTTCTTTAAATCCATTTAATCTCAACACATTCAATAAATAATCTTTTTTAGGAAATCGGTTTCCTCTTTTGTACTTGGTGAAATAAGCTCTTCCTTTTCAGCCAAAATTTTAAACCTCGGCTTGATTGGAGTCAGGGTCATACTAATACATGTATGGAGGAGCTCATTAGTGAGCCTGGAATGATATTTAGTTTAGAAAGATGCCTCATGGTTGGGTGGGGAGCCAAAAATGGTTAATCTGGAGACCTCCTCTTTCAGGGCAAAATCTGTTAAATACGGAGAGACTCAGCATTAAATAGTTCAAGTGCTGGGTGACTTCCTTCTACTAAAGATTCTGACATCTGTGATGAGAAATGGGTTCTGAATGAACATGATGAGCTGTTGTGCATCACCGAAGCTCTCAAAGTTTACAATGAACTGATGTTTATAATGAGCTCATCAATAAAACAAGACACGTCATTGTCTTTTAACCTATCTCCCACCAGTTCTTCCTTATGTATCCCAAGTTTTGTTTGATAGTTCAAAAATTGAACAGTCCCCACCTTGTAGCCTCACGTTCAAAATGTTTAGATGTAAGGTGAGATCTGTTTGTCCCTTTGTTTCTCTTTTTTTTTTAAATAGAAAGCTGTGTTGCTTTCTTACCTTTGACCTAATGCACCAAAAGCATGCTAAAACCCCAAAAGGTTTGCATTTGGGCCATACTATTTGCATTCATCATGTGAGAGAGTGAACAGTGCTCTGTAATATCTTCAAAGCTTGGGAAGTTATGTAACCCAACTTTGCTTAAAACATCTCAAAAATGTTCTCCCTGACCAGCCTGCTGTGTCCCTTGGTCTTCATGATGCTTTTAATTCTCTAATATTCTCTAACAAAACCTTTTGAGGCTTTAACAGAACATCTGCAGTTATGCCCAGATGAAGCTACATACAGATGACATCTTTTCTATTTATCTAGTATTTGTGTAGTGGATTATACTGAATTTTATCTAGGGTTATCAGAGTATAGGGACATGAATAGATATGCATGGCAATCTTTTCCGATTTTGAAACTGAAAACCATGGAACATTTTCCTTCTCCTTTTCCTTTTGTATATAAGTCAAAAGAAGAAAAAAGCAAAAGGAAGGAATTAAAACGAAGTGAACACAAGCTAAGAGATTACATCAAAAAAAAGGAGGTAGAACCCTTGAATCTTGTTCACCTTCACACTATCCTCATCCTGACCCAGGTAGAGGCTTCTCTCTGGCAGAGTGAGTCCCTCTTGATCAATCTGTAAAAATATGTGCAACAGAGAGAAATAAAAGGCTATTAATGCAGTTTGATGTATATACAGATACAGATGTACTTTATTAATCCCAAAGGGAAATTCCTGCATTGCACGTTCTCTTAAGAAACAATGACATAAAGTTAGAGAGATGATTTACACTCAAAAAGCGGGTAAATGAATTTAAAGTTTTGCTGCATGCCCAACAACTCCTTCAACACACTGTATGCATCACATCAGAATTATTTACAACATTCTATTATTAATTCATTCAGCTAAACAAGTATCAAACGCTGAATATGGAACAATTTCATAAAAAGCTATATATTAAAAAAATATTTTCACAGGGCATGCATAGGGGTGCAGAATGAAAGTACAACATTTCCTTTAAAATGTATATTTGAATTAAAACATAATAAAATGTAACTTTCAGTGGGCACGACAATGACAATATGCTCGGCACAGCTTGGCTGGCACGGGGAAAAATGGTGGAGTCAGCAAGTCAAGCAGATGCTTCAGAGCCCTGGAGATATCTTTGTCCATCTCAAGAGAGGAGTGACCGTAGAAGAACAGAAGCTGGAGTAAATTTAGGTAAAGCCTACACTAGATGGACTCACATAAAACATTACAACGGCCTGAATCAGTATCAGCTTACTGATCGATAAGGGAATGTGCTAACGTTAGCCAAGTTAGCAAGAGAGTTAGCTTTCACTTGCTAACTTGGCTAGCGTTAGCTGTCAGTTAAACTCCTCTACGATACATTCTTCACTGGATACAATTCAGGCTCGTAACCAGGCAACCCAACGGCTGGAAGGATTTGTCTATTGTTGCAAGTACAACCTAAACACACTAAATGTCGCTATCATATTCATGTTCCATATCTAACCTTTAATTTCACACATTAGCCAATTTTAAAGTTATTTAAAGTTTCTTGCAGAAAACACAGTCAGTGGATTTTGGTTGCTGTGCCAGGTTCAGGTTATCTAACCCCTTTAGTGTTCCCAGAGTTTAAGGAATCATCATAGCTTGACTAGGATATTCTGTTGACATTTCAACATTACAGATCATTAGGGGTGTTTCACAATAATAAAACACAATATTTTTCTACCACCTAACCCAACTTAGTAATTAAGTCCTTGGCAAAACTCTTCACCCACCTGCTGGTGGTGGTCAGACTGAATGGCAGCTTTGCTCCTGTCAGTTTGCCCCAGAGCAGCTGTGCTTACAATGTAGTTTACAACCACCAGCATGTAAATGAGTGGGCGAATGACTGATTTTAGTGTAAAGAACTTCGGAGTCTTCTGACTTGAGACAGAACTATACAAATGCGGCCATTTTACCATTGAACATTAATGCCCTGTATCTATGTTTGAGACTTTTTTTTTGAAGTAAAAAAGGAAAACATTCTTTATTTACCATTTTGTGTGAACAATTTTAACAAAGGTTAAATATGCCAAACTTATATTTGACCTAGTTAGTCATCTTGGCACAACTTCACACATTCATATACCTCTATGCCAGTGATGGGTGGTTATACGTGAGGTTAATGTGAGATATCCAAACCCAAATTAGAAGCTTTAATTTTTTTTTGTATTAAATGGAAAATTTTGTTGTTTAAACAGCATTTTTTGTTTAATAATATGACAGCAACAAAAATAATGTAATATATAGTCTGTAAATTTTTTGGGGGAAATTTTATTTGGCATAAAATTGAAAATTATATCACGTCCATGCACCTATCCTATTCTGCAAATATCTACAGCACTCTCATATAAAAATCATCTCTGTTTGCCTTAAATTGTGAGAGTCTTGTTGCTTCCCTGGAGGGAGCGTTGTCCTGAATTGCAGCTATTCCGATCATGTTTTTTTTCTCCACGTTTTACAGCTAATAAAGTGCAAATCACTTTGTTCCTGATAAACTGTATAAATAAGTGTCTACATGTCTGATCATTGTTTTTATTATTTTTATTACATTTTATTAAAAATAATAATTTTGTACCAAAAACGTTAAGTAGAGTGCCCTCTTCAGGTTAAAACATTACCCTGCACTTAAATTTGAATAGGGCTTTGCTTGAATCAGGCTTTGCTACCGGCTGAGCATAGATTTCTCACATCAGCTTGGGTTTTCAATGTCAGACATCCTGACGCTGTGGAATATAAAGGAAGTTCAGTCTCGGCTACACCTCAATAACGAGTTAGCAACTCACAAGCCATCAGGTTGATATGATACAGGTTAGGCTTTCTCACCCTCCACATAACCTTCCTCCATTTCCTTTCTTCCATTCAAAGGAGGTCTGGAGAAATATCCAACCTCAGAATTGCTCCCCTCCGAGTTGATGGAGCTCGCGTCGCTATTGCTCTGCAACTTTCTAGCTGTCTGTGTGTGTCCCGCTGTAGAAGTGCTGCCGGCAGTCATGTCAGTTCACAAACCACACCTAAGCCTTCTTTGGTCCTGCAGGCACCGTCTCATTTTAAACTTTAAAAAAAAAAAAATTTGGGCAAAGTTTGAATCTTGTAGGAGATGGGTTAAAGCTGCTGTCCGTAGTATTTAAAGGGAGAAAGGGATTTTTTTGAACCCCACTACCAAAGCCCCTCCAAAAACAACCATCCTGACTTCCCTCCCTCTCCCTCCGGGCTCAACAATTGTGCTTGATCCTAACCTGTTTTCACAGCAGGTCAAAGAGAAAAGCAGCAAGCGCTATAGAGCGTCACCTGATGTCATTTTGTTATGGACATATCAGAGGTGAGCAAATTCTTCATGAATGACACTCTCTTCCCATATGGGGGCTTTGAACAGGATCAGCCTGTGGGTGCGGCCCCATCCTCACAGATTCGCACAATGCACATGTAAGTTGAAAAGGCAGAAAGTGGAGAGGAGCACAAGCCTTTTATCATTGTACTGTAATTTATGGAGGTGTTTTTCTGTTTTGTTTGTATTACACCTCAGCTACTCTATCTATCTATCTATCTATCTATCTATCTATCTATCTATCTATCTATCTATCTATCTATCTGAAAGACTAAATACATTACATATTTTCATTACACATATTAGACAGATAGCACATGTGTAGTCAAACACATTGGCGTTATAAAGACCGGCAGGAATCAGGTCGCACCAACAGCTTGTTTCCTTCACAATTTGTCACAGTACCACAAGAGGTGAGGCACAGCACTGCACTGCCGCACTCTACACTTCACACCTCCGGTAATGCATACATTTATTGATACATTATATACATTCAGGGATTTTGTCCATAGAATATGGAAATATTTGAGAAAACTAATCTATAGAACAGATAAGTTGAAACATTGATTTTTGATGATCATTTTTAGTGCCAGTTTTAGTTTTCGTGATGGCTGTTGAGGCAGTGCCTCGCCTGTCACTACTCTATACATTCCAACAGACAACTTCGATTTAAGTGCCTTGCCCAAGGGGACATGGACCTGTGGTGGGGGAATTTGGAATCAAACTCACAACTGCCCCTGCTCGTAAGACTGAGTGGGTCATGTTAACAAATATATAAGAACTACCTGTTGCTTCTAAGAAAATTGATCATTTCACAATTATAAGCAATCTGGACTGTACTTTATTAGCTCTGGTTCTAACTCTAATAAAGTTGACAGCTGAGAACTTGAACTGGATAATATTACACTGAACAGATTGTTAAAGCTCAGAGGTTTATGAAACTTGTAAACCCTTCCATTCCTAACACAAAAATGGCATTCCTAATAATTAAAACTTTACTTTACTTTTCATCATCACAACAGATCTTAAAAGAGAGAAAAAAAGACAAGAGCACACAAGTAAAGAAAAGACATAACTGATTCCCACTTAGCTTTCAGATCTCACCCTGATGGCATTCCTGGAGGAGTTTTTATCATCCACGTTGACAGTGAGGGAGAAGAAGACGGCAGTGCTGAAAACCCCCTGAGTCCTGTAGAGCAGCTCATTGAAATCCGGCCTCTGGGGGGCGCCCTCCCGCTCCCACCCAGCAGCGCCGGGAGGAGCTCCTACTAGATCCCATCCTCCACAGCTGTCTAACACCTCTGTCATGGGTTCCGAGCCCAGTTTGTCAATCTCCTCGATGCTGATACAGGAACGATAGAACTCTTTGACCTTGCGTTCTGCAGATTCTGGCCCACGCCTCTGAATTGGCTCCAGCAGGAGGCGCTGTAGCTTCTCCTCATTGTGTTCTCCAATGGCTGTGATGATGCCATAACTGAGCTTGTCCTCGGGTATACCATGGCGCCTCAGCCACCCCCCACAGGCAAAGGAATAAAAGTCCTGGCAGGGCTGGATGGTTGGGTCAATATTGGCCTGAACAAAGCGAGCTGCTCGCAGAAGGGAGCGTTTGCGTTGGCAGTCCTGTCTGCACAGTGGGTCCTGCTGGGCATCAAGTGAAATGTACTTGAGTGCCAGCATGCTGCCCAGGATGACACACATGCCTGCAGCGAAGACCAGCGCTGACAGGAGGCAGATCTCCCTCCTGCTCCACCGAGGAAGGCCTCGGCTGTTGCTGTTACTACTCACATCTTTGTTTCGGCTGTTTGACCAGGTCCCTCCCCTCCCACGGCTCACATGGCGGTCCAGGCTGCCCCCCAGGTGCAGGGTCATGCCATTGCTAAGGATGTCACTGCTGTAGCGACCGCCATATTTTATTTCCTGGAACTCATCATAGTGGGCAGTAAGTGAGTATGTTTTCTCCATCATGAAGGATCTCGTAGGAACTGACAGCTTCAGGGAGAAAAGTGTGGAACATTAACTCTTTCTGCCTTTAGAATAATGTCATTAAGATTTAAAAAGTGATCATTGTCATCACAGCACATAACAACAAAGTGATGTCAGAATCCTACAGGCTTCCTTCAGGTAATGCAGGGGTGTTAAATCAAAACCCTGCATTGAAAGGGTCTCCCCTGTCGGAATCCTTCTGGTCCTGCTTCTCGTCTCTTTCTCATCCACTTTCTCTCTCCTCTCCATCCATTTATTCTCCTGTCCTCCTTCAATGCAATCAGTTTCAGGTCACCTGTCAATAAAAATAGAAATGAGACAGAGGAGGGTTGTAACTCACAAGAGAAATAGGAAATTGAATCCACCATCACAACAACAGAGGATGACAGACTAACATCCGTTTTGCCACATCTTTCCCCACTTTGTCTGCCTCTGTTTGTCAGCTGAAGCTGCTCAATTGATTAGTGCAAGTCATCCCTCAGGGGAGACAGTATCCCTTTCGTGACTTAAAATTGTCTGCAGATCACTGGAGGCAGTGAGCAAAGATTTGGGCATCAGCTGGGCAAGGATGGGTGATACAATAACCATAACTTGACTTGTGTCAGTCCAAATTGATGGAAAGTAATATTACTGCAGTGGGACACAGACTTTATTGCCTCTGTCGCATAAACAGGGACACACACATACATTCTCGCCATGCCCACCATTTGTAACCCCACTGTATTGCTCATTTTGGTTATAAGAAAAAAATTTGACATGTTCATAACATGATGCTCTTTACACAGTTGTTTTGAAAGTGGACCAAATGGAAAAACAGCTGCTCGTTTATGGTTCTTCCACAAGAAGCTGCGTAGCATGAACGGCACACGAAGGCAACAAGGTAACCAGCAAGTTGGTATGTTCTTGAGACAAATGTAGCAGTGGTGGAGAAACTATGGACCTGATTTATGAAAGGTTGTGCTTGTTAAAACTGCACACTGGGTGCAAAAACATGCAGCATGTGATTAAATAAGCAGGCACAGTTAAGACTGCGCCTGTTCAAACCGCAGCAAGATGCGCTTCTGCCTTGATAAATATGCAGTGTGAGTGTTTCTGTCAGAAAGCGCAATATATTGGGAGAACATACAAATAAGTTGGCATTCAGCACGCAGTGTGATTTATAATACTTTAAACTGTTTGTGTGGGCTGTAATATTGCCTATATTCTGAAAGGCATGTCTTAACTTTGCACCACCATGATTTTTCCAAAGATGAATCATATCTCACTGTGCGCTCAACGCATCTGCACCTGCTATTTTTCTGTTCATTTGGATCCCATTTCTTTACCACCTGGAAGGTTACTAATTTTCCTTGGGTACAATTAATAAAATATAATAATTATGTACAATACCACACAGACAATTATATATATGACATTTTAGAACCAAAATTCATACATTTTAAATGACATACAAAAGCCAGATGTAATAAACTTGTACATTTCTAACCTACAATAAAGTACCTAAAACGTGCAGGTAGATCCAAAGCTAAAATTAGATTTTAAGTTTTTTTTTTTAAAGAATACATGTACATTAGTTCTCTAATATTTTTAGATAATTAATTCAATTCCTGCAATGTTCTGTAGACTGTAGATATTTGCAGGCAGTTTGTGTTACCGTTTTACCGTTAATTTAGTATCACAAGCATATCTAGTACAATGGCAAAGTATCTGATCAGATTACATTAACTCTTTGCAAAATGATTCTGGTTAACCTGTAAAAATATACTTTTTACATGAATATGAGCAGGTTGTACAGCAACTTGACAATAGAGGCTATGATAAAGTGCAGTGCATTTAAGCAACATGAGTAGAATACGGTCATATTAGGACTAGCGAGCAACCTTGTTTTGGAGAAGTTGCAGCTTTAGTCTGACTCTGGAATATGGCACCTGCATGGTTTACAGTGACACTGTTACAACGCATGCATTAACTTTATTAATGACAAAGGAAAAACTATAAATCATAGATATTCTAGCCAAATGTAATTAAGTTTCTAACAGCAATAAACATATTATATTATTACTATATCCGGCCCAGATACCGATACCAATGCCTGGATTTTGTGCATCTGTCGATAACCGATACCGATCCGATACTATTGTTGAAGTAATAAACTATATAACTTCCACCTTATACCTTTCTGGAAGAGACTAAAGGCACCAGAATTTACTATCTAAGCATAACTAAGAGAAAATAAAAGATGTAAAACATAAAATTACCACAAAAGTACAATTTTAAGTGAAAAATTAAACTTTTTTGTGAATTTATTGCAGATTTTCCAAATTTTGAGTATCGGTTCATGGTATCGGTTAAGTTTAACCAATACCATGTGTGTGTGTGTATGCAAAACTCAATTCATCCATCCATCCATCTTCTTAACCGCTTATCCAATTCAGGGTCACGGGGCAGCTGGAGCCTATCCCAGCAATTATCAGGCGTTAGGCAGGGTACACTCTGAACAGGACGCCAGTCTGTTGCAGGGCCAACACAGAGAGACAGACAACATCTCACACTCACATTCATTCCTAGGGACAAATTTTAGAGTGATCAATTACTATCATGCATGTTTTTGGACTGTGGGAGGAAGCCGGAGTACCCGGAGAGAACCCACGCATACACGGGGAGAACATGCAAACTCCATGCAGAAAGACCCTGGGCCGGGATACGAACCCACGACCTTCTTGCTGCAAGGCAACAGCGCTAACCACTGCGCCACCGTGCAGCCCAAAACTCAATTCAAGTTTTCTTAATTTTACAATTTATTTTAAAGGCAGTGACTTCATGTAAGGTATATTACTTATATACTGTGACAGTATCAACTATTATTGATTCATTGTCTAAAACCTTTTACTGTTCCCATAGGAGCATCTCTCCCATATTCAGTGGTTGAGAAGCATTATGCAGTACAAAGGTTACCTCAGTAGAAGTAATTTACATTATCAGTATTATTTTGTACCCACTTTTGTAAAAGCATATACAAATCAGAGAGGTCAATTAGAAGGTTCTATCAAAAAAGTCACAGTAAAACCCTTCTCCAACTCATATAGAGGAAATGCACCTCATGGTTGTAAAAAATCTAACAAATATATAATTGATATGGTGGTATCGGCAAATATGTTTTTGCTTCATTCAAGATTCATCATTCATTAGTTCAATGATCTGAAGTCCTTTGAAATTACTTAAATGACTCATACAGTGCGTCAGAGGAGCAAACTTTTTTTTAGGTCTGCGCTTTACGGCACAAAAATTTGCAAACACAAAATGCTCAATTTAAGGTCTTCGTTTTATTCACACCTTTCTCTTTTCTACTTTTCTACGCTCATTTCATTATTCAGCATTCTTGAGCAAGACCCAAATTTGACAACAAAGGGAAATTATTCTCCCCCACAGAAAACAGTGTTCAAAGAATGACTTATTAGATTAAACCAATAATCACAAACAAACAGTCGGATATGTTTCTGACTTTTTTTCTGGCACCCAAACACATTAAATCTTAAGAAGTGTAAAGATTTAAAGCATGCCATTTTGAAGTGGGATTGAAAAAAGAAAAGAAAAATAGCTTTCCTCTTCATTAGGAGGAAAGTTAGAGGAAAGTGCTGGAAGATGCATTATGTTAATCAAGTGTTACAGAAAGGTTGCGTGTTTGTGAGTGTGTTTTAGTGTGTGGATGAACGCTGTGAAGACAGTTTGTAAAAATTGATCCCTGTTATCGCCACTAAGAATGCAACGGTTAAGCTCTGATTTGTTTTACAAGCTGTTGGTTGTCGTTTTTAAGTGTTGTATAAAGATAAGGAAAAGGCAATTAATGAAAGGTAAAGGAAAATGAGAAAGACCAGGTTTAATGTCCCTAATCAAAATGTGGCACTTTTTTTCCATCTACGACGGGTAATAATTTGCGTTGTAAAATTAGTGGAGGATCCATCCATCCATCCATCTTCCTCCGCTTATCCGGGGTCGGGTCGCGGGGGCAGTAGCCTAAGCAAGGAGACCCAGACTTGCCTCTCCCCGGCCACTTGGGCCAGCTCCTCGGGAGGAATCCCGAGGCGTTCCCAGGCCAGCTGGGAGACATAATCTCTCCAACGGGTCCTGGGTCTTCCCTGGGTCTCCTCCCGGTGGGACATGCCCGGAACACCTCACCAGGGAGGCGTCCAGGAGGCATCCTGACTAGATGCCCGAGCACCTCAACTGGCCTCCTCTCGATGTGGAGGAGCAGCGGCTCTACTCTGAGCTCCCTCCGGATGACCGAGCTTCTCACCCTATCTCTAAGGGAGAGCCCAGCCACCCCTACGGAGGAAACTCATTTCAGCCGCCTGTATCCGCGATCTCGTTCTTTCGGTCACCACCCAGCGTTCGTGACCATAGATGAGGGTAGGAACGTAGATCGACCGGTAAATCGAGAGCTTCGCCTTTCGACTCAGCTCTCTCTTCACCACGACAGACCGGTACAGCGCCCGCATGACTGCAGACGCCCTACCAATCCGTCCATCGATCTCCCGCTCCATTTTTCCCTCATTCGTGAACAAGACCCCCAGATACCTAAACTCCTCCACTTGAGGAAGGACCTCATCCCCTTAGTGGAGGATCGGGTTAACTGAAAATATAGGGAAAAATATAATATATATTACAGGAATATATGGTGTAATGTATCTCCTAATAAATGCAATACAAACCAGTTCCTAGCAACAAATTTTGAGCCTGACTCAAGTGAACTGGATCACTTCAGTGAGTGACTCACACTATCCTAAATCACCAAACATCCCCCACCCGTAGGGGTAAAGAGTAAATGTGTGGTTCCAGGTACAGCCGTTGAGAGAACTTCAGGGGGACAGGTGCTCAAAGTAAATAGGGGAAAATAGAGCAAGATAAAACAAAAAAAACAAAAAACAACTTACAGTACAGTAACATAACTTGCTAAATAACAACAGCCGATATTCATCAAGAATCTAATTGGGAATCACAACATCATATATCGTAGTCATCAGATGGGGATCATGAAAACCCAAACTGGTCTATTTATTTCATCTGATGGGGTACAATGTTGCTGTTAAACCAAATGTTGTGTTCTGGTCATACCAGTTAGAAATTGCATCAATACAAATGTTACATAATTTGTTCAGATTGACATGATGACTTTGAACTTGCAAAATAATTTCTATTGAGTCGCATACAATTCAACACCATGGCACGTTGATATACATTAGGTGAGGTTCTTGATTACATAATTGATGGTCACCACACTGATGAGGAGTAGAGAGGCCAGGAGAATGACAGTTATAAAGGGTCTGAGTAGGAAGTATCAAAAACTGAAGATGGCAGACCAAGAAATAAATGATACAGAAGAATCCAGGGATGAAGAGGATGGACGTGCGGAGGTTGCTGTCACGTTCAATTCAAAGAATTGTAATTTATCCTGGTCTTCATTTCCACTAGAAAATAAACGTTGGCTTTCAGCTGAACATGCCATCAGGATGACTCGAGGTCCTACAAGGTATGCAGTATCAAGTACTGATAACATCAAATCCTGCTTTGAATTGTTCCTGACTGAGTCCATTGTAACCGCTGTAGTTAACATGACCAACTTGGAGGAGAAACAAATTCAAAAGAAAATTATAAGCTGCTGACGCAGACAGACATCAACACATACATTACTGTTATGATTTTGGCGGGTGTTTACAGATCCAGAAACACATCCAACAGCAGTGTATGAGATACAGAGTCTGGCTAGAACATTGTTTGGGCTTCCATGTCACTCTGAAATTTTCATCGGCAATTCGCTTTGACAACTGGGACACAAAAACAGGCTGTCATCAACAAGACCAATTGGCAATCATAGAAGAAGTTTGGGAGAAGTGGATAGAGTATCTGCAAATCATATATAACCCAGATACACAAATTGTAGTGGATGAGTGTGTTGTGACTTTAAGGGGAAGAACCAAGGGAAACATGTGGTTAGACATCTAATAGGGTGGTTGGTATTTTTTTGTTGTTTTGTTTTTAGTTGTTAAAACATTCAGGGCCAATTTTGACCAGGAACACAACAAATCCCAGGCAGGCTGTCGCAGGGCCGACCACACACCCGAAGGGAGGAACAGGGGGAAGCCCCTGGGGAACATCCAGCAGCTTAAATGCAGGGGCCTGGGAGCCCATGGGCACCGCCGGCAACCGGCTACGCCAGGATGGTAGGATCCAGAGACCCCCGGAACCAGGGGTGCCCCGCCCCTAAGCAGGGCCCCAATGAGGGATCAGCTGACAAGGGTTCCATGCTGTTGCCTTAAGACAGTAGGAACCGCAGCCGGCTGACGGACGACACCAACCACCGCCGCCCCGGGCCAACCCCCGCCTGAAAATGTTATACGTAGGAGTGTCTATGTTGCACAGTAAAATTGGGACCCAGGCTGTAACTGGACAGCGAAGATGGAAATCCCTCCCCGCAACCCAGTGACATGCCCACTTCCCAAGAACCTACATGACTGCTACCATGATTGAGCAGGTGGCACCCCGCAGAGCTCAAGGTCCAAGACCCAGGAGGCATGTCCAGTGCCAAAATGATAGACCAGGCCCTGAGACGCCGCCCACCCGCCGCAGCCAACACTCCAACGCACAACTACGCACATCCAGGGGCCGGCGAGGAGAACCAGCCCAGAGTAGAGGAAAAAGGAAGCAGCATATGCTGGCCGCCGGCCGACCACTACTCCCAGCGGCCAGCACTGGCAGAAGAGGCCCTACATACCGGCCAAGCCCCGGTCAGGACCGAAGCTATGGGCGAGTGGCGACCAGAGGCCCCATGCCCACCCCAGACCAACCCAGAAGCACTACAGCCACCAGGCCAGTAACCCATGTACGCCAGTGCAACTTGCCTAAAGCACCGCATGCAGCTGTCAGGAGACACCACCCAAGGTCACCAAAGTCCCAACCCGGGTAGGGGCCATGGCACCTAATACCCCATCTGCAAGTTGTCCCAGCCCCAAGGACCCCCCATAGCAGGACCCCCCAACCCCAAAACTCCCCACATCAGCGACTATATCCCACAGATGTGGAGGCAAAGGTTGTCTCAAGACTAATGTGGTCCAGCAGGAGATCTCTGTACTGATTAATATTAAGAGCAATAATTTTTTTCCAGTTCAGGAGGATAGTTTTCTTAGCGATGCATAAGGCAATGTGAACTAATTGTATTAACTTTGTGTCTATGGTGACTTCATTTAAATTTGGACACATTATAAAAACAAAAAAGTATTTGTTTTCAAATCAAGAAAAGGAATTCAGTTTTACTTTGCCTCTTATTTTTAAATAAATCCATCCAACAATCTTTTTTCCAAACTGCTTAATCCTCAAAGGGTTTCAGGGGGGCTGGTCCCTACCTCCAGCCGTCAAGAGGTAAAATAAATCAAAGCCAAATAAAATAAAACAAACTGTATTTGTCATTTTATTATCTTCTTGAAATAAAAAGTTTTCATTTTAAAATTAATCTCCAGGCTGGCATATTCTGTCATATGTTACATAAGCATGCAAACATTTGCTTTCCTACTGCTGAAGATGATTTGCTTCTCTGTTTTTGCAAAAATCTTTTTTAGTTTACAACCCATATGGAAATCATTCTAAATGATCAAATAATAAAATTGACATAATACTCAGCCTAACAAAGGCATATCCCTTTCCTCCTAGGTCTTTAGACAAGTAAGGCTTCACTCTTTAGACTAACAGGCTTTGCTCATGTTCTATACATCGCTTGTGAAGCAGCGTGGACCTCTTGCTCTTTACGTCATTCAAATGCTTCTCCTGGCTTTAAGGTGAAAAGTCTAGAGCAGGGCAAACTGAGGTTTATCAAAATGAGAAGAATTGTAAAGAAAACTCAGTGAGATTCAAGGATAGTAAGTCTGTAGAGAGTCATTATCACTCCACCCTATCATCCATCAATCTTCTGCATTGTTACACAGACACGCACACACAATCAGAATCATTCTGGGTCCAGGAAAGCGGAGCCTCTCACACAGACTTCTTGCTCTCTGTTCACTATAATGCAAAGAAAATTGGATTGCAATTTCAAATATGAAGTACCCTGTCTCTCCATGCAACTTCTCTCCTCTAGCCAATGTGCACGCCATCTCTGTGTCACAACTCCTTAAGCGTGATAATAAATTACGAAGCTCACGTGCACACACACTGCCGATCACATGCTGGGTGGACATCTAACGTATGGCTAATGGATTGGATCTTGCGGGTACCATCGCAGTGAGAGGGATGCGTGATAAATGGTTATTTACCGAACATGACAGGGCCTAATATCTGAGAGTTATACTAATGCAGCTGCACACTCACACAAGCACACCCTCATTTTTGCACACATTTGTCACATGCACCATTAAAAGCAGCACTCATACAGGACAGCTGATGTACAGCTCCTTAGTAGTTGTCAATAAACTCCCCATACATCAGTTATTTAGTGATATGTAAGGTTTTTAAAGAGTCGTTCAGGGGATCTTCAGGGGATCAGAGATCCAGTTAACACCACACTGACTATGCTCCACTGATGTATGCTCATTAGACTATTAGCCCAATGGTTTCCAAACTGGGTCAAACACTGTTTGACCCAGTACATAACAGAAAAAAAGATTCATGATCCTAACTCCTGGTTGAGAGCACAAGCATGTATACTAAGCCAGTTAAAACTACATTTAGAGTCAATGTATTGATTTCATCATGTGTAAATAAGTAAGGTTTTCTCTCTTATTGGTTTTGTAAAAGTATGTGACTAAAAACTGCAGCAAGTAAAAAAACAGCTCCCTCATTTTTATTATTGGTAGATCTATCTTTTGCCTCAAACTTATCTGCACATCGTGCAAATCTGAGAAAAAAAAAATCTCTGTTCATTCCGGTTACACTCTCGTTGAAAAGAAAAAAACATAGAAATAATATAAATTTTACTCCCAATTACTGAGTTGGTTCAATCTGACATTTTACAGCCATGGAGAGGGAAAGTAAAATGAACAGAACCGGAATAAGCTTTGAGGAGTGATAACATCGCTGCATCCCAGCCACTATTGATACGATAAAATGCAGGAGAAAACCTTTCAGAGCATTACAGGTGCAGTCTGACCTGTGACAATTTCTAGCAGGGCCACCTAAATAAGCAACATGCCAGAGCTCACTCACAGGTTATTTCTTGCTCCCAACCTAATTCTGGTGCTCAGAAAATGAAAATAATGACAAAATGTCAAGAGAGAAAATACTTTGTAAACACTGCGAGAAGAGTTAGCGGCTAACAACACTTCATTTGGGCTCTGCTTTGGAGCGTCGTTGTTAAACTAAAGGTCTGCTTGGACCAACAACCTGGACTGAAGTGTTCTCCACTGGCTACAGATTAAAATCCAGTGTTTTTGATTTGTTCAGGTATTTCACTGTAATAACTAAACAGTTATTACAGTGAAACACAACTTTATGAAAAATGTTATGAAAGTTTTATTTTGTAATCCCAAAACTGCTCCGTTCCTTCCTGTTGAATGTTTGTTGTGACCTCTACAGTCTAGCAATGAAAAGCAAATAACAATAATGTAATAAAAAATAAAAAAACGAGCTGCTTTTGGTCTATAAAAAACAGTAGGCCTCTCATTCCGTAAAAAGAACATTTTTTGTTAATTCTATTTATTTATTTAGTGTGGCAAAGTCGAGACATTAATTTCTCAGAGAGGAGGCAAAACATGAGAACTAATAGTGACGAGGCACAAAACCTGTCCACAAATTCTTTAATTTTAACAAGAAAAATGATAGACTTTGAGTCATGCGGGAGAAGTGTTTCAGATATGGATGAAAATGTTAAAAATGAACATTTACTTCATGCCTAATGATGGTTGAATTTATACAGATTGTGTCAGCTTCTAATCAATGTAGAAAACCCCGTGAAGCACTGGGTTCACATCACTGTCACACAGACCGTTGAAAGGCAACATATTACAGATCATCAAGGTTTTCTGTCAGTGACTCCGATTCCTAAAATGAGCATTTCGCTTGTTCTCTGCAAATCAAAGCTGATTATGGTTTGGATTACAGTCATGGCAAGTTAAGACTTTATCAGATCCAAACTGCTCCCTGTGGTCTGGTAGATTTCGTTCTATTGATGGAAGTTAGATGAGGTTAAAACTGTCTGCTAACTCTTCACGGCAGAGTCCCAGAGTATATGATATTAATGCATTAATAATAACTCTGCCACTCTAAATGAAATTACTGCTCAGAAGACATCATGCCCATATTCTATTCTATGCTGAAACTCCAAGTTCTCTGTGAGGAAAAAAAAAATAAAAAAAAGTTGCTTTCCCTGTTCTGCGGTTTGTGATTATATTTTTTGGTACCCAGAAATAAGGGCTTAGAGGCAACCCTCTTCTTTTATCTTCTCTCCGCCAAGTTGCATCACCTGCAAGCCCTCTATAAATGGGTTTATTATCCCTTAAACAAAATGGTCACCGAGCTTCTCCCCGCGAGCAGTATAGCTACAGCACTCCGAGGGTTCAGAGTGAGAGTCAGTCCCCTTGAGCCTTATCACCAGTCGCCAGAGGCTGCAGCAGAGCGCCACGCTGCATTTGTATGGGCTACCCATTTGGACACAGCTCATGAGTACGAAGAGTCTACTTAGAGTGTTACTCAAGTAGAACTTCCTCCATGTATAGATGCTTAAGCATCCATGTATTGAATGTTTCACACAACGGGATTTAAAGCATCCATAACAGTTTGATTTTCTCTTTTTTATCACAACACAAAAATAATTACAAATATTATAAATAATATAATTCAACTATCAGGATTTACAATAATTGTATGTGAACTTATAACAACGTAATCCAGAGGGCGCATACAGTAGCTATGTCTTGCCACTCTGATGCAAATCCCTTTTATTGCTCCAATCTTTTATTTTCTTGGAAGGCACAGACACAACCTTCCTCTGCAATCAATACAATTTGCACTGTAAAAATGAATTTGAGAAAGTATTAAATGTTAGCCATTTAAATTCAAATATATTCCAGCATATTAGTTTGTAATTGTAATGTTTAATGCTGGCTAAATTTAGACATCAGCTTGTTCATAAACCTTAATGGAACAAGTTGGATCGGTTAACCCTTAATCTTGTTCGTCAATTGTAATAACCAGCAGAGAACAGGCAACATAGTCAATACATTGTCAAAAAGTTTATTTCTGTTTCTTTTATTCTATTTCACATTTCTTTTAACAAACAACACCTTAGCCCTAACTAATTTCTTATGGAATAATGTTTAGAAGTATTGATTAAAATGGATAAAATGATGGCTAAATGCTGTCAATTATAAAACTTTTATGTTCATCAGTCTGATTCCCTCATGTTCAAACTTTCAAGTTAAACAAGAGCAAAAGTAAGAGCGAATGCCTGCTGAAGAAGTAATCTGATAAGGTTTAACAATTCTGATTAGAAAGCAAGGTCAACATATACAAGTAATACAATTTTAGAATTAAAAACATGTTCTAGTTACCATCTTTAGTCGTTAGATTGTGTAAATTCAAACCTTCAGAGATAAAAAAAGAGCTTTCCGTTCATTTCGAAGGGGCATGATAAGTTTTACGCGCAGAGATCAGTTTGTGTATTCAGACAATATGATGTGTTACACATTCAGTTTCCAAAAGTTCCTGTAAGATGTAAGGATTTTAGATTAAATGCTGAGGCAGCATAAATCTTCCATTCTGTTTGCTTTTAGAAGTTTGGTTTCACATCGGCTTCTCTGTGGCGACTGAACTGACTGCGTAAAGACGCAGATAGAGGTGATCCATCTTCATTGCAAGAAAACTTGGGTTGTAATCTTAATTCTATATCAATCATTTCCTTTGACAAATGTTTTCTGATTGAAACCGCTTCATGGACGCTAGGTTGGACGCAGGTTGGAAAAAAAAAATTCTGCGAATTTTAATGTGACAGTGAAGTGCAGTAAGTAATGTGACAAACCGACGAAGTCTCCATATGAGGAATTTACTTCACAAAAACTTTCAGCTCCGGTCACTTGAGACCATGTGTGAAGAGACAGGAGCGGACCAGCGGGCAACAGTCTCCTATACTTGTTCACTTCATCTCTGGGTGATTCCACTTGTTCCACCCCTACTCTCTATCATTTGAACCTCATCTGCGGTGACTCTCAGACGGCAACCTGCTTGAGGAGCAGCCTCGATGGACACGCGAATGTGCGCGGAGTGAAGAAAACTTGTAGTAAACCGGCTTACCTGCGCTGAGTGAATTAAAATTCTCCGCGCGGACTTGTAAAGCCCCCCCCCCCCCCCCCCCCCCACACACACACACACACACTTCTGCTTGGTGTGGGTAAGCAAAAAATAAAAAGGAAGATCCAGTCCACCGAGGGTCCAGCTGGATTATCCGGGACCCAACGGAGATCGACACAGACCGGGATCCGCGGCGCTTTCTGCGGCCGCTGCAGCGCACAGCCCCCGATGTATGAGGAGCACATAGGGAGAGGGTGGGAGGAGGAAGGGAGAGAGAGAGGGGGAGGGAGGGAATGATTCATTAACAAGGATAGATACACAAACAGCAGTGCACACATGCACATCCAATCAGTGCATGTTTAAAGAATTACACCTCAGGCATTTACAAACACACCAGTTTTTCTACATGCAGGTTAAATGTTACGCTTTTCCAATTTTCATACCCCAATGAAAACACTAAGAGGGCCACTATGTACTTATTAATAATCAACCCCTGAATAAATTTGGTCCATTGACTGATCTACTTGTAAAAATTCATTACTGACACCAAATCGTGGCGCCTTGTAAGCGCAATCATGTCCCTTGACTCCCCCCCCCCCCCCCCCCCACATTCTGTCACATTACAACTATAAACACGTACTAGATAAAGTAGATAAAGTTATATAATTGTGATGTGGAAGGAAAATACTAGGCTTATTAACTTCCAAACTTCGATTCCTTCAGGGTGCACCAGCTTTGGATATGAAGAGACAAATGTCTTGTTCAGAGTTTTCCTTCATTGCAAAACATATCAAGCTAAGGTAGACTAGAGGGACAGCTTTGACATTTGCAACAGAATTGCAATTCCCGTAGCTCTGCCTGTTGATCTCTGTAGTTCCTACAAAGCAATAATTGTCATCTAATGCCTTGCTTCCACTAAGCAGTACGGCACGGGTTGGTGCAGTTCGCTATTTTATGATTTGGCATATTTAGGAGATGCTTTTACGATGAAAACAGAAAAAAAATAGTGTACCCAACCACAGCAACTGTGATCAGTCAGTGGAAAGGAGGCATATGGTGCTTCTCTGATTAACGGTCTACTTCTTCACCTGTAAAAATACCCTGACAGCAATCTCTTGGTGTTTTTGCTTTTCATTTTTGGATGCTGGATTTAACAGGGCTCCAGGAGATGTTTTAAGCTTGGGAAATCATCGCCAACATGTGGGAGAAGGTGCTCTGGTCGGCGTCCATACAATACCCAATGCGTGGTTGCAACATTATGCTGTGAGGATGCTTTTCTTCATCAGTCACAGAGGAAGAAGTGATAGCTGATGGGAAGATTGCTGAAACTGAACAATACAAGACAGTCCCGGAACATCTAGATCAAAACATATTCATGTCCTAGAATAAATGTATTCTACATTGACAAAGAAATCCACTGTACACTTTACAGATTTGTGCTTATGAAAATTTTAGAGCCAGTCACACCCCACCCTTCATAGTTACTATTTTATGTTGGCCTATCACCTAAAATCCCAGTAAAGTGCATTATTACATGTATAATGTAGCGTGGCAACGTACTAAAACCGTCAAGAGGTACAGCATTATAACCCACTGTAAGACTTACTGACACTCCGGTTTAACCTAATTTCCTAATTACCTTTACTTTGGATCCATTGCACGACCCTTTTCTCACCATGCAATGTGCTATATTTTCCTGAGAAGAAACAATAATGTCAGGGAAACCAGGCCTGCTGGCTTGTAATTTGGCTCATTGAAGCAGTGGATGTGGGAGCAGCCGTCAGCCTGCATGTAAGCAGGACACTTGGCAAAATTATGCCACAACACACGCAGCCTACAGACCCAGAATTATAACAAGTGGCCCAGCACACAAGACAGGGAGGGAGGGATCCTGGTGCAGCTGGGTGGGTGGGGGCTGATCCTGATGATGAACAGATGAGCTGGAATCAGAGCTGCAGCGTGTGTTTCAGTCCCTTAGCTCTTTGATTCATCCTTATCTGATATTGAGATGCTATTTACACACCTGCTACCACCCAGGCAAGCAAAGAAACCTGCTTTCATCTGGCCCTGATGTATACAAGACCACTTATCAGTTAGAATCCCAGACTAGCTCACATTGAGACCAGATCTATTGGCCTGTTGGATTATTAAAAGAGTTAAACAAAACATAATATCAGAAGGCTGGTTTGTAAAATAATGGTTCTTATCTATTCTTTATGCAAAGAGAAAAGTTTGAGTTAGGCAAGAATCTCAGCGAGCTGAACACCGGAGCACTATTTCTGACTATCTAAAAATATCACTTTGACCTGGTTCACTGGATTCACCAAGATCCCCTGATGAAGCTGAAATCACTCAGAGATGAGTCTGACACTAAGATTGTGGTATTTCAAGAACGTGCAGAACAAAGCTAATTGATTTCAACTGAATACTCAAGCTACTGTAAACCACATGATAATACACGTTATAATACACTTCTTCTTCCTATCCAAAGGCCTAAAACACAACTGGAGGGTTAGCCTCCAGGTAGATCGCAGGTTTAACTCGGTTTAAGATGGATGGAGGCAGTTTGCCCAAAAGGTACAACAACTTAGATAAGATGAGAGGAGACCTGCCTGTTCAGCACCTGAGCCTCACCCCACCCTGTGTGTCCACCTCCTACATCTTCCTCTCAGACAGACTAATGGGGAACTGGGAGCACCATTTATATTGCTTGCACCCCTACTGGGACCCTGCCTCAGCTGTCTGATAGGCTGATTCCAGGCCCTGGAGGACTTAAAGTAGATGAGTGTGTGGGGATATCTGTGTGTGCACCATTGTAAAGCACTGTTATGGTTAGATTTGTTTGCTAAACTGATTTTATGCAGCATTTTAATCAGTCCTCCTAATGTAGGCACAAATTTAAGTGGCTAAAAGTTTTTTTTAACATGCTTTTGAAATTGAAGAGTTTGTAAAATGCTTTTTTGGTATATTTTGAGCTCTAGATATGTAGCGATTTTTTTAGGAACAACATGGCTTGCACCTTTCCACAATCACCTCTGAGTATCTTTCTGCAGCTAAGCACATAAATGTGTAGTGAAGAAATAAATGAAAATTCCCCAGCAGCTTTAGGGAAGCCAGAAACTGATGGCTAAACTGACTTCAAATCAACAACGGTATCCTCTGTAAGACACCCTCATGTTTGATTCTGAACATGGTATGGCAGACCATAATATATGCTTCCTATGTAAAGATTTATTTGCTAACTACTGTGTGCCTGTCAACATAAAAGTGGTGCAGACTCATTTAATGGTACCAAAGCAGGATTTGGTGATGATATATATATATATATATATATATACACATATATATACACATATATATATATATATATATATATATATATATATATATACATATATATATACATATATATATATATATATATATACATATACACATATATATATAATATATTATATACACATATAATATAATATATATAAATACACATATAATATATATATATATATATACACAATCATATATATATATATTATATACACAATATATATATATATACACATATATATATATATATACACACATATATATATATATACACACACATATATATATATATATACACACATATATATATATATACACACATATATATATATACACACATATATATATATATACACATATATATATATATACACATATATATATATATATACACACATATATATATATATACACACATATATATATATATATATATATATATATATATATATATATATATGATGTGAAGTTATCATTAGTTCTAAGCAATAATTGATAACTGATTCACATACTAAACTACAATTATCTGGTCTTACCGTGAAGAAGTGCATGATCACTTTGTTTGTGAGCCTTAACTCAGTGATGGGTTGAACATTCCAGAACAAGGCCGGCACAAACAAATCTCCAATCCATTAGGCAATAATATATTTACAAAAAAATATTGTTGGAAAAGTAACTTTGAAAACCCAAGTCATTTTGATTTTAATGAAGATACTTTTGCCTATAACTAATGAAAACTGACGAATAGGGATTTTTTCGATTCGATTTTCGATTTGTCCTCTTCTAATTGTAATGTTATGAGCCATACCATCCTTTCACTTGGTATGATAGATTGTATGATCAACATCAGGCCAAACTGTCAACTAATATGGCAAATAACAAATAGCACACTGACCCAACCATGTAATTAGGAGACAATTACATTTCAATAAGAACTGAATCAAAAGTAAAATCACTATGAATTGTTAAATGCATATAATAAAGATTTTGATTTGTGGATGTACGACTAAGTGTGATCATTTAGGATTAACATATTGTACTGTTAAAGAATAGAGAAGAAAACAAGCAAGTCAGAAAAACCAGGCCCTTCTACATCACAAGAAAAATTACTATCTGTGGTCTTACCTACCTTGGCCTGCGACCACTCAGTGGAAGGTTAATTTTGCTGCCTGGAAAGGGTGGAACACATCTCTGGCAAGAAGCAAACTCTGCCAGTCAGACTTGATGCCAACTGAGAAGTGACAAAAATTGCAGCCATCTGCTAGGTTCTGGCTCCAGAAAGGAACAAGTTCCTGTTTACTCCCTGTCATAATGCTATCAAAACTCCTGACCCAAATTAGGGATGTCCCTGATCCGATCATGTGATCGGAAATCGGCCCCGATCATGTAGTTTTAGACTCGATCGAAATCGGGCGTTAACTCCCGATCAGGACTCGGATACATATGTACCTGTAAGTTTTTTATTCCTCGTGGGTGGGGCTATTGTCTACCTCTACTCCTATTCAATTGTATTTATCTTTTATTCACTTTAAATAACATGCAATCCAAACAAGCTGCACAGAGAGCTACTTAATAAAGTGAGATTAAACAGTTGCAGTTAGAATCCACCTGCTGTGGTTCCTGCTCCACATGGAACCGTAATGCACGTCCATGTGTACTCAAGCAGTGGGATTGCTGCAGAGGTTTTTGTCATCGGGTTTAGGATTTTTGCCTTGGACAGTGGATGCTGTATCTATGCGCTCTGCCGCACTGAAGACTGTAATTACGTGTTGCTTCAGCCAAAGTTTTAAATTAGGAAAGGGTTCGCCAGTTAAACCGATCAGAAGTCTACAAGACTCAGAACCGTAAATCACGCTTCAACTGCAGAAAAACCCGCGGGAGCAAAAGAAGAAGCAGCAGCAGGCGTTTGGCACATCGTAGCCAATGGCCGTTGGCTGCTCTGCTTTGTGACCGCATACCATGGAGGCCGCCATTACTCCTCCATTGCTGTAGTACCTCCATTTTGCCGCTAGGCCCCCATTGAAAAGCATTGGATTTTAGACACGTTAAAAACAACAATGCCTGGTGCCCAGTTTTTTTAAACTTTCTATGGCTACATATTCTTCCTGAGATAACACTGGGCTCATAAAAAACCTGGGCACCAGGCTGGTTTTTGTAAGATAATTTTTTGAAATCTTGCATAATTAATGAGGGGGACGAGCCAATTTTAGCATCAGAGCTAAAGACGCGGGAGCAGAATGGGCGTGATTACGACCGAACTACACACGCCGCGATGGCAGAGTCTACAGTAAAGTTCCCGCCCTTATGCCCTTTTTAGGAGCATGCTTCGTCATAGCTGGGGAGGAGGAGTCTGTGAATCCGCCATGAATTCCCCCATGAAAGTGTGTCATTCTGGTAAACAGGGAGGAGTGAGGAGGCGCTGTCTATTCTTTTTTACAGTCTATGATCGTACTGCGTCTGACCAACCAGAAAGGCTGCAGTCGCGCACCGAAGTGTCTTACAGAAACTTGCAGTAAGCTCCCAGTCTGCCATATGCCTTGTTTAAAGTGTACAGGAATTGGTTGTTTAGGAATCTGTGTGTAAAGTTGAAAATATCTGCGCATTCGCAACAAGTAGTCAGTTCATATTAATCTGTAAAAACGACCGACAGCCATCAAATTTTTCTGTCACCGTTCTAATAAACTATTCAAATCAAGAAAATATTCAGTTAACATGACCCCTGATATGTATATACATTCTCATTATTAAGTTTATTTAAGCTGAGGTACTACATTCAAAGGTTTTTTTTATGTATAAACTACTTTTGCACTAAAGTCGAAAAGTGAATAATTTGTTATTGATTACTTGATTGTTTAAGCTACCCCACATAAGTCCTCTGTCTGTTAACAGAATTGTTAAATGTTAAAATAAGGTGAATAAAAAAGGGAACATCCTGGATCATTTTCTCCGCTCTTCTTTATTCCTTTTTATGCATTAGCTATAGAAGAATTGGATTGGGACTCGGTATTGGCGGATCCTCAAAATCAAATAACTCGGACTCAGACTCAAGGGCAAAAATACCTGATCGGGACAACCTTAACCCAAATGCAGGGAACCACTGGGTACACCAGATGTAAAATAATATGTATTGAACATAAAGATAGTGTAAAATTGATGACAATGAAATTCACGGGGTCAGGAACTCTGCACAGTGAAAAAGAGTTAAGGAGTACAACATGGAGAAAAGTCCGGAGACGAAACCAAAACTTAAAACTTAGAGCAAAAAAAATTGTGCATAGGTACTTGAGTAGTTACTCGCTTGGTAGATGGTGTTGAAACGACAGGGAGGGAAGTTAGGGGTATGGGATGTCTGTGAGAGCTTCCTGCTGGGTTGTTGGAGATTTGGAGATGTTGAAATTTGGAAGGGAGGATTGAGCATGGAGAGCAGGCAGGCAGAGTATGCAGACTGAGCATATAGCGGAGAAACTTGAAGCCTGTCAGACATGGGTAGAAGACCACAGCTTCCAGAAAAGTTGGAGAACAGATCACAAGGAGGTTACAACAAGGAAAACATTGGAAGGAGTACAGATAAACGTAAGCAGGTTTGTCAAAGAGAACTCACAATACCAGCTGGAGATCATATGGACGACTTGAAGTAACCATATGGTTTAACAACACTCGGGCACTGAACTTCTGACTACCAGCTACTATATCCTAAGCTGTTGATGAGCTTCAATAAACTGCACCTGTGTAAAGTGCAGCAACGTGGTTCTGCCTCTGCCTTGACTGTAAGGGTTCTCAAATCAGCCTGGACCTCTGGTGAAGCCCGCAAAAGGGTTCAAATGGTCCAAAAACGGAAAAAAAAGACCCAACCTGGGCAGGAGGAGGGAATCTTGGAAGGAAGGCAATAGTCCAGAATAAACAAACAAACAATCTAACCAGGGTGGTTAGAAGGGGACTAGAAAAAGCCCCTGAGTCCAGAAACACCCCCAAAAAAGAAACACAGATCGAAGGCCGGTGACGAACCTGGATAGCCTGCAATGGAGGAGCAGGAACCTTGGAGGCCTGCCGCAAAGGAGCAGGAACCTTGGAGACATCCAACGGAGGAGCAGGAAGCCCGGGAGGCCTGCAACAGAGGAGCAGGAACCTTGGAGACCTGCAACGGCGGCCTGCAAAAAGGAAGCAGAAACCTGGTAGGCTGGCTGCGGAGAACCTTGTGATACGGTGGATGGCTGCAGAGAAACCTCCAAGTTGGTGGCTGGCTACAGAGAACCTTATGATGTGGTGGCCGGCGGCACAGACCCTCGTGGTCAGGTGGCTTTGAGTTTGGCGGCTGGCGATGAAATAGAAGTTTATACGGCTATGGCCGCAAGTGGTTGAAGGAGTTTTGAGTCTGGTGGCCAGCGACAAAGAAGAAGCATTTTGTACAAACCTAAGAACAACGAAAACTGGCCTGTCCAATTGAAACCATGGATGTGCTGAAATCTTTCCATTTGTCCCTGACAATTTTAACATTTTCTGGGGCAGGAGTCACTAGTTTGGGGCGGATGGTCTACATCTTAACAGGCATGTCCTCTGCTATCGACAACCGCCACAGCTGCCTCTGCCTCGTGCACCACATCCAGATGTTCAGCTGGTCCTGGCTTCTATGAACTTAGCCCTTATTTTAACAGTAACTCATATATCGGAGTTGGACCTTGCCCTACATCATTCACACCTGTTATCAGCAGAGAGCGGACAAATATTCATAAACCAAGCCAATGCAAGCCTGACAATCTCAAACAGTTACCAAAATTGCCAACTCCAGTACGTCACACAGTCACTTAATCTCCAACCAATATTAATATGCCGCTTTTAAATGTTTGCTTTCTGCTGAATAAAACTTTTATAATAAATGATATGATTTTAGACCATCATTTTAATTGTGTATTTTTAACGGAAACAATGCTGAGTGCAGATGCCCCTGCTGTTCTTACAAAGGCCTCCCCAACCAAATTTCAATTTTACTTAATCAACGAGGAGTAGCAAAAAGGGGAGGCGGTGCTGCTTTTATTAGTTCATTAACCCTTACTCCCAAGCCTTTTTTATTTAAGAATTTTAGCACTTTTGAATATACGGGATCTGTTTTTAGCACTCGTCAGATTTTAATATCTGAGTATTGAGTGTCAATTTATAGGCCTCCTTCAAAAGAGTGCACATTTTATTCAATAATCTTTGAGTTTTTATCAGTTTTGGAGCCTATTTAGAGCCTTTATCAACAGATTTTTTTAAATATTCTGAAATATATGGATTTTAGTCAACATGTCACACAACCGACTCACAACAGAGACACACCCTGGACTTGGTCATCATGTATGGCCTTAAAAAATTAACGAGGAGCTGCAGGGTGGCAGAGAGAGAATGGAGGAAACATTTTTTCACAAAAAAACATTAAATATACATAGAACGTCTCAAGGCATGTTGAAATAAAAAAAAAATTCCAGAATTGCATACTTTTCCAGAATCATCTCAAAAAATAAAACCAAAATTCTTTTTTCCTCTATAGACAACAGTTTTTACCGTACTACTAATGTATTTCAGAAACCCCCTTCAAGCACTTTATTTCAGGAGTGTACGGACCACTTCAGAGGGAAGGTAGGGACATATGTAATATTTTATTTTCTCAAACTAACATGGCTTTAGACAATTTGGAGTGTGTGTCTTTTGCAAAGGAAACACTGGACAGTTTTGTCCTGGCAGAAGCTCGGACTCTTGATAATGTCTTCTCATCAGTGGGGACAACAGGTGCTTTGCTAAGCAATTTTATGGATCTTTTAGATATGAGATTTTAGCTATAATGAATTTCTCCCTTGAAACAGGGGTTTGTCCTGCTGCCTTTCAAGGGGCGGTAGTGAGGCCAGTGCTGAAGAAGAGCAATTTAAATTTAAATGATTTTAATAACTTTCGACCAGTTTCTAATGCCTTGTCCAAAACGGAGATCATTTTCTAAGGTTTGCCCTGTCATCCACAGATTTTTTAGGACCACAAACAAATCTTTCTAAAAACTCGGGCCAAAGTGAAGAGTTGCGTTTTCTCAGTTTTCTGTCTGCGTTTAGTTTTAAGTGCCGCAACATCAGTGTCGGCAACAAAAAATGCTCCAACATCACTTGTGTGACATGTATTTACACTGGGAAACGGCATTTATGCCCTCAGAGCTGTTAGCCTTATCGATTGTCCAGGCGCTTTTTGCTCGCTTATTTTTACCTGCTCTATTGCTGCTGTATGTAGAAGTTGAAGAGTAGAAAGTTACTCTGAGCAGATAGGATTTGGAAAACTACTGGCCCCTACAGGTTTGCCATGTCTATGAATATACTGAAAAACACAATTTATTCGGTTATGTGTGGATGGAGATATTTTTTTTAAAGGAGCAGAGAAAAATGTTTGGTTTTTTTAAAACCCGGCTGTATGTGTACATGGCCTAATTTACAATCTTTTAGCAAAGTTTTAGAAAAGCTTGTTTAAATTTAATTCAATGATTTTATCAACACTCATTATGTCCTACAGAAATTTCAGTCTGGTTTCAGGGTGAACCACAGGACAGAAACAGCCCTTTTGAAGATTTTAAATGATTTTAGATGATTCACAGAGGGTGACAGTGTTGGTTCTACTGGATCTAAACAGTACCTTTGATACAGTGACCAAACTATCCTTTTAAATAACTTAAAACAAATTTGGCTCCCTGGTGCTTTTCACAAACGGTTCACATCCTATCTCACAGACAGGAGTTTTATGGTAAGTTTAGATACCTGTTTATCTAAGGCCCACAAGATCACATTTGGTGTGCCCCAGGGTTCGATCTTAGACCCAGTGCTCTTTAACCTATATATGCTCCCTTTTGGCAGCGTCATCAGAAGACATGGTTTTAACTTTCACAGTTATGCTGATGATACACAGTTGTACATCTCCCTGTCTCCTGGTGGCACACGGCCAATGGATGCACTTTCAACTGCATTTTAGACATCAAACAAATTATATGTAGGCTATTCTAGTCACCTAAAATTACCTTTTTTTAGCATTTTAGTCGAGTTAAAAAAAGTAAAATAGAACCAATAACTAAATTTGACTAAAACTAAAATGTATTTTAGTCAAAAGGCTAAGACTAAAACTAAATTAAAATTGTCTGTCAAAATTAACACTGATGCCGAGGTCAGCTGTGGCTGCCTGGATCCTATCCAGGTAGCACTTGGGTGGAGGTGGGGTCTCGGGCCTCCTCTTCTTTGGGCGTCCTGGGTTGGTGCCTTGGTTCTTGCTGTCGATGTGCTGCTGCCGTTGCAGATGGCTCCTGTGATGGCGTTTCCTTACCTAACCTGGCTCATCTGTACTCGGCCCGATGTCCATGTTCACTGTTGGTTTTAAGTGTGTGTGAATGGGAGTTGGGTTGGTGAGAGGGGGTATAACAGCGATCATGTTTTTGATACTGGGGGGAGGGATAGGAATGTGGTTTATGTGGGGTCATTTTAATCTGTAAAGCACTTTTAGATGCAATTTTGTATGAAAAGCGGTTTCTAAATAAAGGTAGATTGATTGATGGAGTGATACTCCAGTTAGTTTGTTTTCAACCGATTTCAATGACGTCGCAGACACCTGCCATAGCTTCAGTAGTCTGCTCAGGTTGGGGAAAGGGAGCCTGTGGAAGCTCAACTTAGTCCAATTGGTCATTCGGTTGGTCCAATTTGGAACCACGCAAACATGAATCATGTTGAAGTCTGCGGTAGCAAGTTGTGTCTAGCCGACTTCTGATTTATCCATGTGGCTCCAAACTTGTCTGAGTGAGTAGGCAAACATAATAAATGTTAAAAAAAAGGTCTACATTGAAAAAAAGAACTTTCAATTAAATAAAAGTCTGGTGTGTACCAAAGATCTACAAAAATATCCTGCTTCTCAGGCACGAGCGCTCTGCAGTTCAGTTATACTCTCTGAAATTTAAGTTAAACAAAAACAAGATCATATCAGTGAATTTTTTCTGCTATATTCTCTTTGATATATACCAACACAGTGCAGGTTTTGAGTAAAAGAAGAAAACAAATATGTTTTCCATGGATATTACTTGTCTGTTTGATCAAAAGTTATTAAGTATCATTGAGGTTAAAAGCTATTTTATGCTTTTTACTTCTATACTTACATACATTTCAGATCTTGTACTTTTCGGCTTTTCCTTAAATAAAGGAGCCCAGTTTGCACCTTTACTTTTACCAGAGTCAGTATCAGAATGCTGCAGTCATAACTCAGACCTAAATCCAGTTAAGAGTCTGTGGCAAGACTTGAAAATGGGCATTTATAAATGTGTTCCATTCAATTTCACTTGAGTTTGAGCTACTTTGCAAAGAAGGGTTGACATTTCAGTCTGCACATGTGCAACCATATAGAGAGACACACCTCAAAAACGTACAGATGTAACAGCAACAGAAAAGGGATTTTATAAAGGAGTAAGGGGCGAAAACCCTCTCTCATGTTGCTTTTATTCTACAGTTATGCCCTAATTTTTGTTGATCTGTCACATTAAATCCAAAAGAGATACAAATGTGTTTGTGCTTTGCAGTGTGACAAAGTGTGAAAAAAATGCAAGTATTTCAAAATTTTTAGCTTGCTTCTGATGCGATGAGGAAAATTGAGAAAATGGTCTCCAGTAAACTAAGTTAATCCCCTCACTGATCCCCCAAAACTCATTGAACTGCTGTTAAGAATTTACGACCATGAACATGAAAAAAAAAATAATCACCAACTCAAACAATTAGGATTTTCTTTTTCTGAGAAAGGCTTGGGAACGCTTACGAATGACTGCTGTGGAAATGCGCGCAAGAAGTCAATATTTCCCTGCAAGCACAAACTGAACAATTAAGCATCCACACTAATGAAGGAGTTTTAAAAAGTGCCACAAACATCCCAGGAGACCATTCCTCTGTGGAGCACTGGACTGTTTTTTTCCGATTCGTGGACCAAGGCTTTTTGTATAAAACTAATAACAATATGCTTTCATTTGCCCCCTTCTCCAGCCCCTCTTCTCCATCTTTTTACTCGTTCAGTCTCAAGTGTCAAAGCCCCATTACACTAATTAAGTCAGTAGACCCTCAAAGAGCTCTCCTTCAAACAACTGGAAAGTGAAGCAAAAATGGAGACTGAGATATGGTGAGAAAGGAGCTGAATGGAGAGAAGTCAGAAGAGAAAAGATGGAGAGAAACAGTGAATGAGGGAGAGGAGGAACATGTTTTACTGTACTGGAAAGTAAACTAAGCAGAAAGTCACAAGAACAAACTTATAGCCTTTAGACTTGAAAATAAATCTGTAAGGGATTGGCCTAGAGATGGTGCTGTAATTAGTCTAAACAAATGAGAGAATTTTCCACATGACTGACAGCTTCTGGCAGCCTCCAGCGGCCTCTGCACTTACTGCAGAGGTTACTGACTGCTAACACCCTCACAGCATTAACATGCATGCATCACTTTTCACCTTCTCTAGTGCTGTACCTAACATTAGCTCATTTTGACGCACTACAACCACAAGCATCAATGCATTTTATTTATTTGATAGACAAGCAGAAGGAACAGGACACGTTTTTCTTAACTTTTTCAAAGATTCAAATCTGAAAAGTATTGCATGCATTTACACCCACCCTTTTTCACTTAGATACCTCTATATAAAATCTAGTGCACCAGTTGCCTTCAGAAGGCACTACATTACTTCAATTAGTTGTGCTGTACATAAATCTAGGTTTTAATAATTACCGGTAGTGGGAACAATGAAGTCTATCCCGAGCATGACTTAATAAATTCTGCGTGCAGTTTTCCAAAAGCCATGTAGGGGACACAGGTAATATGCGGAGGTATTTTTCCTGGTCAGATGAGAGCAAAGCAAACTGTCAAAAGTTTTTGGACTAAGGTTGAAATGCTGTGTGTGGCAAATAAATTAGCACTGCATATTATCATAACTGAAATGCCGTGGTATAACCTTAACCAGACTGTGTTCATGCTAGAAAAACCTCCAATGTGGCTGCATTAAAACAATTCTTCAAAATGCCCTTCGAAGTAATGGAAAACACTTGCTTACAGTTGATGAGCGTTATTGTGGCGGATGATGAAACAATCACTGATTAGGTTTGGAGAAGGGAATTAGTTATTTTTGAGGAAGTGTTTGTTTGGTTAGCTTTGATCTTTTACTTTTTTCTGTCATGAATGATCATGATGATGTTGAAATGAATCCATTGTTCTGTTCTGATTTTTTTTTTCTATGTAGGGATTTCTATTTAAAGTGTTTTTTTCTCTGTTTTCCTTGTCTTCCTGTTTTCTTTTGGTCATTGTTGCCATCTGCTTCTCCTGCACAATGCATGACTGTACTATGACATGAGAATAACAGCTTGACAGCTCAGCATTGGAGCTTTTGTTAGTGTGAACCTTTATCTGTTTGAGCCTGGTTAGATTAACAGAGCAACACGGGCTGAACTCATAACCTTATGATAACTGGTAATTAGTGCATAACTTATAACGCTTATATTATGTTTATATTTACTCTAAAACTGGTCACTAAAAGTTCAACGTGGCACTTTATGGCAAATAACGCTCACTAATTACTGCTCTGTTAAATTCAATCCGAATTTCAGTTTAGTTTATTTATATAGCACTAATTCACAACTGATGTCATCTCAAAGCATTTTAAAGAGAAAAGTCATTTCAATGCAATGATTCAAACATTCAAATCTGTTAAAAAGTTTTCTATCAGTATCAATAGCTACAATAAAGTTGGCAGAGGGCTTGAAGAAGTTTACCACCTCACTAGGTGTTTTTAAATATAAGTAGTATTGCCGGTGTAGGTACCAGATCTGCTCGGGAACCCTGCGCTTGCCAAGGTGTACCTTTTTTCTGGTACTTCTCTTTGGAAATAGTTTAGCATGTCAAATTAAACCTTACTTTGATGGATTTTCCCTTACGATGGAAAAATGTTGTATGTACAGTATTTATGTAACACCCCTGGTTGTTTGTATCTATTAAACTTTTCTCTAGGCTATACTTCATTTGTTCACTTTTGCATACTAGCTATTTGTTCATAAAGTTATAAAAAATCTGCACACGACGTCAGCGTTCTAACATCCAGCCAATCATGTAGTGTTATGTCAGCATCCAGCCTATCATCTAACTCCTTGTTGTAGCTAGGCACAAGCCCCCAAGCAGATCTGTTACCTACAGCTGCACAGTGTGTGCATTGAATGTGCCACGGCAGCATGGCAAGGCGCATTCAAAAGTACTATTACTTGATAGTAATAATACCGAAACATTCCCGGAATGCTGGACTTATAAATGAAGACCATGCCTTGCATGGAAAGTGAGGAAAGTGTGCTAAACCTTGGCCATAAACAGTATTTAAAATCTGAGTAAACATGTGGAGTTCATTTAGAATTCTTAAACGGTATCAGCTGAAATGGCAAACTTAAGGGATGCAGAGGTCTTCTCGTCTGTAGAGCTGAAGACCAGATTGCAGCCTGTCAGCGGTCAGACCATACGCTGGACACTGTATCAAATTGCTCTGCATGTCTGTTGTCCTAGAAGGAAGCCTCTTCTAAAGAGGATTCACAAGAAAGCCTGCAAACAGTTTGCTGAACATATTGGTCTGATGAAACTAAGATAAACTTATTTGGTTCAGATGGTGTCAAAGCATGAGTGGCAACAACCAGGAAAGGAGTACAAATAAAATCCTGCTGTTGTGAGGTTCATGGCTTGGGTTTGTGTGTATGCTGCTGCCCGTGTGGAGCTACAAATCAATGATGGAACCATGAATGCCAACATGAATTGTAACATACTGAAGCAGAGTATGATCCACTCCCTGGGTGGCAAGCATTATTCCAATATAATAAGATCCCAAAAACACCTCGGACGGACACTGCCTGAGGGGAAAGGTGCTGGACTTCACAAACCTTCCTGTAGACCTTGCTGAGCACCTGTGGGACATCTTTATACAGAATGTGGAGGAGCGCAAGGTTTCCACTTTCCACCACTCCATGCCGTCAAACTGGTGTGCGAGAGCACTCCAGCTTCATCAACTCCATGCCCAAGAGAGTTAAGTGAAAAGAAATGGTGGCCACACAAACTACTGACACTTTGGGGTGCACTCACTTTTGTTGCCAGCATCTTTGCAACACTACCATGAAGTCCTTATCAGTTATCCTGTGTAGATATTTACAGATGAGCAGGTAGATCAGATGACGCAACCAGGATGGTGATATCAGAGATGTATGTGCATGTGTTGAATCTTACGTGCATGCATGCGTGCGTGTGTCAGTGGTCAGAGAGTCTTTTGCCTCCCCTCTCAGACAGTCCATAGTCTATCGCGTAAGATTTGCCTTGCAAACTCAGTTGAGTAGATACAGGGAGCACCCTGTCTGTTGTGGGATGGGAGAGGGTGGGTAGAATAGTATCTGTCAGTATTCTTCTCATGGGGACTTTGAGATTGCAGGACCAATTCAAGGTCACCATAGGGAGTCAGAAATTTTGATAAAGCAGTCATAGTTTCAGACAGAGCAATTTATCTCTGCCTTGAGTCCCTGAGAGGTGTCCTTGCATATTAAATATCGGAATAGGTTCAATTTCCAGCGACCTGTGTTGGAAGTTTCTCCATGTTGGGTGACAAAACAGAGGACATATCACCAGACATGATGTGAATACGTTTGAGTCCCGACAGCAAAGACCAATCCTCCGAGCAGCTCCTTCAACTTGCCAATTTCTTCAAGAACTTCCTCTAGTTTGCAGTAAACCAAGTAACTGCCTGCACCGAGGCATGCATTTACACCGAGGACTCCAGTCACCATAAGTCCAAAAATGTACATGTCTTCTGCATCTTCCACAAAAAGAAGTGAGAGACATATGACCCGCAACTTCGACCAAGCGTTAATCACACATATATGTGTGTTCTGGGCTCCCCAGGATCAGCTCTTCGATTGGAAAAAAAATTCCTTTCAACCTTGTTGGGTAGACCAACAGCAAGTTGTATACATTTGTGAAGTGAAAGGACAACAATAGTTTTCTCTTCATTTTGAAAATAAAAAACATTAAAAAAATAGTTTAGGAATTTTGGGGTACATTTCCGATTTGCTGCTCCATATTTATTGGAAGGTTTACAGGATTTCACAGTACTCTGTGTGATGTTCAAAGCTTGGGATGCCATTGCTTTAAACTTCTCTACCATTTTATCCCAGAGCTGTCAGCTGTGTTACTTGGTCTTCATGACAATGTTTTTGTTCACTAATGTTCTCTAAGAAATGTCTTTGGCCTTTGCAGTTTATTACTTATCCCATGACCCTGAAGGCACTTGGCTGCACTGGATTTTGTTCTGGCAATTCAGAGATATCAGTTCTCCTTCTTCTGAATTTTAAATTGTTTTTACAGTGAGTATTTAACTTTTTATTTTTATCTTGAGTGATTGCAAGTTTGTTTTATTGTTTCAATACATGGCTGATTTTATTTCACATTTATTTCCCTTTGATTTTATCATTTATTTAACATTTTATCATGTATCTGCTGTTTTTTTGTGTGTAAAGCTCTTGGGTCTTGTTGGTGTTTAATAAGTGCTCTATAAATAAAGCTGGTATAGTGGGTCTGAATATAATTCACACCACTAGGATTACATTTAGGATTACAGTAAAATGTGTTAAAATTTGTGCTTTTGGGTTGACAAAATGTATGGACACTTTTGCATGGCACTGATATAGTGGCAATAGTGAAGCAGACAGAGTAAAACAGGATATGCACAATGAGCAAAGAAATGTACGACAACAAACTTAAAACTAATAATAATAATTATGAATTTAATTTGTCAGATGAGGCATGTTCATTTTAAGGTGTCAGGGACGGTGTCCTTTCAGCCTTAAATCAGTGTGCTGAATGGAACAAACCAGAAGAAAATAGAACCACATTGAAGGGGAAGTGGTTCCACTGTGATTGGAGAAGGCAGAGACCTGATTAGTGTCTGGTACACTGCACTTTGAGAGAAAAAAACCCACGAACATGAGAAAAGGACAGGTGTCAGGACCCCGTGATAAAGAACCAGCTACAAAAGAGTTATGGACAGTGAAGGCTGCAGGGGTGGAGGTACGAAGAGATTAGGAGCTCCATGAGCAGCAGTGCTCAGAAATCTTCTCCTACATTATTATTCTGAGCCTGTTGTTTGCAAAGAAAAAAAAAAATAACCCTCCTCTTTCTTTTTTTCTCTGTAGGCTGATGTCATCCCTATATGGATCCTTTGGTCAGCTGCCATCATCACTTACATCTTTGTCACTGTCCCCATCTGCACACAGATATCCACTTAGCCCCTAAGCGACCTACATTTTAATGCACATTTGCTGCAAAGGACACAAATATATCTGTATTATTGGATGGGTGGAACCACCATAGAACAAACTGCAGTGGAGCATCCAGAGTCCAGATCCGAGGGCAAAAAAAGCTTTATGACTTGTCTAGGCTGACCAGCCTTACCTCTTACAGGGACGTGGTGGAGCAGTGCATTCCTTTTTAATACAGGAGAGTGCTTCCAGAGGTGGGTGACCATATGAGTGAGGGTGGAGCTATAAATCATTTCAAATCATTATGAATTCATGGTTGAAAGTGGAATGCTGCTGGGATGTGTATGTAAGGCTTTTCTCGGGGCTCTTTTCCATCTTGAATCTAAAACGTACGGCAGGCAGAAAGGGTCCTGCAGCTGAGATTTAATTACAGAGCCTGCCACCAATAGAGGTGCCAGTAGGCAAACACTGATATATAGCCATCACTTTTCCTTAAAAGTGCAAACCAGAGCCAATACAGGCATCTTATTACATTGCTAATATTCAGATGAGTGTGTGGGGAAGGGAACTTCAGTGGGGGTGGCGGAAAGGCGGGCCGAGCGAGTGGAAACAAGTGCTGCAGTAGCTTCCCTATCATCTGTCAATTGATTAAGGAGGTCATTTGAAAGTCAATCTCTATGTCTCTCTCTCTCGTTCTGCCACCCATGTGCGACCCACCATGCGACCCACTCCCATTTCTCTGTCCGGAATCACTACATGAGCCAATTAAAGCAAACCTGCCAAGCGACTTGCCGTTCTGGCCTCGTAATTTTTAACTCGTAATTAAAAGAGTTACAGAAGCAGCAGCGGCAGTGGGAGACAGGCAAGGATGTGGATGTGTTGCCTAATAAGGTGCTGTTTGACTGATTGACAGAATAAAGGGTGTGGTGGTGGTGGGGAATGAGGTGAGAGGGAGGCCTGTGACAACAAAAGGGCAAAAGTCATAGAATAGAGAGTGATTGAAAAGATGCGAGGGGATGAAAAAGGGATGGGGGTAGGGTGGGGGGGTTAAGAGAAAGCCATTGTGTGCCTGTTTGTGTGAAGAGGGAGGCTAACATGTCAACATGATCCCCCAGGGAAGCACTAACAAGATGAACTAATTGTGTCAGTTGTGTTCTCTTGTACAATCAATCAGTCATCCTAGAGAGGACACCAGAGGAAAAAAGACAACATGTGTGTTCATGTCTGTGGTTGTGTCTGTTTTTCTTTCCTAAAACATACTCTCATAATGCACAACAGTTGTAAATTGGAGGATTACAGTACATACACATAGTACAGCCTATGTCATTGTTTGGTCAGTAGAAATTGCTATTACAACTTTATACTAAACGCTTTAAAACCCAAAATCAACCATGAATCTAGGATTAATTCATTTTTTCCCAACAATTTCAAAGAAACCCCTGGCCTGGCTTAAATATTTAGGAATATCCCTATGGAGGTTGTTATGAAAGGTCAAATAACATCGAGCTATTATGTCACAGTAACCAGAATTATCCTTGAAGGGATCAAACTGATTGTTTCTAAACTTGACAGCATTGTACCAGGTGTCAAGCATGGTGGTGGTGGCATCATACTATAGAAGTGCTTTGAAGCCATTGGTGCAGATTCAGTTCATAAAATTGGATGGATAACTAAGAAGCAGGAGTACCTAAAATGATCAAATTTCAAATTAATCTGTAGGATGAAAACCTGAACACATTTTGGTGTTGCAACAGACAATGACCCCAAACACTCAACAAAAGCAGTTTCTGAATGGACAAAGCAGGCCTTGCTAATCTTTGAGCTAAGCCTAACTGAAAGTACCACTGTCAAAGAAATATAAAAACAGTCCACCAGAATTATACCAGAAGCTTTTTAGTGGCTAAAAAAAAGTAAATGACTGAATGCCACTTGTTAGGGATATCTAACTTACTACTAGAGGAGTGTCTCTATGTATTTGACCCTGTATGTACAATTTTATACCTTCTTAGAATTAGAGAAAATACAGCAATAAATCCTCCTCCACCACCCCCCAAAAAGTATTATAATTTAAAATGGATTTTCACCAAATTCTTGTAAATCAAAAGTTCTCATCAGAGAGCAACAGTATCCAGACACAACACAGTGGGGTAACTCGCTTGCCTATGTAAAAACGTCCTGCTTGATATAACCTCCACCATGCCAGGACTGCAATTCATATTGTTTCACAATTTAATCACAAAAACTTACCCCTATCTTTTCATTTTTCTTTGCTTTCACGCTCCTCATCTGTCTCTCAGTGCTCTTTTAGTTATTTTGCTTCTTAGCCCTGTTTTGCTGCCCTTCTGTGTCTGTGCCTGTCTTTCCCATATTGTCTTCTCCTTTCTTGCGAAAAAGGTGCAATCAGTTCAAGTCAACTTGGCCAATAATTTCAAGTATTTTTATTATAAATGGAAAATAAATGCAAAGTGGAAAATATTAATAATGTCTTTAATAAACCTGCATTTGTCTCTCAGAGCTCCGGTTTCTCTCCTTTTTATGTGCCTCATAACTAAAACCATGAAAAAAGGGCTTTTGTCTAGGAATGCAAAATATTTTGGCAATAAAATCTGTATCAGCGTTACCATTTTTTAACATATCCATATCGGTCTGAAAAATGTAACGCAACCAATAAATAAAAAAATATTTTTATTTCCGTTTTTGTAAGAGACTGCTTGCCTGTACCCATAATCCTCATTGGATAATCCAGCCTTTCCCATGAGTGCATGTAGAATTCTGAAAAGAACAGTGTAAGATAGAAGACATATGCTGAGTAAAATACTTAAATCTCTTTTCTTATTAGTTTCAAATAGGCAAACATTTCCAAACTGAAAGTGCCAGACAAATTGTGCTTGTTGTAAAGCTATTTTTTTTCTGATATCTTTTTGCCCAAGGGCTTCATTCTTCTTCATGGAGCAATGGTCACTCCGTCACACTGAGGCTGTGGAAAACCGGCATGCTCACTACAGTGCTAAACAGAATAGAAACGGTTCCTCTGATTTTTTTCCATAAAAGTTTAAAAAAGCTAATTAAATTGAGTAAACTAAGATGAACTGAACACCAAGATTTACAAATATAGGTATTTGTCTTTGTAATGGAATGGTATAAACAAAACATGCCTGTCATAATTCTTGGTTGTTTACGGGTTGTTTGGTTTTTGTATTGATTGGCGAGGCAGAGAGACAGGGAGATGGAAAGGATGTGCAACAGGTAAGGGTGATCAAGGATAGGGATGGAAATGTACTGACAGATGCCAAGAGTGTGATGGGAAGATGGAAAGAGTATTTTGAAGAGCTGATGAATGAGGAAAATCTGAGAGAATGTAGAGTAGAAGAGGTGGCCATTGTGGATCAGGAAGTTCCTGAGATTAGTAAGGATGAAGTGAGGAAAGCTTTGAAGAGGATGAAGATAGGGAAGGCAGTTGGTCCTGCAGAGGCATTGAAGCGTTTAGGAGAGGTGCCAGTAGAGTTTTTGACTAGGTTCTTCAACAAGACCTTGAAGACTGAGAAGATGCCTGAGGAATAGAGGAAAAGTGTTCTAGTGCCGATCCTTAAGAACAAGGGAGATGTGCAGAACTGTTGCAACTACAGGCGAATAAAGTTAATGAGTCATACGATGAAGCTGTGGGAAAGAGTAGTGGAAGCTAGGCTTTGGTCAGAAGTGAGCATTTGTGAGCAACAGTACGGTTTAATGCCAAGAAAGAGTACTACAGATGCTATTTTTGCTTTAAGGATGCTGATGCAGAAGTACAGAGAGGGTCAGAGGGAGCTGCATTGTGTCTTTGTGGATTTAGAAAAAGCATATGACAGGGTGCCAAGAGAAGAGCTGTGGTTTTGCATGAGGCAGTCTGGAGTGGCAGAGAAGTATGTTAGAGTGGTACAGGACATGTATGAGAGTTGTGAAACAGCAGTGAGGTGTGCTGTGGGAGTGACAGAAGAGTTCAAGGTGGAGGTGTGACTGCATCAAGGAGTCCCTTACTTGTTTGCTTTGGTGATGGAAAGGCTTTTGGATGACATTAGACAGGAGTCTCCATGGACTATGATGTTTACAGATGACATTGTGATCCAAAGTGAGAGAAGGATGGAGGTGAAGGAAAAGCTAGAGAGATGAAGGTATGCATTAGAGAATAGAGTAATGAAGATTAGTCTCAGCAAGACAAAATGCATGTGTGTAAATGAGAAAGACACAAGTGGAACGGTGATGTTACAGGGAGTGGAAGTGAAGAAAATAGCGGACTTTATTACTTAGGGTCAACGATCCAAAGCCATGGAGAGTGTGGAAAAGAGATGAAGAAGCGTATGCAAGCTGGTTGGAATAGGTGGAGAAAAGTGTCAGGTGTAATGTGTGATAAAAGGGTTTCAGCAAGAATGAAAAAAATTGGTTCTGTTGAACAGAACAGTGAAGGAGCTCTGTCACCAGTATGTACAGGTAAAACTTGTATGCATAGTTTACTCTGTTTGCTGTAGTGCTTTACTGTAAAACCTTTATTTTTGACACATTTGTTTTAAGAGTGCAATCAAAACCTTTTCAAACCTTTTGACTTGAATGTCAAAGATGCTGGTGTCATAACTTGTCATTTTGACAACACTTACACTTTCATTGATATAAATACTTCATTTTGAAAAACAAAGTATCCATTTTGATTAAGGGACTTGTCCCACCAGGCTAAAATATGATGCGTTGCCACACAAAAAAGAAAAGAGGTTAAAGAACCGTGATTACCTGAAAAACAATATCCATGATTGCTAGAAAACACGTAAGCCTCAGTTAGCCACATAGCTACCCTGTAACTGACATTCATCTAACTACCAAAAATACTTCATCAACCCGATGAAGTTATGTTCTGGGAACACAGTAAAAAAAAAACACATGTACAGATAATAACAAACACAACGAAAGTACAACCCGAACCAAAATAAAATATAGAACTGTTACTTACAAGCGCAAAAGCAAGAATGCGAGGTCTGTATCCGACTTGCAGCCTTCGGTGTCTTTCAGCTCTCGCCATTCAGTAAAAGCTTGACAGATATTAATGCGTGTGTGAGCCCTCGCTCGGTCTGAAGCTCTTTTTCCTTTCTTGGCATCTTCTGTCGGTGGTTTTCGCTGCTTCTTAGCCGGCTCTGCCATCGGTTTGCCACACTCTTTAGCCGGGTTTCGTTAGCCTGCCTCAGTGTTGGGGATGTTTGCATAAAACTGATCCTGCTTCTTGCGATGTCTGAGGCTTCGCGAGACTGAAGGACACCGGGTCGCAACACTGAACTTGCAAGTGGGATATTCTGTCTACAGGCAGTAGGGGTGGGTGAGAGAGTCTTCATTCGCCCTGTAATGAGTCTATTAACCATATACTGACTTACAAAGATGATTGATTAACATTAAAATGTTGCCTAGTATCCCTTTAATACTGTTTTGATAAATGTGTAGTGAGAAAAACTGTATTAGTTGTATGAACAATGACTATTCAACATGTACAAGTATAGTTAATTTTGACAGACATTATAAAAGCAAGTTAATAGTGATCATAAGCAAGTACAAAGTGATCATTTTGCAGATATTTGGACTTACTCAATTGCATCATGTCCAAACCATGTGCCAATGGATGAAATGAACATGAAATTGTCACTAGGTTGCACCCAAGTGATTACATGTCGTGGAGAATGTGCAAAGTTTCATTGTTTTGTGAGAAATGCACCAAAGTGACCGACAAGAACTGTAACACCATGACACTTTCCATGCTGTGTTGCGATCTCAGTCGAGGACTGAAAGCATTTTATGTTACAATTAGGTTTTGTTTAAACATTACCAACTTTTACATACAAAAAGGAACTAAGTCTGGATGTTGACATATAAATGAAATGGTACTTAAGTTCTTCATCCGCATGCTATTCATTACCGCTTGCATTTTGATGTTTTTATGATCACAGTGAGAGTTAGGTTGTTTTCAGAGCAGCAAGGCACATTTACATAAAAAAGAGAAGAATGAAGGAAATGAGAAGGGATTAGTTAATAGTTACACCTCAGTTTTGATTATTTTGCTTTTAGACACTTAAATTGTCTCTGCTTTTTGGTTGTCCTTCCCCACTGTGTCCATTTCCAAATTCTCCATTATGGGTTCCAATAAAAAAGCGTGAAATGAAAAGATAATTGGGTTTTAATTTGACTGCAGAGCTCCAGCCACCCACTGACAAAAGCTCATCCTGATCGCTGCTCACCATCACATTAAGACGAACACAAGAATGAAAGTAAACTGCTTCCATGAAATAACATTTTCCTTTAAAACCTCTCTAAATGTCCAAGGCACAGGTGTCCAGCTCCAGTCCTCAAGGGTCGCTATCCTGCCAGTTTTGGATGTGTCTCTGCTCCAACACAGGTGATTCAAATGGTCTTACTACCTCCTCAGCCTGGCAAAGTTCTGCAAAGGCCTGCTAATGAGCCATCATTTGATTCAGGTGCGCTGTACCAGGGAAAGAAAACTTGCTGGATAGATATATGAGTTCATCAGTTACAGTGCCTGTTGATACACTTTGGAATGTGAGTCTTTATTGAACATACCATCGATCTAAGCATAGAAGGCTGCAGGTTTCACGTGGAGAGAAACTGTACAAGATAGTGGAATACCAGTAAATTCGGATGTAGATTATATGAAAATTGAGCTGGTGGATGCACTGTTAAAAAAAAATCCACATCAGGTTTTTAAATGGTGGGGTAAAAAAACTGTAATTTATAAATATTGCCGGGGACAAGTGACTCTTATGTCTATACTTTGCTGCAGAAACCCGAATCTGTGCACAGGGTTTAATAAACTGAGGGTACGAATTCCTTACACCTCCAAAGTATTTCTGTACCTGACCACAACTGGACTACTCTGGTCCAGAGTAGGACTTTTTTTCCCACAGAAAAATATGCAGAGCTGTGGGTCTGAGAGGGCAGACAAGGCTGCCACAGGGAAAAAAAAATTCAATAAAAAAAGTCAAGTGAATTCTTTTCTTTAATTTTAGTGATCTTAATATATTTAATATATGTCAACAATAATTTCATTCTTCACACTTCTTTCTGTCAGTTTTGAAAAGATTAACATATGTGCAACATCCCCTGCAACCAGCGTGTACAGTACAAACCTGTTATTTTAATCAATAAAACATTTTTAAAAATACCCCTTTATCTGCTTTCTTCACCAATCAAACCCCACAGAAAATATAATCCCAGCATGTGATCACATGTTCTGCTGTAAAAATTATAGTTTTGAATTTACAAATGACATTTACATGTTCCTGATCTCCACTTATTTTTTCTATCTAGAAATGAGGAGATTTCAATAGAAGATATATATTTAGGGAAAGTCACCCTGCAGATCTTTTAGTTATCAGGCTCCTCTCCTGTTTACACCAGGTTTTAAGGCTAGAAAGTGATGGACGAAGATAATGCCAGAGTCTTCGGTATAGTATTTCCTGAAGAAATTATTTGTTGATGTGCATATTTAACACTTTTATTTGAATTTTTCCACCTACTGTTATCATCCCATCTTTTTTATTTTCCAAAGCCTTTAACCATCTAAATGTGAATATCTGCGTTTGTTCCACAAGTTTACCGATGTGATATATATTTCCTTATCCTTTTTGCACGGTGAAAAAACAAACAAAAAAACATGGTTGACATTGCTTCTGTGCTTCAGGTAAATCCATCCCTTCATAGTGCCTATCTCCAGCAAACCCGAGAGGCGGGGTACACTCTGAACAGGTCATTCCTATTTTAAGCCCCAAAATAAATCTACTTGAGACAAATTAATATATTTGACTACTTCGGGTCATTGGAATGATTAAACATACTGTTGACATTTTCAAAAATGATTTTCAAAGCAAGTATCCTACATAAACTGCATTAAAATAATAACCTCCAACAAGAAGGTTATGTTTTCTTCAGGGTTTGTTGGTGGATTTTGATACATTTTTCAGGAAATGTCTGCAATTGGACCAGTATTTTGGGACTGATCTGAAAACCACCATTACCTAAATATAGATTTTTGTGAATACCTACTGAACTAATAATATCATTATGGATGCAGCTGCTAAACGTGTGTTTTCATGGTTAGTAAGGAATAGTAGGAATCTAAGAAAGCTACAATTAGATCACAACATTGGGAGGGGACTGAGCTGCCTTTGGCAAATGTCTGCCTTCTCTCAGAGCTTTTCTCATTAAGTTCTACTTTATGCAGCTTTAAAAAAGACAATATCAGTCAATTGTTTGATTTTTGACATAAAAAGAAACATAAAACCCTAACGTGAAGTTTTCTCTTTCATTGACTGCAGCAAATTGAAAACTGTGAGAAGAGGGAGTGAATCTGGTTGAACAGAAATGATCAACAGGGCAATGAGATGCTGTGTTTGAAAAAAACAACAACACAGGAGACTTGTTAACTCAGAAGACAGGGTGAGATGTGATTCTAACTATAACAGTTACAGTTGATAGCAATGTACCTGACTTATGCTGGGTTTTAACATTTTGGTGCACCAGTAGAAAACATAGATAAAGGATTTCTCTCCTGCACAGATCAGTTTTACTTTGTAGGATGAGAAACAGGAAGATGAATGCTACAGGTGATGAAGGTATTGTTACCAAGAGGAAACGAGCAGAAGCTATTTGACAGGCAGTTGTCTCATAACTTGGAACGGCACAGCGTTTAAGGAATATTTTTGGACACTTTAAATCATAAGATGAAAAAAAAGTCTGTGTGTTTTCAGTTTTTTTAGTGTAGAAGAAGAGCATGCAGCAATGCAATGCACGCCTGTTTTCCTTAAGCCCATGGAGCTCAACACTGCCCCCACCAGGGCGACATGATTTCTGCCTCACCCTGTGGATTTTCATTTATCAAAAAGATTAAGTATGTACCACAAATAGGGAAAATCAGTATGTGTAACATGTGTAACCAATTTATTGTTGATTTAAAGAGTGACAGTCGGCTTTTCCCATCTGACTGCCTCAGTCAGTGTGTTTGACATAGCACCATCAGAGGAGAGGCGCAGCTGCCTCACCTTAACCCTTCCCCCATGTATGTGAACAGGCAATGTGTAAATTCAGCAGTTTTGGCAATAAAAAATAAATAAATAAATATATATATCCAAATTAATAAAAACAGAAACTGCCAAACTCAAACAAACCAAGCACTCAAAAGTATCCTCACAGACATTTACTGTAAATGCTTTGATTCTTTTGATAAACCATGTAACTTGGATGGATGTGATGCTGCCATGACCACAGTGCACACTTCTGTTGTTCACAGTGGTCCAGGGGACCGCTCAGAGAGTTTTTGTGTTTGCTCAGATACAGGAAAAATGTGAGGGAACATTGCCAATGACTTAGAAGAAGCTTAACCGGCTGATAAAACAAGGATGACTCGTTCTGTGGACTGCTGTGGAAGCTCTGAAGATGGTGGTACTAAGAAGTGTGCTTTGTACCACAAAGAACATAATTGACAGAGCTGGTTTATTGGATAGAACAGACTTTGATAAAAAAAAACCTGACATAGTCAGAGCCTTCTCTGAATCGAAACAGAGACAACACAATAACATGTAGTAAACTGGGGCTTAGCGATGTCTTATTTCTCTGTGAACTTTATTTATTTATTTAATTATTTATTTATTTTAGCATTGAAGTATTTCTTTTAACGTTTCAGATGAACAAATAATACAGTCGAGTTACTTCCAGAGGTAAAGAACATACAAACTTTTTTTTTTTTGTTTGTTGATCAAATGCTCGCAAAGCCTCCCTTAAAGCACTCTGCTATTAGAAACACAGTTTCTTGGTCATGGCAGTGTGCATCATTGCTATCTCTGCAGAACACATCAGTTGACTTTTCCTGCTTCTCCTCTGTTGACACAGTGTTACATTACTGCACACATTACAGTATTCTCCAGGGGGGATTTTCTGCATGTAATAGTCTAGCTGCATATAACACACACTCCCCTGCGACACCGCACAGACAGACACACACTCAGACAGTTGGACCTGACTGCTCCTCTTGGCAAGTTTAACCAATGTGAAATGAAAAGGAAAAACAATCCCTCGCTTTTCAATCTGTTTAATCTACACCTTCTCCAATCTCTATTTTATCTCCTCCCTCCATTTCTCCTCACGCAATCTCTTCACCTTTCCCCCTTTATTACTAATCTCTCCACCTCTCCTTCCATCCATTTAACAAGTCTTTACCCATCCTCCACTTCTGATCCAATGCCCACACACCCCAACCTTCTAGATGACACACACGCACACACACACACGCACACCCACACATACACACACACACACACACACACACACACACTCTATATGTCTCTCTCATCTCTTTCCACCAATTGATAGCCTGAGTGGAGTCAGTTCAGGGCTGCAACCCCTCACACCCCCCATTGCTCCCTCCCCTCAATCCATCTTTTCTGAAAACCATAAATACCCGTTTTCATTTACATCCGTCCAGGGAAGCCGGGAGTAGAGGCAAGATTACATTAAAGCTAAAAAAAACAAAAAACAAATACCCGCGTGTAGTGTAAGCAGTCAACCCATCATATCACATTAGTCTTCCCCCCACCCCACCCGCACGGCATAAATGTACCTCTGTGACTGAATCTGGAGTAGATGTGTGAAACAGTGGTGTTTAGTCCAGAGCTGAAAGTGAGAAGGTCTAATTTCATGCAAAAGGAAAGCAACGCTGGGGGGTAGGTGGTTGTCAGTATGCAGTTGTAAATCAGGTTGATGGCAGCTGTAATTAAACTGTATGTGCTCCCAGTGATCCCGTCCCCCTCCTCCCATCTCCCCCCCCCGTTAGTTTGCCTTTCTCTCTTTTGGGAGAGGGTCCAGACATTCAGTCCACATGAGAAGGTTCTGGTTGGACTTCACTCAACCAAGCAAGCTCTGATGCAAATCACATTCTTCTCAGTGAACGATTTCTATATCACTTTAAATGTGTCTCTATTTGAAAAACTTTTCAGGGGCAAAATACTGTATATAAAATAGTGTCTTTAAAAACCAGATATAATCTCATCATTTCAAAAATAATTAATAATATTGTATTTCAGTGTATTTATGTGACAACACTAAGTACTACAAAATCCAGAAGCTACAGGAAAACTATTCATGGTTTTTAATTATTTTTTACAAATAAAAATCTGAAACATATTGCTATCATTACTATCCACCTTAATCAGTACTTTGTAGAACCACAAGATTTGCACATCTGAAGAAAATTTCTCTTAGCAAAATTGCTCAGATTCAGTCAGAAGGGATAGAGAGCAGGTTTCAAGTAACATTCTCATATAAGATTCTCATTTAGATTAAAGTCTGGGTTTTTCCTGGATGATTCTAACACATGACTGTGGTTTGATCATAACCATTCTACTTCACTCTGGTTGTATGTTTATGGCCAGTGTCCCCCTGAAAAGAGAACTTTGACCCCGTACTCAAGTCTACTATTACCTCAGATTTTCAACGACTATTGCCCTTTGTTAAGCTCCAGTCACCTTCCTTTCCCTGTCCTTTGCTTTACCTCCTTAAGGAAATCCCCACAGCAAGATGCTGTGACTGACATTTTTCACGTGTTAAAAGATGTGGTAAAAGTAAAATAAAACCTATAAATTTAAAATAAGAAAATTAAAAGAATAAAAAAAATTACATTTTTTTTGTAAATTAAAGTTGTAATTTTTCCATTTCATCTCATTCGAGTTCTCTTATGGGTTAAAATACATTATTTGTTTCAGTGGCATTCATTATCTTTGCTGGTTGAGTGAAAGTAATTAATATAAAGTTTGAATTATACTAGCACATTTGGTATGGTTATATTTTATATTGTTTATTTTGTATTTATATATTCATTTGCTTTTGGTTGTTTGAAGGTTTTTACCTACTTCACAGTCAACTGTCATCTAAATCACGTTCTTAAAAAAATTCATAAATATAATGGGAAATAAAAAAAGAAAGAAGTCTGCTCAAATAAAGTTAGTTTTCTGCCACCTAAAAGATTTTGTATCTATTTAAAAAGTTCAGTTTTACCAGTTTAATTCACAATTGTTATTTCTTCCATATTGTGGCAAAAATGGGACTTGTAGTAGAAGTAGCTTTTTTGCTGTGGAGTGCATGTCTGAAAGTTGTCCTGGCAACAGATTGTCCCACCTGAGCTATAGATTGTTGTCAGTTTAGGTGGGGAGCCGCGTCTCAGTTGGTTTGCAGTTAAGCCATACTTCTTCCATTTCAGATGATGAATTGAACAGTGCTTTGTGAGATGTTCGAAGCTTCAACTATTATTTTCTAACCCTGCTTTAAACTTTTCCCTAACTATCTCCCTGAACTGTCTGCTGTGTTTTTCGGTCTTCGTGAAGCTTTTTGTTCAGTTATGTTCTCTAACAAACCTCTGGGCTCTCACAGAACAGATGAAGTTATGCTGAGATGAGACATCAGTTCTGTAACTGATAAGAGGATTTCTGAGAGCAATATTAAGGGTTTAGGGATCAGGGAGGTCGTTTTTTTTTTTTTTGTACGAACCCAGAGAAAGCTATAACACCAAGCCAAACTGCTTAGAGAATCTGTTATAGTTTTTGTAACGGTTCCTGCATTTAAATATTCTAATAAGAGTTATATAATATAAGCTAGGACCAGAAGATCCATGTTCAGCTCTAAGAGGGATAGACTATGTTTTAAATCACAACAAAAACATAAAAGATTTGGTGCAGCAGGATGTGCTCTGTGTATTAGTTATTTACAAATTATATACAATATTTACAAGACAATAATATCACAGGTGAATGTCCCATGTGCAACAGTTTCTCTTTTTTCCAAGAGTTGTTGAATAGTCCAGAGTGAATCAAGGAATGGTTTTATTATCGTAATGTGCAGGAAATGTCTGATCCGCCTCCTACCGCACTGTAGAGGGTGGATGACTTGTTGATTGGGTTTTATAGCTCGCCTCTAATTTCCATCCATAGAGTGTATGAACTCCATAGGACCAACAGGAATTGTTTGCTTTGGTTAAGCAGGAAGGATGGAACCTGGCCTATATAAAACAGGACCATATGTAAATTCTATAAATTAATAATCATCAGAGTATTCTTAATTAAATAATACTGCACCATAAATCATAATGCAAACGTTCAGTTACAAGTTTCCATTAGCATTTCAGTGTATGTGTGTGGCTATATAAGCCAACAAACAACAATCAAAATAAATAGTGAGCTCACAGTTAAAAGCACTTGCAAATAATTATTGTTTGCATAGAAAAACAAAACAAAACAAGAATGCTTATGACAGAGTTGTTAATGCCTGCACAACAGCAATGTCTGGATATTCAATTCAATTTCAATAGGTGCTAACAGTTAGCTGCTAACATGCTACATGGCTACAAACAAATTGACTCACCAGTTCCCTCGTGATTGCAACACACGGCAGAATGATGCTTGGCAAGAGTATTGAGACCTACAAGTTGACATGCATGCCAGTGAGTAAAACAGTTAAAAAAAAGATGCAAAATAGCTATTTATACTGATTTTCCTCATACCTGTAAGCTGCTCCACATTGGCTTCACCCACACAGCACTAAACCGGAAGTGAGTGGAGTGCGTTATAAATCAACTACCGCCGGATACAGCCCATCAAGTCTCACGAGAACGGCTTGAAATCCCGCGATATTTCAGATGGGATTACAGGACGTGGATTGCGTGAGAAAAGAGATGTATGAAATTTATCCGGGTTACATTTTGTTACTGCACAGCAGAAACTGATTCAGTTTAAGGTAAATTGTACAAATATTTGAAGCACATTAAGAATATTTCAGTTCCCTTCCAGACCATATTGGTAAGCAACAAGGAAAACTGAAAGGTGACAGGATGAGCCTTCTCTCAGTGTTCTGCTGTAGTTTCCTTATTAAAGTGAGAGGGACAGGCTGTGTGATCACAGCTAGTGCTTGAAGATGGCATTTGGAGGATTGACAAGATGATGAGATTTTTATTATTCACTGTTATGAGCGGACAGTTATTGTGCTGTTGTTCCTTAATTACGTCAGAATGAAATTGTCTTTCTGATAATTAAATGCAACATCTAGAGTTGAATTTAATGTTCTGGCTTCTCTGGTCCTCCATCAGTGGCTATGACAAATCCCCAATCATGAAATAAGAGTGGAAAGTCCAGTATATTGACTCAACATGTGCACGGTATATGTAACAGTTTGCAGTTATATGAAGACATCAAATAAATCTTTAGCTTTTTCTAAGTACAGAGAGCACCAAACTGGATATGGTCCTATAATGAATGCAAAATTCCAGAAACACACAATCCCTCTCAATTTATTCTGGGCCAATTCTTATTGAAAATATCTCATTCTATTTAGTGAGCTGATCAGAACTGGAAAGCATTTTTTTTTTTTTTTTTCCAATCCCCACTTTGACAAATCCGGTCTCATTTTTAACCCTAGTCGACTTTAACTTTAGGTCACATTGCACTGACTGAACTGAAGAACTACCGTATTTTTGGGACTATAAGCCGCTAATTTTTTCCAATGCTTTGAAGCATGCGGTTTATTTATGGATTTTTGTAGCTAACAGCCACTAGAGGGCCTCCTCAATCTAAGGATCGTACAAGTTATGTCCATCACCTCTAAGGGTTATTGTGACTTTAAACTAGAAAAGAAAGAGAGAGAGAGAGAGAGAGAGAGAGAGAGAAAGAGAGAATGAGAGGGGGAATTTTGTGCACACATTGAAAGCAAACGTGGAACAGACAAACATTACGAGAGCGGGAATTTTTCCAACAGCAAGTTTTTATGCACAAACCCTCATTCTGAAAAACAGACGAAGACATAAATATGATATGCCTTTTAAGTTAAAGGTAGTCGATCTGGCTTTTAAAGAACGACATACAGCGGCTTCACTTGGCAGCACTGAATAAATAGTGAGACGTTTAAGACGCCAGCATGAAGAACTGTCTCAATGCAATGAGAGGAAAAAGCTTTCAGAGGTAATAAAAGCATAAAACAGATGGCCTGAACTTGAAGTCTTTCTTGAAGACTGGCTGACCACTCAAAGGACGGCAGAGTTGTTTCCACCGTGTTGATATGTTGATAAAATCAAACCTTCCCTAAACGCCAATCACTTTCCCAACAATCCCGTCTACATGAACCTTTACATATGTTGGTGAAACGTTAAAACACCTGCGGCTTATAATCGGGTGCAGTTTTTTTTGTACAGATTTGTGTTTTTTCCCTAAAATAGGTTGGTGCGGCTTATAATCAGGTGCGCTTTAAAGTCCATAAATTATGGTAAATCAAAAGTCTTTGTATTTGTTTGTGTTTGCCCTAGGATGCTTCTTAAACCAACGGTCAACCAGTTAATCGTGTATGTTGAAACTAGTGAGTTGTCACTACTTACAGGTGTAGAAAAAGGAGCACATTAAGGGTTTAAAAACTGAAACATCATCATATCTACACACAAAGTGAAAGCCACAGCACAGTAAAAACCTTCGGCAAGTCACCACAGTTAACATTTACAGCTTGTTCTGATCTTTGGAAATGTATTTGTTGTTCTTTCAGACACAGTTAGCCAGCATCCGATTTTCTTACTCATCCATCATCGGTATTGGTTTTGTTCTGTCCCACCAAATGGAGCAATCAAAGCTGCAGGGAGCTGCAGGCTGTCTTCCTGCCATGCCTCATAAGTCCTGTGCCTTCAGTCAGAATGGAGTGGAGCTCCAAAACTGTCAGAGAGGAAGATCAACGTCTTGCACGCTGATTTTAATGAATAACACGACACCGAGAATTAATATCCCAGTCCTCTTTCTACTTTTTAATTGTTTGTTGATTCCCTTGTCTATATCTCAGCTGCTGTTTGATGTTGGAGACAGCTAACTGGACACCCAGTCGGTGAAATCTGTACGAAATTGATTGAAATGTTAATGCTGAGCTGATACCTAGACATACCATAATTTACACACACAAACCATAAAATAATCCTCATGAATAAAGGATTTCTTTGGTACAAAAATATTACATACAGAAACTGAATGTAGAAACATCTGCCCTCCTACCACACACCCAATTTACAAACTCTTTGACCACATGTGTACAAACGCCGCTGGCAAAAAAAAAAAGATACAAGATGAGGCCCCCTGCTGACAACACCTGTCAATAAAACTTTGCCTAAAGTATGCAGCCGATGCTGAACAGTGATTTTTACACATCTTCACCCAGATACAAAACACACTAATATCCACACATACTTTCACAACAACACAAAAAGGCTATTTCATCCTGATTTTATTCTATCGTTTTCAATTTTTACACCTTAAAATATCAAATATGCTTTATTATCTGTACTCTGATTGTTTCCTTTCAGAATGTTCTTCTCATTTTAAAAATGTATTGCCCCCCTCCTTGTTTTCTTATTCTCATCTTAAGTGCCATTTTAAACTACTACGAGCCTTATTTCTATAGTTTTCCATGGTTGCAGTCACCATAAATTAAAGTTTGAGGCTCATATTAAACAAAACAAAAAACAATTTAATGCCTCTCCTGAAGAACCTAATTTTTTAATGTCAGACTGTGAAGCATCTTCATTAGTGGAACTGTAAGCCTCAGACATGAAAAGGTAGCTCATATAAGTCACTGCGAGAAAAGAAAAGTATTTTTAAACTTGTTGAAGTCGGTATGACTTACAAAACACATAAATCACTTTTTAAATTGAAATAATAATCTCCTTCTTCAAATGATGGGCTGCCGTTGGATGCTGTTTTTGTGCGGATGGAATATTGACAGCTTAATGTATGAATCTCCGCTGCCTTTATTCTTGACCATGCTGTCACTCAAGAAGATTCCCTGAGAGCTCATGCACTGGCCATCAAAATAATAAAATTATAAACAGTAGGAGGAGGAGGTTTTTTCCACATGATTGTATTTGTTTATGGGAGAGAAATATAGTCAAGACCTCCATATGTTATAGTACACTACAGGTAAGCAGCAAAAATAGTAGCAACGTTGTTGTCTATAACTTAGATGATTGAAGATTTTGTCTCCTGATTCCCTTAAAATGAATCCAATTTTTTAGAGATAAATCATAGTGCTTTGTCTCACATGTTACCAAACCTATATATAGGCCATATTCAGTTCAGTTCAATTCAAGTCAAAAGTATTTTATTAATATGAGAGGGAAATTAAGTGCTGTTCCTCAAACTATTCAAATTTCTTCAATGAGCTGTTGTAAATGCTGATGGCTGTCGGTAGGGAAAGATCTCCTATAGCGGCCTGTGTTACAGCGAAACTGAGGTTGCTTCCGACTGAAGACATTCATAGAAAATGTATTCATGCACATAATGATAAGATATGTACAGGCCCCCTGGATTGATTGCTTACTGAAAGTTCAATGAGTCAGAAGTTGTGCACGGGGCAGGTGCTAACCATCTGGGTGCCCTAAGCAGAACTGTGTAGTAGTAGCCCTAAGCAGAAATGTGTAGTAGTAGAAGATTTTGGCTCCAGTATAAATTTGAGTGTTCAGTATGAATAGAAAAAGCAATGTAAAAGTTAAATCCATTGACTGTGCTGCAGCATTATATCATCAATTTTTTCTCTCATTGTGCATATTTTGCTTTTATTCTGTCTGCTTCACTGCTGCTGGCATCTTTTTTATCAGTGTGACGCTAAAGGTAAACCAGAAGAATATAAAATCAATAGGGTGCGTGCTGCCAATTGTCAACTCTGATTTTCCTACTCAGCATGTAAACTTGGGTAAAGGCTACCTATCTGGTAAAGGTTTAAAGGAGACATATCATGGAAAATCCACTTTTTAGCCCTTAAATGCATGTAAATGTGTATTTTGGGTGTTTAGGAGTGCAGACAACTTACATTTATTCTCTTCTGGTACTGTGTTTATATCTTTACATTCTTTCTTGGTCAAAGATTTCAGTCTGTTTAGTTATCTCTGTTCGCTATTAGGTTTTCTTGTCTATTACGTCACAGCATTTTTGTTGTTGAACTGCCAAATAAGGTAATGGACTTCCAGGTAACCAATTTCGTGAAGCCGCCATTTTTTCTCACCCACAGCGATTTTGTAGTCCAAGGTCAGTCATGTCGAAGTTACAAGAAAGCAAGTCAAAATGTTCAGTTATTGGGTGTATTAACCCACAAAAATCACTACATCGACCAGCATCAGAGCCTCTGAGAAGTGCCTGGTTAAATTTTATTTTTAGTGGAAATATACCGACATCCGTGGGGAAAGTTCTCCTCGTTTGCGCGAAGCACTTTGAGGACGAGTGCTTCAGCAAACTCGATCTGTATCAGGAGGGATTTGCCAAAAAGACTTCGTCTGATTGAGGGGTCAGCTCCTTCTCTCCACGGAAACGACGGACAAGGCAAAGCGGGGGGGGGGGGGGCATGAAAAGTTTCGCTTACATTTAAAGGGACCGCACGAAAATGAGTAGCTCTAAAGATTCTCCTCAGAACGGTATAAGGAGGGTCTGTGGGGCTACAGTAACATGGAATTCAGACCGCACCACTGTGGTTCTACTTTATATAGACCACAAGTGAATGATTTACATGTGAAAAGGAAGGATTTAAAAGCATGATATATCTCCTTTAAGCTCAGGTGCTTTTGCCCCTTTTGGCAACTGAATTTCATTTTTTCCCCCAACTTTATACATCTGGATGTTGCTCAATATCACTGTGTGGTTCTGACTGTGCAACAGCAGTTGAAAAGGGAAAAAATCCCTACAAACTGATTCCAAATCCTTTCTGCACTGATGGGATGATAATAAGAGGGTTGAAATTTACAAATGTAGTCTAGATGGACTGGCTTTTAGTCCCAATTTCAGATTCAAATATGTGAATGAGGGCAGCTGTTTTTGAAATTCAGCCATTATAACATACAGTTTATGCGACATAGACAACAGGACTGAATTAAATGGATGGCACGCAACAGCATAAATGATATGTTAGTGTTTGAATGACGTCATGAGGTAAATAATGTTTTACGCTTATTATAAACAAAAAAGATGAATTAGTTCTTGTTGGAGCTGTGGACTTTGGTAAGAGTCATCACATGTTGTGATCTATTAGAAAAAGATTGGCTGAGCTGAATTTAGAACTAGTTCTTGTCAAGGATAAGCCATATGCACATATTTTGCTGTGGAACATTGAGTTTCCTTTGTTAGCTGATTATTTTTAGAGATGTTGGGTTGTCAATGACTTTTAACAATCTGCTAATTTTACATTTACCTCAATGATGACTAATGAAATTTCTTTCCACCTTTTTAATGGCCATGAAATTTAACCTAAATTAATGGCTGCCCCCTCTATGTAAACTCAAAATAAAGCTGCAGAAACTCATGAGCATTTATTTCTGCAAGGTCAAAAAAACACGGCAATGGGTCATCTTCGCGTACCACCATGTGCTGAATATTTCAGTTCAATTCAGATTATTTACAGTATATACCAACAATTCATAACACATCATCTCCAGGAACGTTACAAGTCTTTTCAGTTCAACCATACATACATTTCAATCAGTTAAAAATGTTTCTATCTGATCCAGAATGTCCACACTGTATTTCATATCCTTGGAATACTGCACTGACCCTGGCTTTGCCATCGGCCCATCAATGATGCTCACACCCCTGTGCACAGCGCTAAGAACTATGTAACTATGGATCAAAGTAATGCTTTACAGTAAACAAATAGTTATGTTTATAAAAAATCCAACATTATAGAAAACATCTTTGTGCAGGCAAATATTAATGCTTTGAACTAAAATTGAATATATCCAAGGAATTTTGATAACTATAACCTGCGACAGAGTATCCTTAAGTTTATAGAGACTTGGAACAGCAACAGATGTAAGACAGCTCATCAATTAACAGCTTCATGGAAAATTAATAAGAGATTACTGCCTGCACATATCAGCAGCTACAAAAAACATTTATTTTTTGCAATGAGCTCCTTATATATGCAAAACAACATGTAAGGATTTTTAAATTTTTCGCATGTCTGTAATTGGTTGGTGAATCTACGAATTTCACCACGTTTATGCATTCGTAGGCAAACTCATGGCCACAATTTAACCATCTTGTTCCAACACAATAATGCAACACCACAATTCAGTATAGCGTGGCCACGGCAACTTGAAAGGGCATAAAGGGATTTGGTCTAAGTCTCAATCTCCTCTCTCCGTTTCTCTAGATGGCACTCAGACATTCCATGAGTTGTTTACATTACACTATGACATTGTTGTTTTAACAAGTTCTGTATCTCATTTTAATGAGAAACTTTCTCATTTTAACAAGTTTTTTATCTTGTTTTAACGAGAAACGTTCTTGTTATGACGAGTTTGGTATCTCATTCTAATGAGATAATGCTCATGAATTTATCTCCCAGCTCTGTCAGTTCAACACTTCTGTATAGGAGCATGTTTATCTATTGTAGTGGGAAAAATATTTCAAGATTGGTTCTATTTAATGGTTACTAATTAACAGTAAAGGCAGCCAGGGGATATGGCATAATGCTGGAAACTAAGTTAAAGAGTTGTGTGTGTTTTTTCTACTTTGGTTTAACTGAAGGACTCCTCTGTTATTGTTAATGCTACCATAGCTCTTACATAGGCTCGAAACACACACACACAGGCACACGAAGAGACACAGACTGAAAGAGACACAATGTTGGAGGGAGAGAGCATTGGCCCAAAATACCTTCCTGTACCATCAAAATAAATATCTTAAAACTCCAATGGATACTGAATCATCCTTATCCTTATCTCCATCTCTATGGAATTCTGCCATATCAGTTGGTTCCACAACGTGGCCTTCAGCAAAGGACTGTGAGTGAGATGGATTCTCTCTTGCATCCGAGTTTCAGACATCAAAGGAACCATTGGCCCCTGCCTGAAGAACTCAGTTCTAGGATGAGGATTTTCTGAAATAATGGCTGGGACCCCGACAAATCAGCAGTTGATGTTCCTTATTTTTTTATTTTCCTGCTTGTTTACTTTTTTCTTTCCATAGCTTGCTGGATCTGGTCAGAATGAATGGACAGAACTTTTTTTTTTTTGCATGGAACTGAAACGACTTACAGCCGGCAGCATGGGATGTTTTCTTGATTTTCATGTTTTTTGTTTTTTCCCGTTTTCGGAAAAAAAAAGGATCCAGGAGAGATCTCGATGGTGGGGGTAATTTGCTAAATTCACTATAAATTAGGGACAGAAAGGTATTACGATCTTTTGGGGATTAAATGTGATTTTATTAGGCATTAAAAGATTGATTTAAGGGGGATTATGTTATGCACAACTGGCTTTTGGAATGTTTAAAGCATCAGTTTCATAAACACACATGATCACGCAATGAAGAAATTGCTTTAAATGATACACATTTAAAATATCTTCCTCAGATGTCCATATACACTTAGAATAAGAATTAATTATTGGGGCCTGCCCAATGCAATGCAAGGAGAGCATTGCTTTGCAATGCATTGCCCAATGCAATAAAAGGAGAGCATTGCTTTGCAAAGCATTGCACTGCCTCCATGCAATTGCATGGGCAGGCACCTATTACTGTTCACTTTTGAAAATTTTCGGAAATTAATGCGGGTCGTACCGTAGCATGTACCCCCACAATATATACATCAAATCGACCAGCTCGATCGCGCGATGTGTGCTATTACTTTTACTGGCGATTGGACTTACTATGGCGACATAATTAGCGAAAAGCCACGCCCAAAAATCCCTTAGGAAATGAATGGAGCCAGAAGTAAAAAATAATGAAAATCCACTATTTTAGAGGATTTACTGTGTCACCATACAATAACCTAGCAACCCCATTTCAGGGTGTAGCCACATCCCTGCTTTGTTCAGCAGGAAAGACCTGACGTCTATAGCTGCTACGGTTTTTTCACAATTTGACTTTGTTCGACCAAAGTTTCACCCAAATCGCCATTTCTAGAGTGTAACTGCTCGTTAAGTAGAGTGTGGAGCGATGTCAGTTTGGAACCTGATGGTAAAAATTTAACTTGCTGTCACGGTCACATGTTTCACACTACTGACATGATTTTTGGTCATGAAATAGAACTCCCCTTTTTGATTCTCACGATCATTTCAAAATTTCCCTATGTCTCACGGTTTTCTCTCAGCAAGCTCTTGAGGGCTCAAAGTGGAACCCAACCTGACCACCTTTCTCCTATAGTTAATCATTGTGACTGCTCAGGATTTTCTGAAATCCAGAGATTTTTTTTAGTCATCTTTCTCTTGTTGGTTCTCGGACTGTGAATAAGGTAGAGAGTTGTGCTTTGAGAACATCGAAGATGTAGGATAAATCTCGCTCACACTTCAAGAATTTTTCCGATACCTTGTACGGTTTTTGAATGCACTCTAAGAAAAAATACAGCCTTATACTTAATTTAATTAGTGTAACATTTTTACACTTAAAAATATTGAGTTGATTTGAAAGCTCTCAAATCTGTTTAAACAAAAGTGAGTAATGAGTAAATCTAAGTAATATTTTCAATTACATCTGAATGATTTGACTTGGTACAAATACCACATAAATTTGAGTAAATGTAACTGAAATACTGTGTAAACCATATAGAACAATGTGAGTAGAAAGCACTAAAGAAACTGAGTAAATATAATTGAAGACATTTGTAAGAGAGAATTGTAAATTGGCAAAAGACTTACTAAAAAAATTTTGTTGCGCTGAATGATTTTTTAAACTTAATTCACTATGTCGTATTTGATTTTAGGATATTCAGTAGAGTACTACAAATATGACCAAGATCTCACAAAACATTAAACTTTATTTTAAACATTTTTTCCACAGAAAATGACTTTTTTTCCCAGTTAGGCACATACCTTACATATGAAAGTGCATTTCAATAAAGAATTCAAAACACTTGGCTAGGAAACTTCTCCACAAAAACTCGAGCTATATCAAATGATCGGTTCAACTTTTTTTTCCCCCCTCTGAACCATCACCAACCAACATTTAACTCAATATGTCTGTCTGTCTCTCTTAAAGGGACACACCACCGTTTGGACAAATATGCTCATTTTCCACCTCTCCTCGAGTTAATCAATTGAGTTTTACCTTTCCCCTGTTCATCCAGCCGTTCTCTGGTGACCCCATTTGTGGCTTTAGCTTAGCATGAATCATTGAATCGGATTAGACCATTAGCACCTAATGCTAATTGCTAATGGTCTAATCCAGAAGAACCTCAGTATTTACTGAGGGTACAGTCAGTTTTGCGCCTTACACGCATGGTTCAGTTGGGTATGAGTCTCATCTGTGCTCATCTACCCCACAGACAGCTAGATCATTACATAGTTTTTCAGTCGTTGCACCTTTGTTGACAAGTTTCCGGCATCCACTTCAACGAGCATCTTTTGAAATACTTCAAAAATGTATTTCAGAGTTTTGGGGTATTTGAGGTCCAAGGCATAAGTTAGTCCAAGCAAGTAGCAGCATGCTCTGCTGAGATCCCCAAGGTGGTTGAGTACGATGGAACCCTCAATGACGATCCCTACATCCCTGACTTGTCCATCTTCACCACGCAGGAGGTACAGAGCCATCGTCTCTGCTGCCAGCTCTTCTTCCACATTAATGGCTGAATCATCAAAATTCTGTAAACATTGTAGAGGAAATCGGTTATAGCAAGCAGGATGTCACCAAAAGAAATAACATAAATCAGCGATACAAACGTCAAACATCAGTTTTCTATTATTTTAATTAGCATATATGACAAATTTGAATGATGTGAACAGACACATGCAAATGATAACAATAATTAGAATAATTATACTGACTTCACCACTGATGAAGATATCCATGCATATTCTCATAGTTTGCATAGTTTTTTTTTGGACAATGTCAGTGTGGCAGTGTTTTTTGACCAATAGAAACTATTGAAATGAAACTATATCTGTGAAGATGTCCTCTCTGCAGAAAACACGTTGTTAAGTGGCACTATATAAATAAAACTGATTTGAACCGAATGTCACGCCAATATGGAATTACTTTCAACTCAGATAATATTTGGTAGAGGTCGACCAATATGGTTTTTCTAGGACTGATACCAATTATGAGTAATCATGGAAGCCGCTAACTGGTATTTAGAACAGATATTCATTTGCAGCAAAAAAAAACAAACAAACTTTTCTTAGCTGAAAATTTGAAATACAGACTCCAACAATTATCTTAGTTTAAATGCTGTTCAGCATGTTTATTATTGATCAATAATCACAAGGAGCTAAGCAGCAGATCATTAGTTAACTGAAATTTATAATAAAGAAAATGGGAACCTGACTTTTATCAATAAATTCAATCAACTTTAATAAACTGAAATGCTGCTTTATCTTCACTTTAAAGTGCTTAATACAACAAGAAAAATTCAGGGAGTTCCCAGGCTTAGCAGCACCTCAAACAGTAAACTTTTGCAATGAGATAGAAATGTACAACTCCCTAAATTCAAAAATAATTTCCAACACTAACATTAAATCAATGGAATCCATTTTTTTATTTAATAATTCAAATTGTTCTTGTGAAATTTCCAGTGTGCGAAACCATATGTCTCTGAAGTTCAATCTGAACTGTTCCTTTAATTACTTCAATCAGTCCATAAACTTCCTGTTCACAGATGGACCAAATTCCAGCAACAATCTTTGTTCTGTGTTTTATTATGATCAGAATCATGATCAATAATTAAAGGCAGAATCATTTAATGACTGAAATATAAAAGGAAAATGTGTTGGTGTTAGCATTAGTGATACTGGTCCTGGATTTTTTGGTATCGGGTCGATATCTACTAGTGTCGGCCGATACCACTACAAATAAAAACGCAAATATCGGCCCAATATATTGGTCGATCCTTAATATTTGGTGTATTATTTGTAAAATCCAAACTAATATGGATATAAGCAACAAGACTAATATTGCAGTATTTCCAATAGACACAAAAAGTCAAAGTGACAATCAAAAGTTGTTATAGCTGACTATGTATACAGTGGAAACACTTTCAAATTTACAGATTACTGTGTGGAGAATACTGAATGTCATCTATTGCACTCACCTCAAACTCCTTGATCAAGGCACGCACATCTTCGCCGAGGTGATCAATGAGACATCGGATGACAACTTCTCTGGTTTTCTCTATGGGAATTCCACTCTATTAAAGAGAAAATGTACTTAAACAGCTGACAAGATTCAGCAGTCCCCCTCAGTGGCTATTTTGGCCCCTTTACTTAAAATATAACAGATTTGACTACACTTAAAAAAGTAAACAATTTAGTGAAGCAGTTGGTAAAATACTGCAATTTCTATTAAACAGTGTGGTAGGCAGATGGGTAGAGGAGCTATAATGTGGAGAGGGCATGTTGCATATGAAGTAAGTTAGAGGAGATTGAGGAACACTGGTGGAATCAAGGCTGCATGAGGCATATGATCTTGTGTTGAATGTGAGAGTACGGAAGAGTCAGTGATTTTAGAAGTAAATTGGGTTTAGAAGAGAAAAGAGTGGTGATAAGACAGGTGAGGGAAAGAAGCATCTCAACAGAGGAGTAAACTGAAATACCTGGAGTAGAATATTCATTTCTGTACGATGTCTGTCTCCAGCAGCACCTTTCTTGGCTTGGAAGATGGCAAGCAGTTTAGGGGTGTAGTGGTCCAACATGAACATGAATTTTGCCTCAAGTTTTACGGTGGTAATTCGATGGAACTCAGCGTTGACCTGAAAAAAAAGAAAGACAAAAAAGGAAGAGGGACAATTTCCAAACTTAGATTTAAATACAATTTCTGGATTTTGGACTCCTCTGCCCAAGGTGTATTTGTGTGAAAACGTGTTGGAGAAATTAGATTTTCTCACCTGTGACACATCGAACAAGGCAGGCCACCTTTCCTTGATCTCTTGGATGCTCAGTTGAAGACTAACAACATCCTGTCTTCGATGAGCAAAAGTGCTGGACATCAATTCATTGACGGTTGCCCTCTCTCTCTTCTTTAATTCAGACAGAATTTCGAGCCGCTTTTCCTCTTGGTGTTCACTCCTTTCACCTGAAGGATAATGTGGGAGATACATCACTTCCCCTTTGCGTGCTTTTTTAACATTTTGGGCTGGTTTTCTCTCACCAGGACGCTTGTTTTTGAGAGAATTGCACGTAACTTCAGGAAATCCAAGATTTCTCAACTTGGACCTATAATTCCCCATTTTGTATTTTAGGCTGTACATCCATCCAATCCATCCGTTGCGACTTCCAGGTTCTGTTAGACATGGGTGTTTTTGGACTAAGGCCTCTGCAACCTGTCCAACCTGAAGGCCTGTGGGATAGGCAGTGTAACTGTACATGTAATCTGCCAGCCTTTCCATTATTTCATACCTGACCTGGGGGTTGTTGATGACAGTTCCACTTTTCAAAAACTGTTCATTCGCATTCCTCAGTACTGCCTCTGTTGCAACTGAAAAACTTGGAATTTGAATTTCACTTGGCCAAAATGCCCTTTCAGGGCTTAATAAGACAGTGCCTTGTGATGACACCGAAGATGTGCCATCTGACTGGTAGTCTGCAGAACTAGAGGATGACTGTGATGACAGCGTTTTTGAAGTCAAACTGGAAGTATCACTCACACCGTCTGCCACATTTTCAGTCTCCGGTGTTGCTAATGAGAGCACTATGGATGGAATAGTGACCACCTTGATTGTTCCCTTATGTTTAACCTCGTTAGTAGAATGAATTGTGAAGAAATCTCCAAAGTCCTCATCAAAGTAATGGAGGGTGAATTCCTCATGGATCTGGAAAGTGTCCTTTACAGTCTTGTGCAATTGCTCCACTGTGTCTGGGATCCCGGATGATAGTGTGAGCTTCTCACTGTGATGATCTATAATCACCTTCACAACAACAGGGTCCATCTGTATGAAAACAATTCACAACTGGAAATCAGAGTATGATTGCTGTACAGTTGATGCTTTTAGCTTTTTTACCTACTACTGGACAATAATGTGTCTTTTTAAACTGACCATGCGTTTCCCTCCCACACAGTATGCTGCCAGGGGGTATGTATCACTAAGTTGCTGTATGTGCAGCAGTGTCACCTTCCCAGAGTGCTCCACAACAAACCCCCTAAAATGTTCATAATACCAACTGTTAAGCAACTTAACAATGAAATTAAGATCACTGCCTACAATCACAATTTGTGAAATTTCCACAAAATCGGGTAGACCACCAGTAGATCCATGAGGCAAAATCATCCCAGCTGAGTATCTGGTTCCATGATATGACAGTGCATTTGTCAGATCCACTGTGGTTTGTGTTGGATGTAGCTTTTTAAAGGATTCCTGTATTTCGTCATGCAGCAATGCCAATGGAATAGTAGTTACTTTACTCACACATAATGCAGGTTTCAAAGCATCAGCATGTAAATGATATGACATCATCATTTGGTGCTTTGTGGTGAGACTGAGTAGAATGTTTCTGAAACTGTTTGTGTGTCTAACAATACGCTTGAAACAACTATGCTTTGCCTCAAAGCGCATAGTCCAGATACAAACCAAAGGTCCAAAGCATTTTATCAGATCTGGATAATGTTCCAAAAAATGGAACTTAGGAGTTAACTTAAAATCAGGAAAGACTTCCAACAGTCTATGGCGATGTTCAGATATCAGTTTATCGAGATAACTTATACTGTCCTCGGTATGAATAGGGGATACCACGAGTTCAGTAATATCTTTTAATGTCATGAGAACTTGCCATGCTGGATCACTGAATGGCACCTTTGAACCAATTATAAATGGCAATAATCTCAGTAGTGTCCAATTCTCGTGTGCGTTTCCACCAATAGATCTGCGAGAAGAAAGATTTAGTGGGATGGGTTGGGGGCGGTCAGTTTTATCAGTCCAATTATATGGAAACTCAGCAATTAAATTGTTCAGTTGTAAAAGACTGAAATACTGCTTTTTTACAAACAAGTTAAAACAAAGTGCCAACTCTAAAGGTATTATTCCTTCCAAGAGGTCATGGAGCACATCTGGTGGGTACCCTGTCACAAAATGGAAATGCTTCAATTTTTCTGTTAAGGGACAAACCTTCTTTACACCGTAACAATGTAGGAGATCAGGGTTTTCGTTTACAGATTGAACGTGTGAAGTATAATTCTCCTTTGTTCTTGGTGGAAAAAACCCAGAATGCACCTCTTTTTTCTGGAAGTCTGAATGGTCCCCAATACAAAATCTACATATGTAATGCCCAGTAAAACTTTCCACCAGGCCACTCAAAGAATGAGCACCAAGGTTATCCGCTGAAACACAAAAAACTGTTCCTCTGATATTTTTGCCACTGGCAGGGAAAAAAATACCTTCTTCCTCTAATGTAATGAGGTCCTTCAAGAGAGGTTTCAGGACAGTTTCATAGCCAAATTTTTTAACATCATTAGCTTTGCAAAGAAGTGCCAAATTAATTGATGTTAATTGGGATCTCAATTCTGATGGCACATCTGCTAGTACCCAATACACGGCAGTCACTTTATGTTTTTTCCGTGAGGTTCCAAGTGGATTACATATTTCGAAATCATCCACATAAAGTATAAGTGAAATTCTTAGCTCCCTATCTGTGAGAAACGCATTTAACTTGAAATATTCGCCGTCTCGAAAGGATGAAAGCTGTGATGCATTGCCAGAATGTCTTGTCAGTATTTTACTTACAATATCTTTATTGTTTAATAGTTGCTGTAAGGACTGTAGAATGGGCACATATTGAGAAGAAGAACTGTCCAGTGAATCAAATATATATTCAACTGGTTCAATAAAATGGAAGTTTTCTTTAAAGTATTTCCTCCTCTTATACTGAGAATGAAAAGGACCATCAGGATCAAAAGCTTTAGTTAGAGGATTACAGAATTGTAATTTTTCAACTAACTCACTGATAACACTTTCGTCAACAGTGCAGTTATTCTGTGTCAAAATGTTTTTCACTAAATTTGGAATGTATTGCGATGATGATGCACAAATAAACTGGAGCTGTTCCACCAAGTCATCTAAACATTTACCTGTGACATTATAAATGCTTTCTAATTTCAACAAGAGAGAACCTATTACTTCCACAAATGCATTTGTTTGTCCTTCGCAATCCAAATCTACAGTAGTATCCAATTCCACATCACTAATTGATTCCACTGATGAAAAATGGCTTTCATTATGTTGAACACTTGTAGAAATAGGAAGTTTTACAATCACATCAGTCTTTAAGTCATCACATGAGAAAGATTGGTGCTTTCGACTTCTGTGAGTAGCATATGTGCCATATATGTTTGTTTTGAACTCACAACCATCAAACACACACACTATTGTTTCTAGTCGTTTCAGATGAGAGTTAATGTGTTTAAAATAGTCTTTTGTATTTGGAAAGCATGAGTCACAAATTTTACATTTAAAAGCTATCACATCGCGTTGATTTTCAGATTCCTCTGATTTGTGAGCTCTACACAAGTGTGTACGCAAACCACCCCAAGTTTTAAAGGAACATGGACAGCTCAAGTGAATACAAGGCAGAAAATGTCCATGACCAAAATGTCCATGTTTCAGTCGATAGTGTTTAAGAAGTCCCCCCTTTGATGATGCCACAAATGTGCAGAGCTTACACGGCCATTCCATACACTTTTACCTTACTGTGGGTTAAATGGGGTGCACAAGTGGCTCACAGGGCGGAGATTATAACGTGACTCTTTTTCCCTTGGTGATCTGGGTCCAAGTGTGGTGTGCTGCCGTTTGCTGCACGTCCTCCCTATATCTTTCTCCTTTACATGTGCATTCATGTGGCTCCCACATTCATTCTGTAACATAGGGACAACACATAACATCAATATTCGCACAAAAAATTTGGGATAAATATAGGCAATGCTTTGCTATCATCAAACAGAAACAACTTACCTACTCTCTTTACTTGGTCAGTTGTTACCCATGCTGAAAAGCAAATTTTGAAAATATATTGAATGCATGATAAAACCAACAAGCTTATGGCATTTATTTCCATAACAACCTAAGTCGCTATGAATTACATGCTTTGCTGAATAAAAACAAGATTTGGCTTGAATAATTCATTTTTTAGTTGATATAGTCTTTTTACCTGTGAACTTTTAAAATAAGGCTACCAGAAATGCACGCACTCAGTGCTCCAGTGAGTGAAACAGAGACTTGCATTGGAAATTAGGACAGAGACCAGCCTGAGAAGTTCGGCGACATTGCTAATTACTTTTGTCATTTCTTTGCTCGAGTTTAATCTCAATGAATTACAATTTTTATCGTATTGCTTACACTTTTTAAATATTGTTTACTTTCCATACATGCCGATAAGGCACATATTAAAAAAACAGTTCGAGACGAGAGCCGAGGGAGGGGGTCCTGTGCCTCTTCGACCGAAACCACCTCGTGCAGGTGGATGGGGTCGGCGTTTAGCGCCAAAAGGCAGCCAGCTCAAGCACTGCCAGCCTGAATTCAAAGAAATTATTACTTTGAATTGCATATGTCCTCCCGCTATTTTTTGTTTCGGTTTTACAGCGGTCTAGAGCTCTCAACGGGCCTGCAAATTAAAACCAGACGACCCGCGGGTGCTAATGCCCGAACCCGACGCGTACTGACTCTAGCACTCACTCGTAACCAGCCAAAAAACAATGCGGTGCATCGGTGCCCAATGAGCTTTTAAGTACACCCGGCTAGTGTCTGTGCCAGTCTGAAACCGACAAACTAGTCCGTGAAGCATCTTGATAAGGTTATAAATGGGTGCCAATGGCTAACTAGGCAGTGCGAAATGTTTTAGGTTTTATTCCCAAACCTACCTCCACCTTAAAATGTGCAAGACATATTGCAGTTACACACATTAAATGTTCGAGCTACACGTGTCAGAAGCCTATAGCCAACTTATCGCCTTGAGTTGTTCAGATGCTAACAAGGCAAATTAACCAGCTAAGCTAGCTGTAACGTCGCGATATGCTTGCCAACGGATATTCCATGCTCAAGAGTGGTTTCTGTATCAAAGAAGGCTTATAAGAAATCATAAATATGTTCAAAATTACTTACCGTCGAGTTAGGTTGAAATTCAATCCGCTGTGCCCGTCTGCCAGCAGTAATCCTTCTCGGTCAGCTCTGTCCCAGAACCGTTACAGAATGACGACGTCACTCCCGCTCTCTTTACTTGATTTTTTTAAGTTGTTAAGTTAGGTCTCAAATAAAATTGAGTTGTATTCTATAATAATTAGACTTATTAAAACTAATGCTGTTCGTAGTGTATTCTCAAAAATGTTGTTGAAGCATACAGTGATTATTATCAATATTTAAACCATGTAATCTGTCAGTCAAATAGTGCTTTATTTCAGAGAAATAAACTTAATTTACATGTGTATATTTTACACAAAGGTTCCTGTTGGAGTTTTACTAATTAATTTTGATGTATTCATATCAAATACTCTTCATAATGGTATTCAGCAGTTTTATCAAGCTTACATACCTATATATTACTGTCAAATTTACTGGGTCCTTGAATTATTTCTTAGAGTGTGGGAACGAATTGTTCCGAGTACTTTTTTCGCTCAAAACCAGGACAAGAAGCTGTTAATCATCAAAATGTCTGACACCTGCTGCAGCTTTCACTCACCCTTGTTGCTGGGGAAACGGAGCACCTTTGATCAGAGGTCACTAAAGTTAATCTCACAGTCTATACATTGAAGGCCTAATAAAACAAAGTATATAGTACTAGAGAGTACTACTTGGTGGAATGCAGTACTACACAGTACAATACAGTACTACATGGTCAAATACAGTACTACAGGGTGCCATATGGTCCAATACAGTACTACACAGTACTACATGGTAAAATACAGTACTACATGGTTCAATACAGTAATACACACTATTAGACAGTACTACAGAGTACTACATGGCACACTAAAGTACTACACAGCACTACATGGTCAAATCCAGTACTACACAGTACTACATGATACAACACAGTACTACACAGTTCTACATATTCAAATACAGTACTACATGGTACTACATGGTCCAATAAAATACTACACAGTACTACATGTTCAAATACAGCATTACACAGCACTACATCGTGAAATACAGTACTACAGGGTAATACATGGTCCAATACAGTACTACACAGTACTACATGGTCAAATACAGTACTACAGGGTACTACATGGTCCAATACAGTACTACACAGTACTACATGGCAAAATACAGTACTACACAGTACTACATGGTCAAATACAGTACTACACAGTACTAAATGATCCAATTCAGTACTGCACAGTACTACATGGCATAATACAGTACTACACAGTACTACATGGTCAAATACAGAACTACACAGTCCTACATGGTTAACACGGTACTACATGTTACAATACAGTAACACACAGTACTACATGGCAAAATACAGTACTACACAGTACTAAACGGTCAAATATAGTACTACACATTACTAAATGGTCCAATTCAGTACTGCACCTGTACTACATGGCAAAATACAGTACTACACAGTACTACATGGTCAAATACAGAACTACACAGTTCTACATGGTGAAATACAGTACTACACAGTACTACGTGTTATAATACAGTACTACACAGTACTACATGGTCAAATACACTACTTCACAGTACTACATTGTGAAATACAGTACTACACATTACTACATGGTCAAATACAGCACTACTGAGTACTACATGGTTCAGTACAGTACTACACAGTACTAGGGATGGGTATCGTTTAGGTTTTATCCGATACGGTGCCAAACTGGTACTTTTGAAACGGTGCCGGTCCTTAAACGGTCCTTGAAACGGTGCTTGAAATGGTGCCTAAAGAATGTTAAACATAGAAACATGGTCCAATTACCCTCTTAGTTTTTATTTTAATTTTTTTAGAAGGTCTGTCAAACAATAAAAATCTTTAATCTAATTAATCACAGTAGCTGTGAATCAATCAACATTGCTAAATATGACCCCCAAAAAATACTAACTAGAACTTTCTGTATAAATAAAGGGACAAATCTAGATGCAGTTGCTCTTTAAAAATAAATATAGGAGAAATCAGTTAACTTTTTTTTTTTACTCCACAGTCACATTCATAATTTATTTGTGATCTCATATGAATAATAACAAATAGAGGCAGAACTAAGCCAAATATATGAATAAACATAACATTTGGATATCACCAGTCTGTGATAAATATCAAATAAATAAAGTGTAATATAGACTTGGTAACCAAATATCACATTTGATCATTTTCCAAAAGTAAACAGCAGATTCTCCAGTTCAACACAACAAGAAATAAACACTCCTATTGTTAGTATGGACACAGCTACTTCCGCTAATATTTTAGCAGTAATTTAAGTCCGATAACATCACCTTAACTAAATAATTTCGTATTATTAACGCAGCGGTATCTCACTATGAAATGTACTGAAACTATACAGTGAGCCAACATGCATAATTATACAAAAATATGAAGCACCAAACTCTGACTGCACTGCACACACAGCAAACACTGAAACACACATACCAAAGCGGACATCCGAAGCGGACGGATAATTCCCACAGACAACTTATAAACTTATATCACCACAAAGCCAATATGCCAATAATAATATACTCCCATGTCATTTAGGACCACAAACACGTGCTGTTGCACCAGAATCCACAACAATCCATAGTTTGGCTGGTTAGGAGGGAGAGCTGATGTTGTGCGGACTGAATTATAAACAGAGCGATGTTCTTTGTATGCGTTCAATGCGTAAAACAAACAAACACACACACACACACACAAACAAAAAGTTAATTCTAGGAATTAATCCACCCCCTTTGGTACGTTAATTTCCACAGCCCTTATTTTTAGCAGTTTTTTTGCAAAGAGATAGCCCTGTTTACCTTATTACTCTTGACTGATGGCACGCCCAGAATCCACAGTGTTTGACATCTCAGGGGAGGGGGAGGACCGAAATAAGGCACCGAAATGTGCGCTGCTTTTCAGTCTGGTTACTACCGTTCATGTCAGAACCGGTGCCGTAATGGCACCGGATATCGGTACCTATCCCTACACAGTACTACAGGGTTATATACAGTACTACACAGTACTACATGGTTATATACAGTACTACACAGTACTACATGGTTATAAACAGTACTACACAGTACTGCATGGTCAAATACAGTACTACAGGGTACTACATGTTTCAATCCAGTATTACACAGTACTACACGGTTATATACAGTACTACACAGTATTAAATGGCAAAATACAGTACTACATTGTAAAATACAGTACTATATGGTGAAATACAGTACTATAGTACTACAGGGTACTACATGGTCCAATAAAGTACTACACATTACTACATGGTAAAATGAAGTACTACACAGTATTACAAAGTATAATACCCTACTACACATTACTACATGGTACTATACAGTACTACACGGTACAGTTTTGTACTACACAGTACTACATGCTACAATACAGTACTACAGACTACTAAATGGTACAATAAAGGACTACATGCCCCTATTTATGAGTAACTAACTAATAACCTTTTGCTCTTTTACCCTTTTAAGCTTTGATTCCCATTCCATCAATGTTGCTGGACATAAGTTATCAACAGAAGCTCTTATTGGGGTTGGTAGTGACTACGCACACCGTGGCAGGCCCTTTTTAAATTTCTTGAAATTTTGTAGTTGGTTCTAAAGCAGTTGATGTAGACAAGATATGTGGGAATAATATTACACCATTAGCTGTTAAGCTGTTTTTTTTGTTCTTTTTTTCCCCCTTTCCTCTACACCAGGAGGGAATAGTCCCAGATCGAAAATTTGGACACATCGAAAATCCTGCAAAAGATAAGTTTCCATTTAATGGGGGTTAAATATAAGAAAATGCAGAAATGTTAGTATACCTATTGCACAATTATACCGAAGGGAAAGCGAGTCTGTGGAGTGAATGCACGTATTGTTTAGACATCTTGGATTCGACAGGAGCCTGCAGTCGTGCAATTGTTTATAAACATGTTGTGTCAGGGACACTTTCACCTAAATTCCTGGGCAAAACCTAACTCTGACGCTTCAGAAAAGAAAATAAATGTTGATTTGATTTGGTTAGAGTAAGAAATGATGGGGTGTGTAGAAATGAATGACCTATTGTGTAACTGTTAGTCGTTTGTGAAGTGTGTTATGTGGTATGTTCAAGGAGGTATTTATTTACAATATAGGTGCTTATGAATCTACAAGGGATAAATACAACAATTAAAATAAATTAATAAAGCAACTTTAACAACCCTAGTGTCTTTGCTGAAGATAAAAACAAAAAATCAATGGCTTAAACAAAGTAAAAGGCCCCAGATAGGAACAAGAGGCTGACAAGTTATCTCTCAAAGTCATCTAAATGGACAATTTCTTGACTAATATGAGCTGAATCTGAAGTCTGAAACCATTTTACTTCTCTGAACCAGACTGTCAGTTGTGTCTGTAATGTTTATTTGTTTTGGATGTTAATTGTGCGCTCATTGGACAAATATGGCTTGATTTGATATTGATTTGAACAGACTTTTCAAGAAGTTTCTGCCCCATTTTTTTAGGTAATTAAAATTGTATTTCTGCCATACATTTAAGATAATGCTGCTTAGTTAAAAATGGGTTGAAATGATCACATTTCGGTTTTATTTTACATATTGATTATTAAATCTTGTTTTTAATTTAAAGGCACAGTGTGTAATTTTCGGCCAGTAGGGGGCAGTGCATACCTAAATTCTCACAAGCATGCGGTATTTATGTCGTCGAGTAAGAAACTCAACGACGGAGGTCCAACAAATGCTGTTTTCAAATGCTCAATTCCCTGAGAATTATCTATTTGCAGCAACATGACGAGCACATCAGTCTCTCTTTCATCTCTTGGAACTAGCGAAAAGGGTAAAAATATATTTATGGCGAAACTTTTTTTGCATTTTGAGGGGAAAACAATGTTTTAATAACTGGCATGTTCCGTGCGCTTTGTCCGTCCGGGGTCTTGTAGAAGTAAAGACATCATCTAATATGGCTTTCCCCTGAAAAGAGGACCCGCGCCTATGTATTTTAAAACTGATTTTTAACGTCATATTTTACAATATCGCCAATATTTTGCAATTATGTGCTTTACGTAATTAATATTACATAATATTTTAATGGCTATTTTCAAAGATTTACTGCAAAAACTACACACTGTCACTTTAACTTCAAACAGTTTTAGTGAAAGTGATATGCTGCATTCAGACCGCCCATGCGTTAGCGTCAGTTGCGGCAAGATTACATGTAAAGTGTATGGTGGAGTACGTCAGAGGTACGTCAAGGGCTCTGCATTGCGTTGAGTACGTTGGCTCCGTCAACGACGCTTGCGTTTCATACGGCAACGTACCAACGCATGCGTCACATAAGTTCAGCAAGCTGAACTTTTGACGGATCCAACGGAGTTAACGCAGTACGGCAACCAATCAGAGCGTCTCATTGTAGTTATGTCACTATACACGTATCTTGAATGAAGCGCGGGCCCAGTGAAAAGATTTTCAACCAACACAGATTTAAAAAATCATAAATAACACTTACCGAAGACAGATGGACACGCGCTCCTAAAGAGGAACGGAGAACCTGTAGTTGGTGTCCTGGTGGGAGATTTATGCTCCGATGCGGCGGAGGAGGTCGTAAAATTAGGCGCGGGACAGACGGAAGTAGCACTGAAAGCGAGCCTCATCCATACGCAGCTCTTGGAGCAAATGGTTAAACTCCCCAAACTCAGAACACATCTGAATAATGGGCGCTGATACACACGATGTCAACGTTGTCTAGCTTTATCTAGCAAATAAAGCCAAGCCACTCTCTCGTTACAATCCACCATAGTGCAGAACGTGTGGCAACAGAGGAAGCCCCGGCCATACATTGTTTTTTCCTCAGAAGCAGGCTATGGAAGCCAAAAAGTATATACGTCAAACTTCATACGTTGGATGCGTTGCTCGACGTATCCAACGGATGCGGTCTGAATGCAGCCTTAGACCAACGAGGCTTCATGCTTTTATTTGGTAAAATTATTGCATATGCCTAAAAGGCAGGGGGATAGCAGAGTCACTCAACCGTATGGTTAGGGTTTTCTGGTTAAAAGCACCAATCCACCTAAATCAGCTTCAGTTGGCTTCTGGTTATTTCAGCTCATAGCTATATGGGCTCAGAGTCTGATAGGTGTCAATCATCCACCCCCAGCCCTACCCTCAGCTCCACCTTTTTGTCAATTTTTTAAATTTTCGGGGACTCATGATGCGGCCAAGATAGTGATGGTGGGACCATCCATAAGCTTCAATTCAGCTCTTCAGAAACCTACAGGTGATGTTAACTATGCTCTTTTTATCTGTATATACAGATGTAGATATATGTATATATGTTTTCATCACATTTATAATCTACTCATTTGTTAAAAACTTTGAAGCCGCACAATCATGGCTATTCTACGCACTTTCCTCTTTGGTGTGATCCAGCACATTAATTCCTGTTCTGACTCTGACATCAGCTTTTCTTTGAATATTTCCTTGAACAGCGTGTTCATGGAGTTAGTTGGATCTCTTTTTCCAATATCATCTGGTAATCCAAAAAGGCAAAGATTGCATTTACAATTGTGCACTTCGAACCACTCAACTTTCTCTGTCAACCCTGTGTTGTTTTTACCCAACGTGACACACTACGTTTCCAACTTTATGATTCGACTGCTTGCAGAAATGTCATCTTTGATGGTATTAAGTTTTTTAACTACTTCATTGATCTCTCTTATGATAGCTCTTCTATGCTATCTTGCGCACCTGCCATGTCACGTTGTTCCACCTGTGGAGTCACTTCCATGGCATTATTCTAGTTTTGTTTGAGCTATAACTTTGCCTTTCTGGGTGAAATGACACTGCCAACCGTCTGAAGTCTTAGGTCCGCCAACTTTTAAAGCACTTGTCCGATTTAGCACCCCAATTTTAGAAAATTGTCAGAGCTTGCCATTCTCACCTGAGGCGGATGCTCAGTGATAGTGAATGAAATAAGTAATTGCTACTATAGAGGGAGGATATCTGAAAGCAACACAAGAAAAGAGAAAACTAACAGAAAGAATAATAAGGGACCAAAGACATATTTGCAGTGCATTCCATGATATCCTGTATGCAAGTCATTTCCAGTATGTGAACTCAGCCTCATTGCTTGTATTGAGTTCATAAAGAATAGATTATTGTAGCAGACTATCAATCCTAGATGTGTGAGTGAACTCACATTTCCTGTTTTCTGCTTTCCATGGATTCAATTTCCTCATGTTCCGACATCTAGGAAGAATATCAAGCTGGTGTCACTTCTCTATGTGCCCCTGCATGGTGGGAGCTGGTTGTCTTGTTCCAGTTGTGATGGACTGGGAGGGGGAATGATTACTGAAATTTTTGGAGGGAAACATGGCATATGGTATATCTGTGGAGGTCTGCTAGCAGTACCAGCAATCCCAGGAGGTCACTGTGATGCTGCTGCTAAACACCCAGCTGCTGTAAGGATGCCCTGTTTATACCAGGAACCAAAAAACCTAAACCACAGTACTAAACCACTGTCAAGTCTCATATTAAGGGGCTGCACTGGAAAAAATGTCTAAAATGGGAATTATTTGGTATGAAGTCCATGTCTGTGTCTTGTTTTCAAGGTGTAATAACTGATGTTTCCAAAATGTGTGAAGATTTCAGTGTTATGATGTGTTCTTGGTCCAGTTAAAATTAAAAAAAGCATACAGTTATAAGCATAAATGTCATAATGAGCAGAATGACTATGTAGCATATGACTTTTGGGATTTTGTAAACAAAACAAGAAAGACTAATAATAAACATAATGGGGTGAGTGTTAGGGTTCAATTAACTGAAGGTTGTTTTTAGAAGGATTTATTGGATTCTCTTGTGGACCCTGTGGCCCCTGTAACCCAATCTTGAATAAGCATAAAATAACGGATGGATGTTTTTAATTCGCTGTATCCTTTTGAAGACCAGTTTTGTGTGGTACAAATCTGTTTCCTGTTGGAAAACACAACTGTGTTCAAGTATTAAATGTCCACCTTCCCTGATTTGAGGTGGAGTTGAGGAATTTTCACCACAGCATTGTCCAGCCAACACCATGCTTGACGGTTGGTACAGTGTTTTGTGTTTGCTAGCATGGCAAAAAACCCAGCAGATTTGAATCAACTCTATGCATTCTGTAAAGATAATGTATAACTATTCAGCCAGGATTATGCCAGAGGGTTATTAATGAGTACAAAAAATGTGTAGTCATGGTACAACTTTTAAAGGAAGATCTTATAAAATATAAGTGAAAGTGTCCACAGTGGTGTGAAAATTGTTTTTGAATCTTTAAAATTAACACATTTTCAAATTATATAAAGTTAGAACTAACAGTAATTTAGTATTTTATTTGCGTAGGAGAAAAAAAAAATCTAAATCAACCTGAGCCTATCTGAAAAAAGTGTTTGCACACTGGAAACTAATGCCCGATCGTGCTGCAATTGGTAACATCTGTCAACAGGCTTTTCCTGGCAAAGAATGTTTGACATGTATCTAGTGGAATTTTGGCCCACTCTTCTTTGCATAATTATTTTGAAGGTCTCATTCACCAAGAAGCCATTTTGATCTATTAAATAGAACTGCGTTGTATGTGCTTGCAGCATGTGAAAATTTTCTTTCAAATATGTTTAATTCAAAGGCAGAGTGTAGAGCTGAGCCGCTCTTCTAAAAGAGCACTGATATTCATAGCTCAGATGGAAGGAGATCACTACATGATGAGTCTGGGTGGTGTTATTGTCATTTATCATTTAAAACTGCATTTACACGTTGTACATTTTTATAAACTATTCATTAAATAAATAAACAGAACAACTGCTCGTGAAGTATGTCGTTATCGGGATATAAACTGAGCTGTTGAAGCCAAGCTGCCCAACATCCAGCAGGTCCTGGATAACGAGAGGTCTTCTGCCCAGCAGCCTGCACACAATCCACCCAGCACTCTCATCATTGGAGATTCTATTATCCGGCATGTTATGATGAGAGGAGCTGTCCCCCTTTGTTTTCCTGGAGCTACAGTAAAGGATATATCTGAACAGATTCTGGACTCCATCCAACGTTACCCTACTGTGAGTAAAGTTTTAATTCATGCTGGAACCAATGACATCCGTAAACAGCAGTCTGAGCTTTTAAAGCAGGATTTTATTCATCTTTTTAATCTTTTAAAAGACAAGCCCCTATCTGTTTTTATTTCTGGCCCCACTCCAACCATCAGCAGAGGAATAAATCGCTTCAGCAGGTCACTCTCTCTCAACACTTGGCTTTCCTCTGTTACCATGATGCACAACATTGGTTTTATAGACAATTTTTACCATTTTCTGGGGTGGGAGTCAATTATTTGGGGCAGATGGACTACATCTTAACAGACAAGGTACCCGCATGCTGGCATTAAGCCTGGCATACCCTCGCCAAACCCTGTCCCCTGCACGGCTCCAGCTGCTCCTGTCCTCTCTGCCCCATCCACAACATCCTGATGTGCAGCCGGTCCTTGTTCCTATGAACTCAATCCTGATTTTAACAGTAACTCACATATCGGACTTGGACCTTACCCTACTTCATTCATACCTGTTATTGTCAGCAGAGAGAGAAGAAATAATCATAAAATAAGAATGCAACCCAAATAATCTTAAACAGTTACTAAAAATCCCACCTACAGTAAATCATACAGTCACTCCATCACCAACCACTATTAATATGGCTCTTTTAAATGTTCGCTCTCTGCTGAATAAAACTTTTATAATAAATGACTTGATTTTAGATAATAACCTTCAGTGTTTATTTTTAACAGAGACATGGCTGAGTGCAGATGCCCCTGCTGTTCTTACAGAGGCCTCTCCACCTAATTATAACTTTTCTTATTCTACGAGGAGTAGCCAGAGGGGAGGCGGAACTGCTTTTATTAGTTCATCAACTCTTTCCGCCAAACCTGTTTTATTTCATAATTTTACCACGTTTGAATACACTGCCTCTGTTTTTAGCAGTCCTCAGATTTTATGTGTCACAGTTTATAGGCCTCCGAAAAGGAATGCACTTTTTATTCCAGAATTTTCAGAGTTTTTATCAATTCTACACAACTCTTATGAGAGGATAATTTTATCTGGTGATTTTAATCTACGTATAGATAACCTTTTAGATCCTTTATCAACAGATTTTTTAAATATTTTAAATTATATGGATTTTAGCCAACATGTCATGCAGCCGACTCACACCAGAGGACACACTCTGGACTCGGTCATCACATATGGCCTGTCCACCAGTGTGTCCTCTGTTGTTGACTTGGCCGTCTCTGACCACTACTGTGTGTTTTTTAATATCACCAGTTTTATACAATCAGAGACCTCTGTGAGAACTGTCAGGAAGCGTCATCTAACCCCTGAAGTGGCTGCAGGTTTTCTTGAAGTTTTTAAAAAGTTCCCTCCTGTACCTTTACCTGCCCCCTGTGATTTTATTGTTAATGATTTTAACAGTAGGCTTAAATCTGCTCTCGACCTGCTGGCTCCAATTAAAGTTGTAAACACTCATTCAAAACGTACAGTACCGTGGAGAAATGCAGCTATTAGAAAATTATAAAGGAGCTGCAGGTTGGCAGAAAGGAAATGGAGGTAAAATAAAATCACAATAAATCATCAGATATACACAGAACATCTCAGATTATATAATGACGCTTTAAGAAATTCCAGAAATACATACTTTTCCAGAATCATCTCAGAACATAAAAATAATCCCAAAATTCTGTTTTCCACCATTGACAACATTCTACATCATAATTCTAATACTTTTCAGAAAACCCCCTCAAACACTCTCTGTGAGGAGTTTGCAGACCACTTCAGAGGGAAGGTAGACACCATCAGAAGTAATATTTTATTCTCTCAAACTAACATGGTTTTAAACAAGTCTGAGTGTCTGCCTTCACCAGAGGAAACATTGGACAGTTTTGTCCTGGTAGAAGCTGGGACCCTTGATAAAGTTTTCTCCTCAGTGAGGCCCACCACAAGCGCTTTGGACCCGATTCCCACCAGGTTTTTTAAGCAATTTTATGGTTCTTTTAGAGATGAGATTTTAAACTTTATGAATTGCTCCCTTCAGACGGGGTTTTTTCCTGCTGCCTTTAAAGCGGCGGTAGTGAGGCCCCTGCTGAAGATGAGCAATTTAGATTTTAATGATTTAAACAACTACCGACCGGTATCTAACTTACCATTTTCAAGCAAAGTTTTAGAAAAACTTTTTTTATTCAACTTAATGATTTTATTAACGCTCATAATGTCCTAGAGAAATTTCAGTCTGGTTTTAGGATGAACCACAGCACAGAGACAGCGCTTTTAAAGATTTTAAATGATTTTAGATTAGACTATGATGCTAAAAAGGTTACAGTGTTGGTTCTTCTGGATCTAAGCGCTGCCTTTGATACAGTAGACCACACTATTCTTTTAACTCGTTTAAAACAGATCGGCCTCTCTGCTGCTGTTCACAAATGGTTCACATCCTACCTCACAGACAGGACATTTATGGTAAGTCTGGATACCTGTTCCTCTAAGGTCCATAAGATCACTTGTGGTGTGCCCCAGGGTTCAGTTTTAGGCCCAGTGCTTTTTAACCTGTATATGCTCCCTCTTGGCAGTGTTATCAGGAGAGATGGAGTTAGCTTTCACAGTTATGCTGATGATACACAGTTGTACATCTCCATGTCTCCTGTTGACACACGGCCAATGGATGCACTTTTTTACTGCATTTTAGACATTAAATCCTGGATGGCAGAAAACATTTTCCAGCTCAACCAGGACAAAACTGAGATTTTAGTTATCGTTATTTTTGGCTCTGAGCTGACTTTTATCCCTCACATTAAAAACATCACCAAAATAGGTTTTTATCACCTAAAGAACATTGCCAGAGTCCGCCCCATTCTCTCTCGGGCCAATACGGAGACGCTAATGCATGCTTTTATCACCAGTAGAATTGATTATTGTAATGCCCTGCTTTCTGGTCTTCCCAAAAAGACTACCTCAAGTTTACAGCTTTTACAGAATTCAGCAGCTCGTGTCCTGATGAAAACTAGGAGGCGGGAGCACATTACACTGGTCTTAGAATCACTGCATTGGCTCCCCGTATGTTTTAGCATCGATTTTAAGGTTCTTTTAATGGTTTTTAAGTGTCTTAATGGTCTTGGGCCTTCTTATCTGTCAGAAATGCTTTTACCGTATGAACCCTCGCGGTCTCTGCGCTCCTCTGGTAGTCGTCTCCTTGTCATCCCCAAAGTGAGGACACGGACTCATGGTGAGGCGTCTTTCCATTATTATGGCCCTCACCTCTGGAACAGGCTGCCAGAGGAACTCAGGGCCGCGGAGAACGTTCATGTTTTTAAAAGCAGGCTCAAGACTCACCTTTTTAGCTTAGCCTTTAACTAATTATTATTTATTAATACATTTTTTACCGCTCAGCATGTTTTACCCGATTGAATTTTTAGTTTAGCTTTTAACTGCTTATTTATTAATCTGCTTTGCATTTTTATTATTTGTTTTACACTTATTGTTTTATACTTTATATACTTTATTTTATAAACTTTATATTTTAACGTATTTTAATCTTTCTTGCCAGTGTTTCCTCTCTGGGGGGCCCCCTGCATCGGGGGGGTGGTCGGCTGTGGCTGCCTGTGTGCCCCCCAGGTAGCGCTTGGGTGGAGGTGGGGGTACCAGCCCTCCCTCATCTGTGCGCCCTGGGTCGGAGCCTTGGCTGCTGCTGTTGATCTGCTGCTGCTGATGCAGATGGCTCCCATGATGGCATTTCCTGGCTCATCTGTACTCAGCCCGCTTTTTGTAGCTTTTAAGTGTGTGTGTGTGTAAGTATGGCTGATGGGTTGGGTTGGGAGGGGGTTGTATTTACATTGATGATTTTATTTTTGAAGGGGGGGTTGTGGGGTTATTTTAAATCTATAAAGCACTTTGAGTAACTTTGTTTGTTTGAAAAGCGCTTTATAAATAAAGTTTGATTGATATACTATACTACAAAATACTCCCACAAATGTAGGCCATTGATTGCAAAGATTTGTTAATTTGCACACACAAAAAAATATTTTTGACAAATTTATTCAAGCCCATGTAGCAAAAATGAGTAAACCCTAATTAAAGTCTTAGGAGAAAAGCCACACTTAAGACTACAAAATTCTAATTAACAGGCATTCAACCACAGGAGAGTCTAATGATTCATTTAATAGGTGTCCAGCAGACAAAACAACTAGTTGACTATAAAAGGACGATACTTAACAAATAAAAGCCTTTCCCATTTCATGCTTGTCAGCAATGTTTCCCCATGGAAGAGAATTGTCACAAAATCTGAGAAAGGAAATCATTTTGTTACACAAAAAAGGTGAGGGCTACAGGAAGATCAGCAAAGCTTTACATATCAGTCAAAATACTGTAGCAAAAGTGATCCAAACATTTTAGAAAGATGGAAGTGCTACCATCTTACAGAGCCGTCCAAGGAAGTTAACATCTCGACAGGAGCGTCTCGTGATGAGAAGGGTTGAAGAAAATCACCATGCAAGTTCATTGCTGTTAGGTAAAGCAGTAGAAAGCCAAACTGGAGTTAATGTTTTCCGGGACACTATACGACGCGCACTGCAGAGGGATGGCATGCATGGGTATCGTCCATGAAGGAAGCCCCTGCACAAAAAGCACGCTGAGAATATGCTAGGGCCCATGCTGAAAAAAAGTAAGACTACTGGGACTCTATACTAGTGAGAAATGAGACCAAGATCACTGCTTTTGGAACTAATGGTTTAAAAACTCTATGATGTCGTAAAGGTGAGGATTTCAAAGAAAAATGCATGGTACCTACAGTGAAACATGGTGGTGGCAGTGTCCTTATGTGGGGCTGCATGAGTGCTGCTGATGTTGGGGAGCTGCATTTCATTGATGGTATCATGACCTCAACAATGTACTGCTCTATACCGAAGGAGAAGATGCTGCCATCACTCCGTGCACTTGTTCATCGTGCACTTTTCCAACACGACAATGATCCGAAACACACATCTAAAGCTACTGTTGCACTTCTGAAAAAGAACAGGATGAAGATGATTGAATGGCCAAGTTTGTCTCCTGATCTGAACCCAATCGAAACACCTGTGGGGAATTCTGAAGCGGCAAGTTGTATTCATTTTTGCTTTAACCAATTTGAGTACAACTGAATATTTTGTGATAAGATTATCAACCTTAATTTCATGTTATTGAGTTAAAAAAATGTTCAAAAAAACAGCCTTGTGAACAGTTTGGAAATTGTTCTCTTGCTCATTGAGCTACTGATTAAATTCATACTTTTTAAAGGGGGTGTACTCATTTATGCTGAGCACTGTACTGGTGTGTTTCAGTTCACTATCCTGCTTTATACTGTAATTCATGAGCTTAAAACCTCAAACCTTCTCCTTCAAGATTTTCAGAATACACGATTTCATCAATCACAAGTTGTCCAGATTCTGAAAATGCAAATCTAACCAAGGGCACTTCACTATCAGTACCATTTGCAATGATATTCTTTTTCTGAAATGTTGTAATCAAGCTTGGGTTTGGCTAGTGAAACTGAACTTAAAAATGTAGCTAAATGTAACCAAACAGGCCAGAATGGCTTGAATAATTTGTTTCCCTTAATAAATAAAATTATAAATAAAAAACTGCTTTTTGTTCTTAATCTGGGTATTATTCTTTAAAATAAAAATCTGTGTAATGATCTGAAACATAGCAGGGTGACAAAAAACAAATAAAAAGAACAATGAAGAAATCCATGGGTTTGAAATAATTCTTTACAGCCTTACACATTAGCTCCAACTACTATTTAAAAAGTTAGGTAATATTCAGCCTATAATTATGACATTGTTTGCCCTGTGAAGTTTAGACGAAACTTCAAATGAATTCAAACTTGTGGAAAGAATGTTTTTTTAACCCACATCAGCTGTATTTTCTATAATTTCACAGTGGGGAAAAAAAACTCCACTTAAAGTGAATAATTAAAAATATTGTTGTCCAACAAGAGTAAATGCAATGACCAAACCAGTTAATGCATTTCTTTACATGTGTTTCTAGATAAATAAGATGGGGAAAATTGTTAAGAGTGATTGTGATGTTTGGGTTGTGTCATGAGCACAAACATTTGGGATTCTTTATTTTTTATGAGAAAGAGTTCCTATTTGTTACGCCACACCTCAACTAATTTTGGAAATGCATTTCATCTTTTCCTAATTCAAATCACCTCACACCTAAAATAGTAATAAGATACATTTTCTCTTGAATCAACAGCCTGTCATGAATTAATGTTTGTCTTGAGAAATTATCTGCTGCTTCAGTCCCGCTGTGATCGTGCTGTGAGATTAGAAATTCAAAGTACGTGACACACATAATGGCCAACGTCTTATGTGGGGTTTTTTACCCACTGTAGCCAACACAAAAAAGTCATTCCAATGTTCAGCTGTATTTTGCATTTCCAGTAAACTGAACAAGTGCTACACACAGTCATGGCAGGAAGAAAGTACGTCCCCCGGTTATTCATTGGGTTCATTGGCTTACCAGTTTCTTAAAGTATTTTTATCCTGAGGTCATAATCTGTTGAATTTTAATGGTAGTTTGACAATTTAAGTTTTATTCCCTTTTGTTGTCTTTGGTTCCCAGTGCTAATGTTTTAGCTCAATGCTTCAGTTTCTTTGTATTTGTGTGAATGCTGTAGGCATTCACACAAACACACTATAGTGTTCCTGTTTATATTTATTCTTCTTATTATTATTATTATTATTCCGGTTGCTCCGTTTTTTTAATTTTAACTACTTCTGCATACTTTGTGCTATTTGCGCAATTCAACGTTTGGAATATTCACCTAATTAAGGTCATTTATGCTATATCTTTTGCTATTTATACTATTTAAAATATTCAGCTTTTTGTGCGATTTTTGCTGCCATTGAAATGAATGGAAAATCATGAAAATTCTGCAAAAACTTTGTGCTATTTGCATTTTAACTACTTCAGAATTCCTTCAGCTAGAGTCGCCATTCAAACTTTAAACAGGTCACAAGGCTTTCAGCTATCTTCGAATAAATCGGCTTTTTGCTATCTGCTATAGTTTTTCTGAATTCGCAATTTAAGTTTTATGCAAATTTTTTCAGATTTCCAAATTTACAATCTATTTCAATGACGGAATTCTTCAACTGGCAGACTGTTTACTCTAGCAACTGCCGTTTTTTGCCCTTTCTCTGACTTTTGGCAAACAAATTACTGCTGGTCATACAAATTTCACACTATCTACACATATACATCAAAACGTAAGAAAAATATTTTGGATTTAGGAAATGTAACCACCATTAATGTAACATTTACCAATTTCCGGCAATTGACCCCAAAGCCATGAAAAAACACCCCTGAGTGGATCCTGCTCAGATTTCCGCATGTCAAAATTATGCTGGTTTTTAAAAAATCACTGCGGGAGACAGGTTAAGGTACACACACAAAACAAAAAGTATTAATCACCAAAGCTTCCTGATGCCTAAAGTGAAAGACTGGTTTTGATAGCCCTTATAGTTTCCAGGTTACAGGAGGTTGTTCTAGACAAAGTAAAGTCATATTTCTGATTTCACCTAAAATATACTCCTGTTTGACATCAATTTACACATGTAATACTGTATTTTGAACAGATTGAGTGGGTCGAGAGCGTTCCCCTATCCGTTCCGATAAAAACGGTGCATTGGTGATATGCAAAGGCCTCACGGTTCTCAATATATGTAGAGTTGTTAGGAAGCTGCAATCCCATTCAAAAAAGCCTAAAAGTTAAGATTCAAAAGTGTTGCGCATCTGTGTCCCTGTCTGTGTCAGTGAGATCTGGTCTGTGATTGGTCGAAAAATGACTGACCTGATATGGAGTGAAGGGAGCTCAGGAGGGATTAAAGGAGCACAACAGAATTTTACAGCCATACGGATTTAATTATTTAGACTGGACTATTAGGATCAGTTTTTTGCAATCCAGTAATGAGTTGTGCAATGGAATGGTTTGGTAAGGTCATTAAAATACAAATCATTATTATGTGTGGAGTATTCTTTTTTTTCTCAGTATATGGGTTTAGATTGCTCCAGCTTGGGTATATTTTACCATACTGAATGGTTTGTTTTATTGTTAACCAACATGTTATTGTTTGCCTACATGCTGTTGGTGTCATTTAAGCTAACACTTGCATTTAAGCTAGCATTAGCACCTCAGCTAATTTAAACTAGCATAATGCTTTTCAGGTATATTTTAACATACCAAATGGTTTGTGTCATTGTTAAGCAACATATTGGTGTTGGGCTACGTGCTGTTGCTGGCATTTAAGATAACACTAGCATTTAAGCTAGCATTAGTACTTCAGCTCGTTTAAGCTAACACATCCTTTGGGGTATATTTTAACATACTGAATGGAATGAGTTGTTTTTAAAAAACATGTTAGCATTTGCCTACACACTGTATGTGTCATTTAAGATAACATTCGCAATTTCAAACTGGCTACAGCTTGTATTTTAGCTAATATTACCATTTTTCCTAATTCTAGCTAATTAACAGTTTTATGCAAAAGATCATAAAAATTATCTATCTTTTTCAGCTTATTCAACGTAATATTGTTCAGCAATATAATACCATTAGTATTTTAAGGATCATTAGCTACTTTCTGCATTTTAGCTAATTTAGGCTAACAATGGCACTTTAGCATTTTTGCAGGAAATGTAATTTTTCTAGTTCACATCTGATTCCCATCTGCTCATTCTATCATCTGTGTAGCATGCAGTACTAGAGGATTCCCTATGTTCCTGTGATTCTCATCTCTGCGTTTGGGTGCCATAACAACACCAAACATGACAGTTTCTCAGTCAGAATTGTACCTAAATAAATTACTTTAGGGACTTTGTGGCTGCTCATAATGAACTTGAGCAACATCTTCATTTTTTAATAGTAATATTCAGTGCCTTATTTCGTTTCTTTTTTTTCTGGAGATGTTAAACACTACGGATTCTGGGTATGCCATCAGCGAAGAGTGATGCCCTATATTACATTACCTGACCAATCAGTCCATAGGTAGGCGTGTTGGGTCGCTTCAGCACGCTTTGGACCAAGGCAGAGGTAGACTTAAAAAAGGGGTCGGTTCAGACCAGACACAGGCAATGGAAAGACACCAGAACGGTTCTGAAGCCACCCGTTCCAGACCATATTGGCCCTAGTGAAAAAGGGTTATATATATATATATAAATACATATATATATATATATACACTCACCTAAAGGATTATTTGGAACACCTGTTCAATTTCTCCTTAATGCAATTATCTAATCAACCAATCACATGGCAGTTGCTTCAATGCATTTAGGGGTGTGGTCCTGGTCAAGACAATCTCCCGAACTCCAAACTGTTTATTGTTTATTTGTTTATTTATTCAGATCCCCATTAGCTACTCGATTTAGCAGCTATTCTTCCTGGGGTCTTAGCAATTTTGAACAAAGATCAACATCAAGACTGTGCAAAAATATAGACCAATACAGAAGTGCACACGCACACATGTACACACACACAGACACACACACAACAAAACACAACAAATAAGCTCTTCTATGTACAAAAACATTAACATTTTCTGGGTATCATAGAACACAACAATTACATTTGAGTTGCCATAGCGTATTATAAAAGTCAATACAAAAATATTTCAGTTACTCCAAAGTAAGTGCATACAGTCTAAGTCTTTTGGAAAAAGTAACATTGTGAATCTCTGAAACTAAGAATTGTGGGAGAGAGTTCCATGCCACCATTGCTCTATAACACGATGTTCTCTGAAGTTGATTTGTACGACAGGCAGGTAGCAAAAAACGCCCTTCACTTGATTGTCGAGTGTAATAAGTGTGAACGTCCGAGAAGAAGGTCAGTTTATTGTAAATAATTTCAGGTGCTTTTGTAATAATGATATTTTTTAGGAATTTAATAAGACAATAATTTATTCTACTTTTTACATGAAGCCATGCTAACTGATTGTGCATGTCCCTGATACTTGTTCTGAAGGAACAGTTTAGAACAAGCCGAGATGCTTTATTTTGTGCAATCTGTAATCTGTTTAAATTATACTCTGTAGTTGTTGCCCAAATAATAGAACAATAGTCCAGATGACACAAAACAATTGATTCGACCAAAGTTTTCCGTATATGAATTGGTATGCATTTTCTGCAATGCCTAACTGCGGCTATACTCCTGCCCATTTTATTCAATACATGTTTTGTGTGAGCATTCCAGTTCAGCCTGTTGTCCACTATCACGCCAAGCAGTTTGGCCTCAGCCACTTGTTCAATGATCGAACCACCAACAAACAAATTAAGAGCAGGAGGCTCCTTTAAAAGATACTTAGATCCCAACATCATACATTTGCTCTTAATAACATTAATAATTAACTTATTTTCCTTATCCAATTTTCGATTAATTTTAGTTCATGATTTAATATAGTATTAAGTCTGGTGGAGTCTTTATCAGACACATAAACAGTCAAGTCATCTGCATATAGGGTAATAGTGGCATCCTCCAAAATAAAAGATAAATCATTAGTAAAAACAGAAAATAACAAAGGCCCAAGGCAACTCCCTTGAGGCACCCCACAACACAACACCCTTGTCTCAGAATAACTACCATTAAACAGTACATTAAACTCCCTGTTAGTAAGGTAGCTATAGATCCATTGTATTGCACACTTTTCAAATCCATAACAACTTAATTTTCCCAATAATAAATCATAATCAATTAAATAAAAAGCTGCACTCAGATCTAGCATTACTGCGCCAACTAATTTTCTATTGTCAATTTCATGCAACAACTCATCTGTCATCTGAACCAAGGCTGTTGTTGTGGAGTGCCCTTTCTTATAAGCATGTTGATATGGTGAATTCAACCCATTTTTACAAAAATACAGATTAATTTGATCATAAACTATTTTCTCTGTAATCTTACTCAAAATTGGCAAAATACTTATAGGTCTGCTATTTTTCCCAGAAATAATGTCCTTTTTATTTTTAGGAAGAGGCACAATTTTAGCTTTTTTCCAGTTAGCAGGAAAAACACATTTTTCAAGACTTAAATTAATAATATAGCATATAGGCATAGTAATCACATCAGCAACCATCTTTAATAACCAGACATTAAGCTCATCAGAACCAGGAGGTTTCTCTTTCATTGACTTTAAAATGTTTTCTACTGTAGTAAGGCTTACTCTATTAAATTTAAATGTACACGATTTCTCAAGCATAATTGTGTCTTTAATTGTCTTGAAAGATAAATCAGGATTTTGCATTGAAATCATGTTTTTTTGTAAGTTCTGAACTTTCTTTGTAAAATAATTTCCCAAAGAGTTAGCTATATCATCAGGCTTAGTCAAAAAAGTATCACCTACATCTAAAAATGTTGGTACATGTTTAGCTTTCCGCCCTGTTAATTGGTTTAATGTATTCCAGATTTTATTCTTGTCAGATTTTACGTCCTCAAATTTATATTCATAATAGATTCTCTTTTTTGATCTGTTTAATTTTGTAACAAGATTTCTTAATTGCTTATACCTTTCCCATAATGCATTATCCCCTGAGGAAATTGCTTCTGACTTTAATTTATCTCTTTCTCTCATGTATTCTTTAAGTTCAGCATCTAACCACGGAGAAGCAATATTTCTCACCGTCATTCGTCTTAATGGGGCATGCTTGTCAACAATTGGCATAAATAATTTCATGAATACCTCCAAAGCTCGATCAGGATCTACTTCCTGTAATACTTGTGACCAGTCAATATTTCTAATATCGGTACAAAAAGTAGCCTCATTGAAAAATTTAAAAGTCCGTTTGATTATTATCTTCTGGCCTGGTTTGGGGACTTTGGTTTTTCTGCATATTCCAATTAAATTATGATCACTAAAGCCAACACAAATTGAAATTGCTTTTGAGCACAAATCTGTTGCATTAGTAAAAAGTAAATCTATGCATGTTTCCGTTTTTATCCTATCTGCATTATGAAAAATTCTTGTTGGATTTGTGACCATTTGTGACAGATTGCAAATGTCAGCTATAGACTGCAGCTTATTTTTCAATGAACTATTATTTAAACTCCAGTCAATATTTAGGTCACCTAGAAAATAAATCTCCTTGTTTAAATCACAGACTTTATCCAACATATAACAAATTCGATCTAAATAGACTATTGGTGCATTAGGTGGCCGATAGCAGCAACCAACAAGAATAGATTTTAAGTGTGGTAACTGTACTTCCAACCACAGCGCTTCAACACCAATACAACCAAGGTCATACCTAATCTTTACTGGTATTTGATCCTGAACATAAAAAGCCACTCCTCCTCCATTTATATTTCTATCACATCTATATAATAGGTAACCATTTACATGCAAAAGAGAGTCATCTAAAGTCGCATCTAAATGCTTTTCAGATATTGCCAAAATATGCAAATTATTTCCAAGAATCCCAGTAATATCCTGAATCTTATTTCGCAAACTACAGACATTCAAATGAGCTATTTTTAACCCTTTATTTGAGAGTATTTTATCCATCACCATATTTTATTTTACACAAATAATAACATCTGATTAAACACATTGAAGAGCTATCAAGTAAATTAATTAAACAAAAAAGACATACAACGCAAAAGGACATACATACACACACATTCACACAAATGCACCCCCATTTTGCCAACATTTATCAACGACAGCTAATAGGATGTTATGCCAACCCATACAGACCTACCATTTTACGCATAACTTCTGTGGTCACTAAATCATATATAAAGACAACCACTTAGTCCCACTTTTACCATTTAAATTGAATATAACTAAAACGAAGAAACAGAGCATGTGCGTTGTATATTGAGTTTGAAAGCAGTCTTAAATAGATTTGTAAACTTTAGGTTACATGTGCAAAAGTCCATAACTGTGATTAGCCATCAGTGTTCATTCATGCTTTGCATCTCCGGCTCAACCACAGTCTTATAGAATGTCTCTGCAGCTAGGTGGTGAGTAAACTTCCTGGTCTCTTCTTTAAAAGTCAAAATCAAAGTTGCTGGATGAATAATCCCGTGTTTAACTCCTGCGCTCCACAGTTTGTTCCTCACCTCACGGATTGCGCCCTGGCCCTCGCCGTCTCCGCAGTGAGGTCGGGGAAAATGCGCAGCTTCATTCCACGAATCTCAAACAGCTTTTCTTTCTTGGCTAAATAAAGAATATTATTTCTCGTTTCAAGCCTATGCATCCTTACAATCATTACTCGTTGCCCAGATTTTACCACGGGTCCAATGCGGTGGGCATTTTCCACTTCAGGTGCGCGATGGAGTTTATCCTTAAACAGCTCATTAAGCAAAGCGGACACGAAACTTGTAGGATTTCCCTTCTCGGTTTTTCGATCCAGGCCGAGAATACGGATGTTATATTTCCGACTATGATTCTCCAAGCGATCGGCTTTCTCTTTCAAGTCCGTGTTGTCTTTACGCAAACTTTCGTTTGCAGACTCCAGCGTCGTAACTCTGATCTCTATGCGGTTCAGTGTTTCCTCCATAACATCAACTTTGTTGGAACACTCAGTCAAATCTTTTTTAACAACATCAAGTTGCGGTTGGAGTTTATCAACTGCAGCGTTGATTTCTTCCCTAATTATGGTCCTGATCAGTTCTGGCAGCTCCTGCAAGTTGATATCTTTTCCTGCTGCCATGTCAATCTCAGGCACCTGTTCAGCAAGGCGGAGTCCAATTTGCTTTGTTTGCGACCTTGTTTTCTTCTTCGACATATCACAGCTCTCTCATCGGATCAAGTCCACATTCATGCTTGACTGACCGTCATTGTAATTCAAAATATCTATAATTACTACAGTATTTTCGCGTTTTGTCTGCGATTGGCGTTATCCCAATATGTTCAGCCTTGACGCATGCTCATGACGTCACCCGTTGGTGGGGGGTTGACTTTACTGCAAAAGAAAGGTGATTGTAACCAATTTTGAGTGTGGCATGGTTGTTGGTGCCAGACAGGCCGGTCTGAGTATTTCACAATATGCTCAGTTACTGGCAGAAGCACAGGCAGAGTATGATGCACATTGTAAAAACATGGGTCTTGGGCAAGCATTATAAGAAACATTGGGGGGGGGGGGGGACTGTGAAAAAAGTAATAAATCAGTTATAATATTATCCTTCTAATTTGTCTATTTGCCCTTCTGTGAACAGCAGGATTTAGATCAATTACATTTGAATTAAATTGGATTTCAACAATCAGCAATCGTAGAATGAATAAAGCATAATGATAAACCAATTATTTTGAAAAGAAACAAAGAAAACATAGTTTATGAAAAAAAACAGTAATCACTAAAACTGGTGGTAATGAAATTAATAACATTTTTTGACTTCTAACAAAAAGTTGTACATCTTGTAAACATCTGTTTACAAGATGTACAACTATAACTTGTCCTTTTAGTGAAAGCTAGAGACAGTGCATATGTGGGGTAAGAGTATGGTAGTTTTAGGTCAGTTTCCTTTGCTGGAAAAAGGACTCAAAAGAAACTTGTAAAGTTAAAAATTTTAATTAAGAACAGAAATTAATCAAATTTCACATGGATGAATCTTTGTTTAGATTCCTCTTGCTGCAGTTTCCTCTGATGTCCGTCTTAGCATTTTACACCTTTATCAAAGGGAACACTCTTAGTGGCTAGTAGTTGGGGTTGTTTTCATTTAAGTTTCAACGCTTCTTGCCAAGCCTGTTACCTTGGAAATTCAGAGGACCCACAAGAGCTCAATTTCATTTTAGGGTTGAGCAATGTTCCAAGTCCAATCAAATTGCTGTATCTGATGTATGCGGGCCAGAGGTGAGCTAAGCTGATGATGACCTCTGTCTGGACTGGTCCTGGAGATGCCACATATTGTTAAATTACACAGACACAGATTAAGCCTAGTAACATTAAAAATTTGCATATAATCAAAACATTTACGATAATAGGTAATGGGTAGACCAGATGCTATTTATTTCAATTGCTAAATTAAACGTAGACTCAACAGTAAAAGTAAAACATAAACACACTAGGGCCTGATTTACAGTATTAAAGGTTTGTACTTGTTAAAACAGAGGCTCACCGCACACTAATGAAACAACATGTTGCAACTGATTTATAAAACAGGTGCTCAGAGCATTGTGTCTGTTAAAGGTTGAATATGTAACATTTTTCTTAAAAGCTATCTCTTTAAAAAAGTAATACTTCAACGGGGAGTTTAGAGGTGTGCAGATGGAAAAGCGCACCCTTTACTTTAGACGTTATATTTAACAAAAAATCATTTAAAAAAGAGAACTTTTTTCGACCACGGCACTGTGTTTATATTTACGTCTTCCAGCCAACAGCGGCGCAGCATCGTAGTTTGTCAAATACTATTGTAAACATCTGCACGGAGCAACGAGGCATGTATTGTAGAAAATGGAGCACTCGGTTAGTTTAGCTGCTTTGTCTAAGATTTCATTAATTTTCTCAGACGAGGAGTGACCTTATAAGATCTAAAACTAAAGTTAGTTTAGGTGAAGCCTACATCAGATGGACACAAATGAGTAACCTTCACGGCATCAAAATGTACACAGAAATGGTGATGTTTCTCATAGAGAAAGGTAAGAAAGCTTGCTAGCAGCTAAAGTTAGCTGTCGGTAAAACAGCTTTCAATACTTGAGTATAGGACGTTGTTCCCAGATACTGTATGACAGCATCAACCTCCACACAGAGTAAATGAAAGAAAAGGACGCGGTTTCCTCTTGCGCTCCCCAGTATAGAAGGCTCACTTTCACGTCTTCTGTGAGGGGCTATTATAAAGACTGTTCTAGCTAACTTTCTGTATTGACATAGGTCTCCGACCATACACCTTAGTCAAATACGCACGCTATGAAATCTGTCGGATGTTTATGTAAATTCTAAAGTATAAATTATGACTTTTATAAAGGACATCACCATGAGGAGTGGAGGATGCCACTCAGCTACCAATGTACAGTAAGATGCAGAGAGTACAGGTACTAAAATATATTGTTGCCTTTGACCTATATTTTGTTATAATTATTTTTCGTTTAGTATTTTAAACGTATTAGTACAAAATAGCCCTTACCCTGTAAGATTCATTGCTGGACATGATGCTGGCTGGTTACGGTGACAGAACTGGCATCCAGACAGCACTTTGTTATTGCAACTACAACCTCAAGACTCTAGATGTCGCTTTGGTGCCCATGGTCTATATTCAACCTTTAAACCTGCAGTTGGATGGGTGCAATCCATTTACCGTTTATGTCCTTGATGAGTATGCAATGTGGGAGTTTCTGTCAGAATATGCTGAATATTGAGAGGAAAACATCCAAATAAGCAGGTGTTCCATGCAAAGTTTGATTTATGAAACATCCAACTGTTTTCGCCAGCAATTTTAGCAGCAACTTTTACCAAATCTGAAAAGCATGTCTCTAGGGAAGACCATCTCTGCCAAAATTGATAATAAATAAATACGAAAATAAATTAATTAATTAAATTGAAAATAAATTACTAAATCCGGAAAAACATTTAAAAACAACTATTCAATTTCACTTTAATTTATTTATTATCACATTTATTTATTTCTCTCCACATTCATTTATTTATTTGTTTATTCCCACGTGTATTTATTTATTTATATTCACATTTATTTATTCATTTATTTATTTGTTGTCAATTTTGGCAGAGATGGTCCTCCATATATCTTAACTTTGTGCCACCCTACTCAACATGTTTATTACTGACCAACTAAAACATATAATGCACATACATTTTAACCCAAGACAAATTAACAGTCTAATGGCCATAAACAGTTTTATGTTAGTTTTCCATCTATTTTCCCAAGACACATCATGCTCATTGCAACTGGACCTGCTGTTCATTTGTTTATTCATTTGGATGCTCATTAGTTTCCAACGCAGTGGTTACTAATCTTCCTAGGGTACAATTAATAAAATATATTTATTGTGAAAAATGCCACAATAACAATGACATATATGACAGTGAAGGCTTGTAACAGCTTTTTTAAAAGTTGAAGTTGCTCTTACCTATAGAGCACCTGAAACAAGCCATTGTCTCAAGCAGAGTCCCCCCCCCCCCATCATGTGGCTGAGATGGTTTCTTGCCTCAGTGGCAAATATTGAAAAACTTAGTTCTGTCCCAGGGGTCAGGGATGGTTCAATGGATGGACATTGATAAAAAGGAATTCACATAAACTTCAATGACGTTTTTCTTATGGCTGGAGGTGTTTCAGGACTGTAGAGGTTGGTTTTGGTCTTGGTCCTTCTCAGACAAGCTGAACTACATAGATACAGCTTCCAGTCCGGGATTTACACTAAATGAAGATGCTAAGAGAGTTGACATGTAAAGGCAGGTAAGACAGCTTCGATTCTTTTATAAGAATCTCACTTTAATCTTCATATTGTTACAGTTTAGAAGAACATTATAGAATAGAATCATCCTTTGTTGCCCTATGGATAGGATATTAAGTAATAACTCACCCTCTACCACAGTCAAAATCCGGCCACATTTTTGGTTTGGAAAATGCCTCAAAATGAGGCTTTGCCTTGCAGAACAGACAGCGAGAGCTGGGCGTGGTCTGCACTGTGAACTGACATGCCTGCCTGCAGCTGCTACAGCAGGACACAGACCACAGTCACCCTGAAAGATGCAATGCAATGGTGATGTAAGCTCAATTTCCTCAGAAGGGGGCAGTTTTGGGGGCAGATTGAATATTTCTCTCCACTTCCTTCAGAGGGAATAGACTAAGGCTGCATTCACACCTTATATTCGGGTAGACTTGGTGTGACTGGGGACCAAAATTGCAACATTGTTGCTGTTTTTAGCTGGTGTGGTTTGCATTCACATTGGCTTTTTATTACCAGAAAGTCCAGAGCTTTGAGCAACAAGCAACAACGTGCTTCCTCATGCCACAGGGGAACTTCCAGTACAGTTGAATGTAAACAAACACGGAGAAGCAGCAGACTGTAATTCTTTTAGGATTGATCTGTTGTGTTTGACAAATGTGCCAGATAAAATCTTAAGCAGTAAATTGAGATGAACATAGAATGAGGTACAGGACTACAGAGGATGTTGTTTTTTTATACACAAGACGGCTAAAATGTCTTCATATGAGACAGTGTGGAATGAGTAGTACCGCCTGAATACAACTTCCAGCACAGAGGGCCTCCTTATACAGACGTTGAGCAAGGTTTATGAAGTTTATCTGCAAAAAAGGAAGAGGAGATGTGGACGCGGACTTGGCATCTACAACTCCACAGCAGCAGGGTGGCCGATGTGAGCCGGTAGGCGTCACTGCAGAGCGAATAGCGATGCCTAATTCATACTCTTTTAACAGTTTTATAGTAACTCTTAAGTTGTTCACAATATGTTTGAATGTGAATCGTGGGATATGTTTTCCTGTATTTTTCCTCTGCTCATCTCCATTTCTTGTTCAAGTCTCTCGTTCATCATTTCTCCATAGTCTTATACAGCATGGTTGGTTTTCACAGTTTTTGTTTTCAGAGGGGCTGCTCAATCAATGTCCAACTTTGGCCTGTTGTTAAAATAATGAACATTAAAAGCAGGTAAACTCTGGACTGAAGTTTGGTTTAAAATGTTTTTTTAAAATTTGCATGCGCTTTAGAAGTTATATACCGTTTCCTCACAGTTGTCACTGGGGCCTCCTGTTGGAATAAACCTGTGATATCAAAAGTATATAAAAGTGGTCTGACACAGTTAGGTCAACAACAGAGGACACAAAAGTGGACAGGCCATATGTTTTTAACAGGATCAGGGTGTGTCCTCTGTTGTGAGTCAGCTATGTGACACGTTTCTTAAAATCCAACCACTTCAACAGATTTTAAATCTCATTTGTATAAGAATTAAGAATATCAATTAAACACACCAGTTATTAAAATATTGTTATGGGTAGAAATTCAGAGAATTCTTGTCGTTAGAAGTCATTGCACTTGTTGCTGTAAGTAGCTAATAGGCTTGGGCAGTATCCAAGTTTCGATACCGTCAAACTTCCTCAACAAAATAACAGTTTTACCGTGACTAATTAACTAATTATGACGTAAGCCTCAAGCGGCACCCAACTCTTGGCTTGGACCCTCATCATTCAGAAACAGAAAACCAAGCATTATTACTGAAATAATAACGTTAAACATAGTAGTAATAACTTTTAATAATAGAAAAATGTTGTTTATAAAAAAAGTGTGCAAATATAACAGTGAAACAACATAAAATTAACACACGGAACGGTTTACGCACAGAAATCAATTAAAGCTTGAACGAATTTTAACAGCCAGCAGAATAAAAAACCATAACAGTGAGCAATAGTTGAATAAACAAGCTTTCTAACAACAATGTTATCTATATTTTTTGCCAGAAAAACCAGCATGTTAACTTTTTCTGGCTTCAACATGGTACGTTGCGGACCCACGACTTTACCTGCGGTGCCGAAAACTCGCTCCGTTGGTGAGCTTGTTGCACAGACACACAGGTACTTACGGGCCAGTTGAGACATCTGGTAACGAGGATCAGGGAATGTGCATTTCTGCATTAATTTGCGCACTGAATCGGATTCATACCTGGCCTCCAGCTTTTTTAGAATTGCAGTTTTTATTGACTTTGTCAGCTGGAGGTTGTTTTCTGACACAACCAACACACTGTTGTATGGGGAAGATGGAGAAACTGGTGACATAATTTTCCCCTGATAAAATATCAGTGAAGTCGCCGGCAGGTTTCAGTGCGTCGTTCACAGCTTTTAAAACGTCCATGTCCTGCCAATGCAGAGAAAGGTGTTTTTTTCTGTCATCAGAAAGGACGAGCTTGACGGCTTGTGCCTGCTCAATGATGCGCTCCACCATTGCCAGTTTGGAGCCCCATCGAGTTGTGAAGTCCTGCCGACGGATGAATAAAAAGGCTACATGATAACTAACTAATTACCAAATTTAGATATATGTATGCTGCGTACCGTTATGAGACTATGCTCTGGGAGTCCCACCTCCACTTGCTTCTTGTGGAGCTCACTTTTACGTTGCCAGCTGTTTGAAAAGGCCCCGACAATACTGCGGCATAGTCCGAGGGCGCGTTCAGTTTTTTGCTTAAGGTCATGCAATCCATTTGTTACAGCCAAGTTTAGATTGTGACCGAAGCAGTTAAGCCACGGCCACTGGAGTAACCTGATTGCAGCAGAAATGTTTGCAGCGTTGTCCCTGGTTATGGCTGAAAGTTTTTCCTGATCAAGTTTCTAGTCCTGTAGCACAGCAGCAAGATTCTCTGCCATATGACTTTCAGGAAAATACGTTGTTTGGAGGCTTAAAGTTTCCACTCAGATGTAATTGTTTGGACAGTCAGGGACATATATGGTGTCATATTAACAGATGACCACATGTCAGTTGTTAAGGAATAACTATCTGCCCCTAACAGCAACGCCTGAACCTCGTCTCTAACTTTTTATACACAAGCTTGGGATCACTCTTTCTCAGACATGTTTCTGTCCGGGTAGCTGGTACTGGGCAGCTATGTCCTTAAAGGACTTTTTTCCACTGTGTGGAAAGAGACCATTTCTTTCGCCAATTATTTTGTCACAGCATCAGTGTAGGTTTTTCACCGATAGTCTCTTTTGTACTTTGTCGGTTTGGCGAAGGTCCAGATTATTGTCGGCTGCTTGTAATTGGGGGTAGACTTTGTTGTTGGTGGTCTTCCTGCGGTGTCAGCGGAAGGCATTGAAACTGTTGCACTGACCGAGCTCTGAGCCAAATTCATCCTTGCCGCTTGTTTCTGAGATGTGTCCGTAGGTGTCTCGCCGTCACCTTTTTACCACACAGTTTACAAATGGCCTCATCTGGGTTTACTCTCCTTTATCGTCTGCCTTGAACCCAAAATATTCCCAAACAGCAGAAGTTGTGCTTTTTTTTTTTTTTTTACATCAAATCTGTGGATGCACGACCTGCCATCTTTCTCCCCATCTCTCTTTTGGTTGCGTCTCCTCTGCGCTGTCACGTGATTAATTTCACGCTTATACATTTAAATAAACGTTTCAAAAGTTGGCTAAAACATATTAAATTATTTAAGTAAAACAGAAAATTCAACCACACGTCAATTTTACATATCAAATATTTTTTTTATATTTAATCCTTATCCTAAATGTACTCAATTTTTTCATGACGATATTGAAACTTATACCGTTGCTATTTTTAAAATACCGTTGGTAGACAGTATTACCGTGATACCGCCCAAGTCTAGTAGCTAACCATCACACCATTCAGTCAGGACAGGTTTTACCTCTAATTTGAGCCTCCCTCATGTAGTCGTACTTCCATCTGTCTCTAAATTAACTCATATAGATGAAGATCAGACACACACATTCTCTGCTGTTCTTAAAAGCTGTTGTGTTGGCTGTTAAATGCCTCATTCTAGGGTTAACTGGGTGGCTGCTCTGGATTCCTCCAGAATGAACAAACTGCCAATACAAACTCAGCTATTTGAAAGTTGCACTTGAATTTCAGACTCATTAGAGCAGGGAACATCTTTGCTCACAATTTTTATCTAATTTTGGTGAGTCGTAGCCTATGAATTGTAGCCTCAGTTTCCTGTTCTTAGCCTAGCTCAACTGCTTCAAGTTTTGACGGTTGTGTTTTCAGAGAAGGGGCTCTGTATACCTTAGTTTTATTGAAATATTATTTGATTTCTTAAACCAGCCTGCACATTTATTTTTCACCTCTGACATTAATCATGCATTTTTTTTAAAACAACTAAGCATTTGATCTTATTGAGACCAGTCTATGTAAAGTTTTCAAATATTCCTGTGTGAAAATCCCCGATCAGTAGCTTCTGAAGTATACAGAACAGTTCTTGTGTTTGAAATTCCACAAGTTTTCTGAAGTACCTCAAGATGCCTAATAGCATTTACCTGCTGTCACATGATTGGCTAATAGAGTGTTTGTGTTACCAGGTAATTGAAGAGTCTCTGCTGAGTTTATTTAAACTATACATGAAAAATAATTTTACAGTTATAAAAGACTGAGGTCTTAAATCTCAATAACCAATAATATAAATTATTTAAATAAACAACATAAAAGCCCAGATATTCTACTGTAGTTGGCAATGTGTTTATAATTCATAATTTCTATATCAGCAAATATACAGTTTAGTGATAATGTGACTTAATAACCATATATTCACTTGGAATATAATACCTTCAGTTGCATTTTCTAAGCAAAGATAGCAAGCAGCTGACTCAGCAGTTGTTACATCATTTTCACACAAAAAAGGAATGGATGCGTAGAAAATAAGATCTCTTCACCACCATCAGTAATTACCTTTAATGATTAAGAACATGCTTTTAGAAAAAACTAACTATCTTTATCAAAATTGGTTACATTGTGTTGCTTCTTAGTACAGTCTTAATTTTTTTTTATTGTTTTACCTCGCTTTAAGCCAATTGATTTGTTTGTAATATATTAACCAGAAAATTAATTTTGTCTTATTATTACTTATTTCAGAGTAGCTGATTTTTTTCAGCCCTGGTGCAAATGCTCACAATCCAAAGAGGCTTTGTAATCTTTAAGGTGACATCCTGTGTGAACCCTTTATATTCCAATTCTGAAATCAACTGTATGAGAGACATATTTAGATATAAAATTTTAGAAAAACATGTCAGCTTGAGGAAATATCCTTAAATTAATTGATTCTAAAGAAAATTCTAAGTGCATTTTGAACAGCAATGAGGGGCAAGCTTAATTGTTAGTGGCAATCTGTATAACTATAGAGTAATCATAGTGATATACTGTAAATAACAGCAGAACATCCATCATAAGGCGACAAAAATTTTGGAAAGACACAGAAAAGGACAGCGAGTGAGGAAGTGCGACTGGGAATGAATAAAACAGAGTGCCCCTCTGGGCAGCGCTGAGGTTTCGCCCTGACACAAATTGATTGTTAAGCAGTAGACCAGCTCTGGCAAAGAGCTGCAGACCTGGCATAATGTATGTGAGAGTTATACTATATACATGGTTTAAAAATAATTTCCAAACAGGGAGCAAATGATGCCCAAGAAATGGGAAAGGAGAACCTGAAAGGTTACAGCGCATTAGCTTAAACTTTGAGTTAGTCTGATTAACTAGCTTCGGTAGGTTTGATAATCAGGTCATTGAGAAATGAAACCCAAAACCTTTCAATGTTGGAGACAGTTAAATGTCAGCTTTCTCCAAAACAATTAGGATTCATATTTGACAGCAATAGCATTATCATTATCAGCACAAACTGCTGATGACACCCAGCAGATGTGATGGCAGATGCTGTGCAGTGATGCTAATTAAAAACTATTAGCCTGTTTGTGTTGTCTTTTGTACAAGCTGAGTAAGCTGCAAATAAAATTATATCGTCAAGCCATAATTGTTTTTATATGTATATATGCATACTCACAGTGCATAGGTTTGGTGATCACCCTTTCAATTATTAGTTTGTTAACACATCATAGCGTTTTAAGTCATTTTCAAACTTGATAGTCCAGTATAGGTCAAACCTGGCAAAATTGTTTTCTTAGTTTTTTTTCCCTCCGTTTTTTAACTGTCACTGATCCATTTCTTACTGCACCTTGTTAAATGAACCAAACTTTTTGAGCAACATCTTTACTTCCTCACCAGATAGATAGATAGATAGATAGATAGATAGATAGATAGATAGATAGATAGATAGATAGATAGATAGATAGATAGATAGATAGATAGATAGATAGATAGATAGATAGATAGATAGATAGATAGATAGATAGATACTTTATTCATCTCCAAGAGAAATTCACAGTTCTAGCAGCTTACGGGAACACAGGGGCATGCAGGGAGAATACAATATAAAAATTTAAAAGAAGAACTAAGGTAAAATATAATGGTATAAAAAAGTATAATGTCTGCCAGTCCAGTTCGAGTGCAGTTGTGCAGATGTCAGTATGCAAAAACAGTTGAGTAATGGTCAGTTTGTACATACTTAGACTCCAACTTGTAGATGTGTGTGTATGATAAAGTGCATGTTTGACCGAAGGTGCATGGTGTGATTAGCATTAAGTCCAGTGTTCTATGGTTGATTTTATTGCCCTCCCCCTAGAGTTGTTGAAGAGCCGCATGGCGTGGGGGAGGAACGATTTCTTCAGTCTGTCAGTGGAGCAGGACAATGACAGCAGTCTGTCACTGAAGCTGCTCCTCTGCCTGGAGATGGCGTTGTGCAGTGGATGGTGTGGACTGTCTATGATGGACAGTAGCCTGTTCAGAGTCCGTTTCTCTGCCATAGATGTAAGGCTGTCCAGCTCTGTGCCAACAACAGTTCCTGCCTTCCTCACCAGTTTGTTCAGGCGTCCAGCGTCTTTCTTCTTGAGGCTGCCCCCCCAACACACCACTGCGTACATGAGGGCGCTCGCAACTACAGACTGGTAGAAGATCTGTAGCAACTTCTTGCAGATGTTGAAGGACGCCAGCCTTCTGAGGAAGTACAGACGGCTCTGTCCTTTCCTGTACAGGGCGTCTGTGTTGGCAGTCCAGTCCAGTTTGTCATCCAGCTGCACTCCCAGGTATTTGTAGGTGTGAACCACCTCCACACAGTCACCTTTGATGTTGACAGGCTCAAGGTGCGGCCTGATTCTCCTAAAGTCCACCACCATCTCCTTGGTCTTTGTGGCGTTTAGGAGCAGGTGATTAAAGTCGCACCACGTGACAAAACGTTGGATCAACTCCCTGTATTCCTCCTCCTGTCCACTCCTGATACAGCCAACGATAGCTGTGTCGTCCGCGAACTTCTGCACATGGCAGAGCTCCGAGTTGTACTGGAAGTCGGACGTGTACAGGGTGAACAGGACCGGAGAGAGCACAGTTCCCTGCGGTGCTCCAGTGTTGCTGGTAACAGTGTCGGACCTGCAGTCCCCCAGTCGAACGTACTGAGGTCTGCCGGTCAGATAGTCTGTAATCCATGCCACCAGGTCTGATCCTACTCCCATCTCTGTCAGTTTGTGCCTGAGGAGCAGAGGCTGGATGGTGTTAAAGGCGCTCGAGAAGTCCAAAAATGTAATCCTCACAGCACCACTGCCTCTGTCCAGGTGAGAGAGAGAGCGGTGAAGCAAGAAGATGATGGCATCCTCCACCTCAACCTTCTCTCTGTAAGCAAACTGCAGAGGGTCGAGAGCGTGGTGGGTCTGTGGCCTCAGGTGATGGAGCAGCAGCCGTTCCATGGTCTTCATCACATGGGACGTCAGGGCGACCGGCCTGAAATCATTCAGCTCCCCAGGATGTGGTTTCTTGGGGACTGGAATGATGCAGGATGTCTTCCACAGCTGGGGGACCCTCCCCTGTCCCAGGCTCAGGTTGAAGATACGCTGTAGGGGGTGTCCCAGTTCCTGCGCACAGGTCTTCAGTAGTCTGGGGGAGACCCCATCTGGACCTGTAGCTTTGCCGGGGCGTAGCCTCCTCAGCTCTCCACATACCTGAGCTGCTGTGATGGTGGGTGGTGTGAGCGGGGGAGGGGAGGTGTCCTCCTCTGTGCTGGAGATGGCTTGTGGGGTTGGGTGGGTGGGGGTTGCTGTGCTCGTAGGTGCAGGGAGATCAAACCTATTAAAAAACTGGTTTAACTGGTTTGCTCTTCCCACATCAGCCTCAATGGGGGCTCCTTTCTTTGAGCTGCAGCCAGTGATGGTCTTCATCCCCTCCCATACCTCCCTCATGCTGTTGTTCTGCATCTGCATCTGCAGTGGTAGCTCTGAACCAAGAAGCACAGAACATGGGGACACTTCCTCTTCCGTGAAATGTAAACAAACATAAAGTTGCATCAGATTTTGTTCCAGACAAATATGTTCCAGCAGTGGGAACATTATGAGCAGGGAGCTGTTGTTGTACAGTTGTTAAAGTCCGCTTCCTGCTTTTGGAGCGTCCGCCGGTCCGCTTGGCATACACAAATGCTCCTGAACTGTTCACCTCAACTGAGCCAAGATTTTTGTTATTAGGTGGACCAGAGTTCACTTTTTTGTCCATATCAGAGTTTGATTGTGCATTCACACATCCCCAAACCAAATGGACTTTCAGGGAAAATTAATTATTTGATTAAAGTAGATTAAACAGCACTGGTGTAAATGAACCCTTAAAATCCATTCTTCTTCGGTAGCAGTGTTTGAGCATTGCACAGCAACCCATATCTTTGCTTGATTGTATTTGCTTGCTCTCCTTTGCAGAAGTACTCCAAATCACACAACGTGAGAATATCTCTTGTCCTCTGACCTTTTTTTGTGATATTTAATTCTGGAAATGTTTAAATTCTGACTTTCCTATGCCGAGACCATTCTAAATTAGATGAAAATCTGGACTCTCTGAGGCTAAAAGATTAAATCCCCTTTCACACAAACAGCTGATGGTATTTGGTGAAACCTGACTGGTATTGAAAACTGGTCAGAGTGTCCTCCACCTTGAGAAAAAATGCTAGTTTCATCTGAAAAAAAGCCAGTCCAGGACATGAGGCTCCCACCACCCCATTTCCACTAGGGTTTGCTTGGCCCAGGTAGTGTTGGGACAGCTTGGCCCAGAATGGTTTGGTTGGTGTTTCCATTGCCACATCAGGAACGCAGCAATGGGCAAGGAATCTGCAGTCTGTTTGAAAGCCAGGCTTCGCCATTCTCTGTGACATCACTTAAAATGAACACAGCCAGGCCAATTAGTGGCTACCACTAATTGGCCACTAAGAGCGATATCAGTTGGGATATGTTGGGTCGCCTGTGCTTGGACCAAGTCCCAAAAAAAAGAGGTTAGCACAGACCAGACAAAGGTAGTGGAAACGCACTGAATAGGGACTGACCCCACCCCTTTCTTTCTTTCTTTCTTTCTTTCGCGCATGCGTGAGAGTTTGTCGGTGGAGCTGCTGCTGCATGTGTTGAGTTTGACAGAGAGAGTGAGAGGCCGATTTCTTGGTGTTTTTCTAAACGTTTTCTTTAATTGTCTGCATTGTTCCCTACAATTCTGAGTTATATGCTGAGTTTGTAGCGCTTGTAGTGCTGTTTGTTTGTGGGGATGGCGTCTCAAGGGATACCGCCCCTCTCTTTGAGAAATGGGATTCGAGTCCAGCCTTACCCGTCAGTCCAAGTTGAGACGGTTCCGTTGGCATTTGGAGACATTATTGATCACACTAATAGTACCTACGCTTCCAGAATGAACAAAGGAGTTGTGATGTTTTTGAAAGGATATGGATGCTCCCACTGCCTTCTTCTTCTTCAACTTGGAGAGAAGCATCAGCCAGACTAAGCAGGTGGTCTGCCTTCAGCTTCCGGATGGGACTCTAACATCTGACCCCAACACCATGAAGGAGCAGGCTGTGGGATGCTACAGTGAGCTCTTCAGGCAGCAGGAATGTGACAAAAAACAGTGTGGATGTCCTGCTGGATGCTCTTCCTCAGCTAACTGCTGTTCTGGAGACTGGAGTTACATTGGAAGAACTGACCACGGCTGTGGGACAAATGGCTTCTGGCAAATCCCCAGGTTTAGATGGCTTATCCTCTGATTTTTATAAACACTTCTGGAGCTTGTTTGGATTAGACTTGTGGGAGGTGTTTCATGAATGCACCCAAACTGGATTACTACCTTCATCATGTTGTCACGCTGTTTTATCCTTAGTTCCAAAGAAAGGCGATTCAACCTTGTTGAAAAACTGGAGACGTGTTTCTCTTCTTTGCGTGGACTACAAATTATTTTCTAAAGTCCTTTCTAACAGGCTAAAGAATTTTCTTGACCTTGTGATACATCAAGATCAATCATACTGTGTACCTGATAGATGTATTATAGACAATCTTTTTCTTTTACGAGATTTTTTGATGTAAGTAAGCTTTATGGAATTGATATGGGTATTATTTCTTTAGATCAGGAAAAAACCTTTCATCGGGTTGATCATTGTTTTCTTTTTCTACGTTAAGAGCTTTTGGTTTTGGTGAAGGTTTTATTTCTTTATTGGGTTTATTGTATAATGAAATCTTTAGTTTGGTTAAAGTAGGGGGTGGGTTAAGTTGTCCTGTTAGGGTTCAGAGAGGTATCTGACAAGGCTGTCCAATATCTGGACAGTTATACTCTATTATAGTTGAACCTCTCTTCCACAAAATCCGCTCTACTCTAACTGGTGTTTTTCTTCCAGGAATATCACAGCATCCATTATTAGTGGATGCTGTGATATTCTGATACTGATTATATAAATATTTTCTGATATTACTGATTACTGATTATATAAATATTTTCATTCAGAGTCAGGATGATGTCAAAGGCTTTCAGCATTGCTTGGAGCTTTATAAAAAAGCTCTGCTTTAAAAATAGGCCCCTGGATAAATGGAAATCTCCCCAAACTACAAGGAAATATAAAAAGGGTTGACCAAGGATTACACTTTGGGCTGTTTTTAGGCACAGACAGTTTTGTGGAGAAGAACTGGGAGGGTGTCAGGGAGAAAGTGTGTGTCAGACTGTCTAAATGGAAATGGCTGCTGCATCAGCTCTCCTATAGGGGAAGAGTTCTGGTTGTTAATAACTTGGTTGCTTCGACCATCTGGCATAAGCTGACTGTGCTAACTCCGCCACAATCTTTGCTACAACAGTTACAAAGGACTGGTTGATTTCTTCTGGTCAGGACGACCCTGGGTGAAAGCTGCAGCCCTGTACCTGCCAGTTGAGGCGGGAGGATAAGGACTCATAGATGTGACCCCAAGAGTCACAGCTTTTAGGCTTCAGATGGCTCAGAGGCTACTCTATGGTGTTGGACTACCCTAGATGGATACTGCGCGTCTTGTTCTGAGGAAAGCGGAACAGATCCGATACAACAAACATCTGTTTTTGTTGCAGCCAGGATCGTTGGACCTAACGGGTCTCACTCCGTTTTATAGATCTGTTTTAAATGCTTGGCAGATCTTCAGCTTTGAAAGGAGGACAGTGACACCAGGGATGTGGGTTTTTGAAGAACCTTTGTTTGAAAACTGTTTCATCTCGTCACAGCTGCTCTCATCCGTTACGCTGGGATCAAAGATCATGGGTCACTGCTGCAGCCCTTCAGCCTGGGGCGGGTCACCAGAGGACACCAGGACCTCATCTCCGGCTCGCCATGCCGGTACCTTTCATGGACCTTGGGGTCCCCATATCAGAGCTCCGGAGGAGGTCAGGGATGACCCTCCTCTGCTGTCAGAGCTCCCGGAGGTCGAAGGGAACCTACCTCTGCCGTCAGCACAATTGCTGCCAGGGTCTGTAGCAGCTGCTGTCTTTTTGGGCATCACAGCAGCAGCCCTTCAGCACCCACAGACTCCTCCTAGGCTGCCGGAGTCTCCTGGTCTCAGACCCAGCTTCACCAACCAGGTTCCTTTGTTCCCGTCAGGGGGAACCAACCTGGTCCCTCTGTCTCCGACGATGACCAGCCAAGCGTCTCTGCCGCTGCCTTCGTCCAGCAAGAGGATGGCATTCTGGCCGTCTCCCCGACTCACGTCCCGTAAAGGGACGTCCGCCAGTCCTTCGTCCAGCCAGAGGATGCCATTCGGGCCGCCCGCCCGACTCACGTTCCGTAAGGGGACGTCCGCCAGTCCTTTTTTCAGTCAGAGGGTGCCATTAGGATCGCCCACCTGACATCATCCGTCCTGCCAGGGGACCCCATCCAGATCGCCCACCTGACACTCGTCCCGCCAGGGGCCGCCCGCCCGTCTCCTGTCCCGCCAGAGGGCGTTAATACAGACACTCGGGCCCTCCTGCCGTAGGCCCCCTCCACCTACCCTGGAAGGGTGTTTTTTTTTTTTTTTTTTTTTTCTGCCCTTTCCGTTCCACGGCGTCTGGAATCCGCCTTTAAAGGGTGGAGTCACCCACTCTCCTCATCATCACCTGCACCTGTGTCGTCCTGTCTGAACCTCCTCACCTCCTATTGTTTGCACTGGTGTTCCCTGAGTGTCTTCACCTATTCCTCCTTGTCTCCCCTTATTTAAGATCCAGAGAGTACTTCAGTCCTAGGTGGATCATTGTCGTACCAATGTGTATCACCTCGCCTTATGTTGCTGCACAATAATAAAATATAACCTCACCTGGAACTCTGCTTCTGCGCCTGGGTCCTTTGTTCTCCATGCAGCACAAAAGTCCTGACATCCGTTGAGAAACGGGTAGGGACCTCCAGTGGAGGATTGTGCATGGGGCCATAGCTACAAACAGGTATCTGGCACCCCTTAATCCTGACATTAGTAGCTCTTGTCCTTTTTGTTCTCAGGAGGAAACATTGTTTCATGTTTTTGTTCAATGTTCCAGATTGAATCCTCTTTTTGGTGTTTTGGATCATTTGTTTGGTGGATTGGGTGTACATTTTTCTCACTGTATTTATATTTATGGCCCACAGTACAGTGCAAAAAAGAAAAATATTCACACAATCCTGAATTTTATTCAGGGACTGCAAAACTTGTGACTTGGATCTCAAGAAGGACCAAAATGAATGGATTTCGAACATTAGATATTTGTGTTTTATTTCAGATATTTGTTGTTGGTCGAGTTCGTGTGGAGTTTTAGCTTTTTAAGTTAACAAGGAATACAGATGTCTTTGTAAATAAGTGGTGTATTAATAATGTTTTGTGTTCCGTAGAGGAAGATTCCTTAGTTTTCAATTTTTGTAACTCGATGATTTTTCTATTCTTTTGTTTTCTCTAATTGTTGGGATGTGAAATTAAGCAAACTCTTTCTTTCTTTCTTTCTTTCTTTCTTTCTTTCTTTCTTTCTTTCTTTCTTTCATAACAATTTATCCAACAAAGTTTAGCAAAATTTTGGCCTGACCTTAGTGTTTTATTTAGGTAAATAAAGGCTACACTCCTGCAAAGCCCTCTGGACTTAAGTATGATACATGTGGTATGAGGAAAAAGTTACAAGTGACAGAGTGCTCTAAATTGGAGTTTCCTCAGCTCATCTCAGCTGTAGCTGCCGACTTACCACAGCCCTGAATTGACAAGAAAACCAAAAAAGAGAAGAAAACATTATTTATTATCATTATTATGATTTATTAATTTTTATGTTTAGGGCATGAGCCTAATAGTTTCTATTGTTCAGTTTAAAGTGAAGAAGATGCTATTACGGTCAAGTTTAAATGGAGGAGAGAAGCATTATCACCAGTGGGACCCTCCAGTGTCTGTATTCCAACTAAACCATCCAACATTCACACAAACACACACACACACATCTTGAATGTCAAGGTCTAGGTCAAATGTATTTGTATAGCATATTTACAACAGTGAGGATTCCCCAAAGTGCTTCACAGAATAAAACAGAAATGACGACAAAAAAAAAAAAAAAAGGCTCCGCCGATTCGGCTAGTAGTGAACAATTGAAAATCAAACCACAAACATAAATACTAACGGAAAAAATTAAGAAAACAGACAGATATCATTGTAAAACCCAAACAAACTTAGCATAATATAAAAAATTACCTAGAGCTACCTAAGACTAAAAGATAGATCAAAAAGATATGTTTTGGGCTGCGTTTTAAAATAAGAGGAAGACCGTTACAGAGCCTTGGTACAACTAAAAGGCTCTATCTCCACAAAAATTATATTTAGTTTTAGGAACAACTAACAACAGCTGAGAGCTAGACCTCATGGCTGTAGTCCATGTTTAAGGTCTAAGGAGATCCAATAAATGGGAAGGCGCTAAAGTATTTAAATATTTGAATGCTAGAAGCAGGGGCGGAAATCCCATTTCAATTTTGGGGGGGACAATAAACAGTAAAATTTCAGAGAGTAATTTTTGGGGGGGACATGAAAAAAAATGCTCTCTCCTGCTTCTTTGCATCTGGTTTTGCATAGTTTTCCTTCAGCATGTTAAATAATGTTATGAATTGATGCCTTTATGACCACATTCAACATAATGTCTTAATTTCCACAACAGTCAAAGTAGATTTACAAAAATGTAAGCATGAAGAAGTTCCAACATTATTACAGAAACACTTTCAAGGCTAATAACATCAAAGTACTTCAAAAATCAAGTCAAGTATCAAAATGACTGAAATCTCTTTAATAAATCATAGAAATTTTTGTAGGCTATTAGAGAATAACTCTGTAATATTTAATAATTTTATCTAAGTCCTACTGAACGAAAAGATACACAAAATCTAAAAATATATTCTTGAAATATTTGTTTCATTTTAATACTTAAAAATAAAAAACGTTTACTTTACAAATACACTAAACAAATAAATACTCTATAGTTTATCTTTGAATTTTATCGATCTCTCACTTTTCTCAGTTTTCATAGTGTTTTTGGGTCTGTGTGGCCAATGGGATCTTCGGCTCTATGTCTTACACAGAGAGCTTTGAGCAACGTGCCTCCACCACACATTTGTTGCAACCATTTCATCCCTAAGCTACACCTGCACTATTGTAAACAACTGCAGAGCCTGGGGAAGAGGTGATAAGAGCGGTTAAACGCTGTGGTATTCCATACTTCGGACCAGTTAGTTTTGATTCTTACCCATCTTCATCTGCTAAAAGGATGAAACGCGGACATTTTCATCGATCTATAAATGCTCCGCAGATTCCAGGGGCAGACCGTGAAAGCGTACGTGTCCGGGAAAAGAAACTTTTGGTCACCTTAGTGAATGGAAAAATAATAGTGGAATAACCCTGGAATGACCAGTGAACATGAAGTGACAACTTATTTTTACTGTGGTGGTGGTCTGTCATAAAGGGATCTCCGACCGGTGATAAAAGTCTAAAGATATCGCCCAGTAATCGGTGTCTATGTTCGACATAATATGACCACATTTGACATACATATTTAAGTTTGTAGAACCAGCATATGATAATTAAATGACTTACTGCTGGAAACCGCTGGCTTTTGATTCCCGCCTCCTGTAGATAGATAAGATAGATAGATAAAAACTTTATTAATCCCTCGGGCGGGTTCCTCTGGGAAATTCGATTTCCAGTAGCACAGCACCGACAAGTTACAGAACGTACACATATATAAATACAAGACATGTATAAATAAAATATAGCAAAGGAATAGATAGAATAATAAAAATAAAATAAAAAAATACAAGGAAATTGCATTTAAATTACACATAGATATTGACGTCTATTGCACCATTGACACATAGATATTGACTTCTATTGCACCGTTGACTATTAACAAAAAGAAAAAGAATTGCCAGGAAGTATTACACAGTGAAGTGAAGAGGCACTACAGCTTAGATGTTCCTCCCTCGTTTGTCCTCCTGTTTCCCCTCCCTTCCCCCTCCAGAGAGCAGTTAAACAGTCTGATGGCATGTGGGACAAAGGAGTTCTTAAGTCTGTTGGTTCTTATCTTGGGGAGAAGCAACCGGTCACTGAACAGACTCCTCTGCTTGTTTATGGCAGTGTGCAGAGGATGCCCAGCATCGTCCATAATGTCCAGCAATTTCATTAGTGTCCTTTTCTCTGCCACTGTCGACAGAGTGTCCAGCTTCATGCCGACCACAGAGCTAGCCTTTCTGATCAGTTTTTCCAGCCTGGATCAGTCCTTCTTTGCTGTGCTGCTTCCCCAGCACACCACAGCATAAAAAAGTACTCCAGCCACCACTGACTGATAAAACATCCTCAGGAGCTTCCTGCAGATGTTAAAAGACCTCAGCCTCCTGAGGAAGTACAGTCGGCTTTGGGCTTTTTTATACAGGTGCTCTGTGTTGCATGACCAGTCCAATTTATTCTCCACCCACAGCCAGAGGTACTTGTACTTGTTAACCACCTCAACCTCCTCTCCCTCTATCTGAACCGGCAGCAGACCTGTTCTGGACCTCCTGAAGTCCAAAACCAGTTCCTTAGTCTTTGAGGTGTTGAGTTGCAGGTGGTTTGTGTGGCTCCATGTGACGAAGTTCCTCACCAGACTTCTGTACTCCTCTTCCTGATTATCCCAGATACACCCCATGATGGCCGGGTCGTCTGCAAACTTCTGAATATGGCATAATTCAGAGTTGTAGCAGAAGTCAGAGGTGTACAGGGTGAAGAGAAGAGGGGACAGCACAGTTCCCTGTGGTGCTCCTGGGCTGCTGACCACAGTGTCAGACATGATGTCCTTCAGCCTGACGTACTGTGGTCTGTCAGTGAGGTAGTCGGAGATCCAGGCGACCAGGCAGGGGTCCACCTGCATCCTATTCAGTTTTTCCTGGAGCATACAGGGCCGGATGGTATTAAAGGCACTGGAAAAGTCAAGAAACAGAATCCTGACCATGCCTTTTCCCTTGTCCAGGTGTGAGTGGGCTCTGTGCAGGAGGTACAGAACGGCATCCTCCACTCCGACATCTGCCTTGTATGCGAACTGTAGTGGGTCCTGGGCATGTTGTACCTGGGGTCGAAGGAGGTTGAGGAAGAGCCGCTCTAGAGTCTTCATAAGATGTGACGTCAGTGCCACCGGTCGGTAGTCATTCAGCTCATTGGGCCGGTTCCTTTTGGGGACCGGGACGATGCAGGATGTCTTCCATAGGGTGGGCACTCTCCTCAGTCGCAGACTGAGATTGAAGAATCGTTGTTGTGGCTCCCCAAGTTCAGCAGCACATGCCTTTAGCATCCTAGGACACACCTTGTCTGGGCCTGCTGCTTTTCGGGGGCGAAGCTTCCTCAGTTGTCTCCTGACCTGATCCACTGTGACACTGGGAGATGGTTGGAAGGAGGGGGGGGGGTGTCCTGCTGTTAAGAAAGGGGTTGGAGGAGGGGGGTGTCACAGTGTCAGGGAGGGGGGGGAACGAGGGAGGTAGGGGAACGAACGTAAGCCTGCGGGCTGCTGTGAAGCTGATTGCGGGTGAGAGCCGGTTTTTTGTTGTGGTTTTAGAAGACAATACAGTTTGACTGATAGCATGTATGTGTTTACAATAACTTCTTCTGTGGGGGGGACAACTTTGTATGAGGGGGGAATGTGTCCCCCCCGTCCCCCCCGGGATCTCCGCCTATGGCTAGAAGCAATACTTTAAAATGGAACTTGTAAAAAAAAAAACGGGAGTCAAGTGAAGGTATTGGCCTGAAGATATCGCTTCACCTTCGCCAAGACCCTGGGTGTTTCTCAATGCCAAGAAACCTTGCCTTGATGCCTTGGTCCCCCCCCCCCCGGTTGCCTAGGAGATACGTCATCAGGGACTGCCAAGGTGTGTTCCAATGTTCATGTGCTACCAAGGAATCTGTCCTCCGTTTGTTAGCCGTTTAGCTAACTGACCAAGGATACATCAGATGTGCCTTGATGCCTTCTCTCTGTCAAAATTTCCAAGGATACAGCGCGGTAGCAGCCAGCAGCAGCTACTTTGGGGGTAAATTTCCAGTTTAAATGTAAGTCAACTAACTGTAGCTATCGGGCTTATATCAAAAATATTTGTTTTATTTTTTTATTATTATTTTTTTAGATCCAAAGCAGTTATATATGGTTGGATAGTTGCTTAGTAGTTCCAGCTTTAGTGGCTACAAGGTACTAATTTCCTTGCACATTTGATTTAACCAACATATACACAGTTTAAAAAAAGTAAAAAGCTCGTTATACATTTCCAGTTCCATGGCTGAAGTGACGTTACTACGATATTATGCCACTACGGCGGGCAGGACGTAAACAGAGCACGTTAGCCGGCAGCCGCGGTCACGTGAGGCAAGTCTGTTCCATTTAACCGTTTTCTTTGACCAAGGAAGGACAGTGTCCTCGTAAGCAAGAGGCCTTGACATTGAGAAACACCCCCTGACATTATAAAAGCTGGACTGGACAACAGAGCTAACTTGCTGAGACAGCTTTAATGGGGCATTAAAGAGAAATCCAACAACAGTTTTTTTTTAAAGGTGATAAAGTACCAAAAGAAGAGACTGGAAATGCATTGTAAGATGAATTACCAAAGAATAATATCTGTTTTTGTTTTATTTATTGAGCTTTAAAAAATGTAAAGCCATCCAGTTCTTTCTATCCTCAAGGAAGGTTAGGAGTAAATTAAATAAGTCTGACCCAGCCTGTAATGGCAGGTATATCTGTATGTCTTTCCGCAAAGCAGTGGAATGAGATATTATGCTTGCGGAAAATAAGGGGAAACTGAATCAAAAGGTTCTTAAACAACAAGTTTGTATAAGAGTGAAGTTAGTATTTTGGTAGTTTTGAGATCTATTTCTATGTATCACCTAGTGTTTGTATCATATAGATTGAATGTGACATCCAGTAAAGCTTTCTGTGTCTAGAGAGTGTCACTGACTGAATGGTCTTATTACTATGACATTTTCAGTCAAATAGGTAGGCACTGTTTCAGTTATGACAACTATTTGTTAAAGGAACGTTTTCTCAGGCTTCATGCAGAATGAACAATAGTTAGACAAAATACTTTAAATTCTCATCAGTTCAAAGATTCTTACAAGTGTGGTGATTACTGGGAGTGTTAATTAATCAATTGATTCTGTAGCCGTGGGAGGTCTTGGCCTCTGTGGCTCCTGATAATGTGCCCTCACACTCGGAAATCAGCAGAGCCACACCCATGGACTTAAACCATGTGCTGTTTTCCATTTAACCTGATTGGGAGTGATGATTGATTCTGTCCACGTGTTGTCAGTGTTTTGCAACCACTCTAGTTTATTGGGACACGGTGGCAGTCTGAGGACTGACAGCTGCTAACACAGCACATTCAGACTGTAGGAGGAGTTGACTTTATTCTGTGATCTTAATCTTTTCCTACAACCTGATCCTCACTGGACCAAGCAGGTCAGCTGATATTTCAGCTGGCTGGTAAATTAGTCAGATATTTACAGAGGTGTAAATATAATATGATCAAAAAGGTATATTTCTGAGCAGCTGGAGCTTCAATGTGTTTCTGTAGGTTAATAGACAGTAAGGGTTTGAAACATGTAAACACAAGCCATAGAGTTTGTGTGTAACTGGACACATTTATACGGTTTGTTCATTATTCATACAGCACATGTTTTGCATGATATCACAACATTTTTTGTGTACAGATCATTTGTAAAAAGGGCTCCAGATCATTTCAAAAGTAGGTAGATCTATAGTTAGCTACAAGTGAAAATGTGTTCTTTGTTTTTTTTCCTTAATTGCATTATATACCACTGAATGGCAGAAAACCCAATAAAAGTAGTAAAGTCCAAGTTTATAATTAATAATTGACTTTATAAACCTAAATTCAACTCTGTGAATGAACAATCAATTCTGGGGTTCCTTATTTATTTTAAAAATTCTAAAAGTTCTGAATAATTCAAAGTTGCAAATCTTAATTGGTAGTAGTGACCTTGCATAATTTAATAAACAATGTTTGTCACATGTCTGTTGTATCACATTTGTCTTGACAGGTCTTTATTTTGCTGCATGTGTTTGTCCAACCGTGTTTGCGTAAGCACATGTCGTCTTGCATCATTGAGTGTTCTGTCCTCAATGTCCACCTGACAAACTGAATTAGAGCCACTGTTCAATAATCAGGATCAAATGTGGTTCGACTTCTGTGCTTTTATCCTTTCTCCCCTTTCCTAAGCATGTACGCCTGTCTTGCCTCGCTGCAGGAAATCATCATATCAGTAAGGCTGCTAGCACTGATGATCAATACAAATGACTCAATGAATGCTTGGCTTCAGGCTGAGATTTCAGGCTCACAGGAACTTTGGCACAGAGTCTGTTTGGAACGGGGAACATACCCAGGAGTCTAAGCGCATCCGTTCCTCCTCAGTAACACACACAAACGCACCTGTTTGGTGATGGAGGGATGTGCTGTGTACAATTTAGGAGAATTTTGATTTGCAAAGGTCTTGCTATTTTAGGGATTAAGAATTCTAATATGTATGTAAATTGTCAGCTGTGATTGGCACGCGATCTGTCCAGGGTGTACTCCGCCTCTTGCCCGATATATGTTAGTGATAGGCACCAGGCTGCTACAACCCTGCAGAGGATAGACAAGATGGATGAATAGAAATAATCAGGAGCGTATGCTTTATAGCTGGGGTATGTAGTTTAAAATTTTTTTTGGTAACTTAAAAAATGCCTTTTCCCTGGGCTGCCATCTTATCATGGTAGAGGGTTTTTAGTACCCCACTGATCTTAGAAGCAAAGTAAGGTAAGGGATCAGACAAGAAGTGGCCCAAAGACCACTGATGATGAAAAACTTTTATGTGTTCCTTCTGCCAAATGCAGGTCACTCATTTACATTTACTTAAATAACTTTTTGGAGGTTTTTAGTCAAATAACATTTTTAGCAAATAAAACTAACTTACTCTGAACTGAGTCATTTCTGAGATGTCTACTTTTTAATATTACTTTAGAAAAAATATATTAAAGTACTACTACTCTTGAGTACAAATTTTGGCTAATCTACCAACCTCTGCTTGTTGCCCCTCATCTCGGTGCCTGTGCATTAGGGTCTACCGCCGTGAACAAGAGCGTAGTCCCCTCTGGGGGACTGGGTCCTGACTGTTGTTGGCAACTGGCAGATCAGATTACCTAATCTTTTTGAAGTCCTTGGTCGTGGCGCTGGAGAGTGCACCCTTAGGGACTTCCTTGTTCTGCTGGGGGACTCCATTGCTCATGTGGGCAATGACAGCAATACAAACATGGAAATTGTGCTGGGAGCACAAGTGGATGTTAGATCTGAGCTGGTAAAAAAATCTACATCAACTTTGTAAGTGTAGGGGACAAAACTGTTATGAATCCGTGCTCGAATTTTAGCAAACTGTGGGTACGGAATCTAACATCTCAAAATTATTTCCTTACTTAACCCCTGTTGGGCCCTGTAAAAAGAAGGGGAGTACCAGTAAGGTTTTGATATTTGGGTCACGGATTAAAGCTGATGCATGTTTTGTCCAGGTAACCCAGGCAATATTCACCCAATAGGCAAATTTAAATTCCTATTTGACTAATACATAATCACATGCATAATTATATTACTTTTTGTAATCACCTGAAATTGTAAAAATAGAAGGTACAACATTAAATCCAGTTATTATTTATGCTTTTTGAGGGGCACAAAAACTCCTACAAGTCACGCTGCTTTTATTGACGGAAGTGAGCGGGAGAGAAGTCTTTAGGAGTTAGTGCGCGGACGTAGTGCTCCTCGTATTATTACGCCTCACAATATAGTACCCCTTTTTATCCGCTGAGAAAATCGACATGTTACATTTCTGTGTTACTATACTTTGTAGTGTAACACTTCACGTAACTGTATTTAAATAGGGAAAACGTGGACGAGTTTGGTAGCTTCTGACTGGAGCTGATTTGGAGCTATAAAGTATGTGGAAGAGGCTGCGTTTGTGCTCCGTTTGCACGACAGAGCCCTCAGACAAAGACCAGACAAGTACATATAAACTAGTCTAAGGTAAGGTAAGAACATATGTCAGTATGTAAAAACGGTGAACTATTCCTTTAACCATTTGCTCCAGCAGCTGCGCATGGATGAGGCTCTCTTTCAGTGCTACCTCCATCTGTCCTGCGCCCAGTTTGACAACCTCCTGGCCTACATTGGTGCTCAAATTTTCTACCCAGACACCAACTACAGGCACTCTATTTCTCCCGAAGAGCAACTGTCCATCTGTCTTCGGGGAGCGTTATTTCTGATTTTTGAAATCTGTGTTTGTTAGACTACTCGCCATTGAATTTTTAGGAAAATTTAATAAAATATTAGCACAGGTTTAGCAGACAATATTATTTGCGCTGTCCTCATCTCCTGTATAAATTATTCACACAACATTAATTACACTAACGAGCAGGATTTGAAAATCGTGTTATTACATTACTCGTACTTGCAATCGTGGAGTTTGAGGAGTGATGGAACTTCCTCTCTGCTGTGGTGCGATCGATGGGAAGCACGTGAGCCTAAAGGCACCTCCTGCCTCTGGCTCTTTTTTGTTCAATTACAAGGACCACAATTCCATAGTGCTCCTTGCTGTGGTGTATGCCCACTACAGGTTCAGTGTCATAGACCATCTATGAAGGTGGATACGGCAGAACCAGTGATGGAGGGAAATTGGCTAACCTCTGCCTTTGGTCAGGCTCTACATGATGGCAGTCTTCGTCTGCTCCCAGACCAGCCCATGCCCAGAGTTCCACACAGAAGACCCCAGGTGTTTGTGGCAGATGAGGCCTTTCTGCTGCACAGGCATTTGACATGCCCCTTCCCCTGATGTGGTAGTCTAACCCCTCAGCAGCGTTTCTTCAACTACAGGCTGTCCCAGGCTCGGCTGGAGGGGGAAGATGCCTTTGGGATTTGGTCTTCATAGTGGAGGATGTTTCAGTCCACACTCGTAATAAATCCAGAAGTTTTGGAGAAGTGTGTGAAGGCAATGTGTTTTATCCATAACTTCATTAGAGCTTCTGAAAATGGCCTGGGGCATGCAGTGAGGGGTGCAGGTGCAGCTCGTGGAGAACCAACCTCCAGCTGTCGGGTGGATTTGAGCAAACAACCGGACCAGAGAGGCAGTGGAGATCAGAGAAGTGTTTACGGACCATTTCAGTGAGGAGGGGGAGTGCCTCGGAAGCCAGTGGAATAATCATGTCCATAAAGGACTGTCCCACAACTGATCTTTTAAGAGCCACCCAACAATAAAATAAGAGCACAACTTCCTGTATAACATTTTTGTTTCTACAGTTAAGAGTACAGTTATTTCTGCGTACAGTATGGAATTGTTGGTTGAATACAGACTAAATGGCACTAATTTAGTCTTAAACTAATCTTAATTAGCTTAAAACTAATTTAGCCTTACTTGCAAAACTCTTTAATACAAACCTTGGTCTAAGCATACGTGTTTATACTGGACTCTGACATCACTATCAATTTACTGGTTGTTGGTTCTACTCAGCAGGTTATGAGGTCTCATTAATTCATCTTTTATTTAGTAGTTTGTTTGTGCTTTACTAGTTTTGAGGGTTTGCTGATTAAAGTATTTTGACTGGAAGGTTGACCTTTTTTATTAATAAACTTCATTTTGAGAAGAAGTTGTCAGGCATTATTCTGTATTCATGTGTAGTAACGTACCTTTTAAAAAACATAAGACCTCAACTTATCTCTTCATTTATAGTAATTTTAAAACCTAAGCTTCATTTGTAAGGTATTCAGTAACAATAACTGGAACTGAACTAATTGACTACTATCTCCTTATATTCAAGTCATATCCCGACTTGGTAATAACAAAAACTGACCTTTTGTAGCACAACACTAGCAAACCAGGTAAATATGATGATGTGTTACTGTTAATTATCTCTTAATTGAATGCCTTTGCAAAAATCTTCGTGTTGTCTTAGTTAATAACCTCATTAATTATGAAATACCTTGGTAAAAACGTATTACATATAAACTACGCTTTACTGTAACTAGATTTTACTGTCTTTGCTGAAATACCCAGCACCCAAAGCAATTAACTCATTCCATAGATCACCAACATTGCTGTCTAAAGTGTGGCCAAAAAGCAGCAAATTGCAGGGAGAACCTGCAATTTCATCTTCCCTTTCAGATCACTTTGTTTAATTTTGACAACCAAGCTTTTTTCATATTCTTATGTTTTGGTCAAAATATGAATTGCAAATAAGCTGGCGTGAGCAGTTAAAGCTGGTACACAAATCAGAGTCTAAAAATGTCTTGTGACTGAAGTCATTGTTGGCCTACAGATTTGCTAAAAATGTGTGAAGAAAAAAACACATTGAGAGGAACAAAGGAGACGCCATGCTGTTTACCACCTGAAATCAGAACAGGTTGGCGTAGTGAGCCAATGTCTTTTTAGGTGTATTGGAATTACTGAGAAAGAAAACTTAAATTGGTGAAACGTGGTGCAGTGGATGTACAACACATCTTTGTTAATGTCAGAATAGGGACATAATTTCTCCTGTCCTCATTTTGGCTGTGAAAAGATGCCTACATAAGTACATGATCTTTATTCATTAAGCATTTTATATATGAAATTTGATTGTAGACAAACAACAAATCAAATAGTAAATGGCATCTGCTTGTAAAGTTCTTTATTTAGTCCTTAATGACCCCAAAGTAATTTATACTACAGTCAGCCATTCACCAAATCATGCACAAATTCACACACATTCACAGAAATGTTGCAGTTGAATTTTTCTAGTCATCTCTGGGTCAAGGGGAAAGATACACATCCAAAAGAACATGTTAAGCTTAACAAATACCAGAAAGGAAAGAAGAAACATGTCTGCCTTAACTACAGCTATTCTGTCTTGTTTTCTGACTGCAATTTCAGAAAATGTCTAAAATAAGTGGATCAGGATGAATAGTCAAGCCAAGTTTTTTGCTACATATATGAAACAACCATAATAGGCCACCGCACAGTACCAGGTTACTAAGTTTAAAAATAAATATCTAAACAATTTCTGAAACAGGCCCAAAATCCACTGAAAAGACTAGGTCTGTAAGTTATTCGCCCTGCTATTAAACCTGAAACTTTTCTCAGAACTTGTAAAAGCAGATGATTTTTTGACCATGAAACTTGTGCTAGAGCAGCAGGTACGAGAAGAAATGTCGTATTTGCTGGCCAGTGTCCTGTTTTAGATGATTACCTGGGTCTATGGATGGCAAGAATTCACTTAGAAAGTGATATTGGAATCTTGGAAAACATTTACAGTTTACCTCCTTATGGATGACAAATGCTGTGCACGTTGAATTCCTGCAAGCATAAAGAAATCATATAAAAGTATTTTACTTGATTTAACCTTTAATTTAACACAAACACAAATCCATACAATTATCTTTAAAAGAAGGAAATATTTTTATTTTTTCTCTAACAAAAAACAAAACTTGGAGCCAATAAAAAAACTAAAACACCACAAGACAAACTAGTAGGAGCTTCACAACAGCACAGTGCTTAAAGGGCAACTCACACCAAAATCAGCTTTTCTTTGCTGATACACTCTATAAATGTGTGGCTAATAATGCTGTGTACATGTCTAGACATTACTTTTGGTAATTTAGTAAATTTTAGTGAAAATACAAATTTTGTACCAAAAATCATTAGTGGAGTGCCCTCTTCTGGTAAAACCCCCCCCAACAACTTTACACTGCACTTAAATTTGAATCAGGCTTTGCTACCGGCTCAGCCTGGATTTTTGATGTCAGCTTGGATTTCTGATGTCAGCATCTTGCCACAGTGGAGTATAAAAGAAGCTTGGTCTTGGTCGACACTGCTGTAGAAAGTTGGCCACCCATGAGCACTAAGCCCAAAACGAAACCTTTCAGGGCTGCTCACCTCCTCCAAAGAACCTTCCTCCCTTTAGTCTCTTCCCTCTGAAAGAGGTGTAGAGAAATATTCAACCTCATAATTGAAATTTATGTTATTATTGCTTTGCATCTTTCTGGGTGTCTATGCGCATGTTCCACTGCAGAAGTTGCAATGTGGGTGGTTTTTTTTCTGTGGTAGTTAAGCCCTGCGCATGACTGGAAATGTTCCTACTGCCATTGGACGTTGACACTGACTATTTCCCTTTACTCATTCTGTACTGTAAAGTTGAAAGCTTAAGTGGATGGAGCATTTCCAGAAGTTGTTGGTAATAGCTGAAAGTGTCAAAATGAGTAGCTAAGAGACTTGGATCTAATGGTTCTTATAGAATTTTCGAGAGAAAGGTTACATGTAGGGATCTAATGTGGGTCTAAATATGGACAGTTTCTTCCACTTATGAATGGTGGAAAAGAAGATGGTAAAAGACCTCATAAAAACACTTAAAATGTAGCTGTAACTAGTGTTACAGCAGATTGGTGTAACTATTGACATGACATTATTTCATGGAAGATATTGCAGATGAAAGCTGTTGAACTTAGTTTGAGCTTTCAGGCTATTGAAAGTGCATCAGAAATTTTATATTGCACATTTAACCACCCATTCACTTCTGGTTTTTGCCAGATAAGGTCTTGGAGACAAGTCTAAGAGAAAAACCTTGTCACTGATATCCCAAATAAAACACAGTCTAGATTGTTCTAGGGAATCCAACGTCATTCTCAGATCAGAAGGGACAATCTTTTTAATTCATTCTAGATCATTCCAGGGATTTGTCACATTGGGACATGCTCAAAAATCAACAAAAGAAAAAGTCCAGGAGATGCCAAAACAACTTTAGCTTTTTTCTGTTTGATACAGAAGGTAGCAGCTCTACAACAGCACAAAGTTGCTTCTCCTTAGCCCATTTCCAAGGCTAAACTGGCCATCTTAGTAGCATACGTACTAATGATTGGTGTAGTATCAAAAAAGTATCAGCAGGCAATCATTTGTCATCAATACAACTGAAAGTATGTTTATTCTGATGTCTTTATGCCTTTTTTATCTCTTTGGCATATTCTTAATTCATTTCAATTTTAAGTAACTTACACATTGACTCCTAAAGAAGTCTCTTTTATTGAGTTTTCTTTTCTTTTACATCCTTTAAAACCTAAACACACGCGCAAGCAGACACAAAGTGTAAATGACACCAGTAAAATCCATCTAGCTGACCTCGACAGAACAAATGCCAAACGTATTGACAACTTACCCACGCAAGTGCCTCTCATCCAGCCCAACAAGCAGTTGTAGCTTGAGATGTTCACAGTCAGACGTTCGACTATAGACATATACACACACACGTCTATGTTTAATACGTGTTTATGCGTTTGATAAGCTAACCGCTGGGTTTAAGAGGAGATGGAATACAACGCCAATCACATGTAAGTTAGCGAGAACCCGGCAGCCAATCAGGAAGCGATATTGAGGTTAGAGGCGGGATTTCTAGCAGAGACGGACATTTAACCCTTTGTGTGCCATGATCATTGACTAAACAGGATATGTGGTACGGACGCCCTTGATTGGTGGGGACAATTCACTAATCCCTGGATATTGGTTGGGACATGTCCCCTCCGTCCATGCTAATTTTACGCCCTTGTATCACCTCTAATTGGAAATGTAGTTAACAAACTTCAAACTCGCTTCGTTCGTCCTAATCAGCCCTAAACTTGCCGCACCTGGCATCACCGGCCTCCCTTGCGCTTCTAATCATGTTGTGATACACATATAAACCCTGCCTACCTCTCATTTCTCTTATGTCTCGTTCGTTTCTGCCCCTCTCTTCCTATCCCTATAGGTCGCCTGGTCCTGCCGACCCACCTCCTCTTCTCCTTCCCTGGATCCTGCCGTCCCGCCTTCTCTTTCTCTCTCTGGGTCCTGCCAACCCGCCTTCTCTTTCTCTCCCTGGGTCCTGCCAACCCGCCTTCTCTTTCTCTCCCTGGGTCCTGCCGACCCGCCTTCTTTCTCTCTCTCTCTGGGTCCCGCCGACCTGCCCTCTCTTTTTCTCTCTCTCTCTGGGTCCTACCGACCCGCCCTCTCTTTTTCTCTCTCTCTCTGGGTCCTGCCTACCCGCCCTCTCTTTCTCTCTCTCTCTCTGGGTCCTGCCGACCCGCCTTCTCTTTCTCTCTCTCTCTGGGTCCTGCCGACCCGCCTTCTCTTTCCCTTTCTCTGGGTCCTGCCGCCCCGCCCCTATTAACCTCTCCCCCTTTCTTTTCCAGCATCCACCATTCACAGCATCCCTGTTCTACGCTTTCGTTCACTCCTGTACCACCCTTTTAACATCTCTCTCTTGTAGGTCCTGTCTGGGGGGGTTCTGAGCAGGCTCGGAAAGACGATTTTCCTGAAGACTGCGCCCCCACACTGAGTCTTCTTTCGGGTCTCCGACGATATCTCTCCCCAGACCTTTCGATCCTCCACGCCTTCAATAAACTGTTAAAGTTCAGAATCTGTAGCATTGTTTTTGCTTGTGAATAGCTAATTCCATCCATAGCATGGTCCTGGCTAGTGAAATGATCCCGCAATTCTGCAGTCATAATAAGATCTGGGAGCTAACTACACTGAGCAAAAATATAAACAAAACCATTTTTTTATGAGATGAGCTCAAGGATCTGAAACATTGTCTACATACACAAAATAACAATTTCTCTCAAATGTCCACAAATCTGTCTAAATCCGTGAAAGTGAGCACTTCTTTGCTGAGATAATCCATCCCACCTCACATTTGTGTCATATCAAGATGCTGATCAGACAGCATGATTATTAGGTGTGCCTTAGACTGGCCACAATAAAAGGCCACTCTGAAATGTTCAGAGTGTAACTTGTGTGATCACCATTTGCATCATGCAGTGCAACACATCTTTATTCCATAGAGTTGATCAGGTTGTCAATTGTGACCTGTGGAATGTTGGTCCATTCCTCTTGAATAGCAGTGCGAATTTGCTAGATATTGTCAGGAACTGGAACACGTTTTCGTATACGCCGATCAAGAGCACCCAAAACATGCTCAATGGGTGACATGTCCAGTGACTTTGCTGGCCATACAGGAACTGGGATGTTTTCAGCTTCCAAGAATTATGTACAGATCCTTGCAACATGGGGCCGTCAATTATCATGCTGCAACATGAGGCGATGTTGTTGGATGTATGGCACAATTATGGGGCTCGGATCTTGTCACGGTATCTCTGTTCATTCAAAATGTATCAATAAAATGCACCCATGTTCCTTGTCACCCATGCCTGACCATACCATAACCCCACTTCCACCATAGGCCACTCTGTTCACAACATTTAGATCAGAAAACCACTCACCCACACAACGCCACACACGCTGTCTGCCATCTCCTCTCCAAGGTGCTAGAAGCTGTCGCATGTGAGCATTTGCTCACTCAATTCGGTTATGACAACAAACTAGAGTCAGGTCAAGACCCCGATGAGTACGATGAACAAGCAGATGAGCGTCCCTTAGATGGGTTTTGACAGTTTGTGCAGAAATTCTTGGGTTATACAAACCAATTGTTTCAGCAGTTGTCTGAATGGCTGAAATTGTCAGAACTACACAGAGACTGATGGTTTTTATTCGAACAGGATGGTAGCTCTCAGGTGCAGAACCTAGACAAGGCAGGAGCAGGAGGCAGAACCGGCTTGAACTTTGGAGAAGCAGACAGCATGGTCCTGGAAGATCTTCGACTGGTGTGGAGACTAGAGTTGGGTATCATTTAGATTTTATCCGATACTGCTGCCAAACCGGTACTTTTGAAACGGTGCCGGTGCTTAAACGTTGCTTTAAACGGTACCTAAAGAATGTAAAAGATACAAACTTCGTCCAAACACTCTCTCGTTTTTTTATTTTTAGTAGGGCTGTCAAAAATAAAAAAAAGATCAAATTAATCACAGGGTAGCTGTGAATTAATCACCATTGATAAATATGACCAAAAAAACTACAACATCTGTGTAAATAAAGGGACAAATCTAGATGCAGTTGCTCTTTTTAAAAATAAAATATAGGAAAAATCCTTTAAGTTTTTGTTTTGAACTCCACAGTCACATTCACAATGTATGTGTGGTCCCATATGAAAAATAATAACAAATAGAGGTATAACTAAGCAAACCATATTAACAAACTTAACATTGGGATATCAGTAGTCTGTGTTGAATATCACATAGTAATCAAATGTCACAATTTATCATTTTCCAAAAGTAAACAGCAGATTCTCTAGTTCTCCACAACAGGAAATAAACGCTCTTATTGTGAAGATGTATACAGCTACTTCCGCTAATAGTTTGCAGTAATTTAAAACCGAAAACATCACCTTAACTGAATAGTTTTGTATTTTTAACGGACTTTTTAACAGACTCTTCACCACACACCCCAAACTCTGCACTGCACACACAGCAAACACTGCCACACACATAGCTGACATCCGAAGCGGACAGGTAACTCCCACAGACAACTTAGGAACTTATCATACCACCACAAAGCCAATACGCCATTAGTAATATTCTCACATGTCTTTTAGGACCACAAAAACATGCTGCTGGACAACAATCAGCAGCTTGGGCTGGTTAGGAAGGAGAGCTGAAATGGTGTGGACTGAATTATAAACAGGACGCTGTTCTGTGCATGTGTTCAATGCGTGAAAAATAAGAAAAAAAAACAGTTAATTCTAAAAATGAATCCAGCCGCATTGGTACCTTAATTTCGACAACCCTTACTTTTATCAGCTTTTTTGCTCAAAGATAGCCATGTTTACATTTTCTGGAGATCTTGGTTGTTTCTCAATGCCCAGGAACCTCGCCTTGATGCCTAGGTCTCGCCCCGTTTGCCTAGGAGATAAGTCATCAGGGACCGCCAAAGCATGTTCCAATGTTCATGTGCTACGGAGGAATCTGTTCTCCGTTTGTTAGCCGTTTAGCTATCTGCCCAAGGATACATTAGACGTGCCTTGATGCCTTCTCTCGATCAAAAATTTCCCAGAATACAGCGCGGTAGGAGCAACCTTCTGAGAGCATCTACTGAGGGGGTAAATTTCCATTTTAAATGGAAGTCAACAAATTTTAACCATCTGGCTTATATCTAAAATGTTTTTATTTTTATTTTTTATTATTATTTATTAGATCCAAAGCAATTACATATGGTTGGTTAGTTGCTTAGTAGTCACAGCTTTGGTGGCTACCAGGTACTAATTCGCTTACACCTTTGATTTAACTGACATACACAATTTAAAACAAGTAAAACGCTTGTTATACATTTCCAGTTCCCTGCCTGAAGTAACGTTACTACGCTAAAATGCTACTACGAGGGGCGGGACGTAAACAGAGCACGTAAGCCGGCAGCCGCGGTCACATGAGGTAAGTCTGTTCCAATCCGTTTTCTTTGGCCAAGGAAGGACAGTGTCCTCGGAAGCAAGGCCTTGACATTGAGAAACACCCATAGAAAATCGCTCTTGACTGATGTCATGCCCAGAATCCATAGTGCTTGACATCTCCCGGGGGGAATAGGGACCGAAATTAAGCACCGAAATGTGCGGTGCTTTTCAGTCTTGTTACTACCGTTTATGTCAGAACTTCAGAACTGGTACCATGATAGCACCGGATATCGGTACCCATCCCTTGTGGAGATGGAGATCAGAGAGGATTTTAGAATTGGCAGCCCAGATGACTGAACAAGGATGGGATGAGTGAGAGCAGCTTAAATCAGAATCTTACAAAGTCAGAAATGAGGGACTTGTCCATGATGTCCCTGGTGGGTTCCCAGGAACGTTCCTCCGAGCCATAACCCTCCCAGTTGATCAGGTACTGGATTCCACAGCCTCGTGGACGAGAGTCCAGGATGCGGTGGAACTAGAGGTTATGTAACCAGAGGCTTCAAGAAGGAACAATGGAACACTGAATGGACCCTGAGGGAGTTAGGGAGGCGAACATGATAGCTGACAGTGTTGATTTGGTGGAGGACTGGTTATGGACCAATGAGCGTGGGGTGAGTTGTTTGCAGTCTGTATATTGAGTTTAAGGTGCTTAGTGGAAAGCCGGGTTGGTAGGTGGGACTAGTGCAGCGTTTTGCTTCCTGATGTCTCTGGTATTCAATGTTGGGTGACTCTTGCACGGATCCAGGCTCCCTTGATGCAGCGAATTAAGTTTTGGGCTGCTGGGACTTCCACCTCAACCTCCTGGTTGGCAATTGGAAACCCTAACAGGTTTCCAGAAAAGCCTGTAGCTTTTGTAGCTGTAGGAGGTTTGGAGGTTGGCAGAGAGTTCAGTCCAAATTAGGTTTCAAGGCAAGGAGCCTGGAAGAGAGGAGGCAAAGCCCCTTAGGATTTTGCCCACCTGCTGATTGGCCTGTTCCATCTGACTCTTAAACTCCGTGGAAAACGGATGACAGATTCTGGCAGATGCCCACCAGGAGACAGGAAGCCTTCCAGAACCTGGAGGAAAATTGTGGCCCCCAATCCGAAACCATGTCTAAAGGAAATCCATAAAGGAGGACCACATGGACAAACAAGAGTTCAGCGGTCTACCTGGCAGAGGGTAGGCTAGGTAGAACAACCAGTTGATTGGCCTTAGAAAATCAGTCTCTGAAGTTAGCGGTGGTGGTCATACCATCGGCCTTGGGGAGACCGTTGACAAAGTCGATCCCGACATGGGAACATGGTCGGGAAAGTACAAGAAGAGGATGAAGACGGCCAGCCGGTTTCTTATTGGAAGGTTTGGTCTGAACATAGGGGTTGCAGGCACTGAATATCTCTCTGACATCCCTATTCATGGAGAGCCATCAGAGGTCATGGTGCAAAAAGCCTAGAGACTTGCCCGCTCCAGAGTGCCCTGAAATGGGGGAGGAGTAACCCCAAATCAGAGCCTCCCGGATGCACCATTGGGGAATGTGTAACTTCTTCAGTGGGGTCTCAGGTGGAGGTTGCTGATCTGGGTGGCCTGGATGGAGGTTTAAAAAGGCCCTTGAAGTGGAGCCAGGATGGTCTGAGGAGAAATTATGAAGTCGGGCTTGGTAGTAGTAGCAGTGGAAGAATGCTGGTGGGAGAGGGCATCAGCTTTCTTGTTTTAAGGGCCAGGTCAGTATGATATGTGAAAGTTGAACTGTTCAAAAAACAGGGCCCACTGGGCTTGGCAGGGGTTTAGTTGTTTAGCCTGTCTGATATGGATGAGGTTCTGATTACCTGTTCAGGTAAGAAAGTGGTCTGGTGTTCCTATGAGGAGGTGGTGCCATACCTCCAGTGCCCATTTTATTGCCAGCAACTTCCTGTCTCCTACTCCATAGCATCTGTCAGTGGGAGATAATTAAAAAAACAAATAAACAGCAGGGGTGACTCTTACTCCTGCACCTACCTCAGAGGCATCCACTTCAACAATAAAGGAGCTGGAGGGATCAGGATGCCGGAGAGATTGGAGCCGAGGAGAATCTCCGGGTAAGTTCTTTAAATGCCTGGACGGCCTCTGATGGAAGGGAGAATGGGTGGGATTTTTCAGCAGGATGAGTGAGGTTGCTAAGCGGTGCAAGAATCTTACTACTGTGGTAGAAAATAGAAAATCCCTAATGGACTGGAATTACTTCAGTGTGGAGGGTTGGGGACAATTGGCAACTGCCGCTACCTCTTGGGGGTCCATGGTTATGCCAAGATCAAAGATCACGTATCCCAGGAAGGTGCTGGAAGACTGGTGGAAGACACATTTCTCCAGTTTGCAAAACAGCCCATGATGCAGTAGTCTTTGGAGGACAGCCCAAACGTGTTGGATGTGGTCAGCCTCAGATGAGGAGTAAATAAGGATGTCATCCAACTATACAAAGATCCCACCGTCCAAGCACGTCGTTGAGAAAAAGTTGGAATACCACTGGGCTGTTGCAGAGGCCAAATGGCATGACCAGATATTCCCAGTGACAACTGGGGTACTGAAGGCAGTCTTCCACTCATCTCCCTCTCTGATGCGGATGAGATTATATGCATTCCTCAGGTCAAAACGCTTGAAGATGGTGGCATGAGAGAGGGAGTCCGAAATGGTGTTGATGAGGGGGAGCGGATGGTAGCAGTCCTTTATTGTGATCATATTGAGCCCCCTGTAATTTATGCATGGCCTGAGGGAGCCATCTTTTTCTTAACAAAAAAAATCTGGACGCAGCTGGAGACAAGGAAGGATGGACTAACCCCTGACCCAGGTTTCTTGATGTACGCCTCCATCTGTTTGTTCTCTGCAGAGGATAGAGGGTAGAGCTGGCCACATGGGTGTGTGGAGCCAGACAGAAGGTTAATTGCCATGTCGTACTCACGATGAGGTGGGAGAGAGGCTGCCCAAGACCCTGGTCGGGGGTGCAAGAGTGGCAGAACTCTGGGCCTAGATGTAGGCAGTGAGAGAGGCAGTTGGTTCCACACAGAGATCTGGCGGGAGGTCCAGGAGATCTGTGGATCATGAAGTTGGACCCATGATGAGTTGAGTTGTGTGGGAAATCATCATCAGAAAATGAATAGTCTCATGGTGTCTCCCGATCATCATCTGGATGCCTGTGGTTCATTGGAGTATGGGTTAGGGCAGGAGAGGATGACAGTCAATAGAGGAAATTATGATGGGATGAGCAAACTCCTCCAGAGAGATGCAAAAGCTTGATATCAGTTCAGATGAGATGAAGTTGTCGGCGGCTCCGGTATCCAGAAGAGCCGAGCAGGTAAATGGAGCGGAGTTGGCAAGGCTTAATTGAATAGAGAGATTGACAGGTGTGGAATAGTCCGAGCCAGGCAAGAACTCCCTCAGAATCACCTGGCTTGTCTGCTTCCCGGTCTGATCGGGTGGGAGAAGCGGCGGTGACCCTTGCCAACACAGTATGTGGAACGCCCCTCACGATAGCGTCGCGGTTTCTCCTCCAATGGTAGGTGACCCAGTTACATGGATTCCTCCGGGGGAATGGCCTCTCGGTAGGGGGCATTAGAGTGGGTCTCCACTGGCTAGGGAAGGAAGTGTCGTGGTGGCAGCTGGAAAAGATGGGGTGGCGATGCTCTGCTCAGGACGCGCCGATCAATATCCAGAGCCAACTTAATGGTGGTGTCCAGGATCTTTGGTGACTCCTTTCCCACCATCGTGTTGTGGATGTAGTCGTCCAGTCCTTCCAAAACAAGGTGTGCAGCGCTGAATCTTCCCAGAAGAGTTGGGCCGCCAGGGTCCGGAAATCTGCTGCATACCTGTGGATGGGGCTATTGTGCTGTTGTAGATGGAGGAGCTGGACCTCTACCTTGGTGTCGCTCGAAGGAGGTATGGAGGTATTATGCAGCTTGGCGACAAAGTGAGGGTAGTCATTGTAGAAGGGGCAACTGCTGATAGTAGACTGCGGCTACCCATTCTTGGCCAGGCCAGTGAGCAGCGACATCTGCAATCACCACCTGTGAGGCGGCGGTGGAGGCTTGACATTATAATTGCATATCCAAAGCTGCTAATAATCTGTGAGGTTTCCCATCATCTCCGTTCCATTTGTCAGGCATGCAGAATACAAGATAAAAAACCCTTAATATACTGCCATCTGAATAAAAATAAGATCATAACTTTTGTCAAGCAAAATTTTTCAACCATTTTCCAGTTCCTTTTAAATGGATTTAAGAAGAACCTGAACTTACCAAAGTTTCTGGAAATCTATTGCTCAGGTAATCTACCACTTCAAAAATTCACAAAGGTGGGTAGTCTCTTAAACGTTTTAAGTTGAGGTCTGAGAATATAATGAGTAAACAAAATCAACAACTTCTGCTCATCTGCAGTAACCCTACTGATATTGTGACTAAACTCCTGTAATGATGTTAAGGTTAGTGAGTACTGCAGTTTGTGTGCGTATGTTTGTTGTGCTGGGCTTTTTTAGGCCAGTCCATTTGGTTGTGTTTGGAGGACCCTAACTTTAATTTGGAGCCCATTTTCAGTCCATTATGCTGGGCCACTTGGGAGGCCACAGCAAATTAGAACTATCTCTACTTCAGTGAGTTTTAAAATTAAAATGGCACTCGCTGCACCCTACCTGTCATGCACGCTCTCCCACATTCTCCCTTTAACACACAGCTGCAGGCATGTGAGATGAGGCTTTCGTGCCTCTCAATGTTTGAAGATTAACAAATCCAACCACACATCACACATGTGAATTTCATCACTTCTACAGATACCCTGAGGGGTGTGTCCTCCCAATGACCAGTCAATTCCAGTATCACTTGCCTGGCAGGGTGGCGAATTACTGGGCCAATGAAAACTCAGCCGCTGCATGTGTCAGTCATATTTACACAGTAGGGGGGGTTGCTTTTCATACCACACCAAAGGTAAGGGGTATGAATAGATGGTCATTGAGTGGGTATAGCTTCACAGCCTGCCTCTGATCACATTGCTGAGCCAAACAAGATCAATATAGAAGAATACAGGAAACCCACAGAGTGAGAAAAGAGGGGAGGAAGAGAAATAGATGTACTAATACTGCAGCCTGAAGTCGTTGCCTGTGGTAATCACAGCTGTAAAACTAGATAATTACCCAGGCCTGACAGAGGGGAGAAATCCGGCCCGCCATAGCACTTTATGTGGCCCTCTACACTCTAGACTAGAGGACCATAAGAATAGAACCTGTAAATTCTATTTGCGTGCACCTAAAAACTATTTTATCAGTTAAATTAAATCAGAGTTTTTATGAATAGTCCTCAATAACATCATTGTTAAAATATGTTCAGTATTATTTAATTTTTAAGAAGTACCTGTCAACTGCAGAGACAAATATTTATTTATATTTTAACGCTTTGTTAAATATAGTTTTGTCAATACTTTCTGCCACCTCTGAGGTAGTGTTATCGTTAACGAAAATGAACGAAATAACAAAAACTAGTAGTAAAAAACTAACTAAAACAGAATTTGAAACAAAACGAAAACAAACTGAAGCTGTAATGAGTGTTTACAAAACTAACTAAAACAAATGAAATTCATTGAGAAAATGTGCTTAGTTTCCGTTTCATGATGTGTCTCATAATATCTAGAAGAATTATTTCTATGTTGCTCCCTGCCTTCTGCGCGTTGTCAGCAGAAACAGATGCGTTCATCTATGTTGTGCCTTTTTTAGTTGCACAAATTGCCTTGATAAAAACAACAGAACAGGAAAGTTGGATACAATCCCATCGACCTGCTCCCCTTGAAGGAAATAAAAGACGTCTTTGGATTGCTAGCTATCAGAAGAAGCAACTGAAACGATGTTTAAACAGTGTGCAGCCAAAACTTCATAACAGCTGAACTACAGCAGCTAACAAGCAAGCTAACACTGCGAATGCAAGCAATAGCAATGGGGTCCAGTGTAAAACAGGAGCTGTGTAGCTGTTGTAGGTTGTGTTTGTATCCGCTGTGTTGATGGACAAATAATCTCTCTCTAGTTTCTGGTTGTTGGTTGTTTTTACTGGCTATACTGCATTATCCCAACATGTCAGTCAAGTCGTCTGTGTTGCTGGGGTCTGCCTAGCGTCATGTCAGCAAAGGTTGAGAGAACGCACAAATGTGCAAAATGATCAACAGGATCATAGTACTTAAGATAGCTTGGCTTTTTTTTTGTTTAACCACTCAGTGTTTTTATAGAACTGTGACACCTGCATTAATAGTTGGGCTTTTTAATGCACAGGTGCTGTTATTGTGTTTAAAGAACTTTGAGTGTTACTCTACCATTTATTTTTTATACTTGCTTAATTTGTATGGCTGTTAATCTTGCCCATGTCAATACGTTTTTTTAAAAAGCATAATCATTTTCTGAGATTTTGTTATACAGTTTTACCCTTTTTTTTGTCTGGCTCCGGTACACAACTTGTTTAACGAAAAGAATAAAACAAAAGCTGAAAATAATAAAAACTCAACTGAAACTAAGCATAAAAACAAAACTACACTAAACTACCTAACAAATAGTAAAAACTAACTAAAACTAAATAAAAACAAAAACTATTGAAAAATGTAAAACTATTATAACCCTGCTTTGAGGACATTCATGATATCAATATGGCCCAAAATGGAAATTAGTTTGACACCCCTGCGGTAGGGGCCTGGTCTCTGTGAGGTGAGCACCAAACCTTACAGGCAATAATTAATAAGAAAAGAATGATGAATAGATAGATGGATGGATGCATGGATGAAATAAAATATAACATCATTATGTGTATCTGTAACTATCTGTAACTATGTTGTGTTGGTGTTGACCCTCTATACTCGATAAAAGGCACAATTTTCTCCCTGTGCTCTGGAAATTCAGACAGCTATAGTATCATAAAGAAACAGAGGTTAGAGTTTTCCTTATGTTTCACCTAGAAATCAAAAAAGGTGGGGAAATTAGATGAATTGAAAGACGGAGGAAGAGAGGCAGGTTGAATGGGGGAAGTAAACACAGCATTTAGCTATGGGCATGGTTCGATTAGAAATCAACTTGATGCTGCATGACCATGAAGTTTGAGGGTGTGCGTTCCTGCAGCCACACACATACAGTACAGGGAACCTTACATGACTGACATATCAGTGAGTACTGATATGCTTGACAGTGAAGTGCTTGGTCTGGCAGCTGACTACATTTACAGTCCAAAATGTCATATATTGATTGCATCCTTAATGAAAGGTTATTCCCTTACCTAAAGATAGCAGACTAGCACTGACTGGGAACAACAGTCGACCTATCACTATTCTCCCAGTTCTCAGTAAACTGATTGAGAGAATAGTTTATTCACAAGTACAGGAATACTTTGACTGTAACGGCTGGAACACAGGATTTCAACATGCTTATAGACAGAATCATTCAACTATCATATACTAGAATCAACCAAATTGTCAGATGTAGTCAGGTTCACTTTGCTTTGATTTTACTAGGTCAGCAGATAATGACCAGATGATGTTACCACGTCCAAAATCGAACGCTTTAAAGAAAACAGTTATTTATCGTGCTATCAATCTTTGGAATAATTGCCCACTGTACATACTGAAATTGAATAGCAAAGTATCTTTCAAGTACCATCTGAAGATGCACAATTTAAATTTGTGAGGGTAAATGAGCACACTCACTATGTAATAAGGAATGTTATGCTCATGATGTAATAAATTTTTCGGACTGATTTCTGTTGTTTATAATGCTGTCTGCAATGTTTTGCGGCTTTTAGATGACCATTGTAAGATTTCGACTTGTATTTGTGTATTTTAAATTTGTCTTTTGTCTTGTTTTTGTATGGACCCCAGGAAGACTAGCTCGTCCCACTTTGGTGATAGCTAATGGGGATCCTTTTACCAATAAACCAATAAACTGATAACACACAAAGACAACTTTAACCCGCTCAGGGCCAACCATCTTGTTTTACAAGGATGTCTAACAGCTTGTTTTTCGTTGGGCTTTGAATTCAGGTCAGCTCTGGGATTATTGAAATATAAACAAGTTTTTGAAAATATTGTTTGTCACTTGCACTAAATAGGTAGAAAAAAAATCGATCAAAATCAGAAATCGAATTTGACATGAAAAAAATCTGAGATTTCATTTTAAAGCTGCATCGCTCAGCCCTAAAAAAATTCAGTTGTAAAATATATAGGGCTGAAACGATTCGTCGAGTTACTCGATTTACTCAATTCCGAAAATTGCTTGAGGGAAAAACTCTGCCTTGTTAAATTCTTATGAGGCACACTATACGCGGACGGATCTGATTGTTCCACATGGACCGTTGTTTTTGGATTCACCTATGTGAAGCACACCAATAGCGCGTGATACATTTTGAATTTACTTGGTGCGAGGGCGGAGAATAAAAATGCCCATAAATGGCAGAAAATCTCTAAAGTTTGGGATTGTTACATTCTTAAGGGAGCAGGGGGCCGGATTGAAGAAATTAAATTAGCGACTGCCGCGTCTGGCACTGCGAGTAACTACAGCCACCACGGGAGCGAGCACAAAAAGTAGAAAAATCACTGAGGTAGCGTTCTTTCAGGCCACCGCATATTGCGCACATCGCCAGCTGTACGACAACAAGCAACATGTGTAGCGACGAAGTAAGAAATAATGTTTAATCGACCGCGTCTGAAGTCCCGGTTCTTTCTCGTCCTTCTTCCTGTTAAATCGAGAACGCACAAAAATTGTAGATTGACGTTACATCCACGTGTAAGCGTGGAAAATTCGGCCACCGAATTGCAGACTATTTTGCAGCACACAGACTGTTCAAGATAATGGGATTACACATGGGTGGGCTCATTTTAATTGGTTTAAAATGCTTCATTACCCAATACAATTAATGGGTCAATATCACTATAAAGTGCCCTTTGTTGTCCCCATCACAATCACTGAGTTATTTTGGCCATTTAGTGTAATAATACTATTCTGGTTGGATACAAGTAATGTTTAAGTACTTTAATACACTTTTGTACAATAATAACTGGAATCAAGTTGGTTTTCTTTATTTTATTCCACAGTCTTCTAATGCATCACTGCCCTTCTCTTGCGTCCCTCATGCTGGACAGCGGACATCAACCAAGGTTATTAATGATAAAATACACATAATCAAACAAATTTGCACTTTCCCTTATTGTTGCCATTAGTTAATAGCAAATAAAAATGTTTTTGCCATTTTATTTGTATTTTTACAAAAATATCTTCAGTTTCATATGCGTCCCTGAACTTAATGTCCACCCTGTCATTATGGGTCACTTGGCCCTTTAATTACTAATATGATGCAATCAGTGACATCATCACCAGAATGTGAAGAGTACACCACCAAGAAGAGTAAGTACTTCCTCTTATTTTTCATGTTTATCATCATTATATGTTCATTGTTTGATGTGGTCACGCATAACATGTCCACCCTGTAAAAAACGGAAAAGTACATATTTTTTCCCCCAAAAGTTTAGGTATATTTGTCAAAATATTGCGAAGTCATCTTCAAGTTAGCTGGTTATGCTAGCTAGTGTCCCACCATGTGGTTGATATAAGCAGATTAGCTAAAATTGTCCACCCTGTCATTGTCCACCCTGTCATCAAGGCTGTGATGACAGGGTAGATATCACCCTGACAGGGTGGACATCAACCGTTTAGATGGCTAACATTAGACTACATTTCACACTTAATGCCTTTTTAGAAACAATAAACTGATTGTGAAAAGACATTTTACTGCATTTGATGTGTGTTAACAGAATACATTTATTTTCAGAAGAATGGGACTAAATGGAGCTGAGATAGCAAGGCGTTACAGAGAGCGCCTAGATGCGGATCCAGACAGAAGAAAGCAGTATCTTGAGGGAGAGAGAGCCAGGTGGCAAAGAGACAGACAGACTGGAAAGAAGAAGAGTGTCAGTGAAATAAGTGAGCGTGAGAGGAGAGAAAAGAGAAAGAGATGGAGGGAGGCTAAAAGACAAGCCAGAGCAAAGGCCAGGAGGAATGCTTTGCCTGTGTCAGATACACCACCCACGTGTGGAAGTATGTGCAACCTCAATTAGAGTGATCAGAATTAAAACGCATGAGAATAGAATAGAATAGAATCTATTGTTTTTGTTGATGATAATCACCATCGCAAAGACAAAAGGGCACAGTATACATCTGTTCTTTAATGTCTCAGTTTAAGTGTGTTATAATTGGCCCTTTTGTATGCCTTCCTTCAGTTGTCCTCCCTGTCATGTTACCGTCCACCCCGTCATATGTCATTGTCGACCCTATCATATGTATTTAAAAAATAAAAAAAGTAATGTCTTTATACAAATGACAATCTTTAGCATTGTTTCTTTTAGGAACATTTAAGGATAAATTGGTTTTGGATCAATTCTGGTCAGATATGTTTCCTATCTTTTATTTTTTTACTTTAAATGGTATGTAACTCGGGCAGAGCTCTGATAAAAGAACATAGTTTTTTGTTATTTCTAAAGTTTTTGAAGTTCTTTCCCATTTTTTACAGATATAAATAAGAGAAGGGAGAGAAATATTTTCCAAAGGTGTATTTTTTAGAATGATAACACTGTCATAAATATTTGCTTTCTGTATCCCGTTGTCCCTGACAGGGTGGACATATTTTGTAAGTTGGTCCAAATGTTTTTGCTCATAAGTATTTTATTAAAGGTCTGGGAGCTGGACCAGCCAGCAATTGTTTAAGTTTAAAGTCCTCTTAAAAGAATAAACATGTGGTTAAACGAAAAACTTAAACAATGTCTTTAAGAAATTTTCATCTGTCAAAGGCACTCTATGGTGATATTGACCCGAATATAATTTATTTCAGAAATCCAGCCCCCTGTTTATTTAAATGAGAAGAGCACAAAGTGCAGTGTATATAAACAAAGTAGACCTGTCGTACCACAGCAGTATGAGCTCAATGATCCAGCATCTAAACAGAAAACATCTACATGCTGTTTTACCAAGCGTCGCTAAAACAAGGTAATGTAACCTAAGCATATATATATTGATGTTCTCTAATTTTGATAACACACTGTGTTTGTAGCAATGTCTTGATGCGGTTTGACTAGATATGAGGTTTAGCTTTGATGTTTTTAAGTAGTAAACTTATTCACGTTCAATTGCAAGGGAGCCTTGTCCACATTTAGCCGGGTATCTCACAACACAGAGATATGTTTCTAAGATTTAGTGTGTCATCCACACATAAACGCAGATTTTTTGGAACCAAAAACGAATCTTTTTAAAAACTCTGCCAAAGTGGAGATCTGCTTTTTTTTTTTTTTTTTCAGGATGTGCGTCTGGATGGATGAAAACAGAGTTTTAGATGCCGTAACGTCACTATCTGCTAAAAAAAATGCTCCAACATCATTTGTGCGACCTGTGTTTACACTCAGAAACAACATTTATGCCCTCAGAGCTGTGTTGGCATCATCAATTGTCAAAAGGCGTTTTGCTTGCTTTTACAATCTCTATGACTGCTGCATTCTGAAGTTAGAGGATAGAAAGTTGCTCAGAGTGGATGGGTTTGGGAGAACTACTGCCCCCTACAGGGTTGCCACATCTATGAATGTGCTGAAAAATCGTTTTCTAACTAAACCCGACTACGGGTGTACAGCTATTTGTAAAAAAGAGCCCCTTTACACGCACACACATATACACAAACATTGCACCCTCATCTCACGCGTTCAAAAACACACAGATTGCTAGGTTTCCATAGTAAAATAGGCTAACCCCAGAAATTATGTATTATTTCCTTTTTTGTAATGTTGTAATAAGAAGACAAAACTAAGACCAAATGTCTTTTAATATTTAAGTTTCTATTAATAGTTTTACATGTTATACGTGTACGGTTATTTCATTGTTGGCAATGGCAGTTTTAATTGGTAAATTGCAGTAAATGGGCTTAGTCATGGAGCCAAATGCTGCAGTTGGAGTTCTCTGTTTTTTTGGGAAATAAAAGGCAAATGCTTGATCATTTGACAGCCAGATAATTTTCGTTATGCATTACTTGTTTTTGTTGTTTAAAAACGTTAATTCCCCCCCCCCCCATCCGTTTACTTGATCGATAAAGTGCTAGATTAATCGATTACAAAAAGAATCGATAGCTGTAGCCCTAAAAATGTATTTGTTTAAAGTGTGCAGATAAGTTGATGTTTAAGTTGTTTGTAGCTACATGGGAAGTTAACAGATCTAAATCTCTGAATATGTACAAATAAGGCTTTGTTAGAAAACAAATTGGGCTGATTTATCAATGATTTGTGCAGTATTTAAATGAATATTTTTAATGTTCTGTTGTGTGTGCCAGCCAGGCTTCCCGATGCACTGCACCACAGCCAGAGAGGAGGAATCGGGGAAGCGGATTCATAATGCATCTGTCGGGTTTATGGCCATTACACAGACTGAATTGCTATTAGTTGAGAATGTGTGTGAATTATATTTTTCCTCTGTCAGTAATAAACTTATGTTGAATCATAGTTGAGCAAAGGTCAGAGATTGCCTTTCAGAGATTGTAAACATAGGTACTAAAACAGACTGCACAAAGATTTTTATGTTTGATAAATCACACTGCGCTTGCAGCGGCTACCTATTTGCATGTTCTCCTCCCAATATTTTGTGCCTTCTGACAGAAAAGTTCACATGGCATATTCATCAAGGGCATAAGCACAAAATGGATTGCGTGCATTTTGCTTCAGATTTAACAGTCGCAATGCTCTCTGCACCTGAGTAAATCATGTGCAGCATGTTTTTGTTTCGCTTTGCACTTTGCGACCCTTTGATAAATCAGGCCGCTAGACCGTTTGAAGATTTATATAAACTAAAGTTTTTAATATTTTTGTATGCATCTCTTATAGATGACAAACGCGGTGTTGCAATTGGAAGCTAAAACTACATTCAAGCTATATTTATATTTAACTAACATTAAAATCATTTGACAAGGTCTTTGTAGAGCCAAATCCATCCTGCTGTCAACAGTAGCAACATAGCCGCTTGAAATATTTGAGAGGCCTTCCGCATGCATGATAAAAATATATTTTTTAATTAAATCTTTATCAGCTTTTGAAACATTTTGACACTTGAGTATATATATTTATATATAAATTCCCCACTCACCCACTCTGGTTTTTCCCAATTAAAGTTTGGGTCTTCTACCATAGGGTCCTGCACAGTATCTTTGCTGTTCCAAGTACTGCACTTTTCTGGACTGAGATGTCTGAGGTTCTTCCAGGAACCTGCTGGAGCCATTCCTCCAGTTTGGGGGTCACTGCCCCAAGTGCTCCGATTACCAGGGGTACTACTGTCACCTTCATCTTCTAAGCCTATATTATATATAGATTTATATTATGAACCGTGTTAATAGTACACAAATTAACTGATTATTATTTATTCATATCTGTTTAATCGCTCTGCATGTTTTACCTGATTTAATTTTTAGTTGAATTTTTTGTTTAGCTTTAAACTGACTATTATTTATTATTTATTGTTATTCTGCTTTCAATTTTTATTTTGATCATATCTCATCATTGTTTTACCCTTTATAATTTAAAACATTATCAGTCTCAAAAGTTTTATCATTTTTTACTAGTTAATCTCAGTAACTACTGTTTATTTTATATTGTATATATTGTATTTTGGGATGGGGGGGTCATTTTAATCTGTCAAGCACTTTTCAAACTGTGGTTTGAAAAGCACTTCATAAATAAAGTTTGATTTGATTTGAAATGTTTGTATAAATGAAAAAAAAAACGTTTTTGCTGGCGTGGCCCAGGTTTATAATAGTTTTAAAACTTTCATTAGTTTTTATTTAGTTTTGACTTAAGATTTGCAATTATATTTTAGTTTTAATTAGTTTTTACCATTTGTTAGGTAGTTTAGTTTTAGTATTTTTGAAAATGCTTAGTTTCAGATTAGTTTTTATTAGTTTACTGGTGCACAACCTACACAAGCTACACAGCTCTGGTTCCCATTGTTGTTATTTGCAGTAGCTGTGTTTTTAGCACTGTTAGCTTGTTTGTTAGCCGTAGCTTTACCTGTTCTTTCAGCACACCGTTGTGAGTTTAATTATTGTATCAATTGCTTCTTCTGATAGCTTGCAATCCAAAAACTTCTTTTATTTGCCTTGAAAGGGGGCAAGTTGATGTAATTTTAACTTTCCTGTTCTGGTTTTTTATCAAAGTGACTTGTGGAAGCAAAAAGGCACAACACATAATCACATTTGTTTCTGCTGACTATGCACAGCAGGCAGGGAACAAAATAAAGATAATTCTCCTAGACTTTATGAGACTCTTTATGAAATGAAAACTAAGCACATTTTCTCAATAAATTCAGTTTGTTTAGTTAGTTTTCAGAACAGTCATTAGTTTATATTTGTTTTTGTTTTGTTGCAAATTCTCGTTTTTTTTTTATTTCAGCTAAAAAATCTGATTTTTACTTCTAGTTTTCGTTGTTTTGTTCGTTTGCATTTACGATGATACCCTTGGTGTGGCCATGTATTTTTTTTAGGTTGGCACTGGCCACCCCTGGGAACCACTTAGGGACGTTTCTGGAGTACGAAGGAACTTGACTGCTCCACCACTCCTGTTACGCTTCGTTCACACTGGTCAGCATATCCAGGCAGCAGGACAGCTAGATCACATGCCATGTTTAAGGTACCTACGCATCAAGTTGGCATCAACCTTTCCCGCAGCAAATCGCGTGCATCAAGGCTGCTGCTGTGTGAAGTTTGCCAAACTGAACTTTGGGACAACAAATGCAGGGTGTCGATCCATTTTTCTTTCTTTCACCTCTGGAATATGGCTAAAATGAGAAACATCCTGTCCAGGAGTAATGCAAAGAAACTAGTCCATGCATTTGTTACTTCAAGGACTATTGTAATTCCTTATTATCAGGAAGTCCACAAAATGCAATTAAAAGCCTTCAGTTGATCCAAAATGCTGCAGCAAGAGTTCTGATAAATATTAAAAAGAGAGATCACATTTCTCCTGTTTTTACTTCTCTCCATTGGCTCTTTGTTAAATCCAGAATAGAATTTTAGATCCTCCTCCTTACTCATAAAAACCTTAATAATTAAACTCCATTGTACATCAGAGATCTAATTGTTCCATATGCTCCTAACAGAGCACTTCGTTCTCAAAATGCAGGTCTACTGGTAGTTCCTAGGATTTCTAAAAGTAGAATGGGAGGCAGATCTTTTAGTTATAAGGCTCCTCTCATGTGTAACCAGTTCCTAGTTTTAGTCTGTAGGCAGATACTCTGTTTTCAAGACTAGGCTTAAAACCTTCCTTTTTGATAAAGCTTATAGTTAGAGAGGCTTAGGTTATCCTGAGCTATTATTGTAGTTAGGGTGCTGTAGGTTTAGACTGTTGGACTGTCTTGTATCCTGCTCAACTACAATGCCCCCTGCTAGATGGGGAACATCAGTCCAAATGATGCTCAAAGTCACAGAGCATCCTCCATGCTGTCTCGTCTCTGTCTTCTCAGACCCCAGACGGTGGTGGCAGATGACCACTTGTACTGAGCCAGGTTCTGCCGGAGGTTTCTTCCTGTTAAAGGGGAATTTTTCCTCTCCACTGTCGCTACATGCTTGCTCAGTATGAGGGATTGCTGAGGAATTTCTGTGGTTGGAGTCTGCATGATCCGGGCACAACCTCATGTCGATGACGCACCGCAGTCTGCTGGGATTCGTTACATTGGAAACTTTTAACTGATTGGAATGTTTGTATAATTGTATTAAAATTACTTGCCCTGAGATGACATTTGTTGTGAATTGGCGCTATATAAATAAAAGTGAATTGAATACACAACCATGGAAACAATGTATTATTTTCACAACTGGGAGCCGTTGATTTGCATCTGACAAGCTCAAATAAGACCTCAACTAATACCTCGTTTCCACAGAGCGGTCCGGAGCAGCACGGTGCGGACTGGATCACTATTGCGCAGTGCTCACTCTTCATGTCTGCGTTTCCATCGCAGACAGGACTCTGCCAAAGCGTGCTGGGACACTGTTGTGGCATCATACAACAGGGACGAGGAAGTGTAAAACATTTTTAAAAAAGCGCGCGTGTCTGGAGCTCCTCCGTTGACCATACTCAGTTGCTGCTTGCTGACATATTTACTTGCACCTACTAACTCAAGTTAATGGCTGGAACAGAGAACTAGTTGTTTTTGTAGTTGTCGCAGAGGTGACGTTATGACCAGCCAATGAAAGGACTAAGCTGTGTGACACCAATGTCACCGCCCCAACTGTACCTGGACCACCCTGCCCTGGTACGGAAGCTGAAAGCGGACCACCTCCAGCCCGGTATGGCTCTGCTCCATGGGCCGCTTTGACGGTGGGAACGGCCAAAAATGCGGGCTTGACCGTTCAGATCCAGACTGCTCTGTGGAAACGGAGCATGAGACCCCAAATCCCAGAGTAGTCAATAAAAAAAAAATACTTTATTGATCACAGAGGGAAATTAAGTGTTGTTGTAGCTCATAAATAGTTAATTTTTCAAGAATTTGTTGTAGACCGTGATGGCTGTGGGGAGAAAAGATTTCCTGTAGCGGTCTGTGTTGCAACGAAACTGAAGAAGCCTCCAACTGAAGACACTCTGTTGCTGTAAGTTAGTCTCATGAAGAGGATGCTCAGGGTTGTCCATAATCTTAATTTTATGAAGAATCCTTGTTTGCATCATTATCTCCAGTTTTTCCACTGTCGTCCCCAGAACAGAACCAGCCTTCTTTGTGAGGTTGTTGAGCCGTTTTAAGTACCTGGCTCTGATGCTGCTACCCCAACAGATGATGGACGAAAAGATGACACTCTCCAAAACAGACTTGTAGAAGATTTCCAGCATGTTGCTGCAAACCTTGAAGGACCTAAGCTTCCTGACAAAGTGCAGTGTAGTCTGTCCCTTTTTGTAGACTGCTTCACTGTTGATTCTCCACTCCAGTCTGTTGACCAGGTGAACGCTGAGGTATTTGTACTCCTTAACCACCATTTCTTCGATCAATCATGACGGGCAAGGATCATATCTCTGACTCTCTACCACACTTTCTAACCTAATGGCAGGACAGACCTAAAGAAGAGCACCAAAAGCAAATGAGATGGCTTAGCAGTGCATGATTTGGGCACAACCTCACGTCGATGACTCATCGCAGTCTGCTGGGATTCCTTACATAGAAAACTTTTAACTGATTGGAATGTTTGTGTAATTGTATTTAAACGACTTTTGTTGTAAAGTGCCTTCAGATGACATTTGTTGTGAATTGACGCTATATAAATAAAAGTGAATTGAATTGAATTGTTTGTACAGAGAAATCCCAGCCCGTGCGCTGCTTTACTGATGTGGTGCTGACTTTTAATTTTAAAGCATCGACTTTAGTCCGTTTGAGCGATTGATGCGCTGACTGGTGTGAACGCAGCATAAGGTTAACCACTGCTCCTTGGCTCTTTTCTCTGCTTGGTCCTATCAGTCAGATCATTTGTTAATGTTAGAGTCCAGGCGCAGAGAATTGTTTAGTGTTTAGAGAAAACTCTTTTTTTAATAAAGAGAGTCCAAACTTAGTACCACAGAGATGCAAAATTTTACTTTCTACATTTTCAGTTATTTTTTTAAATAATAATAATTTTAATAATATGTAGATGGCATAGTGCTATTTGATGGGCTCGCCTAAAAAAACAATTTCTTTCTACGCCACTGTTTCCTATGACAGTGGCGTCCATTTATTTTTCAGTTCTGCATCCATTACAAAAACATCTCTTCAGAGGAGGAAAGTACAGCAAGGTTGTCTTCATGCTGTCAAGAAAAAGGACAGGTTTCTGAACTAGAACTGACACAATATAATTTAGTTTGCATTTTAAGTTATATTTGAAAAATAATGGGACAATATGTTTTAGCTATATGCAATATAATAGAAGTTATCCTTATACATTCTTAATTATATGAGTAGTTTTGGCATTACAATAATTCTGGAAAAAGGAATTTTGCATAACTACAAAGTAAGATTTTAGTGTTAAATATAACAAACTAATGGTCCTCTTATGGAATATTTATCAATTACATAAATTTATTGACCAAATTAACACACAGTCTGATCAGTGTGAGCAAAAAATATGCTTCTACATTTGGCTGCATGAGTAAACAACATCAGTCAGACGGCACCATGCCTGTGGGTCTAGACTGATTAAACAGCTTTCAGCATGTGTGTGTTTGCACGAAGCATTAGTGTGAATTTTCTTAGGTTATTGAAACAAGAAGCACAGCAAATTATTTTTGTATCAATGTGTGTGCTGGTGCATTTACCTGTGGTTTTATGTGTGTGTGTTAACTCCTGTTTAGCGTTCAAACTGAGGACAATTTTTATACTCATTTCAGTTTTTTCACATATAGTGAGGACTGTTTAACAAAGTGAGGACATTTTCCCTGGTCCTTGGTTTGAGACAATGTCACTGAGCTCTAGAGTGGTTGGTTTTAGAAATATGGTTTGAATAAAATTTTAGTTAAGATTAAGGTTAGCAATTGATAAAAAAATGGTTAGGGTTAGGAAAAATGTCTGGGTTGGGCATAATGCTGTTACTAAAATGAATATAAGTCAATGAAGGTCCTCACTACTGCCAGAAACACAAGAATGTGTTTGTGTGTGCATAAATCCATTTACAATGCAGAGGAGTCTGGTTTGAGCAGGGGAAGGGATGATGGGGAAGATGGAAACAGCATGAAAGAGGAAAACGATGAAAAGGAGCTGAGGTAATAAGGAGAAAGAAAAATGTGATATAAAGTGAAGGAAAAGCAAAAAGAGGCGAAGTTGATGGAATGATGGACCAATGCAGCAAAAGGAATCAGAACCAGAAGCTTTTACACAGCAGGTGAGTCGAGTCAGGGAATCACGAAGTCAGAATAAACATGTTCTGCTTTACCACAACTGATAACATTCACTGAAAGAAAACAACAAAAAATTTATCCAGCATCAGGTCCTGCCTAAACAGTGAACAAAGACCCTTTAAGTAGAGAAACAAACATTGATTCTTACTATAATTATCTTATCCACATAACGAAATTCTCAATTTAATGCTTTAACTTTTGCTGCTTGTTAAATTCCTTGTGTTAGTCTCAATAGAGACCATTTACTGACATCTGACAGTTTCAAACTTAAATAAATTAAAAAGAAATCACTCCTTTTGAAAGAAGAGATTTCATAATTGTCAAAAAAGTCAAGGTTTTGTGTGTATGCTTAACTTTTTCCACCGCTTTTCCTTTTTAGAATAATTTGTTCGAATAATGACATAGAACAATCTGTTGCGTGTTTTTATTTAACTCAGATTAGACTTGGCTAATTTTTGAACATCATAGAGAACAGATTTGTTAAGTTAAACATGTACGTTATAGATGAATACCTGAGTCATTTTCTGTAAAAAATAAAAAAAGCCCTCACATTCCTTTTCCAGGAGGGGTTAAACTTGTCGGACGAGTTAGCAGGTGAATTACAAGTCTTAATATTCGTGATATGCAAACGTCTCAGCTCTGATTGACTAACAGCCACCTTACCATTATACCAAATAATTCGTCATTAGTGTTCTAAAGAGAAATTCTTGCCTTTTCTTCCGCTGTTTTTCTTTGGTTAAAAAAACAAAAAAAACAAAAACGCATGTCGTGTGTTGTGTCCCCATACATAACAGAAGCCTGAACAGGTTAGCTTCTGCCATCAGAGAGACGATCTGCACTCTTCTGGCAGCAAAATTAATAGTAATACAAAATTTCTCAGTCATAGAAGACACCTTTTCTGACTTGCTTGTCCCCCCCCATGTCTTTACTTTCTGTTGCTAATACAGACAATGACCGTTGGAAAATATTTTCATGTGCAGCATGCATGTGCTGCTCAGAGTGATGGGTCATATTTCACAGACAAAAAGTATTAGATGGCTTCTCAGTGAAAAAAAGCTGCAAATCGTTGGAATTCTTACTGACATAATAGGATTTCAGTGGACTCAAAAACCAGCACAACACCAAAACACTGAGACAGGTAAGAGTTAAAATTAATTTTATTTAAGGAAATGGACGTCTGGGGAGGAACCAGGAGCAAGGCACGAGCTGGGATAACACAACTGACCATGAAAGAGAGAGAGAAGGTAAGTGCATTTTGAAGGTGGGTTATGATGAGGGGAAAAAAATACCTTACTTGTTGACGATGGAGAGACATAGGTTAGGATCCGTGACAGAGTTTGGCTGAAGGTGGTGAGTGGTCAGTCCCACTGAATATGTTGCAGGAAGCTAAACCAACCAGAGAGGATGACTGCTGATGGGAGCAGAGACGGTGGACAGGTCAGGTGAGCGAGGGACCAGTGGAAGGTGAATCCTGACGAGAGAACCAGGCAGGAAGCAGGGCAGAGGCTGACCAAGGAGGAAGCCAGACTGAGGGCCTTTGTCTTGGGAGATCTCGGAGGGAATCCACCAAGAATCCAGGAACGAACTACAAAGGAAAATCATAGGTAAGAAGGAGCCTGGAAAATTTCAGGAAATTGTTCATACTTGGGCATAACTTCAGCCATGTACCACTCTAATTGCAAGAAGCCACTATCCTTTTTAAGCCTGAGGTTGATGAGGAACCAACTAGGAGTATCTGGTCACTGCTGCCTGCCACGCCCTAGAGAGGAGGTTGGAGAAACACACACCAAAACCTAGCACACAACCGCAGCCACCAACTGTGCATGTTTTCCCACCATTTTCATTGTAGGTACACTTCGACTGTCAAAGATAGAATGTACGTATCTGTCAGCCTGGGTGTCTAATGTTTTTGTGCTTTTAAAGTTGACTGAGTGCTGCACTTCTGGGATGGGGCTGGGGGACTATTATTTATAATATTCTCATGAGACACATATGTAGGAACTTTGGGTTGGGCCCTCTTATCAGCATCTTCTTTTGCCAATGCCTACTGTTGCCTACTGTTAAAATGCATTGACACACTGAGGGATAGGTAATTTAGATGGGGTGTGGGAATGGCGGTGGAGGATTCGGGTGTTGCTCCCATCCCTCCATTCTACCATTCTGTTTTAAAGTTGATGTAGTGGTTCTTGGAAAAGCTGTTAGAGCAAGCTGTATTTAGAATAAAAAGGCCAACCCCCATTACACCTGACAGGTCAGCGGTGTGGTTTTGTCTCAACCTCCAGGGTGCGTCAAACCTCCCCGATTGTGTTTCAGGTTGGCTGCGGCATATTTTTACTTATTTTTTATTTTTTGCAGGGGTGACGGCAACTTAAATATTATTTGGAGTCCACTGGGAGTTATTGAGACTGTTGTTTGGTGTGTAGAATAGAATAGAACAATCGTTTATTGTCCTACAAGGGTAAATTTGGTTGTAACAGCAGGAAAAGCAAGAACAAAACACATTATAAGAGTTCAGAAAAAAATTACATTATGGACATAGTTACAAAAACAGAGTACTGTGTAGTTATTAAGTAAAAAAAATACAGATAAAGTGGAATACCCATGGTTGTAGTGTGCAACAGAGCAGAATTACACAATGTAATATTCTTTTTTATTCTCTGTCTCATAGTTTAAGTGTACCTTTGGTGAAAATCAAAGACCTCTCTCATCTTTTTAAGTTGGACAGCTTGCACAATTGGTGGCTGCTAAATACATTTGCCCCACTGTACTAAGTTGTAGGAATACAACAGTAATAGAAAAACACTGACAAACACCCCACACTACTAACATTCCCCTAAGTATAAATGTTGTATTCCTGCAACTTAGCACAGTTCGTCTTTATCTGTTTGCTTCCTGCCCTTTATGTTTTTGGAGAGTTCCACCAGAGGTCCTTGACGAGCTGAGGATATGTCGGTCAAGTTGAGGGTGGAGCCTGTCTGTTACACCTTCACAGGTGCTGCTTATTGAGCTTATGAACAGCTGAGGATATAAGGAGCCTTCCAATGCTGCCTCTCTGAAGGTTAGTAATATGTTAAAATAACAGACATTCTTCAGAATTATCCATCACTGTTTTAAAAAACAAAATGGTCAAATATGGAAAATATTTGGAAAATATTGTCTTGACTGATACCCCCATCAGCACCATAGACTCATTCCGCTTCCTTGGTACCACCATCACCCACGATCTCCATTGAGAACCCACCATCACCTCTGATGAAGAAAGCCCACCATAGGATGTACTTCCTGAGGCAGCTGAATTCAATTCAATTCACTTTATTGATATGGCACCAATTCACAACATATGTCATCTAAGGGGTTGTACAAGAAATTTAACCTGCCAACACAGATGATGATGCTATTCTACCCTGCGATTATTGAGTCCATCCTCACCTTCTCCATCATCGTGTGGTATGCTGAATTAGGGACAAACAGAGACTGCAGCGTTATGCACTATTCATATTTGTACTTCAGACATGCACCAATGAGTGCAGGTTATCCTGAGCTATTATTGTAGTTATGCTGCTACAGGCTTAGACTGTTGGATGACAGACTGACCACCTTTCTTCTCTCTTCCACGTTTCTCTTCTGCTACTCTCCAGTTATATTTTTTCTGCTGTTATTGTGATTGTTAACCTTGTTTTCTTTCAGTGTTTTTCTCTCCATGGAAGCTTCAATCGGTCTGGTATCCTGCTCAACTACAATGCCCCCTGCTGGATGTAGAGCATCAATCCAGATGAGGCTCTAAGTGACCGAGCATCCTTCATGCTAATTCTTCTCCAGGGCCGGCTTTGCCCTGGCGACACAGGCGGCTGCCTGGGGTCCCATCTGCTGGAAAGGGCGCAAAATTGAGAAAAAAAAAAATTATTAAATGTATGTGTCAGATTTTGAAATGCACTCTCTATATATAGCTACTCCAAATTTCCCATGAAAATAAATTAAATCATCGCACACGCTATACAGTTTTACTGTGCACTGTCATCAGGCAATTCTCCCTCAGCAGGAGCAGGCGGGGATGTTGTGACAAAGCAGGTGAGTGGGGCGCGATAACCTCTGTGTTTTCTTTCCCGCCGTCTTGCCGTATTAAAGTTTACTTTTAAATTTCCCGTATTTTATCAACATAAGTAAATCCTCTCTCTGCCTCTCAGTTTAGAGAAGTGCGAGAGCTGCTGCCTGCTGTAGTTATAGTGGTTACAGAGTCCCTCAAAAACAAATTAGAATACACGTAAATATATCCCATTAAAATAAAAGCAGGACTGAATAACAAAAGGGGCAGGTCCTAGACTGAGTGACAAACACCAGAGTTACATCATAGTGGAAGGCAGTCTCCAACAGTTATACTATAGTTATATGTGGTTAACAAAACCCAAAAACAGTAAATATGGTGGATACCTGCTTTTCCCCAGGATGCCACAACAGACGTGGCCGGGATTAGAGAGTTGAACAAGATTCCCAATGATCCAGAAAGCAGAAAATGTTGGATTATTGCAATTAAATAAACTAGCAATGTACTAAAATGAAGCTGTGGGAGCCCCATGAGCAAAGGCTTATGCTTATGTGACAAACCCTTGATATCATATCATAAAACAATGCTTTCTCAACTTTATATGGCATTTATTTTACATTTTTTTATTAAGCGTCTTAGCGGACTTCCAAGAATTATCTTGCCGTGGATTTTTCTGTCTTGTTGCTCACATAGCAACCAGTAAACATCTCGTAGAACTTTGCAGAACCATAATCTTTGTGATGTCTGCATGCTGCTGTTTACATGTCTTATGATCACAGCGAGGAATAGAATGTGGTGTATTTTTATTTTTTGGGAGCAATGATTGATCAATATCCCGATATTGACAAACATAACATAGCTGCCTGTAGCTTATGGAGCCTAAAATGAGGAGAAGTTTCCACTTACCTTCCTGTCACGCAGTGCTTTGCAGGAAGATTCCAGATCTGGATCTTGATAACAAGCCCTGATTGTGTCCATTTATATCCCACCGGTCTTTTATCTGCTTTACGCAATGCTGTGGAGTAGGACGAGGGACAATTGATCAGGAAATAGTATGTCTGGGTATCTCAGGTCCAGTGAAAGGTCAGCTCCGACACCTTCTAAAGTTTTTAAAAGTATCCCAGGGGCATGATGAGGGTCGGAGATGTTTATTCTTTTTAATTTCCCATTATATACAATAATATATATTCAGTTTAAAATGGGAAACAGTATGATGGAGTAAAATCACAGCCAATCATCGTGATTACGCTCCTGCCAGCCAGCGTCGCGTAGAAGCTCTGAGAGTCACGTGACTTACGGAGCTCTATACCAGTGTTTCCTTAGTCTGCTGAATGTTAAGCACAGTTTTCCACCTAGTTTTTTTCTATAATTCCCAAACTTGGCGTAGAAAGTTGCTTATGTAGTTTTCAGGCCTGTTTTGTGCGTAAGCAAGATTTATAAATGAGACACCAACTGACCACCTGGCAATTACATTTCAGTGCTCTATTAGTGTTCCTAGGAGGTTAGAAAAATGTTTGTTAAGACTACTCAGAAGAAGAATGTTTAAAGTACTGGCAATCTCTCCAGAATATACCCCACCTCTCACCCAATGACTACTGGAAATAGGCCCTGGCAGCCATGTGAGGAAAAGCAGGTATGAATGGCTGGATAGATGGCCTTAAAACCCACGTCTGTCTGTCTTATTTGACAATCAAACTATGCATTCTTTGTGTCAAATGCATAATAAGTGCCGTATCAATGCTATTTTATAATGGCATCATGTCATCCTGTACGACTGAAATAATAGGTGGACACACAGTACCATGTTTTCACATAATTCTGCCTAAAATCTTGACTTTATCTTATGACTTTAGTATTTTATAATGATTTCTGCCATTAGCTTAATGTATTATTTATGCCTCTAGATTTCTAGGTGAATCACTTGACATATTTAGAATGTCACTGTTAATGTTAAGCATGAACATCATAAACTGAGTCAGAATGGGTGTGTCAGTGTGTGCGGATATTTCTATATTGTCTCCCATATTTCGTTATGAAGATGGAAAACATGTTCAAAACACACTGAAGTTAAAAATGACAACCCTGCCCTTTGTCTCTGTGACAGACTCATCCATCAACATTGTCCATTTGTTCATTTTATCCCTCTCTCTCTCTGCCTCTTCAGCTCATTCACTCCCCCCTCCCACACAAACACACACAGCTTAGTGTACAAAGGGGTTAGACACAGCTGGAGTGGCACCTCTTCACCCGCAGACAGAGCACTGAGGTGAAGTAAAACTGGCATACCAGCAGTGCGAGGAGCAGTGCATCTAATCTGGCCTCCTGGCATGATGTGGCACAAGGCCTGCTCGCTGTGCCAGGAGTTATACTGGCAATGGTTCGGGGCTGGCATCCTGCCATGTCAAACTGGATGGATCAGTTTCCTATCGTGATACAGAGTGGTGGGAAATGGAGCCAGAGCTGGGCTAGGTCAGGGGAAGTAGAGACACAAATATATCCAAATACCAACAAAGGGGTGCAGGTATAATAACATCAGTAGATTATACCTCTTAAAACTAATATATGACGTGCTGTTTTTTTTTTTTACATTATCACTACGGCACAAGCTTTTATTATTGGCCTTGAGGGATGTGTTCCTAAAATTTGCTTATTAGTTTCAAATAACTGTTTGTTATTTTTTTTTTAAAGATATAAACAATAAGAGACACTTTTCTTTACTGTGATCACCATGATGTTGCCAAAACACACAGTAAATGGATTGAATTTATAGAACACTTTTCTTAAAGCACTTTAGACTAGAGCCGCATTAACCCATTCAAACTTACATGTACACACCAATACAAAGTTCATTAGGTAACTAGTGGTTAAGTTCCTTGCCCAGGGACACATCGACATGTGACGGCCAGAAGTTGGAATCGTGGAATCGACTGAGTCACAGTCGGACTAAATATTGCATTATGCAAATTGTGGATATACACTCACTGGCCACTTTATTAGGCACAAATATCCATCTGCTTGTTAATGCAAATTTCTAATCAGCCAATCACATAGTGGCACCTCAATGCATTTAGGCATGTAGACATGGTGAAGACATTCTGCTGCAGTTCAAACAGAGCATCAGAATAGGTAAAAAACATGATTTAAGTTACTTTAAAAGCGGCAAGGTAGCTGGTGCCAGATGGGCTGATCTACTGGGATTTTCTCTATGGTAGGAATCTCTAGGGTTTATAGAGAATGGTCCGCAAAAAGGAAAATATCCAGTGAGCTGCAGTTCTGTGGGTGAGAATGCCTTGTTGATGCCAGAACAGAACGGCCTGCCTGGGGACTGGGGCCTTGTGTGCCTTGCCACAAATGCACAACGCGTCGAACTCGTGGCAGATGGGCTACAGCAGCAGAACACCACACAAGGTGCCACTCCTGTCAGCTAAGAACAGGATACTTAGGCTAAAATTCGCATAGGCTCACCAGAATTGGACATTATAAGATTGGAAAAATTTGCCTGGTCTGATGAGTCTCAATTTATACTGAAACATTTGGATGGTAGGGTCAGAATTTGGCATCAACAGCATGAAAGCATAGCGGTTGTATCAGCGGTTCAGGCTGCTGGTGGTGTAATGGTTTAGGAGAAGTTTTCTTGGCACACTTTGGGCCCCTTGGTACCAATTGATCATTGTTGCAACGCCACAGCCTACCTGAGTATTGTTGCTGACCATGTCCATCCCTTTATGACCACATTGTTCCCATCTTCTGAAGGCTACGTCCAGCAGGATAATGCTGCATGTCATAAAGCTCAAATATTCTCAGATTGGTTTCTTGAACATAACAATTAGTTCACTGTACTTAAATGGCCTCCACAGTCACAAATCGGCAGCAACTGCATGATGCCATCATGTCAATATGAAAAAAAATATCTGAGGAATGTTTCAAGTACATTGTTGAATCTGTGTCACACAGGATTAAGGGAGTTCTGGAGGCAAAAGGGGTCCAACCTGGTACAAAAAAATTACAACTAATAAACCGGCCAGTGAGTGTTTATAACATAAATGTTAGTTTTGATATTACTTTCATGAATATGATAAATATTCACTTTGAGGTTTCCTATTGGACCCCACCAGGATTGGTAATTTACTGATCCCATGATGTACACTCCATTTGTCTTTTAAAGTGAACGAGGCCAGCAGCATCATAGATCCTCCACTAGACTTAGTGGTGGTCTTTTCCCACACTTTCTTCTTTTGTTAATTACAAAATTGACAAACCATGTAATCCAAGAATAAAAAGTCACTGATTACTAAGTAGAACTTCCTTAAGACTGATTGTCTATCCATTGTCTAAACTTGGGTAACCATGCAGGGTGTGCAGGGGTGCTGGTGCTTATCTCCATCAGTCATTGGATACACCCTGAACAAGTTGCTAGTTAAACTGATCAGCTAAATTTAACGTATACATAGAAAATCATTTTCAGTGCATAATTAGAAAAACTAAATATTGAGCCATAGGCAGTTCCATTAATCCGTCCATTTTCGGAACCGCATAGTCCTCCAGGGGTCGCAGGGGGGCTGGTGCCTATCTCCAGCTGTCAATGGCCGAAAGGCAGGGTACATCCTGGACAGGTCGCCAGTCCATCACAGGCCATACGCAGTTTTGTCGGATAAATTAGATTTGTTAACTTTTACATTTGATGGCAAGCAATAGGTTTATGTATATTCATAGTAATCCAGGAAACAATCTTCAGAGTTTAAAGGAGGCACTTTGACTTTTTTCCTGTCCTGAAAACATTTTGTCTCTCATCCAAGAGGCCTCTTCAGTTTTCAGAAATGAAGAATGATTTATTGAAATGAAATTATCTTCATATCAGTGCTTGGATGTCATTACAGTGACATTCCTTTGAAAATAGCTGTTGAAACTACTTTAACTGTATTTACCTTTGGGTTTGCACTCAGCAGGTACTACTGTTTCTCACAAAGGAGAACATTTATTGGTGTGCTGAAAATCCTAAACAAGTCAAGCTCTCTTTTCCAACATTGAACATCACTCTGCCATGATCTGACATGGGCAGTTAGTGTTTGATAAACTCTAATCAGGATTAGGGCTGGACAATATAGAAAAATAGCATATCGATAAAACGGAATAGTCATATTGATTGATATCGATAATTATTGATAACTATCACAAAATGTAGAACATATATTTTAAGTGCCTCACTGGTCATTTTGTTATCCAGTGAACTAATCTTAACTAAGAATTACATTTATTCATTTTTCAAACATTTTTCAAAAGTTGAACACTTTTTATCATAACTAAGTTTTTTAGACACAGAAACAAATCAAGAGAGTTGAGAAACATCAGTGAATACAAAGAAAAGTCATTTTAATAGCCACAGGTGTTGTTAGCAGCATGACCTGGGTAAGTTTCCTGTGTCTCTCTGTAACAGTGATTCGCAGGAAGCCGGGAGAGGGGAGTCCTGCTTAAGACAACTGATCGTAGTATTTTATTTAGTTTATAATTGCTACGTTTAGACAAGACAACAATACAGTTGCATAAAAAAAATGTGGAACAACAGTAAAAAGACAAAAAAAATACACATAAAAGCAGGAGAAACGATAAAACGAGTAAAAGTAAAAATAAACTTTCAATTATGTGATTACTTCTTGTAGCAACCATAAAACTGGAATAAAAGCAAATTATTAAAGGTAGGATATGCTTCTTCCAGGCACAGAGTACCATTCTATAGCACACTCAAATAAAATGGTTTCCCTAAATCTGTCTGAAAGTCCTGTATGTATCAAAATCCACCTTCAAGAAATCTGTCTACTCATCACTTCCATATTTGGTGCCTTGATATTCGCCTCTGCCTCTCTATGACCCCTGTACTCTTTGTGAAACTCCGCATTGAGTACGTCATATACCGGCCATTATGACAGCATGTGCGTGGAGTAGGACTCGGATATTGTTTACAGAAGTTTTCAGTGTGTTCCATTTTAGTATATGGGAAAAAATATTACATTGGTGAGCAATGGCAACACCGGAGATTATAAGACCATTGTTATGATACGTCTGTCTGCTTCTACCTCAGTCTTGTCTTTGTCAATCAATCTCCTTTCCTTCCAAGTCTGTTCCTGTGTTCTCGTTTGTCCCATCATTGTCAGCTGTGTTCTGTTAATCCTCCCAGTGTTCTCCTCCCCTCTCCGAGGTGTTCTCTATTTTGTCATTTGACTTCCCTCAGTATAAATACCTTCCTGTTTCCTTCTGCCTTTGTCAGGTTGTTGTAGTGCGCTTTCCGTTTTCGTTGGATCTACTGTCGTTGTTAGTTCTGAGCTGGTATCATCTGCCTCTACGTCTACTTCCCTGGATTTTAATCAATGGGCCAAAACGCTCAATACATCGCTCTGCATCTGGGTCCTCCTTAAACTGCAACTTGACAATACAACCCGACCACCTGCACCCAGCAGAGCATATTGAGGAGCCTAGATTGATGACCCTTTTTCAGGGGTTTTCCCTAGCAGGCATCTAAGAACTAAGGCTGCTCTCCTCCCGACGTTGGACTACAGAACTCCTAGGAGGTTCGTCCTGCCACTCAGTGCCACTTCAGCCACAGTCGTCGTCGATCCCGGGCCGCTTCTACAACTCTCTGGAAGGACTCGGATGTCCTCTGCTCGGAATGCTCATGGACAGAAGACGACAGAACCCAGGAGAGACCCCTGGGAGTGTTTGGTTGAGTGGAGCTGCAGCCAAGGCTTGGTGTCAGGCTCACCATACACGGGTTCCTGGGTGGCCATCCGCCCTTCCGACGCCGAACTGCGAGGGTGGAATGAAGAGCCTACCTGTGCATGATAAGCCCAGCCTCATCCTGAGGCTCCCGGCTTCCTCCTCTGAATCCCAGGGCGAGTCCACTGGCTTAAATCTCTTCAGACAGCCCATCGTCAACTTCGGAAGCGCCGTGGTATGGATCCTGTTCCTGGCTGCGGGGGCCTGGTTGCCGCCTCCATAGTCTCCTCTGAGTCTTCTATCTGTTGCGACTTATCGGCCACAACTTCCTCGAACGACCGGTCTCCAGCTCCTGGATTGTCGCCGCCTCTTCCTCGGAGTTGCGGAGTTTTGGCTCCAGCTCCTGGCGGGCCTGGTCTCCTTCCCGCTCCAGTGTCCTCGTCACAGAACTCCACTTCCGGGTTTTCTCAGTTCCCGCCAGCTTCTTCTGTGGCTGCTGCTGCTTCAATGGCTGACAGCGCCCTCTGCAGTTCATGGTCGGAGGATTACTTTCTTTACTACCTACTTTCTCCAAGGCCCATGTTAAAGGCCTGCCGGACTTCATTTCTGCTCACCTCAGTGCAAGGTCCAGCTTCACGTCAGCCTGCGTCAGCTCCAGTAACTAGTCAGCTGGCTTCAGCCTCCGCCTAAGCCTAGGTTTCAGCTTCGCCGTTCAACAGTCCACAAGGTCAAGCTCTGTTGCATTCCCAGCACAAGATCATCATCCGTTGCATTCCAAGCCACAAAGTCACGCTCTGCCTGACTCCATGCCACAAGGTTCACTCCAGCCTGCTTCAGCAGCACTCCAGCCTGCAGACTTAACGCCTTCAGGTCAAGTTCCACTATACTCTGCGCCACAAGGTTCAGCTCCGTCGCCAAGGCCACAAGATTCAGCTCCGTCACAATCTACACCACAAGGTTCAGCTCCGTCGCCAAGGCCACAAGATTCAGCTCCATCGCAATCCACACCTCAAGGTTCCACGTTGCTGGCCTCCCAGGCTCAATGTTTCATGCCACCAGTATCTCAGGCTCAAGGTTCCACGCCGGCCGCCTCTTCTCAGGGTTCGTCGTCGCCGGCCTACTCGTCTCAAGGTTCCTCGTTGTCGGCCGCCTTGACTCCAGCATCCACATCGTCGGCCGCCTCGGCCACATTTGTACTTCACACAATTAATCCACAAATAAATTTCATTGATATATAATCTGAAGAAATACATAGGCTACATATGAATACACTGTGATATATTTCTTATTCTCATGTGCGCATACTTTCATTCAGATTCTCATTTTCAGTTCAGAGATGGGATGGGGGAATGCAGACTGCTGGTTGTGTGTTTGTCTGTGTGTGCAAAGTTTTACATGTCTGAAAATGTAGCTTAAATTCACAAATTTGCTTTCTCTCTTGCTGTGCTGTCAGTGTCCTCTGTGTCCAAAAGCAAAATACTTAGTGTGCTTAAAACTGCTAACATTTTTTCCACCACTATTTTCTATGCATCCCAAACATGACGTAAAAACCTGCTTACATAGTTTTCAGAACCCGTTTTGTGCGTATGCAAGCCTTACAAATGAGATCCCAGACATGTAGACGGCACTATTAGACATTTATTTATATAGTTTAACAGGGGGTAAGTTGCTATTTTAAGCAAAAAACAACAGGTATTTTCTTTTTTCTTTAGGAGGTATTCGCTCTTTTCCAAAGGGCTTCATTTCTGAACATGGTTGGAATCAACCTAACAATAATATCATACAGTCTGATTTATTACAAGGAGAAAACACCCAACCACAAGCTTAGTGGTGTGGTATACTCTGTACAGTCCACCACACTAAAGAATGTTCAGACCGCTAAACAGCAGGAACACTAATGGATGGCCCAACACAGAGGAGTAATCTTATTGAATCAAGAATAAGCATTTCACTAACATCTCAAGGACAAGACAAAGTTGTTAAGAGAGCAATAGGTTCATTTTGGATAGGGAAGAAGGATGTGAAAGAACTAACTAATTAAACCCCAGACACACTCTATGATGCTGAGATCAGGGCTCTGTGGGGGCCATGCCATCACTTCCAGGACTTCTTGTTCTTCTTTGGAGTCATTGTCCTGTTGCAGAATAAATTTGGGGCCAATCATACACCTCCCTGATGGTAGTGCATGATGGATAAGTATCTGCCTGTATTTCTGAGCACTGAGATCAACATTATTCCTGACAAAATCGCCAACTCCATTTGCAGAAATGCACCCCAAACATTCAAGGAACTTTATGCATTACTGTTGCTTGCAGACACTCATTATTGTATTACTCTCCAGCCCTTCTACAAACAACCCATCTGCTGCTACAGCCAAAATTTTCTAATTTTGACCCATTAGTCCAAAGCATCAGCTACCATTTTTCTTCTCCCCAGTTCCTATCTTTTAGTGCATACCTTAGTATCTTGGCCTTGTTTCCATGTCAGATGTATTGATTTCTGGCTATAACTCTTCCATGAAAACAATTTCTTGCCAGACCTCTCTGGACAGTAAACGGGTGTAACTGGGTCCCACTGATTTCTGCCAGTTCTAAGCTTATGGCACTGTTGGACATCTTTTCGTTTCAAAGGGTAATACGCTTGGTGTGTCTTCCATCTGCTGCATTAAGTTTCCTTGGCGGAGCAGTGCGTCTATAATCCTCATCTTTGCCATTTTCTTTGTGCCTTTTCAAAAGAATTTGTAAAGCACATCTTGAAAACCTCGTCTGTTTTGAAATCTTTGTCAGGAAAAACTTTGTTAAAGCAGTATAATTACCTTATGTCAATTCCTCACCTTGGTAGGAGAGCTTGGCTGTACTTTACCCAGTTACCAAAATCCCTGACTTTTTTCAAGTGTACCTATAACAATTGATGCTGGTGTGATCGAAAAATTTAATATTATGATTAATCTTTTAGTATTAGTAACACTGAGAGCAGAGGAGCCAGACAACATGTGTTGAGTTCGAGGTTAGAGAAGACATCACTGCCTGAGAAAAATGTTGATTCTTCTTACAAACTTAGTTTTGAGGGTTTCTCTTATTGTGTTACATATAACCCAAGCTATTGCCTTTGTTTTGTATATGTCAAAAGTCACTTATTCACAGCTAAAGAGCCAGATGTCTTCTTCCGGAGATATCCCCACCCTGAGATTAATAGTTTTGTCTTCAAAGTGATAGAGGCAAGGTTGCTGAACTTTATAAATACTTATTTTCATATGAGCTTGTGAGGTAGTGGGGTAGTAGGTAGTTGGGTAGTAGGTAGTTGGGACGTAGGAGGGGAGTTAGGAGGGGGGCAGCATTCGGCATTCACTGTGCTGTTCTCCTGTATGTTCAATTCAACTTTTATTAAAACCTCCAAACTCTTAAAGGAATCTCTCTCATCTTTATTAAGAGTCTTAAATGCCACTACACTGGTTTGAAGACAAATCATAGTAACAAAAGATCAGTGATGTCGGTAACGCGTTACTTAGAAGCACGTTACCTCTAATATGACCACTTCTTCAGTTACTCTTTCCATACCGGCAATCAGATTAAAGTTACTTCTTCAAGCCACTATGCGTTACTATTTTTGTAATTTTCTTGAGGAAAAAGATATATTTGTTTTATGGCGGCAAAAGTATTAGGAAAATAAGTGACAATAGCGGTACATTTGGTTTTACATACCTTCAACAACACTGCTGCGGTTTTTTTTGTCGCAATTCAAAACTAATGAAGTAACTTGTAATCTAACTTAGTTACTTCTAAAATAAAGTAATCAGTAAAGTTACTTTTGGAAGTAGTAGTCAGTAATCAAATTACCTTTTCAAAATAACTGGGGCAACACTGCATAAGATACTGATTAAATTTAGATTATTTTTTGTACTCTCACTTTGCATTTAATATTGATAAAACGAAACAATCATTATTTATATTTATTTTTTAAAGCATTTTTTTATAACTGTATAAAGCCTAGTTTATGCTTCTGCGTTTTGACGGAGACAGATTGACACAACGCTATTATCAATCAACGCAAGGGCTCTCCATCACCTACGCAAAGACGCACAGAGTAGAGGCCCAAATTTTAACTATCTGTCTCCATCAATGGATAGCGTATGCATCTGATTGGTCAGTTTCAGTAACAACCTGTCAAGAGATCATCAGAATCAACCAGGAGCAGCTGCTCCTGATGTGATCCTCTCCAACCATTGGCTGGATCTCTTCATCCAGACACTCAAAAGCTCCATTCACTCACCTCTGCGATGCTCAGTCATCAGCCTTGCTCTGTGGCTTACCTCCCGATCCGCACTAGCGCATCATCCACGTTCTGTTCTAGACTCCATCTGCTTCCTGCAGTTAGGAATCTGCTCCAGGCAGCCAGTTGTAACTTCTCTGGTTTCCCTGCTCCAACCTCGTCCTCCATCCCTGTTCCCGAGAGACCTTCGGCTCCTGCCTCGCTCTGCGGTTGGAACATCCATCTTCCCAACAGTGATCCGTCTGATCACTGGCGCTTGACAGGATGACTGAGCCTCCGACTAATGTTCCAGCGGAGCTAGAAACCCTCCGTGCCGAGGTGGTCCATCTGAGGAGCCTGGTTGAACGTCTCAACTCCAAGCTGGAGACCATCTCCGAAGCCCACATCCGTCTGGCTGGGCTCGTCAACATGCTCCAGCAACGGCCGTCTCCCACCGTCGAACCACGGGTTTGTCTCCCAGACAAATGAAACGGCTCTGACGGAAAACCCGACGGTCTGATTGCAACCCTGGACATGTTATTCGAATGCCAGCCAGTCATGTACGCTGCGCCGGCTTCCAGGGTGGCCCTGCTTACCTCGCTGCTGTCCGGGAGAGCGCAGGAGTGGGCCGCAGCGCTCTATAATCAGAAGTCACCATTGTGCAATGACTACTCGCTGTTGGTAGCGGAACTCCGGAAGACCTTCGCCCCGCCGTGCAGCGAGGTTGACACGGAGGGTCAGCTTCTTCACCTGCGTCAGCGCAACCAGCCGGTTCACCTGTTCGCCGCCGAATTCCGCACCCTGGCCGCCAAACTGTCCTGGGGCGACGGCGCGCTGAAGTCCATCTTCCTGGAGGGGTTGGCCGGCTACATTAAAGATGAGATGGTGGGCCGGGAGGCTCCCAAGACGCTCGATGCAGCAGTGACCCTGGCACTCGAGATTGACCGGCGTGTAATGTGCCGCCCCAAGCAACCGGCCCGCTCTCCAACGCACCGCCCCTTTCAGTCCCGCTCAGCTGAGGCCAGCTCTAGCACGCCACGCCCCCGTCCGGAGGAACAAGAGGAGCCCATGCAGCTCGGCCATCTGCCCCCTGAGGAGAAGGAGAGGAGGCGTAGAGAGAGATTATGCGCCTACTGTGGGTCTCCAGCGCATGCCTGGCGTCACTGTTCGCTCCGACCAGTAAAAGATCAGGCCAGGTGAAGGTAGGAGGAATTTCATCTGGCACCACAAGACCTAACAGTTTCCTCCTCTCCGTCCAGCTCCTCCACCCTGATCCAGACCACACATGCTCTGCGCTGCTGGATACCGGTGCAGCAGAGAACTTCATCTCCACTCAGCTGGTGGAGAGACTAAAAATGCCTCTGCAGCTGTTACAGCGACCCATACCGGTGACCTCCATCGATGGCCGCCCGCTGCAACCCAGCCCCATCACACACCGCACCACCGAGGTTCAGATGTGGATCGGTGATCATACTGAACTCATCAGCTTCCTGGTCATCGTTTCCTGTTCCACACCACTCATCCTGGGATACCCCTGGTTCAGAACACATGACCCCCAGATCTCCTGGTCCACACAGCAGATCCTCGGCTGGGGTCCGTCCTGCTCACCCCGCGGTCTCCGCCCAATGTCCACCAGGGGAACAGAGGTCGATCCAGTCCCGGCCCTGGAGGGGATCCCCCCCCCATACCGGGATCTCGCTGAAGTCTTCAGCAAGAAGAGAGCCTCTCAACTACCACCCCATTGATTACCGGGGCCTAAATAAAGTGACCATTAAAGATCGTCATCCACTTCCTCTGGTTAATACTGTGTTAGACTCTCTGTCCAAAGCCTCTGTCTTTACTCGCCTCGACCTGCGGAACGCATACAACCTAGTCCGTATTAGAGAGGGTGATGAGTGGAAGACGGCGTTCAGCACTCCCACCGGCCACTGGGAGTACCAAGTCATGCCTTTTGGCCTGTGTAACAGTCCAGCAGTCTTTCAACGCCTTCTGAACGACGTTCTCAGAGACATGCTGGGACGGTGGGTGTATGTCTACCTAGACGACATCTTGGTCTATTCCACGTCAGAGGTGGACCACACCAGGCATGTCCGAGCCGTCCTCAAACGACTCCTCCAGAATCACCTCTACTGTAAATTAGAGAAGTGTGCCTTTCACGAGCGCTCCACCACGTTTTTGGGTTATGTCATCTCACCCGACGGTGTGGCCATGGACCCTCAGAAGGTGTCCGCAGTAACCAACTGGCCGCTTCCTACCACACTAAAACGGTTGCAGTCCTTCCTCGGCTTTGCTAATTTTTATCGGCGGTTCATCCGCAACTATAGCTCTATCGTGGCTCCACTCACAGATCTGACCAGACCAACTGCACAGCCGCGCCCATTTCACTTGCCCCCGGAGGCCAAGAGGGCATTTCACAGACTGCTCCGGCTCTTCACTGCGGCGCCAATCCTACTCCATCCGGATCCCACCAAGTCATTTACTGTTGAGGTGGATGCCTCAGAGGTCGGTGCTGGCGCCGTACTGTCCCAACAGGGTCCGGACCAGAAGCTCCACCCATGCTGCTTCTTCTCTCGGAAGTTCGCACCTGCACAACAACGCTATGGGGTTGGCGACCGTGAACTTCTGGCCATCAAGTGGGCTCTGGAGGAGTGGCGCCACTGGCTCATGGGCACGCCAGAACCGTTTCTGATCTGGACTGACCATCAAAACCTCATCCACATCCGGAACGCTAAACAACTGAACCCCCGTCAGGCCCGGTGGGCGCACCTATTTGAACACTACAACTTTCACATCTCCTATCGACCGGGTTCAAAGAATGGGAAGGCCGACGCTCTCTCTCGGTGCTTCTCCCAGGACCCCATACCATCCCAACCAGTTCCTATCATCCCCCCACATAAGGTCCTGGCCGCCCTCCGATGGCCTTTAGAAGATTCCATCCGATCGGCTCTGGCCCACGAACCAGCACCACCCGAAACGCCGGCCAACCGCCTCTATGTCCCAACCCGCTGCCGTCAGGAGGCCCTCCTATGGGGCCACGGGTCACCGGTGGCTGGTCATGCGGGGGTGAAGAGGACTCTTCTGTTCATCCGCCGTGCCCTGTGGTGGCCCACCATGGGGAGGGATGTCGAAACCTTCGTCAGCGCCTGCTCGGTTTGTGCCAGAGCAAAATCCCCTACTCAGCCCGGGACCGGTGTACTCCGTCCTCTACCAGTCCCATCTTGACCATGGTCACATATCGGGGTAGACTTTGTCACTGGGCTGCCTCCTGCTGGCGGCATGACCACCATTGCAACCTTTGTGGACCGCTTCTCCAAGGCAGTCCATCTGGTCGCCCTGCCTGGCCTGCCCACGGCCAAGGGGACAGCAGAGCTGGTCCTCGAGAACATAGTGCGGCTCCATGGCTTCCCCCAGGACATCGTCTCCGATAGAGGCCCCCAGTTCACAGCATGGTTCTGGAAGGCCTTCTGTCGTCTCATTGGTGCCACCGCAAGCCTTTCTTCTGGCTACCACCCAGAGACCAATGGACAGACAGAGAGGGCCAATCAGATGGTGGGAAAGTACCTCCGCTGCTTTGTCGCCTCGCAGCCCACTTCCTGGCCACGGGTACTGCCTTGGGCTGAATTGTCCCTAAACATGCATGTCTCATCCGCCACTGGGTTGTCACCATTTGAGGTCTGCAACGGCTATCAGCCTCCCCTATTCTCCCAACAGGAACCTGAAGTGGAGGTCCCAGCAGCCCAATCGTTCATCCGCCGAGCCAAGGCTGCGTGGATCCGGGCTAAAGCTTCAATTAAGCGCGCTAACGCCGGGTACGTGGCTCAACATCGCCAGCGTCACCGACCCTGTCCCGCGTTCCGGCCCGGAGACCTTGTCTGGCTCTCCACACGGCACCTCCGATTGCCCTCGGGGCCTCAAAAATTGACCCCCCGCTTCGTGGGTCCCTACCCAATCATCCGACGCATCAACTCGGTCACCTTTCGCCTCCGACTCCCAGCGTCCCTGAAGATTCACCCGGTCTTCCACTGCTCCCTCTTCAAACGCCACCTTACCTCACCTCTCTCCCCCCCGGAGGCTCGCCCACCACCTCCTCGTCTCATCGATGAGGGTCCAGCCTACACGGTTCGGCGCATCCTTGATTCCCGTCCTCGGGGAAGAGGATTCCAGTACCTGGAGGACTGGCAGGGATATGGTCCAGAGGAACGCTCGTGGGTTCCGTCCCGCCATATTCTGGACTCCACCCTCATCAAGGACTTCCACCGCCTTCACCCAGATCGTCCGGGCCCTTCAGGGGCCGGGCCTCTAGGGGGGGGTCCTGTCAAGAGATCATCAGAATCAACCAGGAGCAGCTGCTCCTGATGTGATCCTCTCCAACCATTGGCTGGATCTCTTCATCCAGACACTCAAAAGCTCCATTCACTCACCTCTGCGATGTTCAGTCATCAGCCTTGCTCTGTGGCTTAGCTCCCGATCCGCACTAGCGCATCATCCACGTTCTGTTCTAGACTCCATCTGCTTTCTGCAGTTAGGAATCTGCTCCAGGCAGCCAGTTGTAACTTCTCTGGTTTCCCTGCTCCAACCTCGTCCTCCATCCCTGTTCCCGAGAGACCTTCGGCTCCTGCCTCGCTCTGCGGTTGGAACATCCATCTTCCCAACAGTGATCCGTCTGATCACTGGCGCATGACAAAACCAGAGATTGCTTCACCAGAAAAGGGCTCTATAGTCGCTGTAATCAGTAGTTAATGCAGCACTTGGCCACTATATGCTTTATATTGAAAGGATAACTTATCTAATCTGTTCCTTTGCCAAATTTTGAACACAAGGAGGTGTAGAGAAACAACAAAAAATGGCTGTTGTGTTTTGTTTCCGTGTGTTTCTAGAGTATTCTTTAATCTACACTTCTAGTAAAAAGCTTTACAGCTTAATCAAAACTGACTTTTTGTCGTTCATTGCTCCTTGAGGAAGAAATGCATTCACAAGCCTAGAAAAAAAAAAACAGAAACTGTGCTGTGTAGGCAGTGGGTAGAGACGCCATGAAAACTTAGCACCCCCAGCTGTCCTAGTCCTGAGCAACGCTGCAAAAAAAGTAGAGAATGCAGTGGAAGAGCGGAGTACCAAAAACAGAAAACGTCTCCGTCATTTCGTCTGCGTCTGAGAGCAAATTTGCGGTTGGAGAAGCATAAACTGCTTAACACCTTTGCACAGCACTTTAAAGTAGGAGTTGGATGAACATATTTAGATTTCCAAAAAAGAGGACACTTGGTACTCAAGATTTTTATTTTAACATTTGGCTCAGATGTTAGGAATTTGTTCTGGAACCATTGGGTTTTAGGTTGGAAACCTTGCTGCATCCATCTCGGTCATTGTGTCCTTGGGCAAGGCATTTCACCCACCTGGCATGCTGGTGATGGTCAGAGAGCCTAAATCCAGCACCCTCTCTCCATACGCCCCAGGGCAGCTGTGTCTTCATTAGCTTGAAACAATTAATGTGTGTGTTGGAAGCGATGAATGACTAAATGTAGTGTAAAGCGCTTTGTGGTCCTCTTGTTGAAAAAAAGTGCTGTACAAAAGCAGGCCATTTTCCGTATTTAAGCAAACAATGTCAACATAGTTAAATAAACTTCAAAAAAGGCTTTCATAGCAGAGCAATTATTTTGAAATCTCTGGAAATAAAGATAGAAACAATTACTCTTTTGTAAAAAAACAGCAGTGTCAATAAAAAAGCATATCAAATCAAACTTTATTTATAAAGTTTTTCTCAAATTTCAAAGCTTCTCAAAGTGCTTTACAGCTTAAGATGACCCCACAACCCCCCCTTGCCGAAACACAAAATAACAACATCATCACAACTATACCCCTCCTACCCATCTCTCATGTATGCACACACTGTTTTTTTTTTTTTTTTGCACACACTTAAAAGCAACAATAAACAAAAGCAAAAACGGACTGAGTACAAATGAGCCAAGAAACGCCATCATGGGAGCCATCTGCATCGGCAGCAGCAGATCAGCAGCCAAGGCACTGACCCAGGGCACCCAGCAGTGGGAAGGCCAAGACCCCCACCTCCACCCAAGGACTATCTAGAAAGCACTCAGGCAGCCACTGCCGACCATCGTTCGCGAGCAGAGGGCTCCCACAGAGGAAACACTGGAAGGATGATTAAAATAAGAAGTTAAAATATTAAAATAAACACTAAATAATGAGATTAAGTAGTAAAATACTGATAAAAATGTTAAGACTGGTAGTGCATTAAATGATCAAGTGTAAAAAAATCATAAGATAGGATCAAATAAAAATGCAGAGCAGATAAAACAATAATTAATAGATAATAGTCAGCTAAAAGCTAAACCAAAAATTCAGTCAAATAAAACATGCAGAGCAATTAAAAAGATGTTGTTAAATAATAATCAGGTAAAAGCTCGGCTAAAAAGGTGAGTCTGGAGCCGGCTCTTAAAAAACATGAAAATAACGTTCTCTGTGGCCCTGATGTCCTCTGGCAGCTTGTTCCAGAGGTGAGGACCATAATAATGGAAAGACGACTGAGTGCATGTCCTGACTTTGGGGACGACAAGGAGACGGCTGCCAGAGGAGCGCAGAGACAGCAAAGGTTCATATGGTAAAAGCATTTCTGAAAGATAAGAAGGCCCAAGACTATTAAGACCCTTAAAAAACATTAAAATAACCTTAAAATCTATCCTAAAACATACGGGGAGCCAATGCAGGGATTCTAAGACCGGTGTAATGTGCTCCCGCCTCCTGGTCTTCGTCAGGACACTAGCTGCTGAATTATGTAAAAGCTGTAAGCTTGAGGTAGTCTTTTTAGGAAGACCAGAAAACAGGGCATTACAGTAACAGATTCTATTGATGATAAAAGCATACGTCTCCATATTGGCCAGAGAGAGAATGGGGCGGACTCTGGCAAATTTCTATAGGGGATAAAAACCTATTTTAATAATGTTTTTGATGTGTGGGATAAAAGTCAGCTCAGAGTCAAAAATTACACCTAGGTTCTTCACTTGCAGAAAACCCCCCGCCTGAAGGGAGCAATTCAACATGGTTAAAATCCCGTCTCTAAGTGATCCATAAAATTGCTTAAAAATACTGGTAGGAATACGGTCCAACGCACTTAAAGTGGGACTCACTGAGGAGAAGATTTTATCAAGCTTCCACCAGGACAACATTGTCCAGTGTTTCCTCTGGTAAAGGCTGACACTCAGATTTGTCTAAAACTATGTTAATTTGAGAGGATAAAATATTACATCTGATGGTGTCTACCTTCCCTCTGAAGTGGTCTGCAAACTCCTTACACATTGTTTGAGGCGGTTTTCTGAAATGCACTAGAAGTATGTTTAACAATGTTTTCAAAGGTGGAAAACAAAATTTTGGGATTATTTATATGTTCTGAGGTAGTTCTGGAGAATTATGCATTTCTGGAATTTCTTATAGAGTTAGTGTATGATTTGAGATGTTCTGTGTATATCTGATGATTTATTATGATTTTTGTTTTTCCTCCATTTCCTTTCTTCCACTCTGCAGCTCCTCTTTAATTTTTTACGGTCTTAATTTTTCCACGGTGTTGTACGTTTTTAATGTATATTTACAACTTTAAATGGAGCCATCAGGTCGAGAGCAGATTGAAGCCTACTGTTAAAATCATTAATAATAAAATCACAGGGGGCAGGTAAAGGTACATGAGGAAACTTATTAAAAACTTCAACAAAACCTGCAGCCACTACAGGGGTTAGATGACAGTAGTGTTCAGTGACATACAAGTCAACAACAGAGGAGTATGGCAAGCCAAATGAGCATTTATTCTGATATGTTGATGTCAGACATAATTGTCATGAACATGCAAGCCATTTCTGTCCATTAGTTAACTAGTGAGCCATGTTTGTGTGAACTAGTTAACTAGTGACAGCCCAAATGTACACTAGTTAACTAGTGACAGACCAAATGCTCTCTAGTTAACTAGTTCATGTTCATATCTTACTAGTTAACTAGTATTGCTCCACGTTCCACTAGTTAACTATTTTAAAGACTTTTATATTTTACTAGTCAACTAGTACGGTACAAAAAAGTGTACTGGCTGACTACTGAATTATTCTGATATCTTGATATCAGGCCAAAATGCATGCCATTTTTTTCAACTAGTTAACTAGTGAGCCATATTTGTGCACACTAGTTAACAACTGACAGCAAGCATGTCTAGTAGTTAACTAGTGAAAATATTTTGGCTTTACTACTTAACTAATGACAGACAGAAATGTCCACTAGTTAACTAGTAAAGGCCAAAATACAAACCAATCAGCTAGTTGAAGGTGTTTCTGTCTCACAAGTTAACTAGTGACAGCCAAAAATGTGTACAAGTTTACTAGTGAAGGCATAACTCCTCACTAGTTAACTAGTTGGAGTAGGTCAATGTCACTAGTTACCTAGTGAACCATAAATGGCTTACTAGCTAGCTAGGTGATGACATAAGGCTCACTAATTAACTAGTTGATGCATCCATTTTACAACTAGTTAACTAGTGAGGTCATAAATTGTACTAGTAAACTAGTTCAAGTCTAAATTCACACCAGTCAGCTAGTGGTGCAGAAGTTTAATTAGGAGGCAGAGAATTCCTCAAATTGAGGGTTTCTATTGGCTTCCTATGTCCGAGTAAAATATGACAACCAATCACATTTCTGAATTTCACAAAATCCCACCCACAGCATTTGCATGTTGCACACAAGTTAACATGCTGGCCAAAGGAACTTTAGCTAGTAAACTAGTGGCTTCAGTGTGACACTTACATTTAAACTAGAGAAGGCAGAACTGCTCACTAGTTAACTAGTGAAGACACAAATACCCACAAGTTAACTAGTGAGGTGCAAAAAGTGTCAATTGTTTACTAGTGTGCCCCAAAACACCCACTAGTAAACTAGTGATGGCAATTTACATTCGACTAGTTAACTAGTGAGTTAACGTATTAGAAGACGATGTATAGCAATAGAGCAAGCATATAACCACTTTATAAGCACTTTATCTTACATTCATTTTTAGGGTTCCTGTAGGAAATAGGCTATAAACATAAGCGTTGTTTAAACATTTCCCCAGCATAATTTATAAATTCTAGTTTTGTCCCCACCATATAAAAACCAGATGTGTAATGTTTTTAACAGTGCAGGTCTAACAGTCACTTATGTTCCCGTTGTTATTTTCATATTATCAATATTCATACTGATATTCCACTATCTTAAACAGTTTGTTTATGTGTGAATGTTGTAGTATTCTTTGCTAAGATTAATGTTACATCAACTAAAGACTTGCATTCAAAGTGGTACTGTATCAACAAGTAACTGGTTAACTCATATCTCTTTAATGCAAGGTGTTTTAGCTGCACCCTCTGCTCCATGAGTCTGTGTAGATAGATGGGTAGGTTTATCAGAAATCGTTATATTTATTGCTGATTGGAAAAATATTTACATAACATCGGCATTAATCTTCAGATCAATGGTTTTGATACATGTACTATACATGCAACTTGATGCGGTTGCAATTATGAAGTAAAATGTAATAAACAAGTTTTTATTGCAACATAACTTTCATTTTTTAACTTTATTTTTTATAATCTGCATGAATTTTTTGTGCTTTTTTATTTTATTTGTTAAATCCAGGCCAGGAATGTGTGTGTAGTTAATTGATTTGTAATACAATTTTATACCATAACTACCTTTATTTATATTATGAAATAAATAAAACTTGATATTACAGATCCAGACCCACCCTGGGCCCTTTTAGCCCCTCTTTATTAACCTCCTTGATACGCCCCTGCTCAGCAGCTCTTAACATTTAGAAATAATCCCTTATAATTCATTCATAAAACTCATAGGAGTCTCTGTTTCAGAAGAGGGTGAGAAAGTAGTTTTTCTCACTTTGGTCGCAGCGCAGCATTTAGTGTGTTGATTTTAAGCTGTGACATCGATTTCTGCCAGACAAGCGCGGTAGATGCGTTTTTGGGCCAATAGAGCTGTGGAAAATATATCCACTACCATCATGCAGCCGAAACAAAAGGAAGATGTGAGGTCTGTTGAAACATTTTTTAATCTTTAATAACTGGGAGAATGTAAATTGAAACTTCAGCTTCTCTCAGTCACATAAAGATTGTTCTGAAAATTTGCGGCTGGCTGCTTCATCATACGTCACGTAGGCTACACGAATCACGTAGGTGACCTGTTTTGGATTAAAAACGGCGAACTTCGGGAACTGGTGATGATTATTTATGACTTGAAATGAAGAAACTGTACCCCATAACACCTTCCTTGGCAAAATGCAAGTGTGACATGTTTTATAATTCATCCCGCTCATAAGAAACAGAGTGTTTATTACAGGCGATGCCATCAGATATCAGGAGAAATTCGGGAATTTGGTGGCTGCGGCAGAACGCACACAGTCAGCTAGAATTTTTATTAAATCTTAGCACAGATACTGACTGGTATTACTTGTATGATAGTCGTACTCAGCAAAGGTGCATTATCCGGCTCAACTCTAATAATTGTGAAACATATGTTAATTGCCTTCTGTCTTGCAGGGACCCAAAACAACATATGAAAGTTGCCTCATGGATCAATAAAGTCTTTTTAAATTAAAATATACTCTTCGAACAGGATTCAATCCACCAACCCCCAAATGCTAGGCGTAGATCTTTACCACTACACCACATGTGCTACACATTTATCAATTAGTAACTGAGTAATATCACCGCTTCGACGTCAGAGACAGACACGCTGTCTTCCGCTGCTTTCAGACTGCAGGCTTAGACTAAATGAAAAACTAAAGACTGTAGACATTAACTGAATGAAGATTACAGAAATGTACCACAACTTTGTCACTAGAAATGTTATTAAAAACATATTTTTATGCTCAAACGATCTTAGTTTATAAAATCTGCTCTAAGAACAGCCTGGACGAAGTCAGCCATGCTTTCTAGGTTTTTGAGTCCTAAATGGACCAATCAACATCCTTGTTCCGTCTTCTTCATTAGCATGCAAGTGCAACATTGCTCACTAGTAAAATAGCTGCCAGTGTTGCATCCCACTAGTTAACTAGTGGCACAAAATGCCAGCCATTTGTGTATTTATTCAAATTCCACTAGTTTACTAGTGTGAGGTAAGTTTTTCTCCAGCTAGTTCACTATGGACAGTGTTTTGTCTTCACTAGCTAACATGTAAGGCTCAATTTGCCCTCTATAAGCTACTGAAAGACATTGTAATGCAGATATGCTCACTAGTTAACTAGTGAGTCTGTCTTGTTCCATTACAAGTGAACTATTAAGGCCAAACATGCCAACTAGTTAACTAGTGAGGGACAATTTGTCACTAGTTAACTAGATAGCTCCAAAAACAGCCACTATTGTGTGTTTTGTGCACACTAGTTAACTAGTGAACTGCTTCACTGCCACACACGCAAACTAGTGAAACTTCAATTGTTCCACTAGTTAACTAGTGGACAAAAATGGTTAGCTTGTTTGTGTTTTTAGGTGTAACTAGTTTACTAGTGAACAAAATATGCATGCCACGAGTTAACTAGCAAGCCGGCGACACACTCACTAGTAAATACTGAGGCCACTAGTTTACTAGCTAAAGTTCATTTGGCCAGCATGTTTACTTGTGTGCCACATGCAAATGCAATTGTGCAATGTGATTGGTTGTCATGTTTTACATGGACATAGGGAGCCAATAGAAAGCCCCAATTTGAGGAATTATCCGTCTCCTAATTAGAATTCTGCGTCACTAGCTGACTAGTGTGAATTTAGACTTGAACTAGTTTACTAGTATAATTTATGACCTGTATAGTTGACTAGTTGTACAATGGATGCATCAACTAGTTAACTAGTGAGCCTTATGTCATCACCTAGCTAGCTAGTCAGACATTTATGGTTCACTAGTCAACTAGTGACATTGACCTACTCCAACTAGTTAAATAGTGAGGAGTTATGCCTTCACTAGTAAACTTGTGCACACTTTTTGCTGTCACTAGTTAAACTAGTGAGACACAAAAACCTTCAACTAGCTTACTGGTATGCATTTCGGCCTTTACTAGTTAACTATTGGGGATTTTCGCTGTCAGTAGTTAACTAGTGTGCATATTTTGACCCTCACTAGTTAACTACTTCACAAAAATATGGCTCACTAGTTAACTAGTGAACAGTAATGGCCTGCATGTTCATGACAATTATGCCTGATATCAAGATATCAGAATAAATGCTCATTCGGCTTTACATAGTGGAGACACTAGTGGACAGGCCATACGTGATGACCAAATCCAGAGTGTGTCCTCTGTTGTGAGGTGGCTGCATGACATGCTGACTAAAATCCATATAATTCAAAAATATTAAAAAAATCTGTTGATAAAGGATCTAAAAGGTTATCTATTAAAGATTAAAATCACCAGCTAAAATGATCTTTTCATAAGAGTTGTGCAAATTTAATAAAAACTCTGAAAATTCTTGAATAAAAAGTGCACTCTTTTTGGGAGGCCTATAAACTGTGACACATAATATCTAAAGAATGCTAAAAACAGAGGCAGTGGTTAAAATGATCAGGTAAAAACTGGTTTGGAAGAAAGGGTTTATGAACTTATAAAAGCATACACTCTAGTCTTTTGTTTTAATCTTGATCCTCTTTAAACAGTTTTAGATTAACTTTAGCTTTACACAACATTATTTTAGTTTTTTGTGACCATGTGATCTACATCTTTGCCACTCTTTGTCACACACAGAAACAAATACACCAGCTATGTGAAGGATGCACTTCCTCACCCATTTGTTTTGAGTGGGTGGTATATCTTTTGCTTTTGTGGTTCGTGCATAAAACTTGCACTTTGATTTTTTTTAAATAGCCACAACATCACACAGCGAACAGCCTGCTCTCTGTTTTATCAGTAAACGGATCAGAACCAGGGACTAGGCAGCAGGACGTCACACGAGAGAAACGTTGTCATATTGAATACATTGCTCCAGTCGGTTAAAGTATGCTTTCCTGATTAACAATCAATCTATGAATTCCTTCCAGATGCCCTGGACAACAATTAATAAGTGGACATGCCTGGGGAAAAGAAGACAGTTTGTCACCCTATACAGGATGGGGTATGAATGCTTAAAGAGTTAAGCTCATGTGTCACCGGGCACATAAATGTTTTTTCTTCAGTAACTGACTTCAATCTGAGAGCATAGAGGAATACATGGTATTTGGCCTCCAAATCCCATTTGGTTGCAGAACCTGAAGATTGCCTCAGTGATAGAAAGGGAGAAGGAAAAAGAAAAAAAAACAGAGAGGAAAGGCCAGGGATGAGATGGTGAGGGTCAAAAACAGAACTAAAAGCGAGGGTAAAAGAGTCAGGGATACAGTGGGACTCAGCTCCGGAAAGGGAGACTGAATGCAAGGAAATGGCAGGAAATTGGAGGAAATAAAATCCACAGGGGTAGAAGGAGGGGGAGGAAGATGAGAAGGTAAGGAAAAAAGAAAAAGTGCCAACAAGAAAGGGATCCTTGGAGATGTGTCCGCTGCACAAGATGGATTGAAAGAGTAAATAGAGGTTAAAGAGGGATAAACAGAGAGATAGCAGCTTGTAGTGAATCCAGACAGAAAAATGTTGCTCTTTTTAAACCTAGGAAAAAATCAGCACGTAATGGAGAAGGGGAAGAAAATGAATGATGTGAATGGAACAAGGGGGAATCGAACATAGAGTGAAGAAAGAACAAAGTGTCAGAGAAATGGTTGGAAGACTGGAGAACCCTGGTTTAAAAGAAAAAAAGAAAGATTGAAAAAGAGTGGAAGAGAGAATGAAGGAAGCCGGTGTGACTGATTTGGCCCAGGCAGCGTTAAAAGGTTGGTCTAATACAGTGGCCGGTGAGGAGAAGCCTGAAGGATACACTCTGTTACAGGAGGCGAAGGGAGAAGGGTGGTGGGGCTGAAATAGTGTTAGAGGGGAGGAGAAGGGACAGCTTTTTTCTGGTTTCTCCATCAAATTCCCAGCTCTGTTTGAGAACAAGCAGCATTGTTCTTTTCTAATGTTTTCTCAATTTGCTCATAAATAACGCCATCCTTTTCCGCTGTCTGTCGTTCGATTTGTTCGTTCAGCTGCATTCTGTCTTCTCATTCAGGGTTGAACCATAAAATGAAGACATCTTCCAAAATTAGTCATGATCAAAGATCCGGGGGGAAAAAAGAAAGCAGAGTCTGGTCTAGACATTTTAACTGTAAACAATGTTGCATCAATTCATATTCAGGAGTGAATTCATGCCAGGAGAGCACTTAGAGAAGTCTCCACTCCTCTCCCAGGACAACCGCCAGCATCAGTGTCAGTAACTCTTAAGACAGATCATCTGCCAGAGCAATGCTGCCACGTCCCCACAAATATTATAATTCACTTAAAGGGTTTACTCCTCTCACTTCTTCCCAGCCTTCATTACCGGTAAATCTTTTCACCACTAGTCCTGTTAAAACTATAAACTTAAGTGTGTTTTGATGCCTGTTTATGCGACAGACGAACATAAGGAGGTGCTTCTTCTTCATTTTTTTTTTTACACAAAATTCAGAAAAGTTTATTTTAATTCAGTTTATAAACTATAGCCTGCATCTGTATCAACATGAGTCAATAGTTTGTGGAACAACCTTCCTCAATTACAGTGGCAAGACTTTTAAGGGTATTTCTGACATTGAAAACCAGTTTCTTTGTAATTTCTTCTTTGCAAAAACAAAACTAAACATCAAAGAAATATATATATATATATATATATATATATATATATATAATATATAATATATATATATATATATATATATATATATATATTAGGAGTGGGACTTTAACATGTCAATTAAGATTAATCACTTAAGATTCATTGCTTTAAAAAAATTAACGCATTTTTACTTCATTCGATGTGGAACATTTGTCTGTAAATGATTTCCTTGGACGTGGATTGCAATGATGCACACGTTTAGCTATAAGGTGAGGCTGTGAATAAAATGGATGACCATCCACTTTTCAAGCCCTCTTGGACTCCGACAGGTTTTCCTTGTTTATCAGGGTACCATACTTAAACTGACTGGTGCAATGTATGCAGGACGACATCCTTTTTGTCATCTGACATCCTCCACGAGTGGCCACTTAATGCCTGGTTCTGATTCGTGTTCAGGCTGAACAGACCGCAGGTGGTGCACCTGTTATGTCGATATGAGTTCCCCTGGCACTTGCTTTACAAATTGCATAAAGGTGCGTTCAAACAGGCAAGCGTGTCTAGGCAGCAGGGCAGCTAGAATCCATGCAAAGTCTATGATACTTACGCAGCAAATGGGCGTCAAGCTGCATCAAACTGGCACGCAGCTGGACGCACGTCGACGCATCAGCGTGTTCCCACGGCTGCTGCTCAGACAGTCCCATGAAACACTGAGTTTACACAGTTTTTATCATCTTTTTGAGACTGAAGCTTTTTACTTTTATTATAGTGAATAGAAAATACTTCTCAGAATATTATTTCAGGTTTTTTTTGTTTCGTTTTTGTAAAATTAAAAAGTAAACTATCACTGGTATTGATAACATTTCTAATTTAGGAGAGTAATTATTTCTATTATTATTTTAAAGTAATTTTTTGTACTCATAAAAGTCTTTCGTACGTTTGTTATTTAACTATTCTTTCTAACCAAAGAGAATGCACACTTTAAAAGGACAATATCAAAAGTCTAGGCCCAGTCCAGAAAGTGTTTCACTTAAAAAGCCAAGTGTCCATTAAACATAAAAAATGGTCACCCAAAAAAAAAAAAAAAAGAAAACTTTTCCTGCTACTATTTTTTTAAAGACAACGTTCTGAAAACAAACTTAAAAGGACACTTCGGTTTTAGGTCTGTCCAGTTTTGGCCAAGGATATATATTTTATTTTACTACTCTTCTGAATTGACAAGCATTTCACTGCATTTTTCAAACATTAAAAAGACCTTTAGATAACAGTATTCACGTCTGTGATGCTTGATTGTCATCCTCCAAAATCCTTTCAAATTTAAATAATTGTGGTTTCATGGGCAAAAATTGTTGTACTTTTAAAATGCTATTAATCGAGATGAATTAATTAAAAAAGCCTCTAATCATTATTAATTTTTCTATCGAGTTCCACCCCTTATCTCAAAACGGCTGCATGGTGCCACAGTTGGTAGCACTGTTGACTAGCAGCAAGAAAGGTAAGGGTTCAAATCCCAACCTGGGCCTTGTTTTCCCCATGTATGCCTGGTTTCTCTCAGGCTTCTTAGCACCATCAAAAACAAAAATGATGCCAAATCCTATGCTGCCCTGTGATGGACTAGAGACCTGTCCAACAGTTGCATTTGTACTGAGATTAAATAACTCACAAGTTAACTCACTTTACCTTTTTGGATCACCCTCTGAGGACAAATGGTTGCATTTTTTTTTTTACTTTAAGGAGCAAAGCAGAAACAGTGGCAGAACATATTCCACACTTTTCATTTTTTTATCCATATCAAAAAATTAATGGGTCATCTATCCTATTCCTTAAATTGTATAATTGTGCTCTACTGACTTTATCTGTTGCATAAAATCATAATAAAATACACAGAAGTTTGTATTCATAATGGGGAAAAATATGTGCAAATGTTTTAAAGATGCATGGAAGCTATCAGGAGGTGAAGTATCCTTCTGTCCCCCTGGACTTCCCCTCCTTTTCCACCCCAGACTGTTTTTGGCCGACTGCCTGGGTACAAGTGCTGTACCTGCACTGCTGGCAAGACGGCGGCTGGAAGACAAACTACCCATTACAGGCGGAGAGGAGATAGAGACAGAGAGGGGGATGTTTGGCTGGAGGGTAAACAGTGAGGGAGAGGGCTGGTTTCATAGGCAAGGGGATATTTCCAAAGGGGGTTGAAGAAAAGCCTGCTACGACATTGATTTGCAATTCCAATGAAGCCTGCTTACAGTGAATTACATAGAGACGCACTCTGGCTTAAGTGTGCATAAATAATCAGGAGCATCCCTGAACTGTAATGGACAGTCAGTCAGTAATGAAGTTAGTGGGACAGACTGCTGTGGAACAACATAAACATAAAAGCATTATGAGACATGCCAGAGTAGATTAGGAGCACTACTGATGAGTTTGAGCTGTGGTATGTAACAACCCATGAGAAAACCACACAACTGTTTTTTACATGTAATTAGATTTTTAATAATAAGGAAAGAGTCTAAATTTAATAGATTCAATCTCCAACAAATCTGCATCTTTAAAACACTTAAATTAGACTAAAATTAAATATCTCATTACGTTTCTGCAGAATAAACCTCTTGCTTTGAGAGTTTCACTGGGAGAGTTTTGTATGATATGTGCACCCAGTTAGAACTCTCCAAAGTAAAAACATGTATTTAAAAAAAATATATATAACATACACTGAATTGAAAAAATGTCACACCTCTTGAACTTTTTCACATTTTACCACATTACAAGTGCAAATATAATTGGATTTAATAATCTAGCTCCATCATACATAAGAGACCTGATTGTTCCATATGTTCCTAACAGAGCCCTTCGCTCTCACACTGCAGGGTTACTGGTAATTCCTAGGATTTCTGAAAGTAGAATGGGTGGCAGAGCTTTCAACTATCAGGCTCCCCTCCTGTGGAACCAGCTCCCAGGGTTTGTTCGTAAAGCAGACAACTTGTCTATCTTTAAAACCAGGCTTAAAACGTTCCTCCTTTACAAAGCTTACAGTTAGAGACAGGTTAACAGGTAGTTAGAGACAGGTTAGACAGGTAGCTAGGAAGAGACAGGTTAATGTTAGTAGTCAGGTAGAGTGTCAAAGCTAGGAAGAGATAGGAAGAGGTAGAGTAGCTAGGTAGAGATAGATTAATGTAAGCCAGGTAGAGAGTGTTAGTAGCTAGGTCTCCTAGTAGCTAGGAGACAGGTTAATGTTTGTAGCATTGCTGCTTTAGGCTAGGCTGTTGGAGGACATTATTAGAGACAGTTCCTACTTTCTCTCCTACTTCTCCCCAACTGCATGATGTGCTGTGAGTTCAAGCGCTAACCTGTTTTCTCTTAGTCTCTTCCTACAGTAGGTGCCCCTGACCCGCCCTGCTTGACGACCCTCACTAAGATAGCATTGCAGTGACGGAAAGTTCTCCACATCCTACAACAAACTTCTGCATCAGTTCTGTTGCTCTTTCTGTGTCTCTGTTCTGCATCTCTGTTCTGTATTCTCCAAACCACAGACGGTCTCGGCAGATGACCGCTTATGCTGAGCCTGGTTCTGCCGGAGGTTTCTTAAAAGGGAGTTTTTCCTTTCCACTGTCGCTTCATGCTTGCTCAGTGTGAGGGATTGCTGAGAATTACACGACGCAATCTTCTGTGGTTCTCTAATTTCTACATTAAACATTGTATTGTAATAACTCTTCTTGTAAAGTGCCTCTGTTGTGAAATGGCGCTATATAAATAAACTGAATCGAATTTAATTGATTTTACTGGGATTTTACAGTATGTGACAGAAAACACAAAGTAGTGCATAGGTGGGAAGCAGAGAGGAAAAGATAGTTTTATATAATTTTATTATCTATTCTGCCCCTTTACAATGATTATCATACAAAGAATTTTAACCAATTGCCAGGAAATATCACCTTGCCAGCCATGGGTAATTCAATCTTGGTGTAAGTCCAACTTTTCCATGAAGGCCTTACAGGTTCTGCAAAAACCGTCTACCTAAAAAGACAAACTGGGCAAAGAGAGCACCAATCAAAAAGGCAGCCAAGACACCCATAGTAACTGTGGAGGAACTCAAATAACCCATAGTTCAGGTGGGGGGAATAGAAAGTTTGATTTTTTTACATAACAACATGAATACATGTTCATGTTTGTTAATGTTCCAGTCAGAGAGGATTAAAAAAATGTCCTCCATGTGAAAAGCTTTTAGAGGCATACTTCAAAATTTCCGGAGCTGTATTTGTAGAAAATAGATGTTCTAAAAAGTCTTAACTAAATACAAATGCACCATACTTTTATCTAATTTAACATTTGGTAAACCATTTACTTTTTTAAGTCAGCAGTTGTTTTTTTGTGTGTTTTTTTTTTTTGGTATGATATTACTGCGATGGACTGGTGACCTGTCCAGGATGTACCCCACCTATCACCCCATGACCGCTGGAGATAGGCACCAGCCCCCTGCTACCCTTTGAGGATAAGCTGAATGGAAGGATGAATGGATGGATGGACAGAAATATTACTTTTGCAACACAGTGCGCATTTTTCTTTTCAAGATCAATGTGGGTAAAACACAAGGTCTCTGATGTTACAAAAGCATTAAATGGCCTCTGATGTCCAAATTTGTTTCCGATTTGGATTTTCTGTTTAAAAAAAGAGGATTAAATAAAGAGGTTGACGAATTTCTCATCAGGAATCTCATAAATTAGTTTTTTGGCTCATCTGTTTAAAAATACTCTTCTTCTTCTGCATCCTTTGGAACATGTTTTGAATGGAGCATCCATTGTATCCATATACAGTCTGCTAGACTAAAGGCAAAAACTGAAGCTCAGAAGATTGTTGAAGGTGGTACACTTTAGTGTGTTCAGTGGATACCAAAATAATGATTGTTTCTGTGGTTACATTATACTCAGTGGAGTAGGTTAATTTAGTGGACCTTAAGGGAAATTCCCAATGAGAGACGACGAGGCGTGGAGGATCCTCGTGGAGGATCCTCGTGGAGGACCCTCGTGGAAGACCCTCGAAGAGGCGGTGCTGACGGACCCACGATGTGGTGGCATAGAAGACCCATGATGTGGCGGTGTAGGAGACGCTCTTGGAGGTAGACAGGACCCACTGGGAGGTTTAGAAGACCCTCTGGAAGGCGTTTCATTACTGACGCCTTTGGAGAGGACAGGAGCTGGAGTCGTGTCTTTACTGACACCCTCAGAGGAGGCAGAAAGTATGAGCATATCCGAGTGGACGTTTCCAGAAGAAACTCCGGTAGGCTAAATCCCACCGGGAGAGACTGAGGGCTTGATTCCACTAGAAGAGTCCACTGGCCGTAAATGGAAAGAACAGCATCCAGCTGCAGACAGCCATTGGAAGGAGCTGTGACCTGCTGCAGGCAGCTTGATGTATCTGCAGCCTGCTGTTGGCGGCCACACAAATAATGGAATCAAAGGGAGACAGGGAGTGATACAGATAGGAAGACAGTCACACAGTGACAGTTTGATTTTTTCTTCTGTCTCTGCCTTGTGTCTATTTGAAATTAGATTCATTAGATTTTTCCCCCTTTTTTTGTCTCTATTTGAGACATTAACTCAAAGTTTTTTAGCTACACACATAGTTGGAAATTGAAAGAAATAAAAATAACAAACTATATATGTATGAAGAATTTACATTCAATAAAAAATGCTACTCATTTGACTGCTCTGTGTATAAATACAGACCAGCCCTGGAAAGAAATTTCTTTCTGGTTCCAAGCTACTGAGCTAGTGAGGTTGCTTGCATATGCACCTTTCTTTATTGCAAATAATTTCTTCTGAGAGTTATGTGGAGCGACTTTCAACTCAAATTCACCTGGTACATTCCCAGAACTCTTATCTATTTCCAATAAAATCTATTGTGGGAGAGTAAAGCAACGACTGATTATCTTGAGAGCCTCTTGGATTTTTCTTGGCCCATAGAGAACACAGCAGTATACTTGAGTTATTTCCTTTAGTCCCATCTTTGAAGAAACTCTAGTACATGAGTCCCCTTTGTTTCCCAGTTTTTCACTCAGGTTTCTTAGTAACTAACAAAAATAAAAATAAACATTTTTTAGTCAACCATGTTACAGTTATTGAATTAAAACCACAAATGTACAGACACTGTGAAAAAAGAGATAGCATTTTTCCCATTAATGTCTAACACAAAATAATAAATTTGCTATTTTGGGTGAATTAGGAAAACTAGAAAGATTTTTTGTGTAAGAAGTGGATTTTATTTATTTATTTATTGTTTTCTTTGAATTCAGAAGTTCACATACCATCGGATTAAAATGCCTTTAAATAAAGTTTACGTCTCAACTGTGGCCACAGGTCTGGTTCAATCTCTGGTTCCATTTTGAGATGCCTGAAGGTGCCACAACTATTTGTTCAATCAATTTTACGCAAGAATGCAGACAAGGGGAATGTCAAGCTATCATAATGTTTAGAAAATAGAATGGCTTCTATGTGTCCCAGATAGAAATGTGAGTTTGTACAAAAATGTATCACCACCAGACCAAAAGCAACTTTGTGAAGCTACTTGCTGAAGTTTGTCACTATCCACTGGAAAACAAACTGTTCCGAAATTAGGAAGGAAGATACAGTTTCTTCAACTGAAACAAAAAGTATAAATATTATTTGCAAATGGGATTACAAACTTAATTTTGTTGGGTGGTCTGATAAAACTTAATTACCACGATGACCACTGTTACATTCGGAGGAGAAAGGGGAAAGATTGAAACCCCAAGATCACCATTTCAACTGTTTACCATTTACTTTACTGTTGTACTGACAGTTACGTGGGTGGCAGTATGATGTTGTGTTTTTTTTCCTTCTCTGATGTAAATCCAGCCCACTTCACAAAATAAAAATCACAAGTAAAAAATACAAAATATTAAAACAACATGTCATATCAGTCAGTTAGATAAAGGATACATTTGGTCAGAAAAGGTTATTCCAATTTCAATTCAATTCAGTTTATTTATATAGCGCTAATTCACTACAGATGTCATCTGAAGGCACTTTACAAGATAAGTCATTTCAATAAAATTACGCAAAAATTCCAATTAGTTAAGCATTTTCTGTGTAAGGAATCCCAGCAGACTGATATTCCAGATGAATGACTCAATACATATCACCAAATTAGTTTCAAAATGCCTTAGAAACAACAAAGTCAGTATGTCGGAGTGGCTATCACACATCTGATATCCGTCCCACATAAAATTTGTGGTTAGAGCGAAACATTTGTGTGCAAGCAAGGTGACCTCAAACCTGACTCAGTCACATCAGTTCTCTGGAGGAATGGGCAGATATTTTGGAACAAGTCATAAAGGCAATTCTACTAAATACTAACAAAATATATGAAAATGTAAGAATTTGTTAAATGGTCAAATAAATCACTTATTCTTTCCAAATTTAGCAAATACAAATAATCTTAATATTTTAAATGATTTAAGACAAGAAAAAGTTTAATCTGATTTCATGTCAAGCAGTGAAAGTGAAAACATGCAGCTTTTAATATTTTGTGCTTGTAAGAACAATGGAAACGTGTTAAACATGTTTAACACATAAACACACTACTGTACATTGAGCAGTTTTTGTTAAGTCTGCCTTAATGGAGCTGGTGTGGGACAGAAATCCAGTTTGTTGGCTGAAAGTTAAACATTCATCGCCTCAGCCATCAGTGCTGAAATGAGTATAATCTCCCATTTTCAGTGGAGTTATATGTACACAGGCGTGTGGGTAATAGCCTCATGTGAATAGTAAGCCAAGGACTGGCACTGAGAAGGCTTGTTGTACACAAAGACAGCAGAAACGTCTTTCCCCTAATCTGTAAGGTTTTTGTCCAAGAATAAATATGGAATAAAAAGAGCATGTGATCCACTGTGAGAATAAAAAAGAAAAAAACTATGGCAGAATGAGTGGATAGGTTTGGAAATGGCAGGTAAGAATAAGATGTATGAAAATAAAATACACATTTGAGTTGCCACTGTTTTACATATTCTCGCCTTCATAGACACAATGAGGCATGATGCGAAAAAAAAGGATGGAGGGAGTGTAAGACCAAATGGGAGAGTAGAGACGGGTGGCAGCTAAATGTTGCCATCAGTCAATTAATTAATGGCCCATATTGAGCAAGCATGTGAGCCCTTGTGTTAATTCAGGGCTTAACCATATCTGCCAACAATCAACTCAACCATGTTTGGTTATGTCAAGAACTAATTCAATGACTTAAGTACACCAAAACATCACCAGAGGTATTGGCCTTACACACAAAAAACTCCTGGGTTATTTCTTCAACCCATTTTCTGGGTTATTTGTGTTGGGTTAAAATTATGGGTTATTTTTTCAGAGAGTAAGCATTTTCTGGGTTATATGGCTAATATTTTGACCCAAATCCTGGGTTGTTTGGGTTTCTGGGTTATTTCTCAAAGAATAACCCATGTTATGGGTTATAGGGTTGGCTCTCTCTCTAATGTATTTTTTTTGTTGGAGTGGTGTATTTTATGGAGTTATTATATTATAATGTCAACAATTCTCTATAATATGAACAATCACATTATCAGTTGTGTACAAGTACAATATAGACATACACATGAGTCTACCAGAAATTCAAAAGAAGAGGAAGAACGACACCAAAAATATGTGTTTTTAGTTTGTGTTTGGCTGCAGGAAATTACGTTGGCGCAGTGGTTAGCATTGTTGCCTTGCCTCAAGAAGATTGTGGGTTCGTTTCCCGGCATGGAGTTTGCATGTTCTCCCCGTGCATGTGTGGGTTCCTTCCGGGTACTCTGGCTTCCTCCCACAGTCCAAACAGTCAGGTTAATTGATCACTTTAAATCTCAGGTGTGGTTGTTTGGCATGGTTGTTTGTCCTAACTGTCCAGGGTGTACCCTGCCTCTTGCCCGTTGACAGCTGGAGATAGGCACCAGCACCCCCATGACCCCTGGAAGACTAAGCGGTTCAGAAAATGGATAGATGGAAAGCTGCAGTAAATGAGTTTTATTTTCTGAAATAAGGCTTACTGGCATAGTAACCCATAATGGGATATATTTGACCCAACTCCTGGGTTAAAAAGGGACCAACTATTTTTTGGGTTATTTCAACCCATATATTGAGTTGTTCTTTTGAACCAGAATTTGGGTTATATTACCTACAATGTTGGGTTTTTTTAACCCAACATTTGGGTCAGGTATTTAACCCAGAATTTGGGTCAAAAAGAATGACCCAATTGTCTGGGTTGAAATAACCCATAAATTAGTTGGTCCCTTTTTAACCCAGGAGTTGGGTCAAAAATAACCCATTATGGGTCATTTTTGACCCAGGAGTTTTTAGTGTGTAGTTTTAGCTAAGTGCTCCAGATTTAAATAAAAATACAAACCATGAATTTTGATGTTATGCTTTTGAAGGGATCTGGATGCTTTAGGAACCAAGGCTTGATTTGCAGATGTTGGAATGAAAGCTAAATTAGATTACGAATTGTACTTAGTTTTAACTAGTTAGCACTATCGATTTATGTGTAAACCAATAAAACAATGTAAGGAAAATTAAAACATTCTTTGGATCAAGAAATATTTGTTTGAAAATTATCTGGATAAGAAGTCACTGACCTTTGGAAAATTACTTCTATTCGGATTGATCACGGCAGTACACAATCTAATTCCAGTATTTTGATGCATTAAGAGGTCTCAAACATGGCTAATAAGATTAGGTTCTGTTCTTAAATTTCTTTGAACCAATGTCTGTTTGAACACCTTCGATTGTTTATTAATTGAGAGCAAGCTTGGGCTGAACACGTGGGCTTGTCATAGCTAAAGCTCCCTGCAAAACATGTGGGGCATTTGGAACTGCTCTAATACATGTATTTAAAATTTAACAAAAAAAGGGGAAACTTGAGTAATTCAATTGCAGGACTTAAAACAAGTCTTTAACAGGAAAGTCTTTTAAACCACTGGTCAAAACTTCGGCCGACAGGCCAGGTTTACCCAAAGATAGCAGATGCATATTAACAAGTTAACAACAGTAAAACAAACACCTTTAAAATTAGTTATCCTAAAAAATATATCTCTGCCAGATAGATCTTATGAATGATTAAAGTTCTCCAAGTTGTCTCCGTGTCGATGAGGAAAGGGGGTCGGGCGACGTTTGCCTAGCGGCTAACAATGGCTGCAGTAGCTGGTTACAGTGGGCCTCCCGGCCATTGGGGATGCAGTTAGCTCGTCCTCCGATTTGGCAAAGCAGCGATCAGCACCAACTTTCTTTCAATGAACTGTACTTGTTTGGCAGTTTCCAGCATGGCAATTCTTATCGGATCTGTGGCGTCGAATAACTGTGTCTTCGGCTGGTTCTGACCTCCACCGCATGTGATTTTCAACTCCCGTTTCTCAGTGGTCAGCGCTCTGAAACTCAGGGAACCTTTTGTCGGGGTTTGAGGATAAAACAATGGGTTTTTTTATCAATCTTTGAGGTTCACCTGGTATCAGCAGTCTTTGAGCTCCTTGGAGCTGGTTTCTCCCAGAAACTCGTGCCTTTCTCCGCCCGTGAAGGAAGGTGGTTGCTTGCGTCTCCCCGTAAAGAGCACGGCTGAAGGCTGCTTTGAAAAAGGCCAAACTTCCAGTCAAGGGCCTGCTTATATAGACTCTGCCCCCCACTTCCTGTGGGAGTGGGGTTTCTTATTCTGTGGTGCTAGAGTGCAGATAAGTGGCACCCGATGGCTGTGTGACCCAACACATTGAATCTTATTTGCTAAAGATATATTATATATATAATATTATATAATATTATCTGTGAAATTCTGAGGCAGACATAGCTGCAAAAAAGTTTGATCTGCTTGCCTTTGTCGAGGCCCCATCTCATGAGTCCTTGAAATTGTGTTGTAAGGCCAAGCTACTGCAAATAGCTGTGCACCATAAAGTAATGTTGGTGGTGCAGATATTAAAGAAGGATCTGAGGAGTTTATTGCCTGATCATCTGTTAGAAACTAGTCTGCTTCATGAAGAAGAACCACAGGTTTTGAACCAAAAGCTGAGCAGAACTCCCCTTACTCTTCCAAAGTATGATCCACCAGAAGCCAGAGAGGGAGCCAGGACCAAAAATTCAGCTGGCCCAACTGCATCTGGAAGCTGAGAAAAAAAAAAAGCAAGCACATGAAATGGAGATGAAGGTACGGAAGCTAAAAATTGAGATCAATGCAGAGACTGATGTGCACATTCGCAAGCTGGAGCTGGAAGCGCAGGCAAGTCTTCATACATCTGTAATACTGATCACCAACATGCCTAGGCAGTTTAATTAGTGGTGTGAACCTACATTTGTAAGCAGGACTATCTGGATCGTCAGAAAAGAACCTTCTACCTTACAGCATGGTTTTGGTAAACACAACATAAAGCAGTTTAACTATCATAAAAGGGTTTGGCAGTCCCACATATTTCATAGTGTTATATGCTAAATATTCTAACTGTGGACACCTCCAGTGTGCGAAAGTAAGCAGAGTCTGTCATGAGACTGGCTCCAGGATCTGATGGATCATCTACTCTAACTCTCAACATGTCTATTAACTATAGACAGCGTAGTTTGTCAGCTGGAGACCTATGAAATATTATTAGTGTCCTTTTTTCTGGTTGTGGAGCCTACAGTGCTGAAAATATTAACGATGCTGATATATTGTTACTTCACCTCCATGTAGTGCAGTCTTTTGACAGTTGTCAGCTAACAACAACAGTATCAGTGGGGGTGGTCAGTCTTTTTGCCCTCCAGCTAGAAGATGGGGGGCAGGAGCTTGAGCACGTGATATCACGTTTCAATGTGTCTATACCCTTTATCAAAAAGGAAGGTTTTAAGCCTGGTCTTAAAAGTACAAAATATGTAATTGAAAACTGGGAGCTGGTTTCACAGGAGACGACCTTGATAACTGAAAGATTTGCCTCATATTCTACTTTTACCACCAGTAAACCTATTGTCTGAGAGCAAAGTGCTCTATTAGTAAGATATGGACTAATCTGATCCATGATGCATATCGGTGATCATGGTATGTCTGAGTAATTGAGAGATAAAGAGATTACGAGAGAGATAATAACAACAACGTATCTTAAATGAAATATTAAGATATCAGTTTCCTTTTCAACAGGTACCCCACTATTACAGATACACATCACGATGCACAAAAATATCAATCTCCATTGCAGGATTTGATCAAAGTACAAGGATTTCTGAAAGTGCTACTGTTTTTACATAAAAAATCACATGGGTCACCTAATTTCAAAGTAGCCCCAGCATCCATGAGACAAAAAATGGATGGGATTGGATGAGTTTCACACACGTACCAAATGCTGAGGGAAGTTTTACTGTCATTAAAGCAACAGAAATGTTCTGCCTAACAGTTGCATATGTACACAGAAGTTGGCCAGTAGTTAAGGTCAGCATTGCAGCACCTTGGACAGCAAACTAACCACTGAAAAGCAAGTGAGGCAACCTGCACACCTGACCTAGTTAGAACCATTCTGTCAAGGTGTGTTGGACCAAAGCTCCAGCAAACTGTTGTGAAAGAAGGACTAAAATATTTGTTTTAAATGTAATGTTATTAAATACTAAGGACACTTAGAGAAAGATAAAAAAGGAGTTTAAAAAAAATTATATTATTTTGGCAGTCATTTAATTATTTTCTGGTAAATCTATTTGATCTGAAACAAGAAACATTATGTCTAAATGAATTTCAAACTGGAAATAAATGTATGTAAGTTTTTATACAGTGCATGTACATGTAGGAGTATATGATTTCAAAAGCATTGTTTAGGCAACCGTTAAAACATTGACATTTTATACTTAATACTATTTTGTTCCTTGTGATTTCGAGAAGTTTGGAAGCAGTTACAGAGCAATGTAGATGAATGTAGTTTCTTTTGTTTCGGTTACCAGAAGGAAAAATCTTTAGAGGATATGTAATCTTATTCAGAATATGACTTACAATGTAGAACATATTGTCTGTACATTCCTGTTGTTTTCCATGCTTTATTATGTAAAGCTAAGAGAATTTGGCAGGTATGTTTGATCCAAGAATTCCGCAGGTTACTTGAGGAAAGCATTTTTCTATTATGACCTTCTTTAAATTTCTAATTCTCTTGCTCTCCCTCACCAGCTTCTGATTGAGCTATTAAGCCGGCCTAGACGGCTGATTAATATACTGCATGTGTCAGGCTAAATTGATTCATTGAAGTAAATGATTTGATGAGAGGTCAGTCCACAAATCTTCCTGGACTAATGTGAAGCTAATGGCGAATGACAACAGGACTGAGCAAAACACTGGGACCGGTTGCGTCTTCAAGGTCAGATGAGTGGGTCATTTAACAGTTTGGGTAAAAGTTAAAGGAACTAGGTACGTTGGACACTGAGGAGAGTAGCTCTTAATGTAATACATCTTTTGAATAACAGGATTTATATCATGATGGAATCCTGGTGAATGGGATTTGGCTCACATAATGAAACCTACTGCTGTACAACAAAAACATTGCTCAGGAAACCAATGAATCTATTCATCCAATTTCAATTTTTTCCTATTTTCTCACAATCAAAAACTTCAGTGCCTTTTACTAAGATTTTATGACGACCAGCAGGCAGTGGCAGATGTTTGTAAAATGAAAGACAAATGATTCATGGTTTTCAGATTTTAGTTTCAAATAAAGATCTAATAACTGGAATACCATACTTAAACTGTAACTGAACCCCATGAAAAAGCATTATCCCGCCCCCAGGTAACATTTGAAAAATTCTAGCAAAGTGGGCAGGGCCAGGAGGCACAGAGGGGCAATGGCCAAGTGTTGAAGCATGAGGTGGGAAGAGTTGGGGTGCGGGGGTGTCGAAGTCATGGCTGAACCAACCTGGCCCCTGAGCTCCATAAAGGCTTTCTTTAGGGGAGAAATCACGATCTCTCTTCTCTGCCATCCACCAGAGGTAAAGGGAAGCTTTATGGAGTGCAGCGGCCAAATGCCGTATCAGTTCGAGCTGTTGGCTCAGGTCACTGAGTCAGCACTGCATGAAGCCAGAGTTGCTGCAGAGGGAGACAGGATCGGTCTAGCCTCTGAGTGGTAAAGTTAACAGAGGCTAATGTTCAAAACACCTACCATGGCTCTTCAGCTGTAGGCTTCTGTAAATCCAATATGTTTGCTCTAACTACTTACACATTTTTCGGTTAAAATCACTCGCCGTTGTGGTCCTCCATAGTGTGATATACGGTATTCAGTTTCTCTGTTTCTGTTAGCGGTGTGTCTCGCACACAAGATACACATTTCAGCTTGTCACAGGGCGTTGCGAGTGTGCCAGAGAGAGGTCGGGCGTCTCTGTGAGACCATGACTGTGACATAAACAATGGAAAAGATGTACCACTTCCAGCCAAACACAAATTTCAAATGTAGTACCACACAATGTCCATGAGTGGCAGCAATAAGACATTTAAGACCAAAAAATTTGGAATTTAACAAGTTTACACGGAAATGTAAAAAAATGCCCTGAAACCTAAAGATTGTTTTAGTAAAGACCCCTTTATACAGTTTATAAGCAAAAAAAAAAGTTGTTTTGGGGTTTAGTTACTCTTTAATATGCTTTAATGTTCCTTATGTCTTCTATGTTGTTTTTGTATTTTATTGTTGCTTTATTACTGCTTTTATTTTTGCTCTAATCACCCAGAGCATATTGAATTATCTTGTTTCTGAAAGTATGATATAAAAATCAATTTGACTTGCCATAAGTCAGTACTTTGTAGAAACAGCTTTTACTGAAAATAGAGTTCCATGTGTTTTGAGGTATGTCGCTACAAGCTTTACTCATACAGAGACTGAATTCTTTGACCCATTCATCTTCACAAAATGCCTTTAAGATTATTAAGATTGGACAGAGGGCATCTGGTAACATCACTTTTCAATTCTTGCTACAGATTCTCTGTAATATTTTGAATTGGGCATTTGAATGCCTTAATATGCCTTGATTGCAGCTCTTGCTAAATAATTAGGTTCATTGTTCTACTGGGAGGTGAACCTCCAAACCAGTCTCAAGTCTTTTACAGCCTCTATCGATCTCTCCCAGAAATTTCCTGTATTCAGCCTTATCCATCTTCCCACTAGCTCTGATCTGCTTCTCTGTCCTTGCCTCCCCACAGCACGATGCTGCCACCACAATGTTTCACCAAAGCTGTTCTAGGAAAGCCTTGCCACTCTCTATTTAGTTCCATTGTAACGAAATTTGGTTGCCGTTCCACAAGGGTTCCACTGGGGCCGATCGCCATGAGTTCAAGATGAATGGGAGTCTATGGGGCTAGTCGAATAAATTTGTATCTTTCACCCGATTGCCGTTGATAAATCTAATTTGATTGTAGGTTTTCGCAAGTTCAACATTGGTAATACATCGAAAGCCGAATGAACCAGTACGTATGTCCTTTCGTTTTCTTACAGGTTGAGTTGTTGTTGCCCATAACACGCTAGCATTTTGATAATGAACACTGATTGGTCAGTGAAGGACTGATTACGACCAGAGGGACCACTTGACGGCATTGTGGCATCCAAAGCAGCACCAGAATGTTAAGGTGGACTTGTTCACCGAAAGTTTTTTTTTTTCAACCTAACACCTTTTTTTTGGGCGCTAGCACTGTTATCTGCCTATGGTTATGTATGTACTGTAAAATCTAAACGGAAAAATAAGGATTGCCGTAAAGCGGTATCTCTGGTCGTACGATGTGAATGACGTCATTGACAGTTTAAATTACTTTTCAAAGCAAATAAGTGAATCTAACACCAAGCAATGTTTAATTTCTTTGCATCTCCTTTTGAATACAATATTCAAATAACTAGACAAAAAAATATATCCTGAGAAAAGTGGATTTTGAGGGGTATAGACCTCCATTCATTCTGTACTCATCATGAGAGCGTCCTCATATAGAACCAGAGAGAGACTGCAACCAGTTCAGAACCCGGAAGTACCATGAGAGTGGGAGTTCTCTCTTTATTAGAATTTCTCTGGTTTTAGTAAAGGGAGTGTGGACTTCGCGCTTAACAATTTGTCTCCCACCGGATTTGCAGATCTCTGAAGTTCCTACAGAGTCTATATGGGTGTCTTGGCCATGTCTTGTTGGTTTGCATTTGCCGATTCAGCAAAATACTAACCCATGGGGTTCAATGTACATGGATGCAATATTTGTAGATCATAAAAAATACTACTTTTTTGCAGTACTGTATGGCAAATTCTGCATTTCAGATTCATGCATCAGCAAAAATTGATTTTAGAAGATAATAATATCTGATCCCTCTGAGAAAAAAGTATATCTGTAGTCCTCATATTTGTCAATATGGGATGCATCAGTTGCTGGAATGTATCTACTTCATTCTAGCCCGCTTGAGGGCCCGACCAACTATCTCTTTTAATTTCACCTGATTACTGCTTTCTAATTTCAATGAACTCATGTTATATCATTAGAAAGCTAACAGACTTCCGATTTCAAATATGTCAGTCAGTCATGAAAATGATCTGTAATTGTAGGCAGGGCGAGCACTTTTACTAAACTCCTGCCTCCAAAAAGAGAAAAAAAAGTGCAGCTTACCACTTGGTAGTCAAATAAACATGACAAAACTGATCTATTTGGAACAAAAAAGGTCCTTTTACATCCATACGAGCCCAGTTAATGCAAAACTTTCATTTTTGCCGTGTTTCTTCCGTTTTTAAGGCTATCTCCAAAACCCCTCCCGGTTTGTAATTTCTCCCAGGAAACTCCCGTAATTTGCATGTCCCAAATTCCTTTATAAATAATCGGACCAAAATGTTTGTCTAATGTTGACACACACCATAACATTTCAACTGTTTTTCATTTAACAGCATGAGCCTACCATGCTATTCTCCAGTGCCTTCCGGGGGAATTCGGAGATGTTTTAGGGCAATTCTCCTTCACATGTAAGTGCCCGAACCAATTGCGGTCTGCAATTCTGTTGATTGACACATCTAATTGCCAACAAAATGCTGTAAATGCAGGTATATGACGTGCGTAGGTTATGTAAGTTTTTTCCAGCGCAACTCATAAGTGTAAAGCGTAGGCAGAAAGTTACATGATATGTGTTGCACAGTGTACATGAGTACTATATTGCCTCAGAAACATGTCAAAACATCAATTTTCTGTCAAAATACAACTTTGAATGAAGCTGTGAATGTTCATGTGAAAAGAGAAAGTAATGATTCTGACCACATTTTTTATGCTGTGAGAACTAACGCATGTAAATTAAGAGGGCGCAAAGAGCATAATTTTGGATACCTTTAAACTGTAGTTTAAAAAATGTGTGCAGAATATTCACTTTTTGGTATACTGCTGTCAAATTGTTTGGATAAAGGTAATAATTCAGGGTTTAGACTCACATTACGTTTTAGGTTGCCAGCTTAGAATAATTTTAGTAATTCTAATGCATTAAAAATAATATTGTTTTGTAACAATAACACCCAGACATAGTATTACAGTTTTGGAAGAAATGTCAGAGTGTCTGCTTTCAAAGGAGATCTTGGCCATGTCTCTACTCCAAATTTTCAAGAATAGCTTTCATTTTAATTTGGGTATGTGTTTTTAAAAACTGCAACTCAGTGTCATTTACACAAATGACACTGAGAACAAAACAGCAAAAGCTGTATTTGTTACAATTATGCTAGGCGACTGTAGGAAGAGTGGAATTATTTTGGGGGGATTTCTGGATTATATCTAAAAAAAAATTTTTTACATGTGTAAGATCACCATATATGATAACTGTGACTCATTTATGCCCTTAAAATAAATACATGTGCAGCTCCCATTGACAGACCAGGTTAGCAACATATAATCTGCAGTTTTATGGATACATATTTCTTTAGACAGAAAAAATAATAACAATCCTATATTTTATTCCATATTTGTAAAACTGTTTAAAAAAATTATTATAGAAGTAAAACAGTAACTGTAAATTACTGTATATGTTGAAAACTGTAAATGGTGCAACAGGATTAAAAAGCTTTTTGTCACAACTCGATTTCGCGCAAATGAAACTTTTCAATTCAAAACTTACATTTTCTCTTTCATGTAATTCGAAAGCCAGAAGCCAGGAAATGGGAGACAAAAGTGAAAAATGAATGAAGAAAGGAAAATGTGCCAACCACTGAATTGAAGCATTTTGGGGAATACTGTATAAAGAAAAATCTACACTTGCTAAAGCGCTCCATTTTTCCAGTCTACAGCCCCGTGTCACTCTATCACTCTCCCACAGACTCATAACTTTCATGGTTTTGAGAGTGGTTCGGTGGCTCTGCATGGGTGGCCTGAAGTGGATGCTCTGAACCTTTGCTGGGTGAAACAACATCAGCCAAATGACTGAATAATTGAATGACCAAATGAAACAGCCTGCGCTGCCGACTGGATCAATAGACTCCACCACTCTCCATTAGGTATTCACTGCTACTCCCTCACTCTTTCTATTCTCAATTTCTCTCACCCTCTCTTTCTCCTTATTCGTTTCTTCTTTGAGACATTACTACTTCACACTCCAGACTGGTTTTGTTTTGTTACTTTCTTTAGTGTCTTCTGTTCTTTATTCCCTTCTGTTTCCCACAGCCTTCTCCGCTTTTCTCTATGCTTTCCCCTCTTAAGTCTTTCTCTCTCCTAATCGCATTTTTCCATTTCCTAAAGAAACCGCTACACCCTTTGTCTAAAGCTACAGCAGCCCAATGTCCTCATTTGGAAATATGCACAAACAGTATAATGTTTTAAACATTTGTTCTGCTGTAAACGGTAAATGTCCTGCATTAGTTTGGTGTGTTTTCAAGTCTGAGCACTTCAAAGCACGTTATGCTACAATCAGTCATTAACACATTTACACATTCATGGTAGTAAGCTGGATTGTAGCCACAGGAGCCCTGGATCAGACTGACACCAGGAAGGCTGGCACTCAGTCAGCACTATCAGGTCTCCGTCCACCACCAGCAGACAAGTCAGATGAAGCATCTTGCCTGGTTACACAACAACTGAGACACATGGAGCAGACCACACAATAAAATATTAGATAGATCACTCATATGTTTCACCACTAATTACACAATCTGATTATCAAGTTGATGTGATTTTTTAAACTTTTCTGGCTGAAAGATAAATTTATACATTTGAAAAGCCCAGGAGTCTAGTGGTCAGTGCTGTAACCTACATTAGATAAAGGGACATCACAAGCTGTAAGAGAAAAGTTTTTACTGATAAAAAAACATAACAAACTGGAGTAGTATATAAACAAATACTATTCCATCCATCCATCCATGTTCTTCCGCTTATCCGGGGTTGGGTCGCGGGGGCAGTCGCTTAAGAAGAGAGACCCAGACTTCCCTCTCCCCAACCACTTGGGCCAGCTCCTTGGGAGGAATCCCGAGGCGTTCCCAGGCCAGCCTGGAGACATAATCCCTCCAGCGAGTCCTGGGTCTTCCTCTGTGCCTCCTCCCGGTGGGACGAGCTAGTGTGGACAGCTTCCCCGGATAATGAAAGGAAGTGGCGTCAATGAATGCTGCGTCAATAACAATACGACACTACAGACAAAGTACAAAGAGCTTCTTGTATATATTATGTAGGCGCTGGCGTCACGTAGATTACGCGTGTTCAGTGCGTCTTTTCGCGCATGCCCAGTATTTGCACAGGTCTGTATGGGATTGCGCAATCATGGGAACTTACACGGACCTGAAACGGGGCGTAAATGCTCGTGTTGAGTGGATAACATTAGGCGTCTAACTCCCCGTATAACCTTATCCGGCTAAGGGAGAACCCAGCCACCCTGCGGAGTAAATTCATCTCAGCCGCCTGTATCCGTGATCTCGTTCTTTCAGTCGCCATCCAGAGTTTGTGAGTTTAGAAAGGATTTTTGCAATAATAATACAACTGAAACCTGTTATTTACAACTCAGACATATATGTCTTTCAATTAAATCGGGGCCTGAGAGTTTAAAGAATCTTGAGATTTTTCTCTCTACTATGTGTAGGAAGGTCTCCTTGTCTTGATGGATCTAGCGTATCAAGCTTTCTAAGGATGGGGCAAGGAAGTCAGACTATATTCATAGTAATAATATCGGTAACCTTAGCTCCTAGTACCCAGGTGGGTAAACAATCCCACCTGGGTACTAGGAGCTTCTGTTTCCCTCGTCCAGAGTGTCACTCACTGGCATATTTCTCCACTATAAACCCATCATCTCTTTTCAAAGGCTGTAAACATTTGAGAAGTTTACTAAACATTAGTGAAAAACACTATATTTTACACTCTAAGCTGAAAGGAATAAAGCAGATAGACCTTTCAAAACAAAGAGTGTTCTATACACTCAATCTTTGGACCTGGTGATCAGCCTGGCACATTCTTGTTGAAGTGAGGGGCCCAGACAACACTCCTTCTTCCGACGTGTCTCTTGCTAGTAGTAACTCTCTGTCATGGAGGACCATACCACGTCAGCTACAGAAGCAAACCAACAGCCAACATATATGCCCTTTTTCCACTAGGGTCAGTTCAGTCTTGAATGGGTAGACTCCGCCCCAGTGTGGCATGTTTCTATTACATTAGTCCAGGTCAAGCCAACTCCTTTTTTTCGGACTACCTCTGCCTTGGTCCGACCCAACACACACACCTTTGGACTGATTGGTCCAATAATGTGATATCACTCTCACTCCTATCTAGCAGATCCAGGCTGTTATCCCGTTCCACATGCGGTTGGAGTAGGCTTAGATCGGGTAGCGGTGGAGCAGCGAAGTCAGCGTGTGACGCAGGAAGGAGGAGTCACGGCGAGCCTGCAGTGTCGGGAAGGAAAAAGGCTAGTAGCAGCTATAGCAGCAGAGAAGCAGGAGGTCTTCGGGGTGATCAGAGAGCTGGAGTTGGCTAGATTGGGCTGGAAGGCTGCAGTCTCAACAGATTGGATGATCACTGGTTAGATTAGTTCTGGCATGAGGAATACAGATCAAGAGCTGGAGCCATGAACGAATCAAAGTCTGGGAGATGTAATGAGTGAATCAAAAGTCCTTTAACTTTGAAGAGGATCAGTGTTGTCATGATGACTTTGTGACTGATTTTTGCTGGAGCTTTTGTTAAGCTAAGCCCACCCATGTCCTCGCCCACAACCGTTCTTCAAAAATGGTAATGGAAACACAACCGTCCCTTTCTAGGGTATACTGACCCCACCTGTTTGGGTCTAAAGCGATCCTAGAGGAATAGGGGTATAAATAAATAAAAGTTAAATAACAGGCAATGAAAGACCACAACAGTCAGAGTGGGGCAAACTGCAGGCACTGGAAGGGCTTTGCAGACATAGACGGAATGTATGGTAAAAAGACAGCAAGTAATTAAAGAGAGTGGGCCGAATGCAGCATCTGTGTAGCATCGGAAAACGGTGAGTGATGGGTGATTTTTGTCAGGTCGCCAAGACGGATGAAGTTGCGACTTTTGCTACGATGAGGGCTGTAATCATGTTCCACGTCAGGCTGAATAAAAATAAGCCAGATAAGGAAACACTGTCAAAGGAGACATCTGTACCAGCAGCAGCTAAGGCACTGACACAGGGCGCCCAGAGGTTGCAAGGCCTAGACCCCCATCTCCACCCAAGCGCTGCCTGGAGAGCACCCCGACAATAACAGCTAACCACTGTTTCTGAGGCAGATTTCTACCACAGAGAAAACACTAAAAGGGAGATTAAGATAGCCCGTTAAAATATAAAAATAAACTGTGGATGAATATGATAAATCTAAGTAGTACAACACCGATAGGGAACAAGCAGGGGGATGAAGGACTGGGCGTGGACTGGGCTATGACTGACATGTTGCAGCAGCACAGCCAAAGACAGCCAGAAAGATGGAGAGAGCCATAGTAACGCGAGCTCCATTGTCGCAGAGGGAAATAATCTGGAAATTGAAGATTTTTCTCCACACCAGAGGAACAGAGTACAGAGAGATAGGTTCTGTGGAGGATGCGAGCAGCGCTTGAGCCGTTGTCTCGTTCTCTGTCCGGGGCAGCAGCAGATGACGAGCCTTTAGCAGCATCATGGCATAGAATTGGCCAAGTCTCTGAGTGGTACAGTGTTCTTGGCCAAATCTGAATCTAAAGTATAGATTAGCACGAGTAATTGAGTGTGACTATGTCTCAACAAGTGCACCTGCAGCCACTGTACGTCATGTGTGATTTCTGGGGGCACTAAACTAACGGCTTTTGGTACATTAATATTTAAACTAAAATGTACTAAAATACATAAGATAATGACCAGACATGTAGATAGTGCTATTATAGACTCATTTATGCAGTTTATCAACAAAAGAAAGTTGATATTGGGGTGAGTTGCACTTTAATAATCAGGTAAAACTGATAAGCAATTTGTTCGGTATTTAGAGGAATTGCAGCTATTTGGCTATGAATAGTTAAAGGATTGCTTATGGCAATCAACAAGATAATTAATTTATGGAAAATTGTTATAAATGGGGAACCTCCTGAAAAGTTAAAAACTATATTAATAGGCAAATAGATAGATAGATAGATAGATAGATAGATAGATAGATAGATAGATAGATAGATAGATAGATAGATAGATAGATAGATAGATAGATAGATAGATAGATAGATAGATAGATAGATAGATAGATAGATAGATAGATAGATAGATAGATAGATACTTTATTCATCTCCAAGAGAAATTCACAGTTCTAGCAGCTTACGGGAACACAGGGGCATGCAGGGAAAATACAATATAAAAATTTAAAAGAAGAACTAAGGTCAAATATAATGGTATAAAAAAGTATAATGTCTGCCAGTCCAGTTCAATGCAGTTGTGCAGATGTCAGTATGCAAAAACAGTTGAGTAATGGTCAGTTTGTACATACTTAGAGTCCAACTTGTAGATGTATGTGTATGATAAAGTGCATGTGTGACTGAAGGTGCATGGTGTGATTAGCATTAATTCCAGTGTTCTATGGTTGATTTTATCGCCCTCCCCCTAGAGTTGTTGAAGAGCCGCATGGCGTGGGGGAGGAACGATTTCTTCAGTCTGTCAGTGGAGCACGACAATGACAGCAGTCTGTCACTGAAGCTGCTCCTCTGCCTGGAGATGGCGTTCTGCAGTGGATGGTGTGGACTGTCTATGATGGACAGTAGCCTGTTCAGAGTCCGTTTATCTGCCATAGATGTAAGGCTGTCCAGCTCTGTGCCAACAACAGTACCTGCCTTCCTCACCAGTTTGTTCAGGCGTCCAGCGTCTTTCTTCTTGAGGCTGCCCCCCCAACACACCACTGCGTACATTAGGGCGCTCGCAACTACAGACTGGTAGAAGATCTGTAGCAACTTCTTGCAGATGTTGAAGGACGCCAGCCTTCTGAGGAAGTACAGACGGCTCTGTCCTTTCCTGCACAGGGCGTCTGTGTTGGCAGTCCAGTCCAGTTTGTCATCCAGCTGCACTCCCAGGTATTTGTAGGTGTGAACCACCTCCACACAGTCACCTTTGATGTTGACAGGCTCAAGGTGCGGCCTGATTCTCCTAAAGTCCACCACCATCTCCTTGGTCTTGGTGGTGTTTAGGAGCAGGTGGTTAAAGTCGCACCACGTGAAAAAACGTTGGATCAACTCCCTGTATTCCTCCTCCTGTCCACTCCTGATACAGCCAACGATAGCTGTGTCGTCCGCGAACTTCTGCACGTGGCAGAGCTCCGAGTTGTACTGGAAGTCGGACGTGTACAGGGTGAACAGGACAGGAGAGAGCAAAGTTCCCTGCGGTGCTCCAGTGTTGCTGGTAACAGTGTCGGACCTGCAGTCCCCCAGTCGAACGTACTGAGGTCTGCCGGTCAGATAGTCTGTAATCCATGCCACCAGGTCTGATCCTACTCCCATCTCTGTCAGTTTGTTCCTGAGGAGCAGAGTTTGGATGGTGTTAAAGGCGCTCGAGAAGTCCAAAAATGTAATCCTCACAGCACCACTGCCTCTGTCCAGGTGAGAGAGAGAGCGGTGAAGCAAGAAGATGATGGCATCCTCCACTCCAACCTTCTCTCTGTAAGCGAACTGCAGAGGGTCAAGAGCGTGGTGGGTCTGTTGCCTCAGGTGATGGAGCAGCAGCCGTTCCATGGTCTTCATCACATGGGACGTCAGGGCGACCGGCCTGAAGTCGTTCAGCTCCCCAGGATGTGGTTTCTTGGGGACTGGAATGATGCAGGATGTCTTCCACAGCTGGGGGACCCTCCCCTGTCCCAGGCTCAGGTTGAAGATACGCTGTAGGGGTTGTCCCAGTTCCTGCGCACAGGTCTTCAGTAGTCTGGGGGAGACCCCATCTGGACCTGTAGCTTTGCCGGGGTGTAGCCTCCTCAGCTCTCCACATACCTGAGCTGCTGTGATGGTGTGTGGTGTGAGCGGGGGAGGGGATGTGTCCTCCTCTGTGCTGGAGATGGCTTGTGGGGTTGGGTGGGTGGGGGTTGCTGTGTTCGTAGGTGCAGGGTGATCAAACCTATTAAAAAACTGGTTTAACTGGTTTGCTCTTCCCACATCAGCCTCAATGGGGGCTCCTTTATTTGAGCTGCAGCCAGTGATGGTCTTCATCCCCTCCCATACCTCCCTCATGCTGTTGTTCTGCATCCTCTGTTCTATTTTCCTTCTGTATTGCTCCTTCCCCTCTCTGAGCTGGACTCTGAGTTCCTTCTGTATCCGCTTGAGCTCCTGTGTGTCACCATCTCTGAAGGCCTTCTTCTTCTGGTTCAGGAGACCTTTGATGTCACTGGTTATCCAGGGCTTGTTGTTAGCGAAGCAGCGCACAGATCTTACTGGAACAACAACGTCCATACAGAAGTTTATATAGTCCGTTGTGCAGTCAACCATCTCCTCCATGTTGTCATTGTGAGACTCCTGCAATGCGTCCCAGTCTGTGGTCTCAAAGCAGTCTTTCAGAGCCTGCTCAGCTTCAGGAGACCACTTCCTGAATGAGCGTGTGGTTATTTGTGACCTCCTCACTTTTGGTGTGTAGTGAGGTTTGAGCAGGACGAGATTGTGGTCTGCTTTCCCCAGTGCAGGCAGGGGGGTGGCACTGTATGCATATATGTATATGTATATATACTGTATATCAGTCTCATAGTTTAGCACCTGCCTGGGTGAGGCTGAGGTGAATAAACAAGATGAAGGAATTAATTCTAGACATGTGTTGTACATGCACCTTTCCAAAGAATGTATGTAGAATAAATTGACAGTGACTTTCCAAGATAAAAGGTTTATTTACAAAAGAAGACAAATAAGACAAACATCTAATCAACCAAGCTAGTAACAAACACACTACTGATAAAAATAAAGGAATAACCAAAAGAAACAAACCATGAATGAATAAAAATACAATAAAATAGAAACCATGAGTTCTGATGTCAGTTCTGGATGAATTTGGATCTGAATCTGCTTTAAGACCAAGGCTTATATTACAAATGCTGGAATGAAAGCTAAATTAGTTTAGTAATTGTGAGTAGTTAACTAATTAGCACCACTGATTTATGTCTAAACCAATAAACAATGTCAGGAAAAATAAAACATCTTTCGGATTTAGACATTTTTTAATTATCTGGATAAGGAGATATTGACCTTTGGAAAATTACTTTTATTATAGATTTATGACGGCAGTGAACAATCCAATTCCAGTGGGTTGATGCATTAAGGCAGGTTAAAACATGGCTAATCAAATTAGTTTCTGTTCTTAAATAATCTACTTTGAACCGATCTCTATTTGAACACTGTAATAGCATTTATTCATGAAACGAAGGCTTAAAACAAACACGTGGGCTTATTTTAGCCTGCCGCTAACAGTAACCTACGTGATACTGTTTGGAGCTACTCCAATACATTAAACATTAAAGAAAGAAAAGGAAACTCCTGTTGGATTGAGTAACTCAAATTGCAGGATTTAAATGCTCAGACAACAGTTAGCTTAGTGGCTAACAATGGGGGCAGTAGCTAATTCATAATAAACCTCGTGGCCATTGGAGACGGACACACACTAAACACAGTACCTTTTGGCAGCTTTATCCAGCCAGGCATCCAAATGTAATTGGCTCTGAGGCAGCGAATGAGTGCGGCTTATGGCTGGTTCAGGTCCAACTGCATGCGGGAAGAAGGGGGGTGGGGGGTGGGGGGTGGGATCAGCTCCCCTTCAATTTCAATTCAATTCAGTTTATTTATATAGCGCCATTTCACAACAGATGTCATCTCAAGGTACTTTACAAGAAGAGTTATTAAAATACAATGTTTGATTTAGGAATTGGAGAACCACAGAAGATTGCATCGTGACTTCTCAGCAATCCCTCGCACTGAGCAAGCGGTGGAGAGGAAAAACTTCCTTTTAACAGGAAGAAACCTCCAGCAGAACCAGGCTCAGCATAAGTGGTCATCTGCCGAGACGTCTGGGTTTGGAGAAGGCAGCAGGGACACAGAAAGAGCAACAGAACTGATGCAGAAGCAGAAGTTGGTAGCAGAACGTGGAGAACGTTCCTCCACTAGAATGCCATCTTAGTCAGGGTCATCAAGCAGGGCGGGTCAGGAGCACCTACTGTAGGAAGAGACTAAGAGAAAACAGGTTAGCGCTTGAACTGACAGCACATCATGCAGTTGGGGAGAAGTAGGATAGAAAGTAGTAACTGACTCTAATAATGTCCTCCAACTGCCTAGCCTAAAGCAGCATAGCTACTAACATTAACCTGTCTCCTACCTTTTAGGAGACCTAGCTACTAACACTCTACGTGGCTTACATTCGGTACACGCTCTCTACCTAGCTCCTCTACCTCTTCCTATCTCTTCCTAGCTTTTTTTTAATTTTTATTTATTTAACGTTTACATTTATTTCAGAAAGGGCAACACAGTTCATAAATACTGAGCAGCTCATTGGTACATTCAGACCAACTGAATTGAAATCCTCTAAATCAGACTGGGGAAAAAAATCAGTTTAAAGGGACAGATGCAGATTATCATCTGATGCCAATTTACAGTCTCATACAATCAAGCAGCAACAGGTCAGCTGGAATCAAACTAATCTAGAAAGCCACAATCATGTACAAATTCTTGACAGTAAGTTAAAAATGGTAAAGATTTGCTCGCCATACTATAGAAACCACTTTCACTGCAGATCCAAGGTTCAGAGATGTTGAAGCTGGTTTAAAATGTCAAAAAGTGCGTCAGACCGTATGTTATGGTAGATTCCTTTTGTTACACAAAGGCTGATCCTTTTATCCCCACCCCCACCAACACAATAACTTCATATCCAATTGTTCATAAATGATAGTCCGTCTCCAGGTCCAGCATCATTGGTAGAAGATCTGCTTGTGAGACATGGTGGAAGCCATATGGAAGCTCTAAAACACTCTGATCGAGAAAATAATCACTTTGTGTAATTGTTCACATTCAACAACAGCTAGATGCTTATTCTGCCTTTGTTTCCCTCCCGACTCTTCCTAGCTTTTGACACTCTACAGTACCTGACTACTAACATCAACCTGTCTCTTCTTAGCTACCTGTCTAACCTGTCTCTAACTACCTATTAACCTGTCTCTAACTGTAAGCTGTGTCAATTAGGAAGGTTTTAAGCCTAGTTTTAAAGATAGACAAGTTGTCTGCGTCACGAACCAACCCTTGGAGCTGGTTCCATAGGAGGGGAGCCTGATAACTGAAAGATCTGCCACCCATTCTACTTTTAGAAATCCTAGGGACTACCAGTAGACCTGCAGTCTGAGAGCGAAGGGAACATATGGAACAATCAGGTCTCTTATGTATGATGGAGCTTGATTATTAAGAGCTTCTTATGTCAGAAGGAGGATCTTGAATTCTATTCTATATTTTACAGGGAGCCAGTGAAGAGAAGCTAGGCATGCACTAGTTTTTCAGCATCATTCCTGGACAGGATGGTTCTAATTTTTGCAATATTCCTAAGGTAAGGAAATCCTAGAGACTTCTTTAATGTGAGACCTAAATTACATATCTTGGTCAAAAATAACACAGATGTTCTTTGCTTTATTACTGGAGGTTAATTTAATGCCGTCCAGGTGAAGGGGTTGACTAAGTAGTTTCTTTTTCAGAGCTTCTGGTCCAAAGACGACAACTTCTGTTTTATCAGAATTCAGAAGCAAGAGGTTTAGAGTCATCCAAATTTGTATGTCTTCCAGACATGCCTGTAGTCTACCTAACTGATTGGATCCATCAGGATCTATGGATAGATATAGCTGTGTATCATCTGCGTAACTATGGAAATTTATCCCATGCTGCCTAATGATTTTACCAATAGTAAGCATATATATAGTAAAAAGGATCGGCCCAAGCATCGAACCGTGTGGTACCCCGCAAGTAACCATTGAGGACGAGGAAGATCGATTGTTTACCTGAACAAACTGAAATCTGTTGGAAAAATAAGATTTAAACCAGCATAGTGCTGTTCCTATTATGTCTACACTTTGAAGCCTTTCTATGAGAATATTGTGATCAACAGTGTCAAAGGCAGCACTGAGATCTAACAGGACCAGAATGGTCACCAGTCCATTGTCTGAGGCTATGAGAATATCATTAGTAACCTTCACCAGAGCTGTTTCAGTGCTATGATGAGCTCTAAAGCCTGACTGACACTGCTCAAACAGCTCATTATTGTTTAAATGCAGAAGTTTAGATCAGAAGGGAAGATTAGATATCGGTCTATAGTTAATTAAGTCGTTTTGATCAAGAGATGGTTTCTTAAGTAGAGGTTTAATTACAGCAATCCTAAACCCTTGTGGTACATATCCATTGATTAAGGATAAATTAATTATATCTAAAATTGGAGCAGCAATCAAAGTGAAAACCTCTTTTAAAAGTTTAGTTGGGACTGGGTCTAATATGCAAGTGGTAGGTTTTGATGAAGCTAATAATTTTAGTAGATCTGGAAGTTCGGCTGCATTAAAGCAGTTCAAGCATATATTAGGTTCAACCATTTTTGATGCTGCCTCTTTAACAAAGGAAGAAACAAGCATATTGGGAAGGTTCCCATTTATCTTATTTTTTATAGTCTATATTATTTATAAAAAATTTCATGAAGTCGTCACTACTAAGAGCTGGGGAATGGTTGGCTCGACAGAGCTATGATCCTGTGTGAGTTTGGCAACTGTATTAAAAAGAAACATAGGATTATTTTTATTCTCCTTGATTAAAGATGAAAAATATGCTGTTCTGGCTGTTCAAAGGCTCTTTTTATATAGCAATAGACTATTTTTCCACACTCAACAAGAATCCTGTAAATGCGTGAAGCGCCATTTTCTCTCTAGTTTTTTAACAGTCTGCTTTAGGGTACGTAGCTCTAAATTAAATCAGGGAGCTAACCTTCTATGGCTACCCACCTTCCTTTTCAAGGGGGCAACTTTGTCTATTGCCAGACGCAGGGATGAATTAACGCAATGAATTAAAATGTCAAGTTGTGAGGGGTCAGGAGTTAAATCACTATTTTCTATTGTACTTTTATATAATGAGGAAATTAAAGTTGGAAGAGCTTCTTTAAAACTTGCTACAGCATTGTCGGATAACGTTCTGGTATAATTAAGTTTTCTTTCATGTTTCAAATGGTCAGTTAGAGTGAGTTTAAAAGTGATTAAAAAATGATCAGACAGGATAGGGTTATGCTTTGCTCTAGTAGCATTAACTTTTAATTCATTAGTTTTGGGTAGTGGACGGGAAACTGTCTCTATAGGGTAGTGGGTGGGTGGCAGTCCCTGTTCCCTGACCTGGACTCTTGGTTGTCACGGCATTTGGGAACTAGAGATAACCCTATCAATGTTCCTGGAAAGAAGGGCAGCACCGTCCGCGGTGGGATGCATGCCATCTCTACGTAACAATCCAGGTTTTCCCCAGAAGGTCCCCCAGTTATCAATGTAGCCCACATCGTTTTCTGGAAACCACCTTGACAACCAAAGGTGAAACGACAGCATAAGGCTGTACATGTCATCGCTAGTACAATCAGGCAGGGGACTAGAAAAAATGAAAGTCAGACATCTTTTCGGCAGCCCTACACACCTAAGCTACGCTAATTTTAGTGACCTCTGATTGCCGTAATCGGGTGTCATTGCCACCAGCATGGATAACGTTCCTGCTATACCGCCATTTGTCCTTTGCAAAAGCTTCAGATGGGACCTACTGTCCGCAGCTCTGGCCCCTGGAAGGCATTTGACAGTGGTCTTTCGTGTCTCTGGAGCCACGTTCCTAACTATGGAGCTGGCAATTAAAAAAAATCGGCCTCTCCTGCTCAGCGGGTGCGTCGCTGAGCGGGGCGAACCTATTGTTCACAGAAAGAGGTTGGCTGCGTGCTGGGGCCTGGCGCTAAGCTTCCTGACAGTCACCCAGTTCGCTTGAGGTTCTCGCTGCACGGAAGCTGTTGGAGGACAGCTAAGGAGTCCTGTCCTAATTGGCTCCGCACTAGCTACTGCTGGGCCTAGCTGTTCTACAGCGCAGAGCCGGGCCTCTAGCTCAGAAACCCTTACCTCCAAGGCTACAAAAATGCTGCACTTATTACACCTACCATCTTTGCTAAAGGAGGCAGAGGAGTAGGTAAACATCTGACACAGAGAGCAGGAGAGAGGATGAGATTCAGAGAGAGACGGAGGGACAGGAGAGAAAACCGTAGCCATGCTAGCACACCTAAGCTAACCTAACGATACCTTACCTAGCCTAGAAAACCAGTGTAAAACTTAAGGAGTTCCCAAAACGTCAAGAACACCAACAGAAAATAAGTGTTTCAACGTGTTAAATTAAACCTTCCTCTCGCAGCAGTCTGTAAATCAGGGAGCACCAAACAAGCACAACATCCATTTTTTCTAATAAATCAATAATGACAGACTGAACATAAACAATTGCATTTTAATGCACTAAAATAAGCCATAAATATAGCTTCTTTAAAATTAATGTACTCACCCAATTTCAAACAAAATACATGGTGATATTTGACACAGCATTAACAAATAGAAATAGATTAAACTGATGTTTTCTGTTCGTCTTCCACAGAATGAAAAGTTTTGACCCGACTTCCACATTTATTACTGGCTTTTATAGCGAGATCTGGTAACTCCCACGTGCTCTTCTTTTAGCACCTCTGGGCTTTGGACCAGAGAAGAGCAAATGTCGGGGCCGTTACTAGACCTTATTCACTGGGGCACGTGCTTTAGTAAAAGTCTCTGGTGCCCCAGTAAAATTATAGCGCTACTCTCACTGGAAACGGCATTCATGAGTGCATCTCCGTGCCTGCATAACTCAAGCCTGTCACTTACCAGCTAAAAAGAAAAAAAGAAAGGGGTCACAATAGCCAATCAGGAAATAGCCCCTCTGTAGGTGGGTAAGATTGAATGCAACAGCCAATGAAAATCATTCACACTTGCGAAAGTTTAGTTTTACCAAACAGTATACGGTGGAAACCCCGCTGCAGCTCATCAAATCACTTTGAGCACAGAGTAAGTTGTCCCCTGTTTTAATGTTAGAACAAATGCACAACTTGTTTGACAGAACAAAATGACAAGTTGATCGCTGTTAGAGAATGCTGCACACATAATTAGCATCTGTTTTTCAATGCTTAGAGCCATTGTGGCCTAAATTTAGCAGCTTATTTAAGTTTACCTGCTTGTGCTCTCTTCCTCACACACAGACTCACACCATGCATAGGTTTTATGCACACATGCAGACAATTTATTATGATTTATACATATACTGTAGAGAGAGCCCTGCAAAAGTAGCTTATACTGTTTGTGAAGCTGTCCTACTGTAAAACTAAACATAGCCTTCTGAAAAACTATTCAGAGATGGACATCAGAAAATTCTTCCTGAACAGAAGCAGAGAGAGGGACAGAGAGGAGAGATGAGGAGGACAAGGGAAGTATGATAGTTGTTCACATTAACAGTAACGTAAACATTTATGCTGGTAAGAGCCAGTGCTGTGATTTGATCAATGTTTTAATGGCAAACCTAAATAAGTTTGATGCATTTGCAAATGTAGCCTATAATAATCTACACAGAGTCAGAGTACCCTGTAGATGATAATTTGCCTATATTGTAACCTATAATAATCTACACATAATCAGAGTAGCCTATAGATGATAATCTGCCTGGACTAAAATTTTGGTTGTAAAGAATCTGAATCTTTGTAATCTTAAATGGTCGCAATACGAGGATGTTGTTTGTAAATCTTTGTGTATGTGCGAATAAATATAATTATATTGTAACCAATAATCTATCCTTGTATCTTTACCAGTGGTTTAATATAGCCTACAGAATGACAGTGACAATGATGATTTTGAAGCTTGTACCCGTAGGCTAGCCATTTATTTCATATTGCAAACACATTTATTATTATAATTTTTTTATGTATTGGGATTTGGGGGCCTTGCAGCGAGAAGGTTGTGGGTTCGTATCCCGGCCCAGGGCCTTTCTGCATGGAGTTTGCATGTTCTCCCCGTGCATGCGTGGGTTCCCTCCGGGTACTCCGGCTTCCTCCTACAGTCCAAAAACATGACTGTCAGGTTAATTGATCACTCTAAATTGTCCTTAGGTGTGGGTGTGTGCGTGTGTGGTTGTTTGTCCTGTCTGTCTCTATGTGTGGCCCTGTGATTCACTAGCGACCTGTCCAGGGTGTACCCCTCCTCTCCCCGTTGACAGCTGGAGATAGGCACCAGCCCCCCCGCGACCCCTTGAGGAATAACTGGTTCAGAAAATTGATGGATGGGAGTTGGGGGCATGTGCCCCAGCAAAGCTCTAGGTCTAGAATTGCCCCTGGCAAATGAAGAGTGCATGTAGCGAACGGCTGTGGAGTGTATGGGTCAGTGGTTGTGTCCGTGTGCAAGGTTCTTCACTTGCTTTGCCTGTTGCTTGTCACCTGGGTTGAATGTAAGCCTCACTTTTATCAGTCTGCCCCAAGGCACTGTTGCTACAATGTAGCTAACCACTGTGAATGTGCAAATGAGTGAATGGCAGTTTGATGGTCTTTGGAGAACACATAAATGCAGATTATACCACTTACTTTTTCTGAACTGAACCTGACTATCTTGTCAAAGTGCTTGGGAGAACCTTTGTTGTTAAAAAAATACAACTAAATTAGATGTAATTAAAACTTCTTTCTTTAAACTTCTTCAAATGGCTTGCCTCAAGCAAGAATTGTGTGTATACTAACTCGTTATATATAGCACATCATACCAAACATTAACTACTGAAAAGCTTCAGCTTCAATTTAACTCCTAAAATCCGCCTTCAAATACAAAGAAGCACATACACAATGACGGAGCATCTCCAAACTGTTCATTTTTAAACTTCACCTTGTAGGGGAACTGCAATCTGGCTCGTCTTCACCGTGCTGCCTTGATTCCTTCCTGTCAAAACCCAGCTCTGTCTGTAAATATACGTAGGACTCGCATCAGAGATCTCATCTCCAGAGACAACCTCGTAGTCACTGAGGCAGAAAGACACTGCTGGATTTTACGAGAGGGGTTAGCAGGTGACCACACAGGTGGGTACAGAAATGTAATATGAATGAGCAGAGGGGTTTTTCCATCTTGCTGCTCTTTGAGCATCGTCTTTTATCAACCTGATCAGATGAACAGTAAGCACTGATGCGGCGAATCTCTATTATAATGGATGATTTCCATGAGAAGAGCGTGGGGGATTTTTGTGAGTTTTTAGATTCATGTTGACAGAAGGCTTTGAAGATTCTAGAGCAATGAGTAGTTTTGATCTTAAAAGCATAAGTTCCTATAAAGACAATGACATTTATTTGACACAGGCTTGGCTGCAATACAGTTTGGACATGGAAAACATGTAGAAGTAGTAATAAGAATGTACCAGGTTCTTTCAAACATAACTTCCTCTTCTGTCATATTCCAGTTTGTGCATGATGATTCAGTATGTGGCAACTTTTTGTTACTCTGAAGGTTTCGTGTCTGGGTTTTGCTGTTGCATCACTGGACTTTTGAAAGAAGTTAATGCCGTCATGCAGGACAAAAGACAGCCATCTTTTGGAGCGGCTTCTAAAAAAACTTGAGGAGCAGGGGTTCAGTCGGGATAATAAACAAATTAAAATGATTGTTTGTTTTTCTTATATATAACAAACACTTCTTTGGTCGTCATTTTGTATGATGCCGTCAATGAACTCCGGTCATATTTTTTTCTGATTTAATAGTATTCTTTTTTTATTCATTTTTAATAGAGAACTACCAGTACATACAAAAAAAATGTATTTACACGACTGCACAACTTGCTGCTGCTCCACATGGAACTGAAATCGTCACCCATGTTTGTGTTATCAAATAGTAATATCCAGTGTCTATTACACTCACTGTGTTTCCCTGTTAAAGAGTAACTCACCCCCCCTACCAGAGTATAACCCTGCCCACATTTATTTTTGAAATATAATATATATAGCACAATACAGCACACTTTCAACACAAGGCAATTTAAGGTGCTTTACATGATTATAGAAAAGTGAAAATTAAAACATAGAAACAATAAGAGAAGTGCAGACCAATACCTACTTTTTGACTCACACCACCCACTGGAACACAAGCTTAGTGTTATCAGGACCCTGCAACACAGAGCTGATAACATACCCACCAGCTCACAGGCCCAAGGGGAAGAACGCAAGCACGTGAGAGACACCCTCACAACTTGTGGTTACCCCAGCTGGACTTTTGTGAAAACTGCAGCTAATTCCAGAAGGAAAGCCAACAAAGTGGTTGAAAAAGAAAAAGAAAACAAACGAAACAATGTAGTCATTCCATATGTGTCTGGGATTTCTGAAAAACTCAGGAGGATTTTTAACAAACACAGTATCCCTGTGTATTTCAAACCCAGCAACACACTCAGACAGAGACTAGTACATCCCAAGGACAGAACACCACACGCACACAAAAGCAACCTGGTGTATGCAATCCAATGCAATGAAGAATGCAAGGACCTCTACATTGGTGAAACCAAACAACCACTGTACAAACGCATGGCCCAACACAGGAGAGCTAACTCCTCCGGCATGGACTCTGCTGTTCATTTACATCTCAAGGAGAAAGCCCACTCCTTTGAGGACAGCAATGTCCAGATATTAGACAGAGAGGACAGATGGTTTGAAAGAGGAGTAAAAGAAGCCATCTATGTAAAAGTAGAGAAACCATCGCTAAACAGAGGAGGAGGCCTGAGACATCACCTATCTCCAATTTACAATGCTGCACTTTCATCCCTCCCTAGGAGACTCAAACAAATTAGCCTCTAATAACAGAAACAACTGTGACTCCAATGACTGTCGTTATAACACAATAGGGCACTAATGAAGCCGAAACCTAACCTCCACCAATAGGCGGCACGCCAACGACCATCGTTAAGACATGGAGCACAAAGGATCCAATGACATAATGATTCTTGTTCAAGAGGTTAAATAGCTGAGTCCCCACACCAGTTAGTTGGACCAGTCCCAGCCTGGTCAGCATGAACTGATGAAGCCTCTTGGATAAGAGGTGAAACGTCTTCCAAGACAAATTACCAAGTCCAGTTGCGTTTGATTGACATTTCCTTGAGATAACCATGACCTGGATGAATGAGAATATTCACAGGCTTAATAAGAGAAGCGGTTTGTAAAGTGATGGATGGATAGTATTGGCAATAAAAGTATCAGTTACACGTAAGCAAGTCTAAATAGGAACGTTTTTATTTTAGATTTACTAGAGTTCAGTGTCTCTGCAGTTTTGCATTCGCCTGGCAGTTTGTTCCAGATGTTGGGAACATAGAAGCTGAAAGCTGCTTCCCCATGCTTGGTTCTGTATCTTTTTTTATTTTATTTTTTTTATTACATGTCCTGTCTAGCAGTTTGCCACTCAGAATTGGTGTCTGAGTACCAAGTACAAGCCCAACAGATTTACTTTCCCAAGCAGAGTATTACAGCTTTGCTGTAACACTCCACTTGTTGTATATGTATTAAAAAAATCTTTATTAGTGATTGCTGAGGGTTCAATTTCCTGAAGTCATGGACACGAAACCGAGAAAAGAAGGAAGAAAGGAAGAAGGTGAAGAAAAGAAACCGCAAAAGCAGAGTCGCGAACTGACGACACAAGACAGGGAGGCCAACAAAGAACACAAGAAAACATCCCAGTCCTCCGCCTCTGCCGGATGGCAGAGAAGCAGTAAAACAAAACAAACAAAAACAACGAACTGAACAGAACCACACCAATAGTTCAGATACAGTAATAAAAATTAAGAATTACACATTCACTACACACAAGCATGGATTAATAAACACAATACTAATGTTTCTGTTAAGCTCCTGGTAAAAGCTAAATAATAACAATAACCTCAGCTCAAGATATGTCCGTCCACACCAATGTCTTCACACCTATGGGTGTGTGCGAGCATGCAGGTCTGAATAAAGTTTCCCCATGCAAGTGATTGATAGCTGGTGTAAGGAACCGTCAATCCGTCCCACAGGAATCGACACAGACATGAAGGAGGCAGGAGACGCATGCATCCAGAGTCCCACAGAGCGCAGGAGCCGCAGGCGGACCAGTGCAGGGCCGATCACCCACCAAGTGAGGAACAGATGGAAGCCCCAGGGGAACACCAAGCGGCCCCAGCATTGCGGCTGCTTGGTGTTCCCCTGGGGCTTCCATCTTCCATCCCCGAGAGATCGCAGGGACGAGCCCACGGGCTCCGCCGGAAACCGGCTACGCCAGGGCGCGACCGGAACAGGACCCGGAGGCCACGGGGATCAGGGGCACCCCGCCCCCCAGCAGGGCCCCGACCAGGGACCCGCCGAGAGGGGTCCCCCGCCGCCGGGCAGGAGGGTACAATCGATGGACAATACACGCCGCCGCCCCCCGGACCAATACCCACCGCCAACAACCAGCCCCCCCCCCCACACACACCCACACACCAGGGAGCCACAGTAAAGCCACAGCGGATGTACGCCCTCCCCAGGCCGCGCCCAGCCAGCACCTGGACATCCAGATCTACCAGCTCACGGGTCCAGATCCCGCCCCATGCAGAGCGCCAAGATCTGGGGCCCAGCCAATACCGGACAGCCCCCCCAGATGAACCGACCAGGCAGTAGAACTCATGGAACTGGCAGGAGCTTGGGCACCGGGCACGGTCCCCACCGATCCACCGGACGGCACCAACCTACTTACAACCCCGGCACCCCCATAAGAGGTGCCCCAGTCAATCCAAGGAGGATGTCAGCCCGAAACAGCGGCCGCCCGACACACCGGCCCACCCAGGACCAGTTAGGCATGCACCAGGACAGAGCCGGGCCGCAACCGGGACCCCGGCCCCAGGCATCGAGAACCATCATTGACCAGCGGGCAGGACCATCTATCACCGACGGGGAGTGACGGAGGGGATGAGATGCACCAGGCCAGAGGGCAGCCAAACACCCAACCTGACAAGTAGACATAGACAGACAGAGACACTCATACGTACCCTCCCTCTTATGCGCACACATTCTTACATATACAGGACACACGAAAAAAGGACGCTGTACACTCATTCACACACCCCATACATACTCTATACTCACAGGCCCAGGGACCGACGCCCCGATAGAGCACCCTGCCCCTGCACCCGGGAGACGGACCCCTTGCCCACCAGGACGGGGACAAGCAGACCGCCAAGGCCCCCACCCCGGCAAGAGTAGCCCACTAGCCTAGGTCCCCGACCAAACGACCTGATAATCTACCCGGCCTCCAACCCCTGATGGTCCAACGAACAGGGGTTTGGTTCTGTTTCTAGGGACGATCAGTAAACTAGAGCTGAAGGACCTGAGTGATCTGGAAGGTTTGTATCACATTAGCAGATCTTTAATGTATTCTGGCGCTAACCCATTCAATGATTTATTGACTACCAAAAGCACTTTGAAGTCTATTGTAAATAGTATAAATACTTTAGAACTAGGGTGATATGTTCTACTTTCTTGGTTTTAGTGAGAACAGGAGCAGCAGCGTTCTCGATCAGCTGCAGCTGTCTGATTGATTTTTTTAGGCAGACGTGAAGATACTGTTACAAATTTCAAGGAGGCTAGAGATTGATGCATGGATGAATTTTTCTCTGTCTCCTTTTGTCATCACTCCTTTAATTCTACAAATGTTCCTCAGGTGATAGAAAGCTGTCCTTGTAATTGCCTTTATGTGACGTTAGAGGTTCAGGTGTGAGTCCACTATTACACCTAGATTTCTGGCTTGGTAGGTAGCTTCTTGTTGGACCAACTGAAGGTGTGTACTGATATTTAATCAATCGTTTTGGGGTCTGAAGATAAGTACTTAAGTTTTGCTTTGGTTCAGTTGGAGGAAATTATGGGACATCCAGCTGTTAATTTGCTCAATGCATTTTTTGAGGATTTGGACGGGTTCAACATCACCGGGTGACATTGAGATATAACGTTTAGTGTCATCATAATTGTTGTAGTTGACATTATTTGTTGTTATAATCTGGCTTAATGGGAGGATGAAAATGCTAAACATAAGATGGCGTAGAATGGAGTCCTGGGGAACCCTGCATGTGATTTCTGCTTTCTGTGGTGAAAATTTGGTAATTGACACAAAGAAGTTCCTATTCTTGAGGTAGGCTTTGAATCAGTAACAGAGAGTCCGACTCAGCTCTCTACATGTTCCAGTAACATATCATGATCAACAGTGTCAAAGGCTGCACTGAGGTCTAATAATACCAATACTGTGGTTTTACCACAGTCAGTATTTGTACGGATGTCATTGAAGACTTTAACAAGCGCTGTCTCCGTGCTGTGGTGCTCATGAAAACCAGACTGATAAATATCAAATTTCAAGTTCATTATTAGGAAGCGTTTCAACACAGCTTTTTAAATATTTTTTCTGACAAATGGGAGATTAAATATTGGTCTGTAGTTTTGCATTAACATGTTGTCTAGTTCTTCTTTTTTTAGTATTGGCTTGATAACTGCTGTTTTTTGAGCTTGTGGGAAAACACCTGATAGGAGGGATGAGTTTACTATTTGGTTCAAAACTTTGGAAAAACTCCCCTATGGCTGATTCCAGACTGCTGGACTGCTCTTCTGGAGGAGATACGCTGAGATGCAGGGTGGCTCTGCACGCCAGTGTGCAGACTTCACTCTGCCACCTTCATCATTGCCGGGCTACCCATCTACCTAGGAGAACCTGGGTGGTACTTGTCCTTGCTCCCCAAGACGCAGAGCCCGTTCTTTGCTGTGATCAGGCGGTTGCAACAAGGGATTGTTAAGAGAACTTCCAAGGACTCTGCTTCATTACCACTTCCAGTGTCCTACATCCCAAGCCGGAGCAATCAGACTCTGATCTCAGCTATCCAACAGCTTCAAAGGTGTCCTCTGCTTCATCAGAATGTATTGCTGCTTCTAAGCCTAATCCGAAGTCCGTCCCCTGAGACCGGAGAGGGAAATGTCGTAGGGCCACTCCTACTCCTCTCCAGGAGGGCCCGGCTGCCACCCTTGACACTCCCATGGAGTCTGCTTATTGCTCTGACCTACCGGATGCAGCTTCTTCTTGCCGTCAGCAGCCAGTTCCAGATTCACCTCCTCATCCGCTCCAACACAACCAAACTCTGGCTCCCATTCCCAGTAGTTCCACCCAGAGAAATCCATCATCTCCTTGTTTACCATCTCTCCATGAAGTCATCAGACAAAATCTGGAAAGAACTGTGACTGTTATGGTATGTTCACACCACTCAACGCATTCAGCACAGCAGCTAGATTACATGCAAAGTCTATGGTACCTAAGCAAGTGACTGTCAAGCTGCCACACAATTGCCACGTGTCGCCGTAGTGGGCATCAGTGGATCCACACAGCTGTTGCTCGGACGCGTTGACGAACCATTTGAGCAGCTGCTGTGTAAAGTTGGGAAAGCTGAACTTTGGGGCAGCAAATGCTGGGGATCCAACCAATCAGCATCTTTGTCTTCTACAAAAACAGGAAGAGATCAGACCTTATTTGGAGGAACATATCGGAGGACATTGGAGTGCCAGGTAAGCAGTTAAATATTTTCTTTTAACTTTCTTGTTATGCTACCCAATGCAATCCAAACCTGGTTAGGGCAACTATAGTACTAAATATGCACTACTAGTATGGAGCCGAGAAAATCTCATAGTGAATAAACTAATGCAGGGTTTTTCACAAATGCATATGCTCATTCGGAAATGCACATTGTCTTTTTCCCAAATGCACACACGTTGGCGGGGTTGGCAGAGGGAGAGCAATGCCCAGGACTGGAATTAGGTAAGGGAATGAGAAAAAACAGTGGGAGAAAAAGAGAAACACTTGTAATATAAATTCACAAATGCACACGATGAAGTTCACAAACGAACACGTTCTGTTTCACAAACGCACACAATCTGTTTAAAAAATGCACAAAATCTGTTTCAAAAATGCATTAAATACAAATGCAAACATAATATTGAAAAAAGCTTCAAATACATACTCACAGTATCACTTCTCATTTGTGAACCTCTCTGCATTCGTGAGAGAATTCTGTGTGGTGAGTTCTGACTCACCTAATGTCCAAGGGAGTTCCTGTAGTTCATCTGTGAGTATATATTTCTGTGAGTATATATTTGAAGCTTTTTTCAAAATTATGTTTGTGAAACAGATTGTGTGTATTTTTGAAACAGATCGTGTGCATTTGTGAAATAGATTGTGTGCGTTTGTGAAACAGACCGTGTGCATTTGTGAATTTATATTACAAGTGTTTCTGAAAATGATATTTATGAACCTCCCTGTGTGCATTTGTGAAACACACCATGTGTATTTCCGAATGAGCATATGCATTCGTGAAAAACCCTGCGTTAGTTTATGCATTATGAGACTTTCTCTGCTCCATATACTAGTTTCCCGGCGGAGGACATGTAAACAACTAGCAACAGAGAAACCCCTGGCTGCTCGCTAACGTACTGATGTCACCCACTGACACGGACAAGTGTGCAAGCAGAAGGGTTTTAATTTTAAAGCATTAATTTTCATCTACTAATATACTTCATATACTAATAGTATACTAAACTACTTTTATTATACAGTTCTTTTAAAAAATATGTGCAAATAAAATAATAATAATGTAATAAATAGAATATGACAAATAAGTCATACATATGCATTTAGGATACATATCTAGCCATCAGTATTGATTGATTTAGTATTGATGTCAGTGAAAAAATAATCTTCCTCTCGGCATTTTTAACAGATACATACAGTACATACTCCTTATAGTTGCAAAATTTTAATATGAAACCTAATTTGTGATATTTCATATGTATTTCAAATATATATCCATTGGGCCTTTTGAGAGAACTGTACGCTGACTGTCTGATCAATGCAAATTTAATGTGATAAGATGGTAAAAAAACAAAAAAATTGATGTCATATCAGAGCTGGCCCACGGCATTAGCGAACTAAATGGTTGCTTAGGACACCACATTGAAAATGAAAGAGGGGTCAATGAAATTGAACAAACACTACAGATGTTAAAATTGTTGAGATTATTTAAAATGTTTAAATTTTTGTGCAGTAACTAGGCAAGTTTTCTTTGTAAGTAGTTATTTTCTTTATATTTTGTTAAATTATAATCTATTTTTATTTTAAAAAGTATAGGAATACAAATGTATATATTATATCATTTAATTAACTAACAATGTTGATTATATAAAAAAAATGAATGAAATTAAAATAAAATGTAAAATTGCTTTTTTAATAATAATGTTTTGATTGTTGATGTTACCATTGTTACAGTCTGATGCTTTAGTTTAACCTTTCTATTTTGTTTGAGCTTCAGATTGTCTGAGCTAATGTCAACAATTACCTCTGATTGATTTTTAGGATCAGTCAAATAAACTCTGGCTGCTTTCCCAGATTAGACCAAAACTTGATTTAAACACTGTTATTGTGGGTAGTGGTCTTAACAGAAAGGGGGTCCCCTGAGTCAAAATCTGCTTAAGGCCCCATAAGACTTTGGGCCGGCCCTTTATATAGTGCCAATTCACAACAAATGTCATCTCAAGGCACTTTACAACAAAAGTCGTTGCAATGCAATTATACAAACATTCCAATCAGTTAAAAGTTTTCTATGTAAGGAATCCTAGTAGATTGCGAGTCATCGATGAGTCATCGACGTGAGATTGTGCCCGGGTCATGCAGATTCCAACCACAGCAATTCCTCAGCAATCCCTCATACTGAGCAAGCATGTAGCGACAGTGGAGTGGAAAAACTCCACTTTAACAGGAAGAAACCTCTGGAAGAAGCTGGCTCAGTACAAGAGGTCATCTGCCACTTCCGTCTGGGGGTCTGAGAAGACAGAGAAGAGACAGCATGGAGGATGCTCGGTGACTTTGAGCATAATCTGGACCGATGTTCCCCAACCAGCAGGGGACTTTATAGTTAAGCAGGGTACAAGACCATGTGGAGCTTCTATGGGGAGAAAAATACTGAGAGAAAACTGGGTTAACAATCACAATAACAGCAGAAAAAATATATCTGGAGAGTGGTAGAAGAAAAAAGTAGAAGGGAGAAGAAAAGTGGTCAATCTGTCCTCCAAAAGTCTAAACCTATAGCAGTATAACTAAAAAAAATTGCTCAGGATAACCTAAGCCACTAACTATAAGCTTTATGAAAAAGGAAGGTTTTAAGCCTAGTCTTGAAAACAGACAGAGTATCTGCCTACGGACTAAAACTGAGAATTGGTTCCACAGGAGAGGAACCTGATAACTAAAAGATCTGCCTCCCATTCTACTTTTAGAAATCCTAGGAACTACCAGTAGACCTGTATTCTGAGAACAAAATGCTTTGTTAGGAACATATGGAACAATTAGATCTCTGATGTATGATGGAGCTTGTTTATTAAGGGCTTTATAAGTAAGGAGGAGGATCTTAAACTCTTTTCTGGATTTAACAGAGAGCCAATGGAAAGATGCCAAAACAGGAGAAACGAAATCTCTCTTTTTAATATTAATCAGAACTCATGCTGCAGAATTTTGGATCAACTGAAGGCTTTTAATTGCATTTTGTGGACTTCCTGATCATAAGGAATTACAGCAGTCCAGCCTTGAAGTAACAAATGCATGGACTAGTTTCTCTCCATCACTCCTGGACAGGATGTTTCTAATATTAGCAATATTCCAGAGGTGAAAGACAGAAATCTTAGAAACCCATTTAATATGGGATTTAAATGTCATGTCTTGGTCAAAAATTACACCAAGGTTCTTTACATTATTACCAGAGGCAAAATTAATGCCATCCAGATTAAGTGATTGATTTAGCAGTTTCCTTTTTAAGCTTCTGGTCCAAAGACATCAACTTCTGCCTTGCCTGAATTTAAAAGTAGAAAATTCAGAGTCATCCAGGTTTTTATGTCTTCCAGACATGCTTGTAATGTACCTAACTGATAGGATTTATCAGGTTTTATGGATAAATATAATTGTGTATCATCAGCATAACTGTGGAAATTCATACCATGTTGTCTAATCATTTACCAATTGGAAGCATATATATAGTAAAGAGAATCGGTCCAAGCACAGAACCCTGTGGTACTCCACAAATAACCCTTGAGTGTGAAGAAGATTTATTATTGATATGAACAAACTGGAATCTGTCGGACAGATATGATTTAAACCAGCCTAATGCTGTTCCCTTGATCCCTACAACATGCTCAAGCCTTTCTAAGAGAATGTTATGATCGACTGTGTTAAAAGCAGTACTGATATCTAACAAGACCAGAACACTCACAAATCCATTATCTGAGGCCATTAGAATATCAGTAGTAACTTTAACCAGTGCTGTTTCAATGTTATGATGAGCTCTAAAACCTGACTGAAATTCCTCAAACATGTTGCTGTTTAGATGCTCACATACTTGATTAGCAATTATTTTCTCAAGAATTTTGGATAAGAAAGGCAGTTAGATATAGGACTGTAGTTAGCTAAATGATCTTGATCCAGGGAGGGTTTCTTAAGTAAAGGTTTAATTACAGCAACCTTCAATTCCTGAGGTACATATCCATTTATTAAAGATGGATTCATCATGTTCTAGAATTGGGCCAGTAAGCAGAGGGAAAATGTCCTCCTAAAAGTTTAGGGTTTAAATGAAGCTAATATTTGTGATAATTCCGAAAGTTCAACAGGATCAACACGGTACAGACATGGACATGGTTCTTCAGTTCTCTCTAATACTGCCTCATTTACTGAACGAGAGTTAATCAAGTTTGGGTTAATGCCAATGATTTTATTTCTTATAGAATTTATTTTATTTATGAAGAATCCCATAAAGTCATCACTACTGAGGTAAGGGGCAATAGTTGGCTCAACAGAGCTATGACTCTGTGTAAGTTTGACATCTGTACTAAAAAGAAACCTAGCATTGTTTTTATTTATCTCTATTAATGATAAGAAATATGCTGTGATAGGAATTATTTAAGTGTGTAGGGTACCATTTTCTCTCCAGTTTCCTAGTATTCTGCTTTAAAGTATGTAACTCTACAATAAAACAGGGAGCCAGCCTCCTATGGCTGATTACCTTCTTTTTTAAGGGGGCTACACTGTCTAGTGCCAAACACAGTGAGAAAGTAATACTTTGAACCAGATCATCAATTTCTGAAGGGTTAGTGTTGGAATTACTGCCGTCCACTGTGGTATTCTGAGATGGATAGGGAAGCAAGAATGGAACAGATTCTTTAAAACTTGCACTGTCTGATAAAGTTCTACTGTAATGAAATAGTTAATAATTGGTCTAGGGCGAATTTGCAAATCTGAATGAAAGATGGTTGCAACTCCTCCTCCTCACCTAGTACTTCTAGGAATGTGAAAGTTTTTTAATAATTGGAAGGAGTTGACTCATTGATAATTACAAAATCCTCCAGCTGTAACCAGGTTTCTGATAGACAAAATAGATCAATTTTAATATCTCATATCAAGTCATTTACTATTAAAGTCTTTGAGGAGAGGGATCTTATGTTTAGTAAACCACATCTAATTGCCTTATTTCCTTGTTTTTTCCGAGTCGTATTCATTTTAATTCGATTTTCATAGTTTGCTTTTATCAGGTTAACTTTTTGTCTAATTGATTTTGGCCGTGGGCAAGACACTGTCTCAATTGGGTTTTGAGTGGGTAACAGTACAGAAGCTGCAGAGAGGTGGGTTAAACTACAACTCTGCTTTCTGGTCTGGACCCTGGTTTGTCAGTGTTTTGAAGGAGTAATAAATATGTCCGGATTCCTAGAAAGAAGAGCTGCTCCATCCAAAGTGGGATGGATGCCGTCTCTCCGAATAAGACCAGGTTTTCCCCAAAAAGTTTTCCAATTATCAATGTAGCCCACAGACAGACAGACAGACAGACAGATACTTTATTTATCCCCAAAAAGGGGAAATTAAATTTGTCAAGTGCTTGTATATTTACAAGTACATCTTAGATTGGGATAATAATAATAATAATAATAATAATAATAATAATAATAATAATAATAATAATAATAATAATAATAATAATAATAATTTAGGAAATTGGATGTCTCTGTTGAATAGTCTTATAGCTGCAGAAACAAACAATCTCCTGAACTTCTAAGTCCTACATCTCAAAGAGATACATCTTTCACTGCAGCTGCTTCTCTTACTGGTCAGCACATCATGGAGTGGGTGTTAGGTATTATCCAGAATTCTCTGCAGCTTCCTCCTCATCTGCCTCTCTACCCCAGTTCTTACAGGGTTCAGCTCCCGACCCAGTACAGAACTGGCCTTTTTGACAAGTTTGTCCAGACGTCTACAGTCTTTGTCCATAGCGCTACTTCCCCAGCAGACCACAGCATACAGAAGCACAATTCTGATGACTGTGTGGCAAAACATCTGCAGCATGTCACTGCAAGGAAAAAAAGGTGACTCTGTCACTTCCTGTATGCTGCTTCTGTGTTGGTGGTCCACCCCAGTTTCTGATCCAGAACCATCCCCAAGTATCTATAGGACTCCACAGTCTCTATTTCCTCCTCATCTATGTAGACTGGCTGCCTTTGTGGTTTAAATCTCCAGAATAAGGCACCTGATAAGGTGGAAGTTATATAGTTTATTAATTCAACAATAGAATCTGATCGGTATCACTTATCGACAGATACACAAAATCCAGGCATCGGTATCGGGACTGAAAATGTTAATATATATACTTTTTTTCTCTGATAAAGAACTTTATAAACAGGAGTAACTGAAAGCAATGAAGGTTTTGCTTTTCAAAATTAAATGTCAGTGAATTGCCATCTGCCTCTGGATAGAAAGTACGGAAATGTGATTAATAAGTCTGGGGTCTCTTCGTGGGGCTTACTTGTCATTATGCCAAACCCAAAACAGAACACTTTTTATCAGTACATTATAAAGTAAAGCTTGTCTTAATGCAGCTTTTTCATAACCAGATTACTTTTATGCAACCAGATGTGATGTTGACGTTTACAGATTTAGATTTTTGCCTGTGGGTGTAGGAAATTGTGCTGCAGGATATAATGTTTTAATTTATATGTAATTAGTAAATTATTTCCTTTAGAAAGAGCATCACTCCAAGACTACTGTGTGCACAGAGTGCTGATAACAGACATATTCACACTATGGTACAAAGAATAATTTTTTTAATATTTGTCCTTCCATGAGTAGACAAAAACTTTATATGGAGGATTGATTCTGGCAACAAAAAAATTATAAATAAATAAAAAATCAGGAATTAAAATGAAAAGATATATATATATATATATATATATATATATATATATATATATATATATATATATATATATATATATTGGAAATTAATAATTGAGAAAATAAAATTGGAAATAAATACATGTGGAAATAAATAAAATAGAATTATATATATGTTTACACATTTATTTTTGCATTTATTTATGTATTTCTAATTGAATTTCCAAATATATTTATTTATTGACCCCGCGACCCCTTGAGGATTAAACGGTTTAGAAAATGGATGGATGGATTTATTTATTTATTTTTGATTGTGCTGACTCGGTTCTCTGTAACTTTAAACCATACCGGGAACTGCAAATGACGTTAAACTGAAAACAGAAATCTGGGTTTATGTTGAAGACATCCATTAGTAAGGACGATGAGCAAAAAATGTGGAGCATGGCGAGAGAAATCGCATGTTGTGGAGAGTACGAGTGTGAATGGATAGAAATGGAGCCAAAAGATGTCACTGACAAAAAGTCAATAACTCATAACAGGATGATGAAGAAGGATAAAGAGGGAATGAGACATTTTAGTACAAGTTGGTGGCTTATTCTGGGGTAATGGTCAATATGGAGTGCATGTATGAAAACACACATTCAAAACATGAAACAAGTGAAAAAAAACAGCAAAAACACAAAAGATGGAGCAAAGCACAAAGTTGCACAGCCAGAGCCTGTTTCGCTCTTTCCCAGGAGTCAAGCTCAGCCAGTGAGAGGGCAGCCATTTATCCTGTCCCATTACCACAGACACTGCTGTGAAATTGTCCAATAAATCAGTGTCTAGGAGATGCTGTGCTCCCCCTGCTGACCAGCTGACCGGCTAACTGACAGGCTGACTGGCCCGCAGCCTCTCTCTGACATAGCTGCAGTTATAGCACACACACAGTCAAAAACAGGCCAGAGGTAGAGCATTGATAGAGTTCCACGAAGCGCCCGTTGTTGTCAAGCAGAAGTTTTCAAGTTAATGGTATGTAGTATTTGTAATCCTGTTTCTAAATTGACTAATTCTAACATGATACCGCTGTTAACTCAAAATCTGTGATGAAACGTCACACAGCACCTATAGTATGCCCTTATAACTCTAATTAGTTATAAGGCTACATCTTATATAAGCTAAATGAGGCCTCAGCCTGTCCTTCCAGTATCCTGACGAGAGTTATCATGATTAGCTGCTAACTGGAGAAAGGGAATTGGGGAGTAAATGGAAACTGAAAAGAGACAAATGAGTTGATCCTGAACTCATCTGAAAAAAAGGCTTGATAGAAGGAACCAACCTGATAGGATGTGACGTGATCTCAAGGAAAAACACTCACCATTACCCATTTGGGCATGACCTGGACGTTATGGCCAAATAACTTACACATACTGTAAGTTGATTTACGTGGATCTTATTTAAGGATGTCCCAATCTCGAGATGGGATCCGGCCAATATTGTCACATTTTTCAGTGATCGTGATCGACTATTTTAGCTGACGAGTCGCATCCATTTTTACGAAAGTACCTCCGAGTTACATTTGATTGTGATTGCGCAACAATTCAAACCTCCATAGCGTCGCAAACTCTTAATTACCACAAATCAGCATAGCAGATTAAACACAATTTTAATATGGATAAACTTCAACAAATATGATTATCTTACTTTAAAACTATATAATACAGCAATAATAATAAAAATACTCCAATTTACAAACTTAGAACAATGTGAGCTTTCTAGCCTGCCGGTAATGCTATTTTATTTTTATTACTGTACCAAGTATAAGCATATTCCTTTTTACTTTTATCTGAAATGTCAAACTGAAGATGACCATTAATTATCTGTAAGATTTTCATTTCATGGGATTTACAACAATAATGGTAATGCTAATTAATGAAATTAGTAATAAAAAAAGTTAAGTTGAGTTACTTGCTAAATTATATATTTCAGGTTTATAAATTTCAATACTACAGGCAAAAAAATTGGATTTGGACTCCAAATCGGGTCGGATTTTAGGTTAAAAGATCGGATCAGAGGCTTAAAATGCTGATCGGAGCCTCCCTATTTGTAATGCCTCAAATGCAACGTATTTGTGTAATTGTTGCATGTGTCTGAAAAGTCTGAGTGTTTTGGACTAATGGGAGACCTGCGAGTTTCATCTGCTGTTGGACTGATGCTGGCTCAGTAAAGGCATGATTAAAGCATCTGTGGGGAGGGTAGTTGAGGTCTACAAAAAATGAAAAGGTATACAAAAAGATACTTAAGGAATTAGGATCAGCAATGTTTAAACTAGTAGAAGTAGAAAATATACAATTGTACTGGAGGGTAGACCACCGAAAACTTTAACCACATCTACCTTGAAAAAATGTCCAGTATCCAAAGAAAGTAGAAACATCGAAACAGAAAGTTAAATTGGAAAGTTTACTGTATCTAGAAATTATTTGAGTCATTTATGTGTGGCCTAGTGTCTTGGTTTTAGAAGTCATTACCTTATTATGTTTTTGTTTATTAACTTTCATCTCATATAATTTTAAGAGGTGATTGAGATCAGATGAAATGTTAAAAGCTGGCAGTTAAATCTTAATATTAGTTCAAATTATATATCTGCATTGCTGATAAATTAACTTTATGAATTTTAAGTAATTACATTATTTTTCTGTTCTCACAAAGGAAATGTAAAAATGCTGTATTGACCTGGGTTTTTATCGTCTTACTCTGGTCTGTAGTGGACTCAAAGTAAATTAATTTCATAATTAGATTACCTTCTGTCTTTTTAGTCATGCTCTCTCTGTGTTATCCACTTATGTATTTACAGGAAGTATTTTATGTAAAGAAAAGACAATGTTAGAAATAACTGATCCAGTTCCTTCTATGTTTTTCCTATTCTCCCTGGTTAACCTACAGACAGACAGAGAAAATTGTATCCCTCTGTTTGTCCACTTGTCTACCTTTGTTCTTTGTATTCATGTCTATATTTGATGCACTACTCCATGCATGGTGTGATGACAGTTATATAGCTACTTTTCAAAAGCACTATCAAGCAATTTGTCATCCAAAACAAGCTCTTTCAATCCTTTATCCAAGCAACTAATTGTTATAAAAGCCTACTTTCCTGATATAAAAGTCCATAAGCCTGATATTGTTCAAACATCCCTTTTAAATATATAAAACAGATAATTTATGGAGAATTTCTAAGAATATTTACATTCGATTCTCAGGTAGAAGTATAGGGTTTAGTATCTCTGTAGACGCTGAAATATCAATTCGAACTTTTTACTCATGCAAAATTAAAAAAGTACAGGTTTCAAAACTCCTTAAAGTATAAAGTGTGAGGACGCTAAGTTAAAAAAGAGAATCCCATTAAGGACATAACAGATATAATGTTATATGAAAATGATAACATGAATAGAATACACCAGACTACCTGTTTAAGATACATAAATGTCCAATTAAAATTCATGCTTTTTTATACATATATTTCATGCAAGAAATATATGTATAAAACTGAGCATTAATACATGTTTCATCAAATGGAAAATATGTTGACTAGTGCCAATCATTTTTGTAATGGTGCATTTTCCTGAGTTTCTGCCATGGCCACCTTTGTACTGCTACATCCTGGCAGGTTAGTGAAGGGCCTTGTGTCATGTGCAGAGTTTTTTTGTTGTTGTTTTGTGATTAGACAATGACAAGCCAAAATGAAAGGAAAACAGTAACAAGTGTATTTTTTAAAATTGTAAGGATTAGAAAGTACAGATAAGTGTGTGGAAATTAAGAAGCAAAAGGCTGAATTATATAATTACTCCAGTAAAGATTTCTGCTAAAGTAAGGTTTGAAGTATTTGTACTTTGTTAATTGACACCTTTCATGAGTTAAAACATTAATCTGTGACTTTTTCTCTTAAATCACCATGCATGAACATGTTATGGTTATGTAAGTTTTACATTAAAAATGCATTGAAACATATCTTGATTTTAATTAGATTTAATTGTAATGAAGTGACCTTGCAGTGGGATTGTCTTGTGATCCATTTGTGCATTTACTTTCTTTTATAAGAATATACTTCTACTCTTTGAAGATGTGGTATTTTGTAAACTTCATTAGAATTTAGTGTTTCTTTTAAGTAATTACAGCCTCTGATAAATTTGATCACATTAGATCTTAGAGTTTTAGCATTTTAGAAATGTTGGTAATCCATTTGGCTCTTAGGCTCACACTTCCTTTGCTTTGATAAAGCTATTTCTTACTCATTTATGAAATAATGTCATTGGTCTGAGAGGCTTAGTCACTTATGATGTCATAATAGCAGCAGAGATTGATTTTGTTATAGAGTCATAGATGCTGTAATTAGCTTGAAGAATAAATCTCCAAAGTGGCCTCATTAATTTAGAAGCAGCACAATGACTCAGCTACGATTTAATGGCTCAGTGCATCAGGCAGCAGAGAACAGCTGAATGCATTTCATACGAACTTGAAGAGCATTTGATTTAATTAAGCTTCATTTAGATGCTGCATTTGTGGCTGTTGTAGTTTAAGGCTCTGAAATATAGGGACAGAATATCCCAAACATGGCCCTGAAGTGAAGGGCCTGTTTTTTTTTCCTACTAGAAACACTGAAGCTTGAGTACTTTTTCTTCTCATACTGTTCTCATGCTCGAATAGCTTGCATACTCGTGGGGAAAACTACTTAGCCTGTTAAACCCGAGGTTCCCCATTTGGGGGACCCTGGGAATTATTTTTTTAACAGGCTTGAGACAACACATCATCTGACAGAAAAAATAGTTATAATGCAGATCAAATGAAATAGAAGAGCACGCGTTACAACGCTATCTAACCTATTTTTACCAACCACAAACACAACTCAGATACCACGTAAATAAGTATTTGTAAACAATCTCGTATTATCATAGTTTCGTCATCCCAGCCGCCACATTCCGGCCTCTACCGCAGCAAGCCTTTGGGCTAAACGCACAATCAACCACTCAAATGAAAGCAGAGACTCTACCGATTCCAAAGACAGATTTCCCAAAACGCAACGCCAAAGCAACGAAGACATATAAGCCAAAGTATAACACAACGGAAAAAAAAATCACTTTTCAGAATCACAATTGAAAATATAGCCTAACCTTTGCTGTTTTGCCGTGTCCCATAATAGTTTGCACACGAGTGTTATAATAGGTTTACAATTATCATTAGTTTTAGTTTTTATTTAGTTTTGACTTAAGATTTTAAATTCTATTTTATTTTTAATTAGTTTTTTAGAATTTGTTAGGGTTTCACTCGTTAATTTATATATATTGCGCCCTACCTCTGCTCAGCTCTGCTCTGGAGTTGCGCAAAGATTGCAGAAATACGAAAGTCAGATCAAAACTATTCATACTTGGAAGACGAACAGAAAACAAGAGCTTAATCTACTTCTCTTTATTAATATTCTTTGTCAGATATCTCCACTAACAGAATGAGCTTCTCTCCATCCATGTTGTCCTCCTGGTTTTGTCACATACAAATACGTACTTATCACCCACTACTGCAGGAAATGACGACATTTCAGAATTAAATAAGTTTAAATAAGTTTTGATTTGATTAGGTGTGTAATTTATGTATAAAAACACACAATTATTTTAGACAACCTATATGTATGAACTTAAGTTACATTATATTAATTGTAGCAATGCATACAAAGAAAAATCTAGTCTGTTCTTACTGATTTATTTTTGAAAAATCGGATGTTCTCCATGTTTGTATCCTGTGCTTTGTTATTTATGTAAAAACTCCGAACTTGCTCCAGTGTCCTGCAAAATTCGATTCAATCATCTTTTTGGCGGAGGGCGAAACGGCACCCTGCGTCACTTGGCGGTGGTAGTGGAAATGCTCTTTTTCACTACAATGGGATCGGTTTTGCTTTGGCGTGCGTGGTGGAGCGGAGCGCATGCAGTGGAATTTAGGGGTAAGGCAGCAAAGATTACCTGTCTTTGAAAATGTAGAAGGGTTGAACATAATTTTTACGTTATTTAATGAAGAATACTTTTTGCATCACAATCTCCAATTGCTTCAGTCGTCCACAAAACAGAACCAGACTCTTCGTCAGGTTGTTGAGCTTTTTTAAGTCCCATAGTATCATATCTACCAGGCTCTGTGAATCTGTCTGTTTTGAGCTCCTCAGTGCCTCTCTCCTAAAGGCGCTGCTGGCAGATAATTATCCACAGCTACAAGGAGCAGGCTCATTTAGATTGATGCTTAAAAGGACTTTAGAGGCAGAGAATAGTTGTGAGTGTGATTGCCACCTCGGTCATGTGGTGGCCATGCAGGCTATTTTTTGGCAGAATCCTGCTTAATGGGGATGTTTGTTATTTTTCTACCATGATCTTATTTATAGCATACATCATGTTCATTTATTCACCCATGTTGGGAAACATAGACTGCGATCAGTGTCTGGATTATAATAATCACCTATAATTATCATCCTTATTGTAATATTAATACAACTATTGGTTAAGTTTTATAAAACTTATAAGTTATAAGTTTTATAAATGAGACCCCTGGTCTCAATCTCACAGAAAATGTGTAAGAAGGTCTGAAAAGATGTGAGCAAGGCCGTCACAAACCTATGGCACTTACACTACATCTGTCCAAAGGAATGAGCTGACCTTCCAGCAAACTATTGTGAGAAGGTGGAAGTACACCAGAATGTTGGTCTAAATACTAAGCAAATATGTGTATGTGATGGTCATGTCTATGTCCACATAACAATGAATGTTGGTAACTCTCAATCAGCTTTTGTTTCAGTTTGTAAGTTTATTTCATTGAATTTCTTTGGGTGTTTTGTTTAAATTGTGGAAATATATGTGTTCCATCTTTAAGTGCATACATTAATTAACTACAGTATTTCACCAATTATTTGTTCTGTTTAAACTGATTTTTTGTTTTTTTCCTCTTACCAGTGCTGAGAGTTCTTGCACTTCCTGTTTCCGGGGAGAACTTTGGTGGGCAAACATTGTTGAAGGACTCCAGTCAACGAAATACAGGAGAAGCATATTGGACCTATACAACTCGTCCGGGAAGAGGGGATTACAGAATTTCCTTTCATTTATTTCTTTATGATTTTGCTAAATAAATGTTGAATAAAAATAATAATAGATTAACTTTGAAGTTATACATTTAGTGTAAGGTGTTATATGCTCTTTAGTCTTATTAATAACCCAACTGTACTGATACATGTTTGTCTTGACTCAACATAATCTGCTGGGATTCCTTAAATAAAAAACTTTAAACTAATTAGAAGGTTTTCATAATTGTATTGAAATGACTTTTCTTGTAAAGTGCATTGAGATTAAATGTGTTGTGAATCACATTTTTTTAAAGAAATTTGTAGTGAATTGGAGCTATAAATAAATTGAGTTGAATTGAATACTGAACCCTATTTGTCTCACATGCTCTGATCAGACAATATATATAGCCTTATGAGTCTTTGTCTTTTGGCTCGCTGAGGTTTTATTTATTTGAGACGTACAGTTAAACATTTGTTTGGGCTCCATTTTTTTTTTATTTTGCTCTGTCCCTAACAGTTTACTTTTCTGAATTTGGAAAACTATGGCGAAACAGTTGGGGTGGAAAAAAAATCATTATCTTAGTATTTAGTAAATGGTTGCTCTTCTTGCTGTTTTCTGGGATGTGGAGAAAGAAAAAGGTAGGCTACCTGACCTTACAAATGCAGATCTTTTTGGAAGCACACAAAGTGAGTGAGTTCTACAGTGTTATAAAAAGTATTTAATACATTTAACATGAATGAAATGGTGTGAAAACGTATTTTTCCAATCCCTGATGTCTTATTATTTTGCAGGTTTGTCAAAGTTATAAGTTTCAGATCACCAAACAAAGATAACCATTAGTTTAAAGACAACGCAAGAAACACAACAGCTTTTTCTTATTGAGGGAAAAACAATCCAAACCTACATGGCCTTTTTGAAGAAAGTGATTACTCCCCAAACATAACAGCTGATTGGGCCACCCTTATCCCTCCTTTCCACCGGACGTGTCAGCAGCACGTCATACGCAGCTGATAGCCATCGCTGTAGTCCATATAATCCTTTCCTCCGAAGGTGAAAGCAGCACGAGTTTTCCCCGTCACAGGAGCATCACTCGCAGCACTGCGGCCCGGTGAGAAGGCAGTACTTCGATGGAGGGTCTTATTTGTGTTTCATCAATGACGATGACCGGTTGATCATTGAAGTGGAGAAGCACTCAGTCCTGTATGACCCAAGTCACACTTTTTATAAAGATAACGTCAAGAAGGATAAAGCAGGGAGTGACATATCTGCTGTTATGGGGCAAGATGGTGAGTTTATCCTACTTATGAACGTGAAATCTCCCAACCCATTCTATATGCACCCTTTTCAGTTATGCAAGCTTAAATAAATTAGCCTTGAAGTTTTAATGATTAAACTACAATGAAATTAGCAAAATAAATACTGCTACGTGCTCTCTCGGTGACAGCTGTTTCCCTGCTGCTACACGCCTCATACGCCCACGGTGGAAAGGGCCAAGCAGCAGAATACGCGTGGGAAACGTGCTGCTCCTGTAACATGCTGCCGATGAGTCCGGTGGAAAGCCCGGGTTAGCAAAAAAAAGTGTTTATAGTAACTTGCAGTGAGTCTGAGCTTTGGCGGAATGTTGGCACACTTATCTTTGCAGAATTGTTGTAGTTTTTTTGTTTTTTTTGCATAAACCACCTTTTTAGGGTCATAGTAAGGCATCTCCATGAATTCAGATCAGGACTGTGACTAGGTGACACTGTAGTCTTCATTTTGTCTTCAGCCAATCAGAGGTAGACTTGCTTTGGATCATTGTCCTGCTGCAGGACCCAAAGTTAAACTGTTGACTTATTAGGAAAGGTCAAATGGTGTAAATACTTTTGCAAGGCACTTTATTTCAAATACCTGTTCCAAAAATATTAAACTGATAAAAAGCTGTATGTCAGGTTTCCTACATTGTAACAAGTAACTTTTGAAGATGTTTTGAAAACTTTTACGGATGTTTTGGATTTATTCTTCTGAGACTAGGGAGATATTGAGTAATATGTGTTAAAAAAACTGTAGATATTACTGAAAACCTACATTTTGATTTCAAGTGGTCAGCATGAATTACATGTAGACCGTTAATGCTTACCTAGGTTATTATTTTAATACGTGAGTGTATGTGTGCAGTGTACTAATTCAATGTGTACATCTATTCTCACAACATGTTGACTACAACTGCAGGCAGACGGACCCCAATGTGAGCTTTTGATTGCTCAGTTGTGGGCTTTACGTTATGAATAATAGAGGGCACACTGCTACTGAAAGGTCTCTGTAATGTGTCTTTATGAGCCTGAGTTGTATTGCAGGAATAAATTCCCCGTTTGCGAGCAGAGCTGAGAACATTTAAGAATCCTTGTGTCAACACAGAGGGAGCTACAATGAATTTGAGGCCACTTTGGGAGCAAATGAGTCTGGTTTGCTCACTGCTGGCAGTCTATTGATGGCTTTGTTTTGTTCTTGATGGTTTCCAGGAGACATATGGTGCGTGTTATGGTCTCGACCGGCTTTGCCAGACCCATCAGTGGTGCTGAGCTCAAACGGCAACCCGAGAAGAACTCATTCTGCTGTGAATGACTGCTGTGCTCACTACCCTGACTCCTCTACTTGTGTGTGAGTGAGTGTGTGTGTGGGGAGTGAGTCAAGAAAAGCAGATCAGATTGTAGCTATCTGTGAAAGTCAGTCCATCAGTCAGACTGAACTGTGCTCCTCTGGGACTCACTCGATGTGTGTGTATGTGTGTGAGTTGCATGTGAAGTGGCCGACATATGTTGCTGCACTCAAGGGTGCGTGTGAATATGTATGACCAGACTAATGTGAATATCAGCAAAGAGGCAGAGTGTTTTTAATGTTAAGATCAGATGAAAGCTGCTGCTGCTCCCCTGCACTCCAGTCTTTGGAGCTTATTGTAGAAGAAACCTCTCTACATCTGGAGAAGTCGTTACATATAAACACAGTGCATGTTCCCATAGATCCTGAGGATATGGACCACATGTAAAGTCCATAAAAGCTCTGTGTGTAAGCGTCTGTTCTGAAAGCAAATGAGAGGAAGTATGTGCGCTGCAGTAGCTGCGATTTTTGACAGCGATTTACTTCCTAGGTCAGTGAGGTCCTGACAGAGTATCTGTTGGACAAGGAATGCATGGCTTTCCCAAAACTCTTACATTGAACAAAAGAAACTCTATAACTGCCAACAAACAGTTTGCTTTAATAACTGTTAGTCTCTTCATTTGTTGTCTGCTCTACTCCTCTTATCATAGGAGGATTGATTATGTTCGTTTATTAATTGTTCTAGATCAGAAGTGAACAACTCCTTTGCTCGAGGGCTACTGTCCTGGAACTTAAGTCACATTCACATCGGTCAGCGCGTCCAGACAGCAGGGCAGCTAGATTACATGGCAAAGTCTATAGTACCTACGCATCAAGTTGCCGTCAAGCTGCCTTGCAGCAAGTCACTCGTGTGGTCAACTTTATTAATTAAATAAAGCCCAACACTCTCTTGACATAATCCGCCATGTTGTTAACAACTAGCAACAGCGATATCCCTGCCCGCGCTGACGTACTGATGTAAAGCGCTTATGCGCCGACGCGAACTACAAAGTGTGCAAGATGTTGGGTTTTAATTTTAAAGCATGAACTTTTGTCTGTTAGAGGGGTTTGACGCCTGGACAGATTGACTAGTGTAAACGCGGCGTTATGGATGCCTGAGTCACATAATCAGGTCATTAGCAGAACTCAGGAGAACTTGACTGCTTACTGAGGTAATTCAGCCATTCGATTCAGGTATGTCATGCTAGGAAAACATCTAAAGGTATTTTCACACCTGATTTTCTGATAGACTTCGGTTGGATTGGGTAATAAAATGTAAAAACTTGTTACGGTTTTTTGCTGGTGCGTTTGCATTCACATTGCATCTTGTCAAATAAATCAAAGCTTTTAAAAAAACATATTTACCTCCTCACCTTTGGTGCCACTCTACCAAAAAGCAGTCATTACCGGGATACTTCCTGTTCCATAAAATGTAAATCAACATGAAGTAATATCAGGTTTTAGAGGCATTAGGATTGCTCTGTTGTCTTCGGCAAATGTGATAGACACATATATTGCAGTAAAAGACTCAGCAGGAGCAGAGATTGAGAAATGGTTGTTATTGTCCAGTTCTTTTAGTTTTATATACCTGAAATTCCTTGCACTGTAGTCAACTTGCTGCTCTTGAAGTGTCTCCTGGGCTGCTTGGCATTAGCATATGCAATCACTGCACCAGCGTTCACTTCAACCGAGCCGAGACCTAGTTATATGGGTCATAGTTCACTTTTTTGGTCTGCAACAGAGTTTGATTGTTCATTCACACCTCCCCAAACAAACTTTCTGGACAAACAAGTTAGAGTTTAATTAAAACAGATTAAACAGGGCTGGTGTGAATCCAGCCTAAAAATTGCAGTACACAGGTCCTTGATGACTGGAGCTGATAGAGTATCCATGGGTGGAGCTTAAGATAAGTGTCATGGCAACAAGGCCATCCAACCCCAAAGACATGAAGGTTGTCAACAACAAAAAAATTGGTTCAAATACCTGCATGAGTTTAATTGCTCTAATGCCAAAGTGTATTCTGTGATTAGGTAAAAACATTATTTTTGACAAGCCACTTTTTAATCAAATCTAAATAAAAAAAATATTAATACTTCACTGACATTTTTTGTCTTTAAGTGGAAAATAGACTGTTGTGGGAGCAAAGATTACAGACACCCTGGGAAGGTAAGTCAATGGTTTATTTGGAGCAAAATAATGAACAGTCTAGAGATCCATGGCTGCGGAAGAAGGACGTTTGCTTCAGGTCCACACTGGAAAAGAGGTCAGTGATTGCTGAGTGCAGGCAGAAAATGAATAGGATCTTGTGCAAAGGAAGAAGTTAGAGAGTCCTTATCGTTCTTGCTGGTGAAAGCATTTGTACAGAGGTCGAATTTTGGAAGTAGGGTATCTGCTTCAGGAAACCCATTCCCGGAAATGCTGCTCCTTAATTGACAGTTTTGCTCTACTGGACAGACTTGCCCAGTCAAGCAAAACTGCATCTTTTGGAATGTGGGGGAAAGAAAACCAGTCAGTATTCGGCGGGGCCACCATTTGACTCACGCTTCGCAACACATCTCTGTCGCATTGACCAGGTCATTGATTGTGTCCTGTGGAATGTTAGTCAATAACATGTGCGAAAGTGCAAAATACAGGGAGGAACTAGAAGATGCTGTCATATACGTCAATCTAGAGCATCCCAGACATGCTCAATGAATTTTTTCAGCTTCCAGGAATTGTGTACAGATCCTTGGAATATGGGGTTGTGCTTTATCATGCTGTACGATGAGGTGATAGTCGTGGATGAACGGTACAACAATGGGCCTCAGGATCTCGTCCAATATCTCTTTGATTTTAAAATGCCATTACTATATGATAATGTACACCTGCCCATACTTTAACTCCACCGCCACCATCGGCCACACGATTCACAACAAAGACAACAGCAAACAGCTCATCAGTGTTGGTCCTGAACGAGTTTATTAAACAATCTTTCATGAACTCAGGTATATTTTTGGTGAATGTGAACCGAACTCACTGTATTTTGGTCTGATGAACTTTATAGTGAGCGCACCCATTCTGGCGTTTGTAAATGGTGCCCCCTTGCAGTCAAATTTTTCAAGTGATGATAGATTTCCAACAAGCCTTCTAGACAAAAGGCATGGCAGTTAAAACAGGGGAAACATTGGATATGGCAACACTACTCATCGAGGTGCACCGCGTATGTGTCAGTGTCAAATAGAGAAGTATGCAGGATGATCTATGTGGGAAACCTTTTACAATTTTGTCTAAACTTGGTCACAAGAAGCTACTCAAGACATCAGCAATGTCAACAGCAACTCTGTTGTATTCATGTCCCAGCCACATGTAGACAACTTGTGCCGACAACAGGTCGGCGTTACAGAGCGTTGTACGCCAAAACCACCCGACACAAAAACTGTTTTTTCCCCCAGGCTGTCGCTCTGACGAACTCTGTCTAGTCACAGTGTGTGAGTGCACTCACATAACAATAAACTATAACTCTGCACTTCTGTACATACTCACTGTAAAATAACCCCAGCTTGGTGTATATATTATCCTTTATTATTTACGATCTGATATTTATTTGTATTTTTACTTATTTTTGTTCATATTTTTATTTTTTTTTTTTTTTTATTTTTTATTTCACTTATTCAAGTTCTGTACTGGAGGAAAAAGTTTGCCGGAGTCAAATTCCTTGTATGTGACATACTTGGCCAATAAACTGATTCTGATTCTGATTCTGATTCTGATTCTGATTGACATTGCAGTATAATATTGACAGAGACCTGCATCCTTTAGGAAAAGAGAAAGTTCATAATAAAGATTTGCAACCTTATTTAAAGTCACACAGTAGGTTTTTCCACATATTTTTGAAAATATACTGTATGTGGTAAAGTGCAGATGGGTACAAGTGGTGACTGAAAGGGAGAGAACAATTGGAAAATGTCAGTGCTCTGAGATAAATAGCTACATTATGGGGAAAAATAACTATGAATTAATGACTTAATTTTTGGAACTTTTAATGTATTTGAAAAACAATAATGAGCAATGAACTGAACTAGTTCATTTAAAAAACGTGTGAACTGAACTTTAAACTAGTTTGTGCAGAAAATAAACTTTCCCAACGCTTCTGCTCACCCACATGACGGCACACACGCCGTCTGCCATCACTGAACAGTTAAAACTAGGATTCATTCCTTAACAAATGCCTCTCCAACCAGCTAGACACCATTGAATGTGAGACAGTTTGTGCAGAAGTTATTTGGTAATGGATCATGGAGGTGAACATACTGGTTGTTGAGGTCCTGGGCTTGTGTGGTTACACATGGTCTGCGGTGTGAGACTGTTTGGATGTACTGCCAAATTCTCTGAAATCCCTTTGGAGATGGCTTATGGTAGAGAATGAACATTCATTTCACAGGCAACAGTTCTGGAGAACACTGAAGCAGTCATCATGTCAATTGCATGCTACCCTAAAACCTGCAACATTTGTGGCATTATGCTGTGTCATTAAACTGCACATTTCAGAGTGCCATTTTATTTTAGGTAGTCTAAGGGACACCTATACAATATTCATTCTTATCAGCAGCTTGATAGACCACACCTGTGAGGTGGAATAGATTATCTTGCCATGGAAAAAGTGCTCACTATCACAGATTTAAGCAGATTTGTGAACAATATTTGAGAGCAACGGGTCTTTTGCGTGTATAGAAATTGTTCCAGATCTTTGAATTCAGCTCATGAAAAATAAACAAAATTGTTGTGATTATATATTTTTTCAGTGTATGAAATAACCTTGGCTATAAAAGGGCCAAAATCCCAGAAAGCAGGATGCTTTGCTTGCTAAGAGTAGATACTAGTTGTTAGCCATGATCTAAAGCACTGGTTCCCAACTGTTTTTAGTTGAGGACCACCTTGTCAGTGCCAAAGGAAAGCCAGGACCCCAAACCCCAACTTCTGCCCACATACACACATTCAAAGTGATTGATTACAAACTTCAACTTACAACTTACAAAATCCTTTTTTTTTTTTTTTTTAACAGCAGCTTTAGCGTTTTGGGTGTTATTCTATTTTTTACACAGCATAGGCTATATGGATAATTTTCATTTTCTCTTTTTGATTTTGTAAATGTAATATTTACAAATATATACAAAACTATGAGGACCACTGTGATCTATATGGACCTAAGGTTGGGAAAAAATGACTGAATCATTGCATATGTTAGTGCTAGCTCTAAGCCAAATGATATTTGGCAGGGTAAATGCTGCAAGGTTTTAAATAGACAGAAAGTTCAACCTGTCTATATTTCTTCATATGATGTACTTCATATCTTCATATTGCTTGAAGTACATAAAATACCATGCTGCAACAGGCTAAGTGCTACATCAAATTACTTTTGACTGATCCGCAAAACAGGGGCAGGTTATCAGCCTGACCACACAATCTATATTTCTAGGTACCACAGATGAGATAAAAACATTAACACAAGAGAGGTAATAAAAGCTCAAATTGTGTCACAAAAAGTAAATGCAACCAAATTTTGGTCAAAGCAGGTGTTTTATATTTTTTTGCGTCCCATAACTAATTGCGATTTCATGTTTAAGTTTGAGTAAAATACACAGTTAACAGATGTGAGCTGGAAGTTCCCCCATTTATCAATCTGACATAGACAACTAAACTACAGGACTGGAATACTTGAGCACAAATTACAGAACGGGAAATAGTAGACGTTAATCAGTACCCTTAATCAAAACTTTCTTTTTAACTTTTAACTTTGCAACCCAAACATGTTTTTTCTGTATCCTTCCGCCAATCTTTAGCCAACATAAAACATTTACTACTCATCGGTAAGAATTAATAATTACTAAATCTTTACAGTGCAGGGATAATGTTCTAGCTGAATCACGTTTTAACTGCTTACATCTCCTTTGATATTTTTGGAAATGTTCCAGTCATTTTTCTCAAAATCGCTCTTTGCTCCAGATGTGAAGGTATAAACCGGGTTGCATACAGTGTGTCTGGTAGAACTCCATGAATGTGTTTTTATTGGAAATTGTGAGGGATTTTGATTGAAACCCCAGATGGTACAGGATTTCCTCTTTAGAACTGAGGTAATTGAAAAATGACTAACCTTCCTACTGCATCTTTCAGTCTACAGTAACGGTACACTGAATGGAAAAGAAAAGCGACAACAGTAACTCTCAGCTGACCCTGTTTATGTTGAGCCAGCCATCATATCAGTGGTACGCAGGGTCGGCGAACTGATTTCTCAGGGGACCTTTGTTCACAGCACAAACTGATGCGGTTGCTCCAGCTCTGTGACTACTCTAAACCAACTAGGTGTGAAAACACTCTTAGGAAGAGGAGAGTAGATGGGTGCACCTGAGGGTGTTAGAGACTGATGGAAAACAGGAGGCATGGGAGAGAGGAAGAAAGGAATGGAGGCAAAAAAAGACAATTATGGATCAGATGCAAAATGAAGCAAAGGGGATTGAGGGATATATGAACAAAAAAAGGGTAAGAAGATGTATGCATGAAAAGAAGTGTGAGCAGGAATAAGGAGAGTCAGAGATGAGAAACGGTTATTACATAAATGAAATAAATGGGGTCAAAAGCAAAAAAATAAAGTGCATAAGAGTGAGGGCAGGAGGGAGGTTTGATAGAATTCAAGTGAGAGTGAGCGAGTGTGTGTGTTTGAGACAGATAGAGGAAGGGAAGAAATGGTACAGCTGCTAAATGTGTGTGAGGGAAAGATGCTGAAAGGGACAGAAAGCATGTGAAAGAGATTTATCCACAACTGGGTTTTTCCTGTTTGCTCACTTGGAGAGATAACCCGTTATCAGAGACCAGAAACAAACTCTGCGTTTGTGTGTGGTTTGTTTGCAGTATTCAGAAAACAATATAACTTTGTAATGCAACTTTTTAGTGCACTTTTTCTACTTCCAAGTTCACTAAATTCAGTTCTAATGAACTATATTTTTTTCAAATTATTATTATAGATTTGAGGTATAGATTATTGAAAAAAGAAAAAAAAAACGAACAAACCTGCAGGCTGCCTTGAATGACCACAGACAGAGATCTTGGTCACCCCCAAAATGTAATCACTTGTTCTCTGCTCCCACTGCAGACATTTCCTGAAAATTTCATCAAATTCCATCTATACGTTTTAGATTTATGCTGCTAAATTAAAGACAAACAAACAAACCCTGGAGAAAACATAATCTTCTTAGCAAAGGTAATAAAAAAACATATTTAACTATTTTGTAGGCCTTTGTCTCTGACTTTCAGAATCAGAATCGGTTTTATTGCCATTGTTTGAGAACAAGTTCACAAACTAGGAATTTTTTTCGGTACAGTTGGGCCCACAAAAAATTTAACCATAAATTAAAGTAAAATAAAATAAAAAAAATAAAAAGAATGAGCTATAAGGCTAAAGTCTTTATAAATATTATAATCTGTATGTATATAAAAGAACTATGAAAAGATAAACATCCTTTTTAACATGAGAACAGCAGCAGGGTTCCATTCACAGATGTGCAGGTGAATGACAGCAGCAGATCTAAGTCTGGTCAGACCACACGGTGCAGTAAAATAAAGTTACGTAGTGAAGATGGTTCTATCCTACATGGGTCTTTAACTGAACTATCGGGTCTTGTTATTGTTCATGAGTCTGATGGCGGAGGGGAAGAAACTGTTCAGGTGGCGGGAGGTGTGGGTCTGGATGGACCGTAGCCTCCTGCCTGAGTGGAGGAGGGAGAATAGTCAGTGTCTAGGATGAGAAGAGTCAGCTGTGATCCGACCCACACGCCTCCGGGTCCTGGAGGAGAACAGGTCCCGAAAGGATGGGAGCCTGCAGCCAATCACCTTCTCAGCAGCACGCACGATGCGCTGCAGTCGGTGTTTTTCCCAGTCTGCAGCGCCGGGGAACCACACGGTGATGGAGGAGGTGACGATGGACTCGATGATGGCCGTGTAGAACTGCACCAGCATCTCGGTCGGCACCTTGAGTTTCCTCAGCTGCCGCAGGAAGTACATCCTCTGCTGGGCCTTCTTGATGAGGGAGCTGATGGTTGGCTCCCACTTGAGGTCCTGGGTGATGGTGGTGCCCAGGAAACGGAAGGAGTACACGATGGAGATGGGGGTGGGAGAGTCCATCAGGGTGAGGGGATACGGTGGGGCTGTGACTTTCCTGAAGTCCATGATCATCTCCACTGTCTTCTGGGCGTTCAGCTCCAGGTTGTTGTGACTGCACCAAGAAGCCAGCCGGTCCACCTCTCTCCTGTAGGCGGACTCATCACAGTCTGAGATAAGTCCGATGAGGGTGGTGTCGTCCGCAAACTTGATCAGCTTTACGGACTGGTGACTGGAGGTGCAGCAGTTTGTATACAGCGAGAAGAGCCAGGGGGAGAGTACACAGCCCTGAGGAGTCCCAGTGTTTGTAGTCCGATTGTCCGAGACTATCTTCCCCAACCGCACGTGCTGTCTCCGGTCCGACAGGAAGTCAGTGATCCACCTGCAGAGGGAGTCGGGCACGCTGAGCTGGTAGAGCTTGTCTCGTAGCAGTCCAGGGAGGATGGTGTTGAAGGCAGAGCTGAAGTCCACAAACAGGATCCTGGCGTAGGTTCCTGGGGAGTCCAGATACTCCAGGATGAAATGGAGGGCCAGGTTCACTGCATCATCCACATACCTGTTGGCTCTGGAAGCGAACTGCAGTGGGTCCAGGAGGGGGGCGGTGATGTCCTTGAGGTGGGGCAGAACCAAGCGCTCAAATGACTTCATGACCACAGACGTCAGCGCCACCGGCCTGTAGTCATTAAGTCCTGTGATCCGTGGCTTTTTGGGGACAGGGACGATGGTGGAGGTTTTGAAGCAGGACGGCACGCGACAGAGTGCCAGGGAGGTGATGAAAATGTCCGTGAACACGGGGGCCAGCTGATCCGCGCAGTGTCTCAGGGTGGAGGGGGAGACACCGTCCGGCCCGGGGGCCTTCCTCCTGTTCAGCCTCAAAAACTGTCGGCGCACATCCTCCTCCTGGATGGAGAGGGCAGGGGGGGAGGAGGGGGGGTCTGAGGAGTCCTTTGATGAAGTGCTGGGGTCGTTGATGGTTGGGGTGATGGTGGGGGGAGCAGAGGTGTGAGGAGCAGACGGCTGTTCAAAGCGGCAGTAGTGTGTATTCAGGCCCTGGGCTAGAGTCCGGTCGTTCAGGGCCTGGGGGGCTTTGGGCTTGTAGTTTGTGAGAGCCCTCAACCCCCTCCACACGGCTGCAGAGTCATTGGAGCTAAAGTGTTCCTGAATATGGTTGGAGTACACAGATTTTGCTCTTCTCACTTCACTGCTGAAGTGGTACTTTGCTCGTCTGTATGTACTCCGGTCCTCGCTCCGCCGCCCTACTTCCTTCTCCTCACGTAGGTGCCAGAGCTTGGGTGTGAACCAGGGCTTGTAATTGTTATAACAAATCCTGGTGCGCGTTGGGATGATGCGCGTCTCATTGAACTGAATGTATGAGGTCACAGTGTCTGTATACTCGTCCAGATTGTCCGTGGCTGCTCCAAACGCTCCCCAGTCTGTCGTCTCCCAACATGAGCGCAGCTCCTCCACAGCTTCAGAGGTGTATTTCCTTGTTGTTATCACCGCAGGCTTGGCCAATTTCAGTCTCTGTCGGTATGAGGGAATTAGGTGCACCATCACGTGATCTGATAGTCCGACGGCAGCGCGCGGCACAGCATGATACGCTCTGCTGACTGTAGTGTAGCAGTGATCCAACGTGTTCTCCTCTCTGGTCGGGCATTTAATGAACTGTCTATACTTTGGTAATTCCTGGCTCAGGTTTCCCTTGTTAAAGTCACCAAGCACGATAACAAGCGAGTCCGGAAAAGACTGCTCCGCATGTAATATCTGGCCTGCAAGCGTGCGCTGAGCCTCGTGCACGTCCGCGCTCGGCGGAATGTAGGCAGCCACCAGAATGAATGAAGCGATCTCACGCGGTGAATAAAAAGGCTTACAGTGAATGAAAAGATATTCCAGAGAAGGAGCGCAGTGTTGGGAGATAACAGTCACATCCGTGCACCAGCTGCTGTTGATGTAGAAGCAAACGCCACCACCTTTTGTTTTGTTGGAGAGCTCCGCGTTGCGATCCGCGCGGAGGAGATGGAAGCCTTCCAGGTAAAGCGCGCTGTCCGGGACAGTCGCGCTTAGCCACGTCTCCGTGAAGCACAAAACACAAGACGAGGAAAAGTCCTTGTTACTTCTCATCAGCAGCGCTAGTTCGTCCATCTTGGTGGGAAGTGAGCGGACGTTTGAGAGAAAGATGCCAGGTAAAGGCGTGCGCGCGCCCCGTCTGCGCAGGCGGACGAGTGAACCCGCTCGCTTTCCACGGCGCCGTTTCCCTCTTTTGGTCAAAAAATGGACCAGGTCCGCAGCTGATGCTAAAAAAACTGGTAATAAGTCCGTAGGGGTGGTAGTTCTAATATCCAGAAGCTCCACGCGGGTATAAGAGCACGCAGACGAACAGTTTGGTGGTAGGACTGTTTAAACATCCATTAATGAATTAATACAAGAGAAAAACAACGGACAAAAATACATGCATCCGATGGAGCTAAATCAGGGCCATATTGTTTGTTTATTTGAAAGAAATATTTGAAATTGAAAATATGTAAGGTGAAAATGAAAGTTACGTTTTTATTTTCGAAAAACAAAACATGGGATTCAAAATAAAGCAAAATGTATTGAATTTTTTTATCAATTTACATTTCAGTGGTATTTTTATTTTGTATCTTTCTGAATGCATTTAATTCAAAAGTTTCAGTAATATATATTTTTTTCAAGTTTGAGATATTTTTTCCATCAGTTTCAGATAATGTTTTTTTTTCTGATTCAGATCTTTCTAATCAAGGTCAAAACCGTCCTTTACAGTTGCAGATTTTTCTTCCAGCTTCAGATCCTTTTTCTACACTTTCAGATTCCTGTTTTTCAGTTTCAAACTTTTGGTGCTGATGTGGTGTGGTGGGCGGGGCTACACAGAGAGGGGAGCGGAATCATGAGGCTGAAGATGTTCTCCCTTTGTTTCTGTCTTAGTATCACACAGATTAAAACAATTAGGACTGTTGCATATTTATTCTAAAATTAAACACTTACCTGGTTGCTCACACCTGCTTGAAGAAGACGCCATTTTTAGAGAGGTACAACCCGCCCGGTATGACCATAGAGTCTATGGCATAGACTGTATATGTAGGCTACAGGGTACGACGAACGTTACTTTGAGGTGCTTCATAAATTTCCACTTCTGACGTAGCGGTTAGGAAAACTGCTCATAATTGATCAACTTTACAGCATAATTTGTTCAGTATTGACTGAAACAGCTTTAATAACTGAGCTTCAGTGGTTACTCATTATGTATTCTCAACCAATCATGTGATAGTGTACAGGACAGGTTTGATAGATTATATTTATTCCCACTTTTCCTGAAGGCAACATGATAGAGGGAACGTCTTCAGCCTCCTGTGCTCAACTGCCACTCATGTGTAGCCCCGCCCACCACACCACATCAGTGCCAAAAGTTTGAAACTGAAAAACAGGAATCTGAAAGTGTAGAAAAAGGATCTGAAGCTGGAAGAAAAATCTCAAACGGTAAAGAATGGTTTTGACCTTGATTAGAAAGATCTGAATCTGAAAAAAACATTATCTCAAACTGAAGGAAAAAAATATCTCATACTTGAAATAAAAATATATATTACTGAAAATTTTGAATGAAAGTTTATTTAGAAAAATACAAAATAAAAGCATTAGTTAATAAAAACATTAAATACATTTTGTTTAATTTTGAATCCAATTTTTTGTTTTTCAAAGTTCAGCTTACAAATGTTCGATTTCCAATATTTCTTTCAAATAACCAAACATTATTGCCCTGATTTAGCTCCATACATCCGCTACAGACACTACCAATATGGTGATGCAGAGCCAGCATGAAGAAACTGCTCAGGCTGCAGAGATGATTCCTGATACAAACACTTCCAAGAAGCAAACCATCTGTTGATAACCAGCTCTAACAGCCAACTATTCACACCGATCCTGTAAAACGTGGTGGTGACAGTTTCATTATCATCATGGGGATGCTTTTCCTTGGTTGGATTCTGGTAAATACAGGAAAATCATGAGCGAAAACTTGTTTCAGACATCTTAAAATTTGAGTTTGGGGACACAACGCCCTTTAACACAGGAATATACTTTGATCTAAATCCTTCTAATGCACCTTAAACTCTATGTTTAAGGCTTTTGACCCATGTGTAGGGGAACCTTATTGCCATAGACTATTATATCACTGTGGCCACGCATTTTTACCAGTGGCATCCAGTGTGATTCAAACAATATTTAAATATGATTCAACAAAAAAGTGGGGGTAGAGGTGCGCTTCCTGGACTTCAAAGTATAGCTAAGATAGAGGTGCGCCCCATGGCACCTGTAGCTACAATGAAGCTTGCCATTAATCCATTTATGTGTGCATGATTGGGTAAATGACTGAACATAATGTAAAGCGCTTTGGGGTACGTAGGGACTAATAAAGTGCTATACAAGTACTGGCCATTTACCATAAATAATACTCACCACTTGGTGCAACAGAGGGTGATGTAATGATGACGTGTGTAATGTGCGCTGATAGGAGTTTGTTTAGAATTGCTAATCTGCATCAGCTGAAATGACAAACTGGAGAGATGCAGAGGTCCAGGACCTTCTGGACTTTAGAGCAGATCACCAGACAGTTTACGGGAACTGTGAGGGACAGCCACCTTTTGGAGGTGTAAAAACTCAAAAGAATACTTGAGGACCATTGCATTAAGTGGGATAAAAAACAAGTTGCATCCAAGCTATTTTGTCTGTATACCATGGACTCTTCTGTCTCATTGTTTATTCATGTATGTCCAGGCTGTATGTCGACGGCCTGGACACCACCCCTGTACCTCCCTTTGTCCCACCATCGTGAAATATTTTATGAAAAACACCTGATCAAGCCGCACTGCCAACTTATGAATGACGAAAAAGACTCATTAATAGCATTGTCTTTTGAAACAGGCTAGTTTGTAATGCAAGTGACATGAACATGTTTAAGTGCGTCCACTGCCAGCAGTATGTGTGGAATAATAAAAGCAACATGGCAAAATAATCATAGCAGTTCCAGCAATAATAGAGATCATCTTGAAAATTTGAAAAAAACTATGGATATTAGCTATTGTTAATCATGAAAATGATTTTTCTTGTTTGAAGAATCTTTGCATTCATACAGCAGCCTCTACATTTGGACTGCATATATTATCACTTCAACAATTTTCCTCTCTGTGTGTATTTATATATATTATAAAACGTAATAATATTGATGTAAGAAGTTAATTTCTATGAGCGTATATCAATCCTGAAACTTCATGTGGACACAGCTCAGCAGTGAGTGTTTACATTTTGCAGATGATACGGGCCGAATGAGCTCTGTTGAAGGGAGATTGCTGATTAGTAGATGGGAGCCACAAGAGTAAATAGTAGAGATATTACTTTTACTTGGAGTCTTTCTGCTGGTTTCCCTGTGTGACTTGATGAATATGTGATTTCATGATATTCATTTTATTGCGTTTTTATGCATTTATTAAAAAGATTCTTTAAGTTTTCTGTGAAGTAGAAATGAAGAACCTGCAGAAAAGATTCCTCTCACTCCATACACAGCGAGAGCCATTTACACTACTATTTTTGGCTCATCTGGCCACATGAAATTCTTTTAATCCTCCTATGGATCATCCAGAATATCTCTTGAAAACTTTAGAAGCCCCTGACATGTGCTAATTTAAGCAGTAGGACCTTCAAGCACAGCAGGGTTTTAATCCATGCTGAAGTACTGTGTTACTAAGGACGTTTTCACACCAGCTTTGTTTAGTTCACTTAAACTCAAATTCATTTCCTCCTTTGGTTGGTGGCGGCGGTGGGGGCAGAGCTGGGGTGGCGGTGTGGAACCCATGTTGGCCGATCCCTGATCAGGGCCCTGCTGGGGGGGTCAGGTGCCCCTGCTTCCCCAAGTCTCTGGGTCCTGGACCTGACCCACCCTGGCGTAGCCTGTTGCGGACTCCCAGAGCACTGCATTGTAGCTGCTGAATGTTCTCCTGGGGTTTCCCTCTGTTCATCTCTTGGGGGGTTCAGTCAGCCCTGAGTTAGTCTGCCTGGGGCTTCTAGGCTCTGGGGTCCTCTGAGCATCTGTATCCCTGGCCTCCTTTATGTCTGTGTTGATTCCTGTAGGACAGATTGACGGCTCCTCACACCAGCTATAAAACACTCGTATGAAGAAGCCTTATACGCAGCAGCATGCTATTACACACATCTAGGTGCAGGGACATTGGTGTCTACGTATATATTCTTGGGATGCGGTTATTATCAATAGATCTTGAATAATTGCTGCCAAGAGCTTTGTAGTGACATTGTTGTTTTATTTCTATAGACAAGTTGAATGTTATTGTTTCATTCGGGTATTTTTGCACAGGCGTACAACAATGGAGGGCAAAAAGCTTCCACACAGCTATGCAAAGCCGTGGGGTTGTGGTCTAACAATTAGACAAACAAAATAAAACCTAAACCATCTTTGTGTATATAATTGAAAAAGTCACATCACAAAGCTAACTGTACGCAGCATAAAGCTTCCTGACCGTTTATGACCATTTACCTACAAGCAATGGGATGAAACTCCTCAGATATGACCACTGCCTGATCAGTTTGGGGATATCTATAATTATTCAATGGACATGCCTTGACTTTACACACCAGAACCAAGAAGCCATTCAATCATTAGGGCAACTCCCAGTGCTTGACTCTTCGAACACCTTTTTATACCGATCGATCATCAACATGGCAGTTTGATAAGTCACAATAACCGAGTTACCATTAAGTTTAATCCCCCGACAGGCCACTATTTAAATCTTCACCAGATTACTGACATGTAAGCCATATTCACAACCCAAAGAGAACAACACATTATGGAGTTATGAAGCAGTTTCATGGCGATCTGACAGTTTACACTGTGCAAGCTGCATTAGCACTCTGTGTAGAGAACAGCTAGCTAATGACATCACTGTCAGGCTGAGTGCAGCACCGTGGCTTTAAACATGCGCCCATAAAGAAATAAAATAATAAACTTACAGCCAACATGTAATCGGGCAGCCGTTTGTACAACCAGTACCATGTAAGAATGCGGAGATAGCTAGGAACTAGCCCACAGAGTTAGCTTACAGACCGTTTCAAACAGCTGACAAGCTATGGGTTGAAAACTCCTCAGATATGACCTCTGTCACTTCAGTTTACAGATATCTACATTTGATCATTGTGCCTCAACTTTACATAGTGGAAGCAAATAAGGCATACGTATATACCTCCAGTGTGGGAAAGTAAGCAGATTTGGTCAGAAGACTGGGTCCCTGGATCAATGGCTCATCCATTTTAACTCAGCCATAAACAGTGGAGTCAGCTGGAAACCTTTTAAATACTATTACTGTCCTTTTTTCTTCTATTTGTTCAGCCTACTGCGCTGCACATATTATACTGTATAGATCTGTTGAGAACTAACAGCTAACAATAACAGTAGTCAACGGGGGCGATCCGTCTTTTGGCCTCCAGCCAGAAGCTGGGGGGCGGGGGCTTGGGGGCGTGATGTTACGTTTCAACGTGTATCCATTTTTGTGTGTTGTGAACGTGTAGTTCTTATTTCATATTATTTGGTTTGTTTTGTCAATGTTGCTCCTTTGTTTGGTTGCTATCCTGCAGATGTGGAGGACTGGGATGCTTTTAGTGTTCTTTTTGTTCCCCTTCCTCTCTTGTATTGTCAACTCACACTAATATCTTTCCTTCCTCTCTTCATCATCTTCTTTCCTTCTTCTCTCTTGTGTTTTCGTTTCCGTGTTCATAACTTCAGAAACAATTTTCACACATATATATTAAGTGGAGCACTATAGCAAAAGCTGTAATGCTCTGCTTGAGAACGTAAATCTGTCGGGCGTGTACTTGGTCCTCAGACACCAATTCTGAGTGCCACACTGCCAGACAGAACACGTTAAAAAACAAATTACACAAACAGCTGTTGAGTATTGACCTTTTATCAAGCCAAGCTCTAATGTCCATTTTGGCATAAAACTGTATCCAAATATCTTATTTACTGTCCCCAAAAGTCCTGGTTAATCCCTTACAGCACCCTTTGGTGGTTTTTGAGCCAGTGTATGGTTACAATTTGTAATCTGTCTTGTGTGGGCCAGATACCTGAATGGGCAGGCCAGGCCCCGAGGTCCATTGGTACTGGGCCTGATATGTTGTTGTTTTACAGTATACTGGTAAATGGACTGGAGTTATATAGCGCTTTTCTAGTCATGCTAACCCTCAAAGTGCTTTACCCTGTAGCCATATTCACCCATTCGCAATCAAGGGTCCTCATAAATTCGTACACAGATACAGAGTTCGGTAGACAACTGGATGTTAAGGGCCTTGCCCAGGGGCACATCGACATATGGCAGGAGGAAGCTGCAATTTAATCTAACCAGTCCGAATGCAAGACAACTATTCTACCTATTTAGCCACAGTCGCCCCATATGCTATTACGTTTCCTGATGATAATGATACACTGTGGGTTTTTTGCTTTGAAAAATCCCTATAATAGCATAGGAACAGTCCCATCCCTAGATGAAAAGGAACTGCCATGTTTCCTATGTTAAACTGTGGTTTTTGTTTGCTACTATAAGCTAAATACCTGATGAACATTACTTAATGCATTAACTAATCACACTATTTGTCTGTTTATAGCTGTGACAGAACAAAGTGGAAGCTGCCTGGGATCCCTTTCAAGCAGGAGTGAGTTAGGCAAGGCTGCACACAAAAGAATTAAAACTTCTGTTTCCTTTAGTGCATAAAGCTTTCCGCTTGGCTTTACATAGAACCACTGGAGGATCAATCAGAAGTGTACTAATTCTCCAGCTGCTTGCAAGACAAACAAAACATCTCCCAATAGTATGTTTTATAATTCCCCCTGTCACTCTCCCTTTCTTCTTCGTATTCCCTGTCTTTTACTCTTCCCCACTCTTAAAGCATTGGCACATAGCTCAGCAAAAACTAATTCTATTTGTGTGCTTTTAGTGAGCCAAAAGAAAGGCCTGGATTTTTTAAAGATGGTTAATCTAAAATATGGACCTTAATGTGAAGATGCTCTGAAGAGTTAGATTTTGTTGAAGTTCCTTCTAATAAATCTTCGTCAAGAAAAAAAAGTTTACTCTGTGAGGCCAGATGTCTGTGCTATTTTGAAACCAAAGTAATAAATAAAACATATTTGTCCACCCAAATGTTTAAATAACTATTACAAAAACAAAACAAAAAAACAATGTCAAGGTAAAGTAAGAACATTTTTTTTTTAATCAGCAGTTTGTTATTAATCATGAGTCAACACTATGACATGATTTATCATGATTAAATAGGCTATTTGGCCCATTTCTTTCTCAGATATAATAAGCCTAATTAGACAAACCTTTATGAAATTAAATATTTGCTCTATGCTGATGTTTTTGAAACATATAGGGCAAGGGGAAATCTGCTGCTGATGGTGTAATTTGAAGATAAAAGGCCATCTTACAGTTGTATATTTATAGTTATATACATATTCAGAGTTTTCTAGTACAGAATGTTCATATTGTGCCTCTCTAGTTCTTCTTGATAAAGGTTAAATAGTTTTGAATTTTGTCACGTAACATGCCAGTGATTTATAAGCAACAAAACCTATAAGAATGTATTGCAGTTTTTTTGTTGTTGTTTTTTCACCATGGTTTTAACATTTATTTCACTTTAAAATGAAAATGACACATTTTTGCTGTGTGTTTAAAGGCAGGCTCAATTTACAATTACATGCAAGGAGGAATTCAATCCAAGGACAAGAATTCAGATCAACCATCCACCAGCAGTTTTAGTGCACAAGATCATCCACCAGCCATCAGGTCTGTAGCTTCTGCTAAATACTGGTGCTTATGTGAATCTGTTACATAGTTCTAAAGAATAAGAAGGTGAAGTTCCTGTGTTGAGTATGTTATACTATGTAAATATTAAGCAGGTTTTTGTACTTATGTATAGTATTCAAGATACATTCAGTATTGAAGATACATTCCTAACAATATATAGAGCGATGCGCTTGCACATATGTGGTATCATTCTTTTTTTTTGGTGGTGGTGGTTGAGGGGCGGCACCACAGAGCATTTGTGCTTAGGGAACCCAAATGCCTATTTGAACACCATCGATAGTCTAATAATTGAATCCAGGTCTGGACCAGACACCTGAGCTTATCTTAGCCTGTCGCCAACGGTAACCCATGAGGTGCTGTTTAGACCCACTTCAATGCATTTATTAAACATTAAACAAGGAAAGGGAAAACTCCTGTCGGATAGAGTAACTCAAATTGCAGGATGTAAAAGGACTCTCTGTTGGGAAAATATATTAAAACACTGGTTAAAACTTCAGGCTGACTGCCTGTCTGTACCCAAACAAAAAGCAAATAAAATATTACTTCTTAGTAACAAATCACAGTGAAAACACAACCCTTAAATCTTAGTTATCCTTAACTAATTTTGCCTCTGCCCGGAACAGACCTTATAGAACAAGTAAGTTTGCCAGGCTTCTCCTTGTCGATGGGGGTGGGGGGAGGGGCTCATGTCTGTTGGAGATGCAGGTAGCTTGTCCGCCGATTTGGCTAAGCAACGATCAGCTACAACTTTCCTTCACTGAACAGTACCTTTTGGCAGCTTTATCCAAACTGAATGTACCTTCGGCTGGTTCATGTGGGTCAGCTCCCGGATCTCCCCTCCTAGATGTCTGCAATTCAGGGAAGGTTTCGGCGGGCTTTGAGGATAAAACAACGGCTTTGTTTCATTGATGTTTGCGATTCACCTGATCGGCAGTCATTGAGTCCTTTGGACTGAGTTTATCCCATTAACTTATGCTTTCATTCGCATATGGAAGATTGTTGATGCTCGTCTTCTCGTACAGAGCTGGCTGAGCCGCTTTGAAGAAGCCTTTTCCTTAAAAAGACTCTACACAACACTTAAATCTTAGTTATCCTAGCATGTATTTATTAATGTCTGCAGCCGGATGCTATCATGCTCGCTATGTTTATGTAGATCAGTTCTTTTGTTGTTTCTATGTCTTCTATGTCCGAATCTTGGTAGTCAGGAGGCGCTCACTGATGACTGGACAGCTACAGCTAATGTGATTAGGGAGACAGGTAGGAGGGTACTTGGTGTGTCACCTGCAAGGAGGAAAGTAGATAAGTAGACTTGGTGGTGGAACGACAAGGTCCAGGAACATATACAGAGAAGTTAGCTAAGAAGAAGTGGGACACTAAGGGCCTGATTTATCTAGATTCCTGATAATGACCGCAAAATTACGTGTGGTGCTAAAAAATTGCGTGATTGGGTTGTCTTTAATTTGCTGGTGATCTACTAAGATTCATAACAGGCACAAGGAGTAGTATTCAAATGAGGAGTTTGTGGCTGCTAATGTGAGCTGCGCCATTGCCATAGAGAGGAGGAATATGCGAATGGATTCATTATGTCTTTGGCAAAAAAACGGGGGCAACTGACGCAGAGAGCGTATTAATTCTATGGCTGTTACAGAATTAATTAATATTAGTTGTTGTGACTTATATTTTTTTCCGTATGTCAGTAATATATGCGTGCAGTGTAAATGCGCTGCTCTCTGCTACATGCACTCACTGTACTGCAGACTCAGACTGATTAAAGCATTAACGCATGTACATAACATGGTAGTAAAGTGTCCATATTCTACTAATGTTGTTAAAATGCACCATACTTTATCATGGCCTCTGTCTAATGTCAAGTTGCAGAAAAAAAAAAAAAAGAAAATCTTGAAAATATCTGAAATGTTTGAATTTTGTTTTTTTCAGTGTCATATATATATAGCCATTGTGTCATTGTGGTATTGTACATGATTACTATATTGTATTAATTAGAACAAAGCAAGATTAACCACTCTGGTGGAAACTAATAAGGATCTGTGAGGATAATAACTCACTGTGCGCTCAGCGCGTCTTCAGCAGGTGGAGACATGCTGAGAGCGCAGTGAGTTATGATGCATCTTTGGGGGTAAAACAGGTAAATATTTAAGTAACTGTCAGTCTTATGGCAATTAGAGTACTAATTACTATTAGATTATATTGTGTGTGAATTACATTTTTCATTTGTCACCAATAAATTTATGTTGAATAAGGTGGCACTAAGTTAAGACATGCCTTTCAGAAGCGCTAAAAATAGACGCTAAAATAGCTGCCACAAACATTTTTATGCTTAGTAAATCACATTGTTCCTGGAACACCTTCTAATTTGCCTGGTCTCCTTCATATATTTTGCGTCTTCTTTCAGAAAAACCCATATTGCATATTCACATTAGGGAAAGGCGCTAAATGGATTGCGTTCATCTTGTTCCGGGTTTAACAGGTGCAATGCTCTCTGCGTCAGTAAATTTAAGTAAATCAAGTATGGTGTGTTTTGGTAACGCTGTGTAGTTTGCACCGGTTTTAACAAAGGGCATATAATGATCTGTATGTTAGGTTGGATAGTAAGTAGGGAGAGAATGATTTGTAAAGGTTGGCGAGGCAGAGAGACAGATGGAAAGGATGTGCAACAGTTAAGGGTGATCAAGGATAGGGATGGAAATGTACTGACATGTGCCAAGAGTTTGATGGGCAGATGGAAAGAGTACTTTGAAGAGTTGGTAAATGAGGAAAATGAGAGAGAATGTAGAGTAGACGGGACAGGCAGTTGGTCCTGCTGACATGCCAGTGGAGGTATGGCAGTGTCTAGGAGAAGTGGCAGTAGAGTTTTTGACTAGATTCTCCAACAAGACATTGACGACTGAGAAGATGCCTGAGGAATGGAGGAAAAGTGGTTGCCTATCTTTAAGAATAAGGGAGATGTACAGAACTGTGGCAACTACAGAGGAACAAAGTTAATGAGTAATACAATGAAGGTGCTGGAAAGAGTGGTGGAAGCTAGGCTTCAATCAGAAGTGAGCATTTGAGAGCAGCAGTATGGTTTCATGCCAAGAAAGAGCATTGCTGATGCAGTTATTGCTTTAAGGATGCTGATGGAGAAGTACCAAGAGGGTCAGAGGGAGCTTCATTGTGTCTTTGTAGATTTAGAACCCCTCTGAGCCCCTTCTTGTTTGCTTTGGTGATGGATAGGCTGACAGATGATGTTAGACAGTAGTCTCCATGGACTATGGTGTTTGCAGATGACAAAGTAATGTGCAGTGAGAGCAGGGTGGAGGTGGAGAAAAAGCTGGAGAGATGGAGGTATGCACTGGCAAAAAGAGGAATGAAGATTAGTCACAACAAGACAGAATGCATGTGTGTAAATAAGAAAGACTCAAGTGGAATAGTGAAGTTACAGTGAGTGAAAGGGAAGAAAGTAGAAGATTTTAAGTACGTCGGGTCAACGGTCCAAAGCAATGGAGAGTGTGCAAAAGAGATGAAGAAGCGTATGTAAGCTGGCTGGAATGGGTGGAGAGAAGTGTCAGGTGTAATGTGTGATAAAAGGGTTTCAGCAAGAATGAAGGGAAAGGTGCAAAAGACAGTAGTGAGACCAGCAATGTTGAATGGTCTAGTGACAGTACCAATGAGGAAAGACTGGAAGAAGAACTGGAGGTTGCAGAACTCAAGATGTTGAGATTGTCTTTGGGATTGACAAGAATGGATAGGATCAGGAATGAGCACATCAGAAGGACCGCTAATGTTAGATCTTTTGGGGATAAAGCCAGGGACGCCAGACTGAGATGGTTTGGACATGTTCAGAGGAGATATGACAATTATATTGTTAGAGGAATGCCTAGGATAGATCCACCAGGAACGAGGCAGAGAGAAAGACCAAAAATGATATTTATGGATGTGGTGAAAGTGGACATTAATTTAGTTGGTGTGAGGGCAGAGAATGCAGAGGATTTACTAAATGGAGACAGATAATTCACTGTCACGACCCCTGAAGGGAAAAGCCAAAAGAGAAAGAAGACTTTTCTTAATGCGACATGCCCAACATGGGTGAATGCAGTTGTCCCTTGTTTATCGCTGAGGATACATTCTAGAAATTACCCCCGAAAGGCGAAATGTGTGAAGCAGTAAGCTTTATTTTTTACAATTATTATATTTTTGAAGGCTGTAAACCACCTCACCACACATTGTATACAAAATGTGCATTTGTGCACTATAAAGACAGCATGCATAATTGAACTAAAAAAAAATAGCGAAACAGAGAGGCCACGAAAAGTGAACAGCGTTACAGTGAGGCACCACTGTACAGCTAGTTTCACATTCAGAGTATATCTAAAATATGAATATGATACGTATTGCACTTTTTAAACAGTTTGGCTTTCGTAAGTAGTTTTAAGGTGTTAGATTTTAAAATAACATATTCCGTAGTACATAAAGTTTATTCATTGTAATAATCGATACGAGCTAAACAATTCACATCATTCCACCCCACATAAAGCATATGAACATATGTAAAAAAAAAAAAAAATTCTCCACAATGACAAAAACCACTGATTGCGCATCAGTATGTACATATTAACAATTGAATTAAATGTGGAATGGCCGGAATCAAATAGTGGGATTACAGCAGAGACTGGTATCATAAGGAGAATTAGTCATGAAACCTGTGCAAAAAGCAGGAAGACTCTAGATTAAATCAGGGTAAGAAATTAGAACAAAGCAAGAGAAACGATATAAATAAATAGCAGAGACCAAACTCAGAAATTAAAGGATGCATTTTAGTCAATAAATTAACCATATAGTCAAACTTAGTAGCCCTCTTGATTTAGGCTATATTTTCTGCTTTTAATGGATGAAAAATGCCTTCCTCTGACCAGTGATCAGGATCACTGATTTCATTCAGCATTTGACTGTGACATTGTTGATTGATAGTGTTGTTTTGCTTCATTAAAGCATAGTAAGTGCATTCCATTTCTTTTTGTCTGATTTAAGGTGATCAGAATTCAAAAGTTGAGATGCTGTATCATGTAAGGCAACCTTTTTTGTTTTTTTGGCATATCAGCCATCTGGGTTAAGCCTCTGATCTTCAATCCTAAATTTGCCCCTGGACAAGAGCAGTGCCTCATATGATAGTGATGCATTCAGTTAGCATATTATTGTCTGATAAACACTTTGAAATGAAATATTGGCATTTATTCTTAATAACTTTTTAAAAGTGAGATGAGGTACAAAGTTTTACCTAAAACTAAAGAAATGTAATCAATTTCCACAATAGTCAAGGTTTAGGGATGATATATTGATATTGCCATCAGATAGTAACCCAGATTTCCTTGATGTCCTTCAGACCACTCACACACACTCATTACACAAATACACATCCCCTGATAGAGCTTGGACTTTGGAAACATTCATTAAAAGAGTGATATTGTCCAAATGCACATTGTAGTTTTTGATATATCGTAATAATGACATTTAAATAATTATATAATAATAATAATACTTTTGACAAGTGTCTGATGCTAGAAGCTTACCTTATTTAACTTTAATTGTGTAAAGCAACACATGTAAATGGATTTAGTCCTTTGTTTCCTGATGAAAAGATTGTTTGTTGCTCTGCAGAATAGGGAAAAACCTTTCGTAGATTGTTAAATTACATCCAGAATATATACCCCAAACCATTCATTATTAAAATCTAGTTGAAGGGTGAACCCTTCAGATGTGCTAATTAAAATGAGATTTTCAATGTTGCATGTAGCCCCACTTGATGTGTTTTATTGGCTATTAGTGCCAACAGACACACTCCACATTACATTCCCAATCTTACAACATTAGGAGCAGGATAGTTAGTAAAACCACAGAAAAAAATCAATAGTGCAATCACATGTTGCAGAGTAAGAATTTCTTCACAAACACTGCAGTGAGTCCATATAGCTTTTTCTGAGCAGCATCTGTTCTGAAGGAATTGAGCCACTGATGTCTGTGGAGCACAATTTATAATAAATTGCTTTATGAGGAGTCCACACTCTACAAAAACCAACTGATCAGTTAGTTTGCAGATGTGCTGTGTGAGCATGCTTTATCAGGTCTTAATCAAAATATCTGGAATTAGTGATTGATGGCTGACTCTGTGAGTGCTGTGTTTGACTCTGTTGTTTATTTTGTGTGTGTGTGTGGGGGGGGGGTCTGGCTAAGGAGTGATTTGAGATTTTGTGCTGCTGAGAGAACTCTGCTTATCTGAAACACCAGCTGGCCCTCCTCTCTGCTCACTCACTGTCAAACATGCCATGATTACTTGGAAGGATCTGGCAAAGATCCGCTTCATCAGGTTGACATTTGTATTAGGTTAATAATAAACTGAATGTATGTCGGCTTCAGGCGTTAAATGTTCTTGATAGGAATATGTATTGGCTATTCAGAATACATTTGGGGATGTTATTTAGAAAACTTCCTTTGTGCTTTCGAAAGATTAATTTCATAGTTTTTAATGCAGGGGTAGGAAATATACATTTTCACTCTTCTTAGCACTTAGATAAAAGTACTAAGACTGCGTAAACATTATCTTGATAGTTTTCTGGTACATATGTTATTGGAAAATCATTCCATTGTTCTGTTTTGTAATGTACATTCAATAATTCTAAGAACATCACTTAATATATTTTAAAATCGTCCATTTCAGTCAAGTACTTCTATCATTACAATCTATTATTATGAGAGCCAGCCTAAATAAAAATTAACTATCCAAGGCCTGGACTGTAGATAACAAGAGGAGAGTCGTGGATAACATGGAGACAGTAACGGCTTGGTTAATTACTGTATTTAATACTCAGCAGAAAACTCCACCACCAGTGCCAGAATCTGATACCAGCTTCGGTGTCATGTAAATTCACAGTGGAACAAAAATACATGGCGTTGCAAAAAAAATAAAATATTTCAGTCTTACATTTGCATACTTTAAGAGGATGTTATGTTACAGATCAACAAAACAGAATTAAAACTGAAAAGGCTGGGCAGGGAGACCAGTATTTAGAGAATTGGGCAAGAGGTATTAACTATGGCAGAGCTGCAGAGAACTATTGCTAAGGTTGGAGAATCTGTCAACAACACACTACTGGTCATCCACTCAACAAATCTGCTCTTAATGTAAGAACTGAAGAGGAGACTGCATCACATTCAAGAATGCTGTTTATAGCAAAAAATTAACACTAAACCTGAAGCTAGAGATAGAATTGCAAGCATACCTATGTGTTAAAAGGGCCCAGTCGAAGCCCAGACCTAAATCTAGCTCGGCATCTGTCTAAGGATTTGATAATTGATGTTCACAAGTCCTCTCCATCCTGTCTGGAAGATCATGAACTTCTCCTCAAAGACGATTTGGCATAAAATCAGTTTCAGTTCTGAAACACCGGTAGAAATATACCCCCAGAAGACGTGAGCTGTATTTTCAGCACAAGTCGGTTCTAGAAAGAATTGTCTCAGGGGAGTAGAATACAAGCGCCTGCTACACTTTAAAAACATTTTATTTAAAGAAAATACTGAAAACCTATTTTTTACTATGTACTACTTTGTGTTGCTCTATCACATAAAAACATTTTAAATTTGAATTGAATTTTAAATTGAAATTTTAAATTGAATGAATTAATTGAATTAAAAAAACCAAAATGTGAACACTGTCGATAGGAGAATCTGGTCAAACTGACTTAATGGATTGAGACACTTACTTAAGATCATTTATATATTTTTAATGTATATTAAATGTCCAAAGAAAAGAATCACTAATAATGATTGCTATTTAATGACGTATTTTCTAAACTATATACCTATATACAGGGGGGCAAAAAAGTATTTGGCAGCCAATGATTGTGCAAGTTGTCCCATTTAACAAGATGAGAGATGTCTGTAATTTTCATCATTGGTACACTTCAACTGTGAGAGACAGAATGTAAAACAGAAATCCAGCAACTCACATTGAATTATTTATTAAGAATTTATTTCGATAATGGAGCAGAAAATAAGTATTTGATCAATAACAAAAGTTCACCTAAATACTTTGTAATATAAACTTGTTTGGCAATGACAGATATTTAACACTTCCTGTATGTTTTCATCAGATTTTTACACACTATAGCCGTGTTTGGGCGCATTTTTCCATGTAGAACTTACCTACAGCTGTGATGTTTTGGGGAAGACTCTATATATATAGACTTTAACTCCCTCTACAGATTCTCTATTGGATTGAGGTCTGGAGACTGGCTAAGCCACTGCAGAACCTTAGAATGCTTTTATTTTCATAGCTCTGGTGGTGTGTTTGGGATTAATGTCATGATGGAAGATCCAGCCACGTTTCATCTTCAATGCTTTCACCAATGGAATGAGGTTTTTGTCCAAAATCTCATGACACATTGGCCCATTTATCCTTTCCTTAAAACATATCAGTGGTCCTTTGCAGAAAAGCAGCCCCAAAGCCTGATGTTTCCACCCCCATGCTTAACAATGGGTATAATCATTTTGGGATACAACTCAGTTATATTTTGATCTCATCTGAACAAATTACATTTTTCCAATCCTTCTCTGGTTCATCCAGCTGGTCTCTGGAAAAATTTAGACGGGCTCGACGTGCTGGCTTAAGCAGGAGAACCTTTCGAACGCAGCAGGATTTTAATTCGTGGTGACATAGTGCGTTACTATTGGTAACCTTTGTTACTGTGGTCCCACCTCTTTTCATGTAATTTACCAGCCCCTTCCCCCCCCATGTAGTTCTGGGCTGTGTACCCGCTGTTCTCAAGATCATGTGTTCCCCAAGAGGTGAGATCTTGCATGGAGCTTGAGGGAGATTGTCCAATATCTTGTATATATTCAATTTAATAATAATTTCTCCAGCGGTTGATATCTTCTCACCAAGCTGCTTGCCAGTTGTAGATTGGCCCATCCTGGTATTATGTAGGTGTACAATCTTTTCCTGGTATCATTAGACAACTCACTGGTCTTTGCCAGGGTGGAAGTTGGAGTCTGACTGTTTGTAGGAGTGGACAGGTGTCTGTTATATACAGTAGATAGCGAATTCAAACATGTACCATTGATACAGGTAACTAGTGGAGGACAGTAGAGCTTCTTAAAGAATTAGTATCAGGTCTATGAGGGACAGAATCTTTGCTGGTTTTTAGACATTTTGTACCATTATACAAACAAATTCTTTAAAAAAAATTATGCAGTTTGATTACGTGGAATTATTTTCTTTACATTCTGTCTCTCACAGTAGAAGTGTACCTATAATGAAAATTACAGACCTGTCTCTGTCCTGATTTTAAAGGACTCTAGAGCGGATATACATTACTAAGTAGCAATGGAAGCGAGAATAATAATTTATTTTCTCTTAAAGGAGGGGAATGTTCAGTAGGGACTGGGAATTGCCAGGAGCTGGAGGGAAGGAACACTGAAACTTCCACTGGAAGGTGGGAACAGAGAGGTTAGCTGAGGTAATGTAACAAGATCATCTTGGAGGTAGTGTTAATCGATGCTGCCCTTACTTGGGAGGTCGATGAGGAGATCCAGCGGGGGAGAATTGAATGGGCTGTGCTCCTGTAGTCGGCTGAGGTTCTAGTGTAAAGGCTGGGAATGCTTTCCCTCTTTTGCGTTCCAGGAGTAATTTTTTGCCGGATGGAAAGTGAGGGTGGTAAACCAGGTAAGAATAAAGAGGATCCGGCTGGCGAATCTCCAGAGAACTTGGTCGAGGAGCAACAGGGTCAGGTAAGGTACTGGCCAGCCAGGAGCAGACATCCACGGCTGCGGACTGCAGCGAGGGAGACAGACAGGTCAGGAGAACCAGGGAGTCAGCAGAGCTGCGATGGAGAAAAACACAGGGGAAGGTAAGTTTTAAAGCACTTGAGAACTTAGAGCTAAGTCAAAAGAACGGCCTGGTTACCACACTGAAGTATTTAACCATTGGGCATCTGCTCTAGGTAAAAACTCCTATTTTGAAGAGGGATGGAGGATACCCTGGACGGAGAGGAAGGACCTGTGCCATTAAATCAGAATATTGATAGAAAACATGGCTTTTTTATTGAAATGAATGAAAACAAGATTATGCATTTTTCAGTGCAAAGATAGTTAAATTTCCCAATCTCATAAAAAGGAAGGTGATCACACACTTGAAAAGAAAAGGCCAGAAGTCAGAGAAGCAAAGGAATTCTAAAGAAAACGTCAAATATATCTAGATGGTATACAAAAGACGACAACAGGTGACCAAGTCTCACAAAGTTAAGTAAAGTTGTGTGTGTGTGTGTGTCACAGGTTTCCCGATTTAATGAGAATGGGGCACTGTGAAGTAAGGGGAGTGCTAAAATAGACCCCTCTTCCAAAACCTCCTTATTAGAAAGGTGGAGAATAAGAGAAAAGCACAAGACAAAGAAAAGAGCTCCTGAGAAGAAAGAGTAATAATGTTTTTCACTTTGAAAAGCTGCCTTTGTGGACTGAATTCGATTTCTTCAAAGCAGTAAGAAATATCCCTAAAACCAGGATGCAGTGATGCAGTGCAGGTAAATGATGTGTGGGTAGAACTAGTTCTGTTCTGTAAAAAGAAGGAAATCCAGCACAGTGCATCAAATGAAAGTAGTGGGTAGTAAGTGGTTTAAGACCAATTTTTATTAATTTATAAAGTCAGTTTGTGTCAAGTCGTTGACCAGAAGTTGTGCCGATACATGCAGACTCGAACCATAGCTTTACTGAGCAAGAATACAGCGACAGTGGAGAGGAAAAACTCCCCATAAGAGGAAGAAACTGCCAACGGAACCTATCTCATCTTCAATCACTGTCTGGGGGCTTGAAAAGACAAGAACAAAAGCAATGGATGTAAGAGTACTTTCTATATTAAAGAAAGTAAAAAGTTAAAGCAGGACATGGGAGACGTTTTGTCTCTGGAAGTATCATCTGAATCCATGACCTCCATCCAACAGGGCATTGTAGCTGATCAGAAAGAAAAGAAAACAAAAAGAATCTGATTACCTGGAGAGAACCCACACATGCACAGGGAGCAGAGTCAGCACAAGGCAAAATGAACCAAGCCACTACTTAGGGTCCCCAGACCACCAAGGGGCTTCTGAATGTTAGAATATGGAGAAGATTTGAAAGTTTAAGCAGAGATGCATTTAAAGTTGATAACATTTAAAAGAATTTTAAAGTTAACTTTGTACAGTTGTTAAAAAATATTTATTATTATGCAGCTTTAATAAATGTTAGTTGTGTTACCATGGTTACAATCTGCTACAATTCTATGGGTTTAATCTTTGTACAGCAGTTGAAAAAAAATGCTTGGAGCAGTAAAAGTGTTGTTGTTTTAGTTTTGAGAAGCTCACTGCATCAAGGCTCCACTTATTATTACAAAAATGTTAATCTAATTGCATATGTGCTTGTTCAGAAGAGCCACAGATATAGGAATAAAGCAGCTTCTAAATTGATTACTTTTTGACTTCACAGCTTGGTAGATAGACACCAGGACATTTTACAGATTCCACCTGTTCTATTGCACTGCCTTCAATGATGACTGGATCATGTGACATCAGCCCTCTGGGGTCAAAGATAATTATTTTAGTTTAAACAATTATAATTTTGATTATGCTTTACACACCAACAGTGTAAGATATTGATTTCCTCAAAATACAGTACTTGGATGGATTTTTAAATGCTTTAAGTAAGCTCAAAATATTTGTGTCATTTCAAATTTTTAAAATAGTGTTATTTTACTCTGTACTTCTACATTGATTTGTGTACAAAGTGAACAGGATAGTAGAACCTACAGCTCCTTGGGGCACTGCTCCTGTACTTTTTATGCTGTGGATGAAGCACTATTAACCTTACTTGTTGTGATCTATTTGTCAGAAAATAATAAAACCACTTTACCAGGAAATGGCTAACTTTGTCATATGTCTACATTAAAGTTTTTTAGACACAAATGAGTCTCCAACAAAAGTCTTGCAGTGTTACAGTGTTCACACTGTAAAGGAGACCAAAGACTATGCCTACATCTCAGAGCTGCAGACAAGAATATTTGAGAAGCATTTGGCCAGATGACCCCAGAGCCCAGGGTCCTCTGTCTGGGATCATCCCTTCTCCTACAGCTGAATTGGTGCCAACACAGCAATGCAGACTGTGCTGGCGCCAGGGAGGGTCTTGGGGGGTCTCAAAACCCTCCCCAAAAAAGCCTTCACCCCCCAGCTGACCCCCCATCCATGGGCGTAACGACCGCGGGATACGTGTGGGATCTGTCCCCCGCACTTTCCTTGTCAGCACCCTCTGTCCTCCGCACCTTTTTCAGCTGTTACTGCCGTTTAATGTGCGGTTACATATTTTTACAAGCCGTCTTTAAACGCACCTTAGGTGCACACAAACAAACTAGCCAGTCGGAGCAAAAGGCTACAAACACTACAGAGATTTTTCCAAACAAGCTGCAGTTTGAGTTTTGCTGATGGATGCAGGTGATCTTAGCTAAATTATAGCAAGTTAATACATGCAACTATATCGTTTTAAGCTAGTTAACAATACTAGTGTTAGATTTTTTGCTCATTATTGCCGTCCACATATATGAAAGAAATTGTTATTGCCCTTGTTAATAGAAATATCAGATTCGGAGAGAAGACAGGCCAGCAGCCACAGATGGGAGGATTATGCAGGGTCTTCAGGTAAGGAGAGAAAGAGATCAGTTATTTTTCTCAGTCACACTCCAACATATGTTTTTGTCTGTATTTTGTTAGATAAAGCAGGATTAATGCACAGGTGAAACTTGAAAAATTTGAATATTGTGCAAAAGTTAATTGATTTCACTAATTCAATGTAAAAGATTAAACTAATATATGATATAGACTCATTAGAAGCTAACTCAAGGAAATTTCAATCAAACGCAACTGGACTTGCTAATTTGTCTTGGAAGACGTTTCACCTCTTATCCAAGAGGCTTCATCAGTTCATGCTCGCCAGGCTGGGACAGTCCCAGCCTGGTCAGCTGAATTGACCAAGACGCCCCCATTGCCCCCCCTAATCAAAATTGTCTGGAGCCGCCACTGACTGCAAATGACAGGTAATGATGTTAAACAAATGTCTTCTCCATTTTGGTGAAAGAAAATTATATAATTCTAATTTCTTTGTTTGTCTGTTTTTTTCAGGACTTGATATGTGATCCCCTAGCAAAGGCTGATAACATTCAAAGCTGAACACAGCAAATTTATTTATGTAATTATGACAAATACAAATATGCAAAAAAGTTTTGCTACAATAACAATAAAAGTAAACAGTATTTCTGAGTTGGTAATGAGTTTTATGTTGGTTTCTGCGGAATGGGACTTCTTTAAAACTAACGTAAGCCTAACTGTGTCGGGGGTTAGGTCTCTGATCCTTCAAACACGGCATGAAAGAAATCACATGTAGATTGTCTGCGCCAAGATGTCCGTGGTGCCAAATGGTGTACTGTCTGTAGGCAGAGTAACGCTACTCCCGGTTATCGGATCCAGGGTCTTGGCTGTCACGCAGAGCCAACACATCATTCAACGTCTTCCGAGCCAAATGCCAGATTCTTTCATCCAAGATGAACAAGTTAAAATGAGCACATCTGCTCAGACACCCTTCTGGATCCTGTCTACAGCACTTATTTTCCAGGTCTGAAGGCATCAGTCGACAATTACAGCAGGGGCATCCAGCTGGCTGACCCTGGTCTCCCTCTACCTGCTCTCTCTCTGCCCCCTCCAGAGTCAATGCTCTCCTTAGAAACTTCTGAATAATCAGTTGGATCAACTGGATTATTTGAAGGAAACATAACAAGGTTTACATGTTAATGTGATGGAATGCATGTTTTATATAACCTTCACTGAAACAAGCCATTAAATGTTTTGGTATTGGTGCTGTATTTACAATAACAACAACAATGTTGCTAATACCTCCTTTACCTGGATGCAAAATATGAACAGAGGTGGGTTGAGTACAAAAAAGTGTTACTCAAGTAATAGTAGCAGTACCTTTACCCGAGTAAAAGTAGCCGTCAAAAATCCTACTTGAGTGAAAAAGGTTTTGGTAAAAAAGCTGCTTGCATACAGAATAACATCTGATTTTAAAATAAGCATGAAATTTTTGGCAAAATTCAGTTATTTCATAGAATAAAATAAAACAAATTACATTAAAAAAATTATTACAAAAAAACTACTTACTGAAGTTATGCAGTAAAATAATAATAAAATATACCATTTATATATTTATTTTTATTTTTTCTTTAAAAAATTAACTCGGGTAAATGAAACAATCAACCTCTTAATAAGACTCACTATTCACAGATTTATAAGTAGCAAAAAAAACAGCAAATGAACAAGACTTTTGCTGTTTACAACCATTTTAGTCATCTTATTACTTCATTAGTTCCAAGAAATATAACAATTTATTTTATCCCAGTAAATGACCAATACTTGTACAATAGCACTTAAAAAAATAATTATTAGCTACCAATAGGAGTCTTTAGTTTATGCATACAAAGTTTGAGTATTCTTTTCATCCTTCAAACATGATTTATTCATTTATCTTTATTATTTGGCTTCTTCACTCGATTCACTTTGCAACAAATTTGCCCCCGTATCACATCCTAGAAATACACTAAAATTGATTTGGTCTAAATATCTTACATTTATTACCTCAGTTGAAGTTACGCGTGCAAAGTTGTAAATTGTTGAGTACAGAACTGACCGACTCAGCTGTTTTTGATCGCTTGCGAGTGCACATACAACATGTACGCCTCATGAACGAGCAGTTACGCGTTTGGCCTGATGGGGCAATCGCAAGCACAACATTTCAAACTTCCTTATAGTCCCTTTAAGCTCCGCCCCTTCTCCCAGATTCCACCACCTCTGTAATAAAATGCTCTTATTGGTGCTGATGTTCTGAACAGGAGGATGGGCCAATACAAATCAAGTTCTGCTTAAGGACATGTATAACCTTGGGCCGGCCTTGACAGGGAGAACATGCAAACTCCTTGCACAAAGAGCCCCGGCTAGGATTCAGACCCAGGACCTTCTTGATACAAGGCAATAGTGTTACCGCTACACTATGCAGCCCTATTAAAATTCCAATACATTTAAATTTAAAAAATACCTTGTTTATCTCAAAGGGAATTTACTCGGATCAATGATAATGCTGTTGGCAGGAAAGATCTACAGTAGCAGTCAGTCTAGCAACAAATCTGATGGCCTATTATGGAAGACTGTTTCTGACATTTATGAGACTCGCAACACCCAAATAGCTCAAGATCTGTGTAGCATAGACAATATTCTGCAGCAATATGTTCTGGATGTCACCATGAGTTGTTGGCAAGCACTGCTAAGCCATATCATTTGCTTTTGGTGCTCTTCTTTAGGTCTGTCCTGCCATATGGTTAGAAAGTGTGGTAGAGAGTCAGAGATATGATCCTTGTCCATCATGATTGATCGAAGAAATGGTGAGTACAAATACCTCGGCGTTCACCTGGTCAACAGACTGCACTGGACAATCAACAGTAAAGCAGTCTACAAAAAGGGACAGACTACACTGTAGTTTTTCAGGAAGCTTAGGTCCTTCAAGGTTTGCAGCAACATGCTGCAAATCTTCTACAAGTCTGTTTTGGAGAGTGTCATCTTTTCGTCCATCATCTGTTGGGGTAGCAGCATCAGAGTCAGGTACTTAAAACGGCTCAACAACCTCACAAAGAAGGCTGGTTCTGTTCTGGACACGACTGTGGAAAAACTGGAGATAATGATGCAAAGAAGGATTCTTCATAAAATTAAGATTATGGACAACCCTGAGCATCCTCATCATGAGACTAACTTACAGCAACAGAGTGTTTTCAGTTGGAGGCTTCTTCAGTTTCGTTGCAACACAGACCGCTACAGGAAATCTTTTCTCCCCACAGCCATCACGGTCTACAACAAATTCTTGAAAAATTAACTATTTATGAGCTACATCAACACTTTTCCCTCTGTGATCAATAAAGTATTTTTTTTTTAATTGACTCCTCTGGGATTTGGGGTCTCATGCTCCGTTTCCACAGAGCCGTCTGGATCTGAACGGTCCAGCCCGCATTTTTGGCCGTTCCCACCGTCAAAGCTGCCCATGGAGCATTGCCATACTGGGCTGGTCCGCTTTCAGCTTCCGTACCAGGGCAGAGTGGTCCAGGTACAGTTGGGGCGGTGACACTGGTGTCACACAGCTTAGTCCTTTCATTGGCTGGTCATAACGTCACCTCTGCGACAACTACAAAAACAACTAGTTCTCTGTTCCAGCCATTAACTTGAGTTAGTAGGTGCAAGTAAAGATGGCAGCAAGCAGCAACTGAGTATGGTCAACGGAGAAGCTCCAGACACTCTTGCTTTTTTAAAAATGTTTTACACTTCCACGTCCCTGTTGTATGATGCCACAACTGTGTCCCAGCACGCTTTGGCAGAGTCCGGTCTGCGATGGAAATGCAGACATGAAGAGTGAGCACTGCGCAATAGTGATCCAGTCCGCACCGTGCTGCTCCGGAACGCTCTGTGGAAACAAGGTATTAGTTGAGGTCTTATTTGAGCTTGTAAGATGCAAATCAAGGTTTCCCAGTTGTGAAAATAATACCTTGTTTCCATGGTTGTGTATTCAATTCACTTTTATTTATGTAGCTCCAATTCACGACAAATGTCATCTCAGGGCAAGTGATTTCAATACAATTATACAAACATTCCAATCAGTTAAAAGTTTCCAATGTAACGAATCCCAGCAGACTACGGTGCGTCATCGACATGAGGTTGTGCCCGGATCATGCAGACTCCAACCACAGCAATTCCTAAGCAATCCCTCATACTGAGCAAGTATGTAGCGACAGTGGAGAGGAAAAACTCCCCTTTAACAGGAAGAAACCTCCGGCAGAACCTGGCTCAGTACAGGCGGTCATCTGCCATGACCGTCTGGGGGTCTGAGAAGACAGAGAAGAGACAGCATGGAGGATGCTCTGTGACTTTGAGCCTCATCTGGAACGATGTTCCCCAACCAGCTTTACAATTGTCTGAGAGTAAAAAAGTAAGAGGAAAACTCCTTCCAGCTGCACCTTATTCCAAATCAGAAGGACTAATTGTTCAAATATACAATGCTTTAACCAAGAAAATTATGAATTCAATTCTATAAAAGTGATACTCCAAAACAGGGTAGTAGCACGAAATTTTGGGCCCTGGGTACAAACAATCTTGCTGGTCGCCCCTACCAAATACCATAGTGAAACCAGTGGGTGGGGTATTGCCTTTATATCATAAAAACCACGAAATGATCCATACTCTGAATAAATGTATTTTTGTTTTATTTTCAAAAATACTACTTTTTGAGATAATAAAAGGTCTACCAGGTCCAAACCTGGATTAAATCATATATACTGTAAAGCGGTTTTGAGTAATGACCATACCAAATGAGACAAACTTTGGTTTGAACATTAATGAGCACAAACTAAATAAAGTTAGTGTTTACTAAATGCCCATTGACGGGTCTTTGCATCCGCGAATTTGCTGATCAGGTCTTTAAAGTCAAGTTTTTTGGTCAACTGACTTTCTACAGAGTATGGCAAGGCTGTTCAGTCTATCCTGGGACATTGTTGATCTTAAATAGTTCTTTACAAGTTTACGTTTGCTGAAAGCACGTTCCAAGTAACATCCACCTCACTGTCACTACTTTCACCTGGCCCTGATGAGGAACCCGCTGGAGCAGGGTCTGAAACTGAAATATATAGTTTTAAATGGTTGCTAAAATATCCTTTATAGTCACAATACCTTTTTTTAAAGTGTAGGCTAGATACAAGTTAATTGATGTTTATATTTGATTATTATATGATTGATTATATGATTATAAATGTAGACTATACAATCACAGGGGTAAACTAACCGCCAAACTATACATTCAGTCTTTAGGTTATGTTTTAAAATAAGTCAATTTCCATCATTAAGATGTGCATCTAACTGAGAACAATCTTGTACGTAATGTAAGAGCGTGCGGAGTCAATCTGCATAACATTGCAGTAAAATATGCACTTATGATCTGTAATTTCGCGGGTTTTAGATTTTTATAATGGAGGGAAATATAGGGTATTTTCATGTAAACTTCTGACTCTGGGGAGAGGTGCAGCAGGCTCCATTTTCTCTCGAAGATGGAGACTAAGCTATGAAAAGGTTGGCATTTTTATCAACTAGAAAATAGTTTTAACCTCGCCTACTTACACTTTAGCACAACTTTTCCATCCGACTGTCAGTTTTTCTCATTCCTACATCTGCCGAGTTTCCTATCGTCCAAGCTTTTTATTTTATTTGTTTTAATCCTCTTTTTTGTTTGAAATGAAACCATGAGACCAAGCTTTTCACAACCCTTTTACTCTCTCGGCTCATTTCCACCATCTCAACCCTCTCTCTCTGTCTGAAGTGTTTTCTTTCTTCTCCTTCTTGGTCTCTCATCGCTCTGCTCCATCTTGTATTATTCCTTCCTCCGTTTACTCCCCTACGCTCTGTCTCCTTTTATTAGTAGAGAAGAAATGAGTCAAAGGTGATTCTTTGATTGCTCCAGCATATGTTCAAGGTCTATAAATCTCTCAGTGTGTGTCCCACTGTACACATACAGAACCCCACACTGTTGTATTTTAGAGGTGACCACTAAAAGACAGGGAGAAGGAAGAAGATGAAATGAGGAAAGGTTTGAGAGCGGTCTCACTGGTGCTACAGGCCCATGAAGTTTAGACAGTACGATTAAATAAAATTTTTCTCAATTCAGTTTATACCGCTGATTAACAACATATTTCATCTCAAGACACTTCACAAGAACATTCATTTCAATACAATCATACAAACATTTATTGTTATCATAAGACACAGGAAGGTAAAGGTAAAGTTCATCTGCAAGTCAAACAAATTTGAATATGAGACAAATAACTTCAGTAAATACATAATGAGGTTTTAAAATGATAATTTAATTCAATGAGTGTCATTAGTCTGGAGATTTGGTCAGAACGCTACAGGAAATCCTTTCTCCCCACAGCCATCAAGGTCTACAACAAATTCTTGAAAAATTAACTAGTTATGAGCTAAAACAACACTTAATTAGTTAAGGTTTACTCCAGAGCCTTACCTTCTCCTTGTCCTACTCATCCAGGTACCTGCTCCTCTTCCTGTCACTCAAGATTCCCTGTCTCCAGGTTCATACCTTCTTTCAAGGATTACCTGGTTTCATCTCCAAGACTGGCTCCAGCTTCCTTGTTCCAGCTACTTCTCTTGCTGCAATCGGATCCACTCACGTTGATCTCCAGTCATACTCACCTTTCTCCATTGTCCTCATGCCTCCTGTCTGCCCTTCCACACCTATCTTTAAAAAATTCACTCCCTAATCGTTCTAAAGTATTATCAAACTCCAGCTCACCTTCACATCTTACCTTCAACCTCCAGATCAGCCACCACAGTAGTCTTCCTCCAACTCACTCACTCACCTCTAGGATTCCCACTTTATAATCCCTGTAAGCATTTACAGACGTGGACAAAATTGTTGGTACCCTTCATTAAATAAAAGAAAAAACTCATAATGGTCACAGAAATAACTTTAATCTGACAAAAGTAATAATAAATAAAAATTATATAAATGTTGACCAATGAAAGTCAGACATTGCTTTTCATCCATGCTTCAACAGAATTATTTAAAAAATAAATGCATGAAACAGGCCTGGACAAAAATGATGGTACCCCTAGAAAAGAATGAAAATAATGTGACCAAAGGGACATGTTAATCCAAGGTATGTCCACTAATCAGCATCCTAGGTGTCTACAATCCTGTAATCACTCAGTGGGCCTATATATAGGACTCCAGGTAGTCACTGTGTTGTTTGGTGACGTGGTGTGTACCACACTCAATATAAACCAGAGGAAGCAAAGGAAAGAGTTGTCTCAGGAGATGAGAAAGAAAATCATAGACAAGCATGTTAACTGTAAAGGCTATAAGACCATCTCCAAGCAGCTAGATGTTTCTGTGACTACAGCTGCACATGTCATTCAGTAATGTACGATCCATGGGACTGTAGCCAACCTCCCTGGACGTGGCTGCAGGAGGAAAATTGATGACAGATCAAAGAGACGGATAATCCAAATGGTAACAAAAGAGCCTAGAAAGACTTCAAAATAGATCCAAGCTGAACTTTATGCTCAAGGAACATCAGTGTCAGATCGGAACATCCTTCGCTGTTTGAGCCAAAGAGGGCTACATGGGAGACGAACAAGGAGAGGACAAATCATTAAAAACAGACTGGAGTATGCCAAACTACATGCTGACGAGCCACAAAGCTTCTGGGAGAATGTCCTGTGGACAGATGAGACAAAAATTTAACTTTTTGCCAAGGCACATCAGCTCTATGTTCACAGACGGAAAAATGAAGCATATCTAGAAAAGAACACGGTCCCTACTGTGAAACATGGGGGAGGCTCGGTTATGTTCTGGGGCTGATTTGCTGCATCTGACACAGGGTGTCTTGAATCTGTGCAGGGTACAATGAAATCTCAAGACTATCAGGGGATTCTAGAGAGAAATGTGCTGGCCAGTGTCAGAAAGCATGGTCTCAGTCGCAGGTCACGGGTCTTACAACAGGAAAATGACCCAAAACACACAGCTAAAAACACCCAAGAAGGGCTAAGAGGAAAACACTGGCCTTCTATGAGCCCTGATCTCAATCCTATTGAGCATCTTTGGAAGGAGCTGAAACGTGCTGTCTGGAAAAGGCGCCCTTCAAACCGGAAACAACTAGAACAGTTTGCTCATGAGGAGTGGGCCAAAATACCTGCTGAGAGGTGCAGAAGTCTCATTGACAGTTACAGGAATCATTTGATTGCAGTGATTGCCTCAAAAGGTTGTGCAACCAAATATTAAGTTGTGGGTACCATCATTTTTGTCCAGGCCTGTTTCATGCATTTATTTTTTAAATAATTCCGTTGAAGCATGGATGAAAAGCAATGTCTGACTTTCATTGGCCAACATTTATATAATTTTTATTGATTATTACTTTTGTCAGATTAAAGTTATTTCTGTGACCATTATGAGTTTTTCTTTGATTCAATGAAGGGTACCAACAATTTTGTCCACGTCTGTATATTTACAAGATTCACTCAAAAAAAGAAAAAGTTACTCAAACAAGTTTCTTAGTAGTTACTTAAAAATGTTGCGTGGAATAATTTCACATAACATTTTTAAGTAAATCTGAGGTTTTCTTTTTTTTAGTGTTCCCCAGTCTGTTTACCTCAACTCTTCATCTGCTCATTTCAGTGCTGCAGCTCCTGGTCCCCAGAAGCTGCCTGCAGTCTTCCCAGCACTCCCCAGATCCACAATCATCATCATTTCAATAAACTTCTTAAACTCTTTCTGGTCAAGCAGAAGCTCAGCAGATACCTAAAAGCATGACAGTAAGGGGGAAGTAGAGTTGTTTTAATCCGGTCACATTGGAGTGTTTTGAAGCTTGAATGGCATGTTTAAGGTCACAGAGCAGCTGCTCAGTTGGATAAAGCTTTGAATAACCTTCATTTGTTTGGAGCGATTTTGTGGTGGACTTACTGCTGTGTTTTGGATCATTGTCCTGCTACATATGCAAAGTGCTTGAGCTTAAATTCAAAAACTGATGGCTGGACTTTTTCATTATGGTGGCTCTTGTAGAGTGCAAAATTAATACATGGTTGCATCAGTTGGGGTTTGTCATCCCAGCAAAGCAGCATGGTTTTCACCTTGAAGTTCCTCCATATACATTTGTTTTCTCCAGTCTCTCTTTTTTATTGTTATAAACTTTGACTTTAACTTTGGCAAGTGACACCCACAGTGCTTTAGATGTTGTCCAGTGTTCCTTTGTGACTTCCTGGATGAGTCATTAATACTCTGTTGGAGTAATTTTGGTAGTGTGGCAACTCCTGGGGTGGTTCACCACTGGTGCGTGTTTTCTCCATCTTTAGAATATAGTCCTAAGTGTGGTTCTTTGGAGTCCCAAAGGCCTTAGAAGCAGCTTTGTAACAATAATAAGGGGTGTGTCCTTTTGATTGACTGGTCTCAGCTGAGACATCATCAATAGCAGTGACATGCGGTGAGGTTCATGGCTGGTGATGTCATCACAGTCAGTGTAGAATGTATTTTAATGTAGATGCTGGCGTACACAGGCTGGGATTAGTTCTCGGTTAGAAAAACTGCAGCTACTCTACAGAATTCCTTTATCCTTTTTTATTAAACACACGAAAAACTGCACAGAATGTGATGAGTTGTGGTTTCTTTGTACTCACGCACAACAAACAATGTGACAAGTTACAGTCTGGCACTGCTGAACGCTGTTACAACCGGAGATGATATGTGCAGCATTCAACATGTAACGAGCTGCCTCCGTGCTGCGCCGCTGCTTCCTTGGGTCCTTCCGATGATGCTCAGCTCGGCTCATTTCCGTTGACGCTCGGCTCTGTCCGTACAAAGCGAGGAAGTTTGCACAGTCAGATTTACAAAAATATGAACCCTACAGAATAGCTTATTCACCATTTGATTGGCAACAGTGAACGTGTTTTGTTTAAAATTTCATATCAGCATTCTTTACATATATAAACACACACAGAAAAAAAAAAAAAAAAAACTTTAAAAAATCGTATTTACGTCATGGCATACCTTTACTTATTAATGAAGTCCATGCGCCGCTCCTTCTGAAGAAAAGCATCAATAACTTGTTTGTAGAAGTCTTCCTTATCTTTACTCACTTTTTAAAGTCTCTCTGTCTCAATGGTGATCACTGCCAGTGAAGAAAGCCGCCCTTGATCAGTCCTGTTCCGACTCTGCATTAATTTTATTATTTTGTGGCCGGGGAGTCGTAGGAAGAATCCCTGGGATCACCAGCGCCCCCTACCAAGAGGCAGGAGAACTGCGTGCCTCACCTAGTGCCTCTTAGCAGCAGTTTTATGATCGCTCAGCACAAGTATACACACAAATACAGGAGTTGTTGATAACAAAGAAAACACATTGCGTTATATATACCAGCTAAACTATAGAAATTTAGTTCATATAGTAAAGGTGTTGGAACATTTTAATAGCTACATGGAGAGAAACAGCAATAGATCTCACTGCTATCATGCCAAGCACTGTTAGCATAGTCATTGCGCAATAGGCTCGGCGGGGTGAGGCCTCACCGCTCGTCTCTTCTTAGTATTTTAAGCGGTAAATGTGAAAATGTATCGATTTTGGAAAAAAATAATCTAAAAATGGGGAAGTTAAATGGAAAATAACTTTAAAATACAAATATACCAATTTTATTTATTTTTCAATTTTATTTCCACGATGACAAGTGAGGCCGTGCCTCACCTGCCTCCCCTGACTGCACGTCACTGATCACTGGTGTTGGTGGCTAGCAGTCCCTCTACACCCCCACTTGCTATGGGAAAGGTTGCAGCCTCAACATGACGCTACAGCATTTTGTTTCTCTGAAATTGACCATGAGTTGCGGTCGCATCATTTTTGATGTTAAAAAATGTAACATGTAAAATCCACTTTTTAAAGCTTTTCATCATATTTTTATGTCATGCCCTCTTTAAAACCTTCCCTAAAGGGTTCCTTAGGTTACTTTATGTATGTTTGAGTAATCTTTTAAAACTCTCATGGCTGCCATGTTGAGCTCTGAATGCAAGCGTTCTCCTAGCTACGCCCTCACCTCCCAGGAACACCCCTACATTTTGATCACCACCCCCGTCTCTCCAATGCCCTCCCTCCCCCGCTCCCTGAGCTAATAAACAGAATGTCGTCAACAGCAATCAGCTATCACCTGTGGAAATTAGTATATACCTAGTTATTTTTCCCAATTGTGCAATGTCTTCTTGGAAAAACAAATGTTTGGTGCACCGAAGATGCTACAGTACTGTAATATAAGTGATGCAATGACTGACACGGAGTCACAGCATCAGCATGATGGAGGAAATAGGCTACTGATAAATACTGTGGCTAATCACCCCAAGCTACATGACACCAGCTGTTTTATATACAGAGACAGGAACAAAAAAAATAAACATTATAAAGAGGTTAAACTATTTAGACAGGAAATCTCTTAAGAGGTTTGTTGGTAGCTGTTTCTGCTGCAAAAGACACCACTCTCTCCGCCGAGAAATGAACCATGAACCCCTCTCTGGAGGGGTAAACACGCTGTCTCCACCACAGCACGTACAGCACCACTCATATATTATACACTTTTACTAATCGCAGACAGTTGGACAGCTGTTCAGCACCGTAGTTGGTGTCTTGGCAGGTGAAGCTTGGACCAACACGGGACACCGGCTCCTCAAACTGGGCCTGCCGACGCAGCGAGGGGCCGGTGTTTATGGATTCCTCCGATTCCCCGCTGTAGTGAGCCGCCTGAGGCCAGACCAAACACGTAATGGGTCAGCTCGGAGACTACAGCCCACTTTCTGTTATACATATGCAAAGTATTGTAAACTGATATTCATTGCACTCCAATGCAAAGCTTTTATCCTTGTAATTTTTAGGAACCCAACATAACAACATGTGAAGCTAACGTGATGTCAGATATAACCAACACAGACTCTGTAGCTGAGAGAAATGACCTAAGTAACATGATACAGGCCCTGTTAAATAATGGACAAAAAAAAATAAATAACAGTGGTAGATTTTGTTTTGTTTTCAACATTGTTGCAGTGTCTTAATTTTTTTTTTACTCGCGATTACCTTGAAAGGCTGGACAGCAACAATGTTGTTTCAAGTTTGCTGTTGACATTGTCAATGTGCAGCGTAGCTTCTTGAGACCCACCAACAACACTTACACAAAAATGTAAGAATTTTCCCACCAGGATCATCACTGTTTTATATTTTAGGTGGTAATACAAAAATGCCGCTTCACTCATTCATACTGAATGACAGCTGCTCTTCAGCGCCACTGAATGCATAATTTCCTTAACTGCTGGTAGGTTTATTTGGTTGGAGTCATGGCTCCAACCACCCCAACTCATTTTTATGCTAGTTTTTGCTAGTTGGGACTGTTTTGGCCATAGGATCTCTATGGTTTTTGCGGCTTGTTGTTTAGGTGTATTATGGGATAGCCTATACAACGCGGAGACACACATTTCCCAAAACTTATATCTTCATCTTTCAGGTGGTAAGTGGAAAATACACAAGTAATAACACCGGAAACCTACAGGTGACGTCATGGATGTCATGGACGCTCTGTCCATCAATATATGTAGTCTACTTTCTAGACCCACCTCAACAATTGTGTACACGCATCACCTGTGGGATGATAATGAGGAAGGCATAACCTGATTGTTTTTTTGTTATAAACATTTCAGAGGTAAGCAATCTGAATGTTTGTTCCATCCTCAATCATTTTTGTAGAAGTTATATTTATGTAAAAAAAAATGCTCTCTGGCCTTACCACCACATCTATCTTTGTTTTGCTAAATAGCTAAAATATTGCTAAATGGCTAACAACAAATAGTTTCGGAGGTACTCTATAGGAGAATGGTGGGACTTGTAGAGCACCAGCCGTGTATCGTAGTATAGAACCGCACGATCATTTTAAAGATTTATAAAATTGTGTTACATAAATATATTATCAGGACAGTAGCATTAAGTTATCGTTATTCTTCACGTCTGAATTCAACATGCTTGTCCAGATAAATATGAAGTAAGGCTGAGAAGTAATCTTTAAGAAGGCAGATTTGTGGTACTACGGGCAAATTAAAAACAGTGAAACAAAAGTCCTATGAGATGCAGTATTTAACATGCAAAACAGACAAACACTCTGAGCCAGTTTGGAAGTTGGTCATTTAAATAAAAGGATGAGTCGCATCATCTCAGATGTTGCAATTTATCTGTTAGAGAGACAATCTGAAAGACACACAGCTGTTCCCCCAGAACATAAACTGGTTTTAGATTACAACCCCATTCTCATTTCCCCACACTCACTTTTTTTTCTTACCAACTCTCAAATGCATGAATCTGTTTGAAATGCTAAAAAACGTATGCAGTAGCTGTTTTTGCTCTGACTGATGTTCACTTCATAGCTCTCAGCACATAATGAAACATGCACTTCTTAGAAAAAAAAATAGTGTGCAGAAATGTCTTGTTTGAAGAAAATTGTGTGTAGAACAAGATATTTTTGTAGAAACTATATAGGCTATGTGTGTTTGTGTTTTTTTCCGGGGCAAATATCCTGCTTTCATTGTGAAATTTGTAGACTCTAAGGGATGTGCCTATCATCCTGCCGGTTAAAACACACTGCTTTATGTTGGGGTAGATTATTTTCCTGTATTAGGGTGGGGAAAAATTATGGAAAGCTAAATTAGCTTTAGGAAGTCAATTGAAATGCGGATCTTAGTGTGCAACCCTCTCTGGTCCTATTATAGGCATCTAATGGAGCAGGATAGCACTCCTTTTGTAGTTCCTTGGCAACTCAAACAGTCCATCAACACAAGAAAGGCACAAAATCTCTGCTTTGAAAAACTAGGGCCATGTCCACACGTAGCCGGGTTTTTTTTAAACAAAGATTTTCCTCTGCTCCTTGAAAAAAAAATCTCCATCCACACGTAACCGGATAAATGCGTTTTTTAGCACATTCATAGACGTGACAAACCTGTAGGGCGCAGTAGTTCTCCCCAGTCCTATCCGCCAAGAGAAACTTTATATCCTCTCTTCAGCACGCAGCAGTTATACAGCTTATAAAAGCAAACAAACAAGACGCGCTTTAACAATGGATGATACCAACACAGCTCTGAGGAAATAAATGCTGTTTTCGAGAGTAAACACAGGTCGCACATGTGGTGTTGGAGCATTTTTGTAGCGGATAGTGACGTTACGGCTCTTAAAACTCCGTTTTCACCGTCCACACGCAGATACTGAAAACGGAGAAAACGCAAATCTCCACTTTGGCCGGAGTTTTTAAAAAGCTTCGTTTTTGGTGCCGAAAACCTCCGGCTACGTGTGGATAACAGGCCAAACCGTAGAAAAATATCTCCCTTTTGTGAGATACCCGGCTACGTGTGGACAGGGCCTAGGTTTAGATCTTTGTTCCCCTAGCAGTTTTAACCTAATACACAAACAACTGTGGAGGTTTTCGCTCAGTTGTTTTAAGTAGTATTTCATCAGGGCAAAATCTTATTGAAAATACATAGAGAAGATCCAAAGTGAAAAAATCTGAACATGTGATTGGGACTGAAAGCTCTTCCGGTGCATTCAGACCACAAGCTTTGTTAGCGTCAAGCAACGAGCATAAAGCGACTAGTTCGACGCATATACAGAGAAAATACATTTTTAAGCTGAAGCTCGCAAAGCTCGTAGGTAGGCCTTTCTCTGCTGGATGTTTTAAACACTAGTGGATCGTGGTTGGCTAGGCAGCGTCGACGTCGGGCAACGTCACTACAGTGAGACACTGATTGGTTGCCGTGCCTTCAAGAGGGTTAAGACCGTCAAAAGGTCAACTAGCGGAACTTCTGTGTTGCTAGCATTATGAGCTTTGAAGCTAGAAACGCAGGAAAAGCGTGAAAAGTTGATGGGCCCAATGCTCAAAAAGCGCCGCAGAGACTGCAATGGTCCTCCAACGGCCTCCACCATAGACTTAACATGTAATCTTGATGCGGCTTACGCTGACAAAGCCTGCAGTCTAAACGCACCATTAGGGTTTATCATTTATCAATGGCATGTGTTCCTGGTTTTCAACACCTTGGTCTAGACTAAATTTGAAATGCTATGAAATAGTGTTAAAAAGCAGTTGGTGTTTCCATTAAAGGAATAGCATTATTGCTCAAGATTATTTGACGTGGACGTGGAATTTGACTTTCAAGAGCTAACAGACATAAATGTAACATATAAACTTAAGAGGAGATAAAATGTGGATACTGGAACAATATGTAAATACTTTGTATTTGCAGCAATTTTTTATGAGGAAAAAAAATATGATTTTGTTTCCCATTGGGTTTATCACTGTTCACATTTTAAAATCTTTACATTCTCAGTTGTGCAGCTGATTCATAGCGTACCACAGGGAATAGTTCTTAGCGTTTGCTTGTCTCCCATTTACCTAGTTCCTCTTCGCCATGTTTTTCAGATCTGCTAAAACTTCAGGATAGAAATCTCTTAAACTAAATGCCTGAGTCAACCCAATGATTCTGGATCTTTATCGGTAAATAGATTGAACTTATAAAGGGCCTTTCTAGTCATACTGACCACTCAAATGTGCTTTTACACTGGAGTCACATTCAACTATTCACACTCAGAAACTCACAGGCATTCATACACTAAGTACCCTCCACAGTGGCACATCAACATGTGACAGGGGGAAGCTGGCATTAAAGGTATGACGTGCCAATTGTAAAACAAATAATCTACTGAACCTCAGTCATGCTTGTTTTTCAGGTGTTAAATGCATGATGACCCAAGACGTCTAACCTATACCTTGATGTTTTTTTTCTTCATGTGAACAACTCCAAGGCTAAGAAATCTAATTAAATGACATATATTTGTGAAGTTATTTTCAGATTATGGACAGAGTTATCTCATCAGGTTTTAGAATTGCAATGAATAGAACAAATTCTTTGAAAACAAGTATTTATTTATGCATCATTTTGAAAGGGATTTCTTTCTATCTACCTGTGTGGGCTTTGGAAAAGTCCAGGACGTGGTTTACCGTAAATCCATCTGCTTCAAAACACTCCTAATCACACACTGCAGCACTGAGTATATATCTAATCACACACACTGAGCTGCATGAATGCGGACGCACATGCTAATGTGTTTATCATGTACACACACAGTTCCACATTGGCCGTTTATGTGCCAATACACCCTCACACACAAAGACATATTGACATTTGTCTGATATGGTGGTGAAGTTCCATCTTTTTCCACTTTGGCTAGACTGTGCAATACACAACACCCCCTACCCCAAATGCACACACACACACACACACACACACCCTTTCCTATATATCGCAATGCCACGCCTCAACAGATTCAATCAGAGTGAAGACTTTGTTTTCCCCCATCTGTTCTTTTATTTTTTTAATCCTACCTCATACACACACACGCCTGCATAGACACACACAGTTCTGTTTCTTTTGAAGCTAAGAAGCTACCGTCCTTAGACTCTCACAACTGAACTAAATGCAATAACTTGCATAGGAGATGCTTCTTTATTTTAAATTCCACTTAGATGAGAAACCGGGATGATGAGGATGGTGGACAGACATGAGAACTAGAAGGTCAGGGATGGTACTAGCACTGGAATGAATAAGACTACTACTCCCTATTAGACCACCAGCAGCTGATGAATATAGTGAGGATACGCTGGCTCTGTGGATTGGAGCAGGTGACAGGAATTTTGACTTACAATGGCTGTTGCTTCTTAGCCTAGCAAATGGGATTTTCCTACACATCTTTGCTGCATGTATAAGACCTCCACACCCTCAGTTTGTTTCAGTGCTTTCTTAACAAAGTCATCCCAAAAGTTTAGTAATTGGAAATTCCAGTTTGGGGTGTTTTTAATCACAGTTTCCTGAGACAAACATTTTTAAACGTTAGAACGTTCATTCTGTACTTCTTTCTACAAATATTATCTTAGGTTCATCTTATGTGTACCAATGTACATATAAGATGAACCTAAAATAATGTTTGTAGTTGTACATCATCATTTTGCCTACAGAAGCTTTAAAGCTAATTATCAATTAGGTTATCAGGTCTGTATGAGCAACGAATAACAATGAGAAATGTGTTTTAACTAGTTTTTTTTTTACTGTTGTGGCAAGTTTAAGCCCAGCTTAGAAATGGCATGCTTTAGACGAACTGAAGTCATGAGAAGTCCCATTCACTGTTTGCAACATGCCACGAGGAGAAACAGCAAACCTCGGAAACAGATGCTTTGCTCAAATGAGAGTGAATCTAAACTTTTTGTCCAATATGAAAGTTATAACCTAACATCCTCAGGGTGAAAGATGGTGGTAGCATTAACATGTTGTGGAGATAGAGGACGAAAAATGGTCATAGCTGACAGAAGATAGAGATAGAAGATTGGCTGGCACTTAATAAGGGCAATCTTAGAAGAAACGTGTTTTGAGGCTGCTGAAAACTGGAGAATGGAGTTGAGGTGCCAACTCCATCAGGTCAAAGGCTTTTAAGGGTAAGGTGCATCTAAGTGCCACATTACTGTGCATCCTCAATGCTCATGCTGTGTAATGAGACGTGAAACAATGTTTGACTCATATAACCATGAACAATATAATCAATAATTTGAGATAAATTAAACTATAACGTTTATGTTCATCTTGGTAAACAATTCGGGCCACCACCTTAATCTTAAGAAGTAATCTTGAACCAAACAGTCTCTTGTGATTTTTTTTTTTAAACACAGTGGGATGGCATAATTGCATGCACACACTAGAATAAGCAAAAACAACTTATCTGTAAAGTATAAGAATGGATTAATAAAATAGATCAAAGTATTTAGTGAATAAGTTTTATACCTGTATGACCAACATGCAAACTAAACTACTAAGCCCATCAAAGAAAATGCTATGTGGTCTAACAAAGGGCTAAGGTTTAGCCAAGAGCTAGAGAAAAGGAGCAGGGTTGTACACTGACTCCAAATATTGGAGGAATGAGGGGACAAGAGAAGTAAAGAAGGAGAGAGAGAAGTGTCCCAACATGACTATTGCACCCAATTTACATCGTCAGTGTTGGAACCTCACCAGGAGTGTTTCAAAGGCGGCGTGGTCCGCGGAGATGAAGGCAGAGACGGCAAGTTCCAAGCACACACCCCCACCCCACAGTACCTTGACAAAGGGGAAATGGAAAGCTGCAATGTAAGATTGTTAAGCCTTTTAAATGTTCTTCTATAGACAATCTCAAGAACAATAAGATTAGGCTGCAGGCTAATATCAACAATGTTAAAATACCAGATACCGACCTACAAACCCTACAAATGGATAATTCTGTATATAAAATATACAAGATATTTGTAAAACAATTAAATTAAATTCACAATTCTTTTAAAAGTCTGTAAGTCCATGTATAATTTAAATAAAACTATATTAAAATGCAGAGGTGTGGACTCGGCTCACATGACTTGGACTCAAGTCATTAATTTCATGACTTGAGACTTGCCTTGAAATAATGCTCAAAGACTTTCACTTGACTTGGACTTGAAGGCCACACACTTGGGACTTGACTCGGACTTGAACCCATTTACTTGACGAAGACTTGCTATATTACCCAGTAATTAAAGTTTAAAACATCTATTATTTCAGAATTGTGACGGGTTAAATTATTTCACTCATCCCGTATCAACAAGCGAAGTCCGTCTCTATGTGTGCGAGAGCCGCGAAGAGCCAATCAAATTAATCGGATTTGAAAGCAACAACAAAAATATACAACAATTTAAAAAGAGGCCAGGCTAACCGTCCATTCAGCTCTGCAGAACGCAGCCAACAAGGACTATCGGTATGCTCCCAAAGGTGATCGCATTTGGGTTCACAAACTACGAATTAGTAGAAAAAAAAACACAGCAACGTGTAGAACATGCAAAAAGAAAATCACAGACGCTGATGGAACAACATCCAAATTTGTTCGGCGTTTGAAGTTGCATAAAGAATGGTAGCTGCAACTTTTTTGCTACAATGTCATGGCTAACTTAAGCTAACTTCATTTTAGGTATTTGACTGTGGTCGTATGTGACTCTAGAGTCACGTTCAGCTGCGGCAGCTCAGCTGGCAGAATTGGTTTCTCACCATGTGTCGCTGAGTGCAGAAAACCTGTTGAACACAGCCACAGGAAGGGGCACAGAGCAAGAGAGAGGAGGAGGTTTAGAGAGAGAGACCTAGCAGGAGAGTTAGCAGCCCTAGTCATGCTAAGCTAACCTAGCGATACCTTACCACGCCCAGAAAGCCAGTGTAACGCACATTGAGTTCCGAAAAGATAAAGAACATCAGAGGAAAATAAGTGCTCAACGTGCTTGTGTGTTAGAACAACTCAGAAATGCTTCTGGACAAAGAAAATAGATCAATTCAAGCCAGTCGGAGCACTGAGTAGTTTACACAACAGTCAGTGTATAACAGGAAATGACGCGTTACACCTAACCAACGCAGTGACGTCAACTCCACTCTGAAGCTTGAATGGTATCCAAAAATCAAGAATGATGGTACAGTAAAAGAAGATGGTTCAGTTGTTTCAGTATATGAATCACAAAACTGCAGACCTTATTGTTTATGTTAAAGAGGTTCTTCAGTAATTCTTTGGAAGCATACATACCATTTTAAAGTGTGTCTGTTTTGCTCTAGGATCTATTGGAAATGATAAGAATTTAGTTCTTGCCTTAGTAATAAATTCTTTAGCTTGGTTGAATCTTCTGATATGTTAATATATTTTTGGTGAGAAAAATCAATTCAGGCAGAAGAGCATTGTGCAGTTGTAAAAAATCCATATAAGGAGGATTGAAATTAAATTAGATGCAAAAATTCTAATTAACTAGATTTCACTTGCACTTGTTTTATCAGGTTTTGAATAAATACAGCATTCAAAAAGAATGCACTGAATATGATTTACATTGAACAAAAAAATACATTTTTTTTTTTTTAATCACTCGAAGAGACTTGAAATGTAAAGTGTCTGACTTGGACTTGACTTGAAAGTTTCCTGTCTTGACTTGGACTTGACGGTAATTTACTTGAGACTTGACTCGGACTTGAGGACAAAGACTTGAGACTTACTTGAGACTTGTACAATAATGACTTGGTCACACCTCTGTTAAAATGTTATAAACATTAAACAACTTATTTTAATAGCTCTGACCATAAAGCTCTTTCCTGAAAGCTGAGGTTATTGTAAAATCATCAGTTATTATGTGACAAAGTTGTTGTTTTTTACCCATGTTGAGGAACATGTACCCAGCAACATTTATGACTGAAAGTTTTGTCCACATCCATTTTTAAACCTTATAGAGATTTATTTTTCTTTCTTTCTTTCTTTCTTTCTTTCTTTCTTTCTTTCTTTCTTTCTTTCTTTCTTTCTGTCTTTCTTTCACTTGTGCAGATCTACCATATACTTCTGCCACACAACATTTTCATTTAATCACTGTCTGAACTGACTCTTCATATTTATTTTTGTAATGCTCCACTGCCATGCCGCTACCATCTTATTTTGTAAATGCACTAATTGCAGTTCTATGCGTTAGTAGAAATACTCGCTGGTGCATGCACAGGAGGTTCAAAATCTATTTAAGTTTTCAATTTAAAGGTTTAAAAAGTCTTTTTCACTTACTAGACAAAAATGGATCAGTCCATGCATAGATGTGCCTCGATCTACAAACAGCATTATATGGAAGACCATGCGAGTTATATGTTGCACAATTCAATAAGCTTTCTTGATTAAATCATTAGTTGACGCAAATACTAGGAATCCCAGAATATGCAGTCGGTTCTGTCCATTTGAGGAAAATTGAATCCCAGCTCAAGTGACCTGACACAATGATCTATTTATGTCAGCAGGTGGCATAGTTTACCACAAGAAACATAAATAAATTACTTGGAACACATTTAGATATTTGTTCTTAGATAGCTCAACAGCATAACATATATCACGGAAAATCAATCACCAGGCAAAATCTTTTTTTTGCAATTGTTCTAATGATGAAAAGCTTGTGTGTCATATTTCTCTGTTTTTTTTCACCTGAAAAAAATCTACTTTCCTCATCCTTTTTTTACCAATTTTCCAACTGAAATGTCACTACAATTCAACTCTAGAGAAAGCGCTATAAAAGCAGCACATAAGAGCGGTAGCTATGGCAGCTGGAGCGTGGTGGTATTAGAAAAGGATAGCTTGTTTCGACGCATTTGAGTGTCAGCCATTGTTGTTGTTTTTTCGTAGAAAATATTTGGGTCGTATTTTTTGACGCATGTTTGACACTGCCAGTGTGTGTGTTCCCCTTTAAGATACAGCCAGAGCTAATATGGAATGACTTATATTAAAGCTTATTGGAGTAAGTTAGTTAGAATAGTGTAAACAAAATCTAGACATAACCTGTGTCAGATTCACTTGCAAGACTTTAAGATCGTTTCCAGACCTGATAGGTCCAGTCCAATAGACTCAGTTCAACTGGGGACCAAATTGCAGCATTTTGTCCCTTTTTTTAGTTGATGCAGTTCGTTTTCATAATGTACTTTTTCAAATGAACCAAACTTTTTGAGCAACATATTTACCTCTTCAACTGCTGTGGTGCTGCACCAAGAACTAAATACAGGGACACTTCCTGTTATATGAGTCCTAAACCATGGGATGGCATCAGATTTGAGCAATTTTAGAATTGCTCAGTTGTCTTTGGCAAATGTGCAGGAAAAATAGATTGCACTAATTGCCTCAGCATGAATAGAGATTGAGATACAGTTGTTGCACGATTGTTTTGGTTGTATTTACCCAGAATGCCTTGCGCTAAAGTTCATGCTCCTGGAGCGTCCCCGGTTCGTTTGGCATTCGCATATACAACCTAACCACACCAGAGTTCAGTTCTGAGCCAAGACCTAGTTTTTTAGGTGGACTGAGAGTTCCCTGTGTTGGTCAGTTCAATTGCACATTCACTTCTCGTCATACAAACCAAATTTCTCGTGCAAACAAATTCGAGTTTGATTAAAGCATACTAAATAGGGCTGCTGTGAATGCACCCTAAATTTGCTTGTCAGATGTTTCCCATCCATTCAGACTGAGCTTTAGCAATTTTGGAAAGAGAAATAGACAAAAAATATATGTCATTGTATCTACAAAGCTGCTAGCACCAGGATTCAGCCATTGAGTGCCACCATACTGAAACTTTTGAATGCATCCCTGGTCCGACACACCACAATCAAATGAATGACACATTACCAGACTTCTGCAGAAGTTGATGACATGCTCAACCATTTCATTCAGATGTGTTTGGAGGAGGCTTGCCGCTGTATCTGTAGCGATCTGTAGCTACAGATAAAACTAGTGGGACTGAACACAAGTTTTACTTGTCTTTACAAGACCTTTCCTGTAAAGGTCTTGAATCTGTGCTTTATAAATAAAATGAATGGAATTGAACACAAATGCATACCATATAAGATTCCCCCTTTGTCAAAATATAGTAGCTCTTCGCAAATGCAATAGGAGAAGGAGCAATACTTTATTAAGATTGTGTGATAATATATTTGACCAACTTAACTCATGGCAGAGATCATGTTAGCATAGCCAAAGAACCATTTGTGATTTATTACATGTAAAACATTGCATGAAACCTAACAAAACTGTTTTGGTTTTTCCTGCCTAATAATAAATATGATAAATTATTATATTTTGCTTTATTTTAAATAGTTACGTTTGTTTTCTGAATTATGAATACTGTAGGCCACCACGGACAAGATCCCTCAACTTTTCATATCCCAAAACTGGTTTGAAATGCTTGATTCAATCCAAAATTCTAAAATTTCACCTGAGGCAGCAATTATTACGGAGTGTCTGAGTCTAAGAGTCTAAATCCATCTGTTAGTGTAAATGGCTGAGGCTGCTGCAGCCTGCTTGAGCAGGGAACAGCAGGGTAGGATGTACTGTCAGTAGGCTAATGGTAAACCAAAATGAAGATGTCCTATCTTATTTCTCAATGCACTTCAGGTCTTTGCTTAAGATCACCACATGCCTGATGTTTCTCTACCTTCCCTTCCCGCTGTTCTTTGTGGTTCTTTTCCTGGCTCTTGCCAGTATAAGCTGTGCTTTGCATGACTGGCTTTTATGTGACAGTCCTATTTTCCACAGGGCCAAAGGAACACACTATTAAAGTGTCAGGAGAGATCAGGCTACCTATGCAGCTCCCACAACAAACAAGCTTTACACTTCGATTTCATATTCAGTCCTTGGATTTTTTTCAGTAAGTTACAACTTCATCCATCAGCATGTCATCCCTAGTTGATGTTTAATGCTGTGTGCAAGAAATCATTCTTCCTAAATGTAATTTGTATTTTTAGTGGAGAAAAACAGTGGCCGCTGTTCTGTCTAAATCTGTGATCTGTCTGACTCTGACCAAAACTTTTAAATGAATTTCACAGAACTTCCAGTGTCTTCCTTGGGCTCCTTATTTGAGGACACACAAAAGCAAACCCCCAATTCATTTTTTTTTTTTTTTAAACGGTGACCAATAGTCTATATACAGCAGAATAGATGATAAAAAAAAAAAACGACCACACGCATATCCAGCACCTGGTGTGAATGAGGCGTGAGAAGGTTGATCTGTTCTCACCAAGCTGCTTCCCTATTATAGATTGGCTCATTCCAATCTGTTGCAGGTGTACCGTCCTTTCCCTTGTGTCCTTGGACAGTTTTCTGGTCTTGCTCACGGTGGAGGTTGGAGTCTGACTGTTTGAGGTGCAGACAGGTCTCTTTTATGGAGATGAAAAGTTCAAAGAAATGGCATTGATACAGTTAACGAGCAGAGGATAACAGAGCTTCTTAAAGAAGAAGTAAAAAGTCTGTGAGTGCCAGAATTTTGGCTTGTTTGTAGGTGCTAAATAGTTTTTTTTGTAAGTGGGACAGCTTGCACAATCAGTGGCTGCCAGATACATTTTTACCCCAATGTATGTATTTCTTTCTCCTCTTAAGTCCTCTCTGACTCCTCTTACAATCACTTGATGTCATCATAACATTGTAGGAGCAGCAGAGATGGATTACTCATGTGGGAGGATCTGTTGACAGGACAACTATTATTGAAAAATTGTAGGAAAGAGAAATGAATTAAAACTATTTATCAAGTAACATTGGCAGTTTGGCAAAAATTGGAATAAGACTCTGCAAATATAAGCAAGTCAGAGCTCTGGTCAGATGGGGAAAACAATGAACTTTTTGTTCCACACACAAAATCGTCTGTGTGTTAGCAAACTAACACTGAATTTCACCGTGAATGCATGTAGTATCTGCGAGGGGTTGCTGTCCCCAGTTGAACTGAGTCAGTTATTCTGGTTTAGACTTTTGGAGGACAGACTATCTCAGGCCGTCTCAGCCCCCACATCCAGTGGGGGCCTTTTTTCCCTTCCGTCACTCTCTGCCGTTGACTGATGCCCCTGCCCGCTGGTGAATTGGTGGCTCTCGATGTCTGGGGCTGGGGGTCCGGATGCGGTCTGGCTCGGCCAGCCGATGTTTCAGTCCTCCTTGGGTTGGTTGGGGCACCTCTTATGGGGGTGCCAGTTTTGAACAGTAGGTTGGTGCCATTCAGTGGATCGGTGGGGGTCGGATCTGGCTCCTGGGCCTATTTCCGGTTCTGTGGTTTCCGTTACCTGGTCAGTTAATTTGGGGGGTTGTCTGGTATTGGTTGGGTGCCTGGTCTCAGCGCTCTGCATGGGGCAGGATCTTGACCCAGGAGTTGGTACATCTGGGTGTCCAGGTGCTGGTTGGGCGTGGCCTGGGGTGGGAGTACATCCGCTATAGCTTTTACTTTGGCTCCCCGGCTTAGCCAGTTACCGGCGGAGCCCCTGCGATCTCCTGGGTCCCAGCTTCGTAGCTGCTGGGTGTTCCCCGAGGGCTTCCGTCAGTTCCTCTCTTTCGGGGGCAATCGGGCCCTGCATTGGTCCGTCTGTGGCTCCTGGACTCTGGGGAGCTCTGGGCGTATACATATCAGAACTCCTTCATGCCTGCATCGATTCCTGTAGGAATGTTGTGAATGTGTAGTTCTTAGTTCATATTACTGGATATGTTTAGTTAATGTTGTTCTGTTCTATTAGGTTTTTGATTTTATTTTGTTTTGTTTTTCCCACTTCTCTGCCATCCAACAGAGGTGGAGGACTGGGATGTTTTCTTGTGTTCTTTGTTTATCTCCCTATCTTGTATCATCAGTTCACACACCTACCTGTCCTGTTTCTCTTCTTCATTTTCTTTCTTTCTTCTTTTTTGTTTTCTCGTTTTCGTGTCCATAACTTCAAGAAATTAAACCCACAGTAAAAAAATAAATAAAAATAAAACACAGCCAGGGTTACAATGTAATGGTCCCTATCCACATAGTTAAAGGGTAGTACCAGCATCATATCATGGGAATTCTTTTTTCACCTTGCTCTCCATCTATTGTGATTAACGCTGAGCTATTTTGTAAAGAACACTCGCCAAAAAATAAGTATTTTCAGTACAAAAGACAATAAAGATTAAGAGATTTGTAGCTGTCTTGGAGAAAAGGAGGTTCTGCAAAGTAGCAACCAAGGGGAGGGGTGCCCTAACTCAGTCCTTGAGAGCTATTATCCCTTCTATTACATACATGAGTCAAATGAACTGCTTTTTACCAGGAACTGAATGACTGCTGGTGACAGAATTTAGCTATTTGATTCAGGTGTGATCGAGCAAGGATGTATCTACAAAGTTGTAGGACGTTAGCTCTTGAGGACTGCGCTAAGATGTCCTTGACCTAGGGAAACTAAATGCAAATGTATAGTAGCCTTTATATTTTTATTTTCAACATAAGAAATTAGTCTCTTTCCACTTCAAAGTTGTTTTTTTGCATCGCTCTGTTGTATAAAATCCATCAATGATCCTATCTGTGTTGGGATAAAGTGGAAACATTTTTGAGGGGTATGAAAAGGTTTGCAGAGCCTTGTTGTAAAAGGCAAAGGTGAAAAAAAATACCTGTGGAAAAGGAGCCATTAGTGCATCCATTTATGGCTTAAGTGGTTTCTTTGGGAAGCAGTTTTGTGCCTTAACATTTATGTGTTAGTGTCCTCACTGACCCTGATTCACTGGAACCAAAACATTGCTCCACTCCTTCCCAACTAATTTACTTGACTTTAAGTTGCCTTTTTAGCCACTTCAGTCCAATTAAACACACAGACCAATGAACATTTTGCCTGCAATTAGCAGGAGAGAAATCTTATTTCTGCATTTACAGGGTGAATCTTGTGCACTCAATAAAACCAGTGGGTGTATTTTGGCTTCAGGACCATATCATTACTGGTCCGCTCCTGTTGTATGGCCATATGAACATTCTACTCTCAGCAATATTCACTAATTACAGCTGTAAACACACACTAATCCAAACACTGATGGTCCTATCCTAATGTTAACTTGCCACAGTTGTCCTGTCTCACTCTCTTTCCCTCTGGCTCATTTTAGGCCATCATTGCCATCAGTCCATACACTGTGTAAGAAATTGTCAGTTGTTTACTCCCTCAGCAACAAAAGAATTACTTTCCACCAAAATGGAGGGTTGCAGCAGGAGGAGATGCAGGGGAAGGGCAGTTTCATGCTCATTACTGAATACACCTTTGGGTGGTGCAAAAGAGGCAAGAAAGCAGGAGGAGTAGGAGGTCAATGAATAATGACACACATTGAAACTGAAGTAGAACAGATCAAGCAAGTCTAAAAGCTCATTTTTGTTCTATGTAGGCTACAGCTCTGATTACTGGAGATCAAATTATAACCATTAACGGTTTTCTAAAAATTGTTTATGTGAAGCACAAAAAGAAACTGGAGAGAGCCGTCTCACAAAGCTTCAAAATGTTATGAAATATAAAGAAAACATACAGCAGAACATCAGAAGCTTTGGTGATCTTTGGATCTTAATTTTCATGGCTTTGTCTATTTATGTAAATCTATTTTTGTCACTTATGGTGAATGGATGAACTTATTTAGCACTTTTCTAGACATACTGACCAATCAAAGCACTTTGCACTGGAGCCACATTCACCCATATTACACTCATAAACGCGCACACAGTTACACAGCAATACAGAGCTCAGTAGGCATCTTAGAATTAAGTACCTTGCCCATGGGCACATCAACATTTAACAAGAGGAAGCTGGAATTGAACCTACGACCAAAGCCAGACTTTAACTGGGCCTTACTGGGGCCCCGGCGCTTGTTTTATTTTATTTTTTTGTGATAGAGGGGAGCACTGTGGGGGCACTGACCGATGAGAGAGCGGTGCTGATAACTGAGAGGGAGGCCATGTCGACATTAGATAGGCTGGCGACTAGCATGCGTTGGCTAGCAATCCACTGGATTGCCTACTCTCTCTGCTTCCCATTAGAATTGATAGGCTGCTGTGTAGACCAGAATAGTTGTATTGCCTTCATTCTTAAGTAAATACATGTTTCTCTTAAAATCTAGATATCATCTGTTAAACTACATCAGAGATCTGATTGTTACATATGTTCCTAACAGAGCACTTCGTTCTCAGACTGCAGGTTTACTGGTAGTTCCCAGGATTTTTAAAAGTAGAATGGGAGGCAGATCATTTAGTTATCAGCCTCCTCTCCTGTGGAACCATCTCCCACTTTTAGTATGTGAGGCAGACACACTGTCTATTTTTAAGATTAGGCTTAAAACCACAATTTTTGATAAAGCTTATAGTTAGAATGGCTTAGGTTATCCTGACCTATAGCTGTAGTTATGCTTCAGTATCCTGGCTTAGACTTTTGGAGGACAGACCTACTACTTTTCTTAACTCTTTTACTACTACTCTTCACGTGTATTTTTTTCTGTTATTTCGGCTGTTAATCTTCTTTTCTCTCAATGTTTTTCCCTCCATAGAAGCTACACCTGGTCTGGTATCCTGCTCAGCTACAATGCCTTGTTGAATGGGGAATATCGATTCAGATGATGCTCCCAGTGACCAAACATCCTCCATGTCCTGTTGTCAACTGTTTTGCTTTCTTTGATACAGAAACTACTCTTACATCTGTCCCTCTTGTTCTTTTTGTGTCTTTTTTCTGTCTTCTCAAATCTCCAGACATTTGTGGCAAATGGATGATTTGTACAGGTTTTTTTCCCTTCCTTGTTGCAGGAGCTAAGATCAAGTTTTTCTCTGTTTATTTTGGTTTATTGTTGTGTGTAAATGCCAGAAGGTGAATTTCTATGTCTTTCAATATACAGTTTAAAGTATGGTTAAGCAATTTTGTTGATGTTTACCCATATTTGAATTGTGTTTAATATGCACTTCTGATTTGTGGTAATTAAGAGTCCTTGTTTGCCCACCATCAAGGTTTAAATTGTTGTGCAATTACCGTCAAACGTAACTAGGAGGTAATTTTGTAAAAAATTGGTACGACTCGTCAGCTAATACAGACGATCTCTGAAAAATATGAAAATATCAGCTCGGTCCAATCTTGAGATCGGACATCCCTTGTCAGAATTATAAATCAAACACAATCTTAGATGAAATATTTTTATATCAGAGTCTTTTAATGTAGCCGTGTACAAATTATATGCTGCTGACTGGAAAAGACTTTATATAGAATGAAAATGGTCAATTCTTTATGAAAAAAAGATTGTTTAAACCTTTTTCATGTCAACAGTACTTACTTGGTGATGTGATCTAAAAACATTTTCTAATGTCTTCCTTAATCGAGAAGTTTAACACTACTATGTTCAACAGCTGAAGTCTGTAAAGCTGCTGTGAGAACAGAGGATAAGAGTATTAATGGGTGCTGCTTGCAAATTTTGGATGATGCAGAGTTTTTTTAGGCCATGGCTTTGTTTTCATACGAATTATTGTTGATTCCAAATCTTAATGTTAAAGCAAAAAGAGAATGGAGGTGTCACTGCCTCGTTTTACTCCATCTTCTCCACAGACCTGATTACAGCACTCCACATCAGTAGAATATAATTGATTTTGATTAGAGCCAAAGATGAGCATTCATGGATGATGGGGTAATTACAATTAATTGTGATAATTCTCTATATTTTTGACCAATGATTATGGAGGTCCTCCTGCTTTCATGATTTTTTCCAAATAAAGTTGTTGATGGACATATAATGTATTCACTCTTATTTAACTCCTGATAAAGATGCTTATCTAAATCCGTTGTTTGACTTGGTATTTCATGTTTCTTTCATTGAAGCACATTCAAAATACACAGTTTTGCCTGATAAACTCAGTAATTTATTGGCAATTGTATTTAAATATATAAAGAGAGGAATAGTATTGGCCTTTCATTTAATTACTCTTGCAGATCATTCGAACATACTGGAATATCACGACTAAATTCTGACTAACGTTTACTCTGTCCTCATCAGTGCTTTAAGTTGTTTTTGTCCTCCTGTCGGAGAACTGACCACACCTCCCCTTTGGAATTCAGATAATGTATTTTTTGCCATTCATCCAAATTTTCATTTTCATCATCTTTCAGATACTTTGTCAGCTATTTAACTTTCTACTATCATTTAATTGAGCCAGTTTTGTTAGAAAAAGTCCCACTCGTTACTCATAGCATTGTTCTTGGGCCAATGTGAGGTTCATACACCTCACTGTGTATGCAGTGCACCCCACTCAGCTCCCGCTAATATTGGGGAAGCCCTCTAATCGTAACAACAAGCTGCCTGTAGTAGGAGGTATCCCTAATTCTTATTAGACTGTATTGCATGTCATAAATATGCCTTCACTGCACAGAGCAGGGTTAGCAGATCCAGTAAACAACGGATCTCCAATTTTCTGGACAGTCAATAGCTTCAGACCTCAAAGGTCTTTCTTTATGCCAACATAATTATTTGCCTATATTCTTTAAACTAAATTAAAAAAATATTTGAGGAAAAAAAATGAAATAGCACAATTTAATCATGCCCCCCTGTTTTATTAACCCCTTAATTGCAATACAAACCCCCCTTTTTTGAAATGAATTGTTCCTCAGCACCCAGGAAGTGACATCATTTAAGTCTTGTCCTGCTCCTTTTGTAAAGGGAGGCAGGTTGAGGCATAATTTATTACCTCCAGTATATTTGATTGTTTTTATCATCAAACTGACATAGTCAAACTGAACCTTTCAAATATACCTGCAAAAATTATGTTTATTATTGTTTTTGAAAAAAACTAATGATTGTCTTGGAAATACATTAATTTCAGGTTGGTTTTTTTTCCTAATTATACATGCTGTTTCACATGTAATGTACACTTATGGCTACTCTTAGCAAAAAAAAACTTCCACTCGGTAATTTTAAACCCCACAGTAACAACAAAAATATTCCTAAGAAGAAAAGCACTTAAAAAACGTAGACCACGGCCAAGACAGCTCAGTCAACCCACCACCAATGTTGTGATTAATTTTTAACTTTTTTGGATTCCTTGAGCATGAAAACACATGTTTAGCAGCTGGATTAACACTGATATTAGCTCAGTAGTTATTTACGAAAACCAAATTTCTTTGTAATGGCGATTTTCCGATCACCCCCAAATTGTAATCACCATGGCAAAAAATTTCCTGAAAGTGTCATCATAATCCACCCATAACTCTTTGAGTTAGGTTGCAAGCTAACAAACAAATGGCGATAACATAACCTCTTCAGCAGAAGTAGTAATGTTTGAGATTTTATGTCTAAGTTGAATAAATATAGTTTTCAAGATAAACAAATAGTCATTGGTTGCAGTATTAAAAAACACGATTTCATGTTGGTAGATTTTGCAGTTATCAAGGATCCCTCAGAGAATGACCCAGGTAACATCATCTTCTAGGGGGTAGGGTGTTCTCACTTTTTTCCTCAGCTATTAAAACATATTTAGTTAAATTAATAAAACAAGGCCGTTTTTTTGTATTTACCTTTAATCAAATATTTTTTTTTTCTGGAGATATATGTAAAAACAGAAAAATAAATTGTTGATATCTGAACATTTCTTTTGAAAGAAGTGAATATTAAACACAAAGAGTGCTAATGTTTTCACATGTGTGTACGAACCTACTTTGTTTATTTACACTTAAGGCTCCTAAATCATATTTTGAATTTGGGTGTTTGATTTGGTTGACTTACTTTAAAAAAAAAAGAAGAAAATAATAAAAAGCTGTAGGGTAAAACTACAAGAGGAGATGATGACAAGGAATGAGAAGAGTAGGTGCGGAGAGGCAACGCGCATCCTGAGGGGTTTCCCAAAATATGTCTGGGTATCTGTGAGAGGGAGACAAACCAAATGATGATGGAGACCATGAGGCTGAGTGTTTTTCGCCTCCACGTCTCGCGCTCTGCTCCCTCGTGTCTGCGGTCCCGATCAGAGAAAACTTGTCACAACGCTGCTACTTCTACAGCCTGTCATGGTCCCGACCACCAGCGCTGCCAACGGCAAGCGCACCCATGCACATCATCTGCGTCCTGATTACTTCAGCGTTTGAAAATCTCATCTCCCTCTCTGCCTTTCCGGGTCTCCCTAATTGGACATGACATGCAGATTACCAAAGTCCTCAGATGGATTATGGAGAGGGGCAAGAAGGTGGGGATGTCAAGTAGGATTTTGGGCCGAGTTACGCCCAGATTTCATTACAAGTTAAAGTACTTTTAGGTCAAACAGACCCCTGGCTCTAACTGTGAATCATTTTTGAATTCAAATGTGTAGAAAGTTGGAGTTCAAAATCAAAACAGTCACTTTTAAAGAGTTTGAAACTCTTCAATTCTAGCATTTAAATGGTAGTCAAAGCATTTGTCACCGCTGTGTGATACATCTGTTGTGCACCTTAGCCCCACTAAGACAGCACTGCCTGTTTCCCCGGAAATGCTCAATAATTGTGCGTTGCGTATTTCAGCTCTTTTACAGCGAAAGCTGAGAGGTGTCATGTAAATCTTGAACTGAAGCTTGTGCAAATGGTTTCTCTTCTCAACAGGCAAACTGCAACTCTTTGAGCTCTCAGCTCTTAGTGAGGGAGCCTTTCATTAACTGTACATCATAAATAGAAGCTTTGCTGCTTTCTTGCTGCAAAGGTTTCTCTGTCAAGATTTTATAGCTTAAAAATGCAGTCGGTTGAGATTGAAAAGAATGCCAAGTCTTCCAAGAGAACATTTGGGAACTGTTGGCGTTGCAGGAAAGGAAAAAAAAAAAACGCTTCCGTTTCAATCATACACTAGTATCACAAAAATAAAACATTTACCTTTAGGTTTTTACTTGCACATTTACCAGGAAAAATAGACATTTAACAGAAATTGTCTCTAAAATTGTTGCATACTTGTTTGTCATCAGTCTGGATATGAAATATGAAGAGTTTCATATCCAGACCAGTGACTGTTGACCTGAATTGTAGGATTTCCAGCTTTACAAGTCTCTCACCAGGGACTAGCATGTCAGAAATTTAATATAAATTTTATAGTCCTGTAAATGAATCCCACATCCAGCCACTACTAGATCACAATGACAACACTCATCAGTGTAGACATTACCTTAAAAAAAACTAAAAACTCATATAAATATTAAGAGTATCATGTCTTTATAAAAGAGGACAGTTTAAGACTCCCCCTGAAAGGACACTAGTTGTTGTGGAGCCATGAATGCCCATAGGGGCGACTGTGGCTCAGTAGCCTGCAATCGGAGGGTCGTAGGTTCAATTCCAGCTTTCTCCAGTCACATGTTGATGTGCCCCTGGGCAAGGCACTTAACCTCAAAAAACATCGTGCTACCGAGCCATGTTGGTTGTCAGTGTATGAATGTGAGTGTGAATGGGTGAATGTGGCTTCAATGTAAAGTGCTTTGAGTGGTCAGTATGACTAGAAAAGCGCTATATAAGTTCAGTCCATTTCCAATTTAGAAGGCTGACTTTGTGATTGTCTTTATGTGTTTCTAGGCAATTGGCATGTTTGTAGTACATTTCCTGTCCCACATGCAGAACACCAATAGGAAGACAGTATAATAAAGATTTATTGAAAACAAGCATAATGTGGTGATGACGACGATGTTGATGATGATGTTTCCAGGAACCAGGAGTACTGCTCAGGGAAACAGAGTTGTGAGACACAGCAAGGGGAAACGTCCAGAGTTGTAAACAGAGATTGGAGCAGGTTTAACTGTTTGAAGTTCCTTCAGGTAGGGTTTCACTTGGTAAATGGTGATGGAAGGCCAGTGAGGGGAGTTTAGGATGTGTGCAGGACTTCTTGCCGAGTTCCAGGAGATGACAAGATTGTATAATCCGAAAGCGGGGGCCAAACACATGGGGTGGGCAGGCAGAGCAGGGAGATGGAGTATGGATCGCAGAACTAGGAAGTGTGGAAGGTAAATCAAAGCTTACTGAGAAGCTGGAGAAGTGATCAGGGGCGACTGTGGCTAAGTGGTAGAGTAGTTGGCTTGCAATCGGAGGGTCCCCCAAATTCTACATTGTCAGTGTATGAATGCGAGTGTGAATGGGTGAATTTGGGTTCAATGGAGTGCTTTGAGTGGTCAGTAAGACTAGAAAAGCGCTATATAAGTTCAGTCCATTTACCATCACAAGGAAACCTTGGAAGGAGCACAGAGAGGATAAACAGGGTTGTCATTGGAGATGATGAACTGGTGAACTCAGGAGAGTCTGCACAGAAGATTCTTATGAATCGCAGAAGGGACTTGTGGTTACCAAAATGGTTTGACACTCAGGCAACGAGGTCAACAGCCAGCTCCTTATATCCCCTGCCTGTGATGAGCTTCAGTGAGCTTTACCTGTGCAGAACTGCAGGGAGATGGCTCTCCCCCCTGACTTGATGGAAGGGTCCTATGCTCAACTAGGACCTCTGGTGGAAATCTCCAAAAAGGTTGAGAAAAATACAGGACGATGTGCAGAGACAAACAGACAGACTCCTAACAGCCATAAGGTAAACCCAGTTTTTATTTGATCTCGTTCTTACCTCTTGCATCTGCGTTTGCTTCCTAAAATAAACACATTCCTACTGAATTCAAAACTAAACGTTGTCTTTTTGTAATAGCAGTTTTTTTATGATCAGCATTTTTATTAGGGGACTACTTTGTTTTGACTATAATGAGAAAGTAGTAAACGGCTGCCATGTTACCGTTTTAGACCAATGCGGTGGGCAAGATTAATAAACAAGATGACATATGCAGAATTGGAGAGTAGCAGTGATGGTGGCAAAAACACCTCTTAGACTTCAACAAAACTGAAAAAAAAACATGTAGAATATGCTACATGAATTTAACATCTGCAAAACATGAAAAGGAACTGGATTTTACACTTACGCTTTGGAATAGATACAGGAACATCATCATTTACAGTAAGTACTTCCCGACAATTTTACCATTACTTTACAGATTGTTTTTGATTGATTTCGACATGTACTTAGATTCTGCAAGGACCTAGACTGATGTAAAAAATACTTATAAAAAGTTCTTTGTATATCAGTAAATGTTTATGTTCACAAAGGTGAACATAAACAGGGGTGCTCTTAAGGTGCACAACTGGTAATAAACTGAACAGAAAGACCTGTATATTTTATTCACATTCATTTATTACATCGTGTTTAATGCAGGGAGAGTCAAGGAGCTAGAGGTCGATTTCCACAGCTGCAGACCAACCACACTATCTCCATCTATAAATACCCCGATGTTCACCTGGATGTCTTTAAAAACCCAAGAGGACAACAAGAATCACCTCCTAACGCCCCAAACTCACAGGGGAATAGAGCTAGCAGTTCCTAACAAAATATTGGTGAAATGAAGGAGTTTTGTGGCTGGTAATGCCTTATTTGGAGGCTGCACTTTGGCTGTCCCCACAACTTTGGTTATACGGATATATGCTGATTGGATATAAACTTCTTATGAAGGATTCCAAGTGGCTTCAATCTTCTGTGGGTGAGTAAATGAACGTAATGCAAGCTATAAATAAGGTCCAGGTTGAACCCCCTCCGAAAAAACCAAAACAAATTTCCCCTTTAAAACGGGGCTACCCTGTACAATTCCACACTTGGGTTTATTTTTGTTAAATACACTATGTAATTAGGTTGGTGCCACCCATGTAATTTTTAAACCTTGTTCAACACAAGAACAGCAACCCCTCTGTTCTTATTTTTCTTTAAAAGAGATGACACTTTGGCCATGTTTTATTTCCTTTCTTTCATTTGGCTCAACGTAACTGTCCCTTTCTCCCCGAGAGTTTTTGCAGCCTACAATATTTGGAGAGAAACTAATTAATGATTTTTTTTTTAACCATACCAACTACTTTGTCTTTTATTGTAGTTGTCGTGTTGCTTTTCCACTTTCCCACTGGGGGTCATAACAATACCCATGTCAGATTTAAACTTAAAATGATTTTTATCCAACTTAGATGGGAAATGACAAATGTGTCTAAGGTATTAAGAAAATGCAAGTCGGGTATCCACATTTACATTTTGACAAAAAGATGGAAAACATTTCCATCCTTTTATGATTATCAGTGGAAAAAAACTTTACTAGCATTACAACAGCAGAATAATTTGCATAACTGCTGAATTCTTTTCATGTAGTCATAATTCGACTAGAAGTTTTAATGCTGTATTTGTCCTTTAAAGCTGAACCACGGATCCAGTATGAAATGTGTCCATAATGTGGGCTTCAGTTAGTGAGATAGTGAGTTAAAGGTAACAAACTTTGTTTTATTTCACCATGCCATCTGCTCTACCTGTTTTAAAAGTGCTTCACCTGATTGGTTCCCGACCAGCAGGGGAGTTTCTGGAGTTAAGTCCATAAACTAGACAAACCAAATTTAGCATTCAGCTGTATAAACCCTAATTCCTGATTAGTGTCCAACAGTTTGCTAGTTGTTTACCATTGACTCAAGTAGCACTTTCCCTGTTTCCTGTTCGAGTGGCATTTACTCACTCTACATAGTCTGCTGCTAATCAAAATCAACAAGGGCTCTAACAGTTGAGCTGCAACATTTCTGAGACTAAACTTACAGCTGCGGCAAGATATTACTGTAAACAGATCTTAACATTACATAAAGTGTTAAGAGATTATTTCTCATTTTTAATAAATATAGAGAACAAGAAACAAATGAAGAGATGTATGGATCAATAAAGATTTAAGTATATTTTTTTAAAACAGTTTTTAAATTGAATGAAAATTCATTAGGGATGTTCTCATCTTTAAAAAATAAATGCTAGTGGCCTTTATTAACAGTGGTTAGAAAGGAAACAGGCAGGGATAGAAGGGGTTAAGACATACATCAACGGTCACAGAGTTGGGAATCAAACCCTGGACAGCGGCGTCAAGGGTTATAGCCTCTGTAAATGGGGCGGCCGCTTTACCTCTGCACCACGCAACACCACATATTTTCCTATTTTCATTCATTCCTATCTTTCGACTTGTCTCTACACAGCATTGTTTGGAATCCAATTAATAAGTAGGAAAACTCTCCAAGGCTGCTCTCAGATATGCGGCTGTGTGTTAAAACATGTACGCTTGTCCATGTTCTCATATTCTTGTATTAAGGAGCATTGTGACAGACTCAAATTCCCCCAAGATGCCTTGGTAGATTTTTCACGCAACTCAATTAGGAGGGTATGTCTTGGGAACCTGTAATAAAGTTAGATTTTTTTTAACCTTCTTGCACATATCGTCCAAACCGCCTTCGCCTTTACACCTTGTCACGGTCCTTGAAATAAACATGATCCTATTTTAATCGTTACCAAGTCAACTATTGTTACCTAGCACCTGCTCTTCTCATTCGGCTGTAATAAATTGGGGAGCTATGGAGCATTCTGACATTTTCCAGCACTGATGGTGGCGTGTCATGTAAATAAACCTGAAACAAAAGTGTCATTTAAAAACAGAGACAGCTCCTCATTACGCTTGTCTGCATCCTAAATGGCTTTGCAGCAGCAGCATGAGACTCTCTGGGCTTTGTTGTGGTAATTTTCTTTATCTGCCCCACCCCCCAGTAATGGTGAGGATGTATGGTATGACTGATTAGGTAACCTTTTTGTTTTTAAATATGTGTATATAAAAAAAATATTTAAAAAATGTATGGGGTGATGTGTGTCCTAGTGATTTTAGTGCAGGCGCCTCAAGTGCAGCTGCCTCGGTCCTCGATGCGGTTGTCCCGAGTTTGAGTCCCGTTCTTGCTGACCTTTGTTACTTGTCATCCCTCACTTCTGTCCCCGTTTCTTTGCTATTCCCTGTCAAATAAAGGCCACAAAACCATAAAAAAAGAAAACATTTTTATTTCCTTATGTTAAATCAATTCACATTTATTTTGTTACCTTTCCAGAATTCTAGAATTAAATATAAATGTTTTTCTGCACATGGGACAGGATGAGTGATCTGTATTAAGAAAAGGATCATTGCCATGCTTAGTCTTCCAGCATGGAAATGATTCCAAGCACACTGCCCGGCAACAAAGGAGCAACTACATAAAAGCAATTATATATTCTGGAGTGGCCTAGCCATTCTCCAGACCTCAATCCAATAGAGAATCTGTAAAGTCTGTGTTGCCCAGTACCAGCCCCAAAACACCATAGCTGTAGATAAGATGTTTAAGGAAGAATGGGCCAAAATACCAGTAACAGTGTGTGCAAATCTGGTGAAAACCCTCAAGAAAAGTTTGACCTTCATCGTTGCAGACTAAGGTAACATTAAAAGTATTGAGGTAAACTTTTATAATTGACTGAACTTAGTTTCTGTATCATTATACAAATATATTATACAATTATACAATGTGATATCCTGGATTTTTTTTAAACTTTGCTGTTCCTCACAGTTGATGTTTACCTATGATGAAAATTACAGACCTCTCATCTTTTTTTTGTGAAACAACGTTCCATGGTGCATCAGTGACTGCCAAATACTTTTTTTGTCGCACTGTATGTGGATGTTCCAAGGCAAGACCAAAGTCCTAAGTTTGTAGGCTATTTATAGCAATGAGCTCCAATTCTGTGAGATTGGAAGGCCTTCTTGCCATCACTAAAATCTTTACAGTATCTAACACTATAGATTCCCAGCCAGGTTCTTTAAAATTTTAAACCTTCAATAAAAAATAAATAAATAATGAAAAATACAAAAAGTAAATATTTGTTTTTAGACTTAAAGGGAACATTCTTTTTTTTTTTCAAGCTGGACATTATTTTTAACAAATGTAGAATTTATTTACTCGCCTAGACAAGTTTAAAGTCACTTGGAGTCCTTCAGGAAGAGTTTTTTTATCCAGTCGCGATCAGCGTATATCCATATAATGGCAGTCAATCAGGGCAGGAGATTAGCCGCGCCTAAATAGGGCCTTATCTGCCCCAAAACTCCTTCATTTAACCATGTTTGTAATGAATAGTTGGTGATATTCCCCTGTGAGTTCAGAACGTCTCGGAGGTGCTAATGGATTAGCTTCCAGGTGTTTAACAGCCTTTTAATGTAACCGATTCCAACTCAAACTAACTTTAGATTTTAGTGACGTCACAGCCGTCCGCCATTACAGCTGTAGTCTGTATAGGTTGAGGAAAGGAATCCTGTGGAAGCTGAACTGGGTAAAAATTGTCATTTGGCTAGTGCAATTTAGAAACACACAAACCATGTTGTTACCCACAGTAAAAAGTTCTGTCTTACCAATTGCCATAGAGCACAGAGTAAAAATCCTGCTTTAATCTTTGCCTCAAAATCACCCCAGAACTGAAATCAGCAATTTCCGAGAAATTCTAAACTCAGAGGGTAGTACTGCTAACGTCTAATAACAAATTATTGTTTAAATATTTTTTGGAGCAGATAATGCCTTATTACAGGTGGCAAATCTCCTGCCCAGATTGACTCCCAATACATGGATATACACTGATAAATAAACAATATTTGCTCAAAATAAGGTCCAGGTTGATAAAAAAAACAACGGTCTCTTTAAGTCTAAAAACATAAAATTCATTATTGTTTAACATACTCATTTAAAAATATAACCCTGTTGACAACAAAGCCTTCATATCTGCCTATCTACAATTGTAAAGTCAAATCTACTTCACATTTTGTTTGGAGATCTAGTGCTTGAACAATTGTGCTCAATGTACAATTTCTGCTGTAACTCAAAAGATATGAAAATTAAACATTGTAGATTTTTCCAGGATTTAGCGTGTAATTGTGAGGTCTTTTAGTTGATGCAATTTGTGGTTTGCTATTGCATTGAGAGACACCATTAAAACCTTCGTCTTAAGCCTACTTTCTACTGAATGTGTAAATGACACAAAGTCTGCTAGGTGTAGATTACAGTTGATGGCTTCCTTTATAGTAAACACGTGCATTTCTACCAGGCGCGTAGCACTGCAATCAGACCATTTCCTGAAGTGTTAGGTTGCAGCCCTCCTTTATTGTGGTGGATCTATTTCTTTTATTATATTTTTTTAAACACTTTGCTCCTAGAGCGCATCAAGTTCAGCAGTTTAGATCAGACCAGACAGGAAATCAAAGCAGCGTAAAGCATCCAAAAAATGTTCAAACAAAAGACAGGTGCATATTTCTGATTGCTATGTAAAAACAAAACATTACCCGTTTCACCCCGGTTGAAGTCAGTCGGTCTGTGGGTCTAATTTGTGAGGTGAGATGTTAATCCTTCAAGCTGCTATACCACATTTGCAAAACAAGTTTGCTTAAAACAAACAAAGTCAAAGAACTCTCATCCCTCTTATCGGCTATCAACCCAGCTGACTTGGGAATGAGCATCGCCACAGAAGACGAGAGAGCACAAAGCGCCAGTCACAGTTGCTCACCAGTGTTTTTTTTTTCTTTTCTGTGACTTTAAATGCTGTTTTTCTTTTGGGTCTCTAGTAGTGTCTTCCTTAAGTTGAAGTGGTAGAAGCTGGCTGTTTCTCCTCTGACATTATTGAGTAGAGAACCTCTCTCACCAGTGGCGTTCAGTTGCAAAATGCAGCAGCGTGTAATGAGTGAAGGAGCCATAAAAATTTGGAAGTGCGGTGAGGCAGACAACCAGATGGTCCATTCGTTAGTTTTTGGCGTTATTTACGCATGTCTGAGTAATCCTCCTGAATTCTGCTCTCTGAGCAGCTGTCCCTCCGTCTCCCTGAAATCGACTGAGTGTTCAACTAGTGACATCACTAGTTGAAAACAAGGGGGTGTTGAGGTGTCTTCACCGCCCCTGCAGGCAGAGCAGCTTACCTCGGCTAGAGTTCTAAAAACATCCTCCTCCTTCATGGCTGCGTCGGATTATGGCAGCTTAAATCACTTTTTGTCTTGGATTTTTTTTACTGTCTCTGTGAAAACCCCTGTTTGGCTGCATGGATTACATGACTTTATTCTACATTCCTAAAGCACAGCAGTTGGATCAAAGAACAAAGACGCCTGATGAACAGAGAAGTGCCTACATGCTAATGTGGGTTAGCCATTTATCAAGCTGCGTATGTGATTTTATAACAGCATTGTGTGGTTAATTAATTGATCTGTAGCATCTCAGAATGTTTAGTAAACGGGTGGAAACAACACCCACGGCTTTTTCATATACTGGGCTGGACAAATCTGCTTAATGGACTTAGCTGTGTTGGTTTGGGCTCTGTCTAATACTTGGAGATTTATCAACTGAAATAGGCTTTATTGACTGTTTATTTTTTGTTTTTATAAAAAAATAAAAATAAACCAAACGTCTGAGCCCTTTTATTGTGGTAATTTGTGATTTTCAAATTCTTTGAGAGAATACTGTTTGAGATTAAGCTCAGCACTGTTTGTCTCAGTGTGATCTGCTCCCGGCTGTGCAGCGGAGTGGAGCATTGGGGAACAGGAGGCGGGTGTATAGAGAAACGAGCTGTTTTACTTCGTGGTCCATAATTTAATACAGGATACAAGTTAATTTCAGGATGAATTAATAGTGTATAACACCAACGGTAACATTTTATTATATATATATGTATCCCAGAAATTGAAAGCTGTGAAATAGCATGATATTACTCCCTTTAAGGTACTTTTTTTTTTTTACTGGAGGGGAATTTATTGGCCAACATATTGGCTATCGGCATTAGCTGTTTATATCGGTATTGGACCCCAAAAATCCATATTTTTCATGCCCTATTTATTATACTTATTAAGAAATGTTTAAATTTTTTTTGGTATACTACCTATTCAGTTATACAACTGCAATTCTGGGATTCTGTCATCCCCTAGGACCAGCTGCGTTGAACACATTCTCAAGCGATGTGTGAAATGGTCCCGGTGGGAACGGATACACTGCTGAGTGATGAGCACTATTTTTATTCATTGTCATGATAGTGAAATTCTTAAGGTCAGTGTTCTTAACTAGGCATCATTATTTTAAGGTCAGTGTTCTAATTCAGATATTATTGCTTGTTTAGGGTTAGTGTCTCTATTCTAATGAGCAAGGACAAAAGATGATTATGCAAATTTTTAGGATAAAATAGTTCTCGTCTGTTTGGGTTAGGATGGATGTAGTTGCAGCTTTTATCATTGTTATCCAAGAATGTTCTTTGCTTGATTTGTATTGAACAAATGATTTCCAAAAGTTAAAAAAAAGCCATGAAAGTCTATGCTTTTTTTCCTGAACTCAAACCAACATGGCTAGTTCTCTTGGGGTCTTTCACTCCATGATAAATGTCAGGCTTTCTCCTTGTAAAGCTACCAGTGGTTATTTGGGTTTATTTCTCCAATCTCGTTGTTCACCTCAGAACAGAGATGGAATCCATTTCTGTCACTTTGGCAGTGAGGTAGACTGTAGGACAAACTAATTTGGCTCGCTGGCACCCTCTTGTATCTCTCTCTGTCTCAGCTGCTGAGCAATCTCAGGGCTTATTTCTCAGGTTTACCACAAAAAACAAGTTAGCAAAGGGACAAAAAAAAAACCTCACTGTTCACTTTACAGACAGACATAAGCTGATTTAAAGAAGTCCATATACTGTGAGTTTTTGCTGGTGTTTTTTCTTTTTTCTTTTGTTAAGAATCAACTGTGCACGTGTAAAAAGGACAGATATGTTTATTTTTTTGCATGATTACATCTTGGACAGTTTGAACATAATTCAACAGTAATACAAATACTAATTTCTTCAATAAATTGTCACCAACTGAATTTATTGTTCTTCAAAATGGAGAAAAGAAATCCCAGACCAAGACATGAAGAAATGTAGTGCAAGTTGTTTAAGGAGTGTAGTGTCCAAACAACCATATCAGTAGAACAACTGAACGTAAAATGTCAATCCGGAAACATATTTGGAATGAGTTTAAATGCAAACAAAGAATGTCAGATTAAGAATCAAAGCAGAGCACCAGATTTTCTTTAGAGGGAAAAAAAAACTTTGGACTTCAATGTGCTTGTAAAGTTGATCTGATTCATGACATTCAGAATCTTAACTTTTTAAACCCTTGAGATTATTGTTACAGAGGCTAAAGATTGCATAACAAAGGAAACATCTGTCACAGTATGCTGGATTGCTCAAAAATGCAAGTTGACAGTCAGATGGCAAGTTAATTCTAAAATTCTGGCCCAACAGATGTTCTAATAAATCACTCTTTGTCCACACAGTTAGTCAGAATTTACACAAGCTTCTTTTTGATGTTAAAAGCACTTTAGGTAATGAGTGTGGCCTTAGACCTGAGCAGATATTTAAATTCATCTGCACAAATTAGCAAATGGGCGGTCAAGCAACATGGCTGCTGAGAGTAAACTAAAAGTCACAAGATCATAGGAGATAATAAAAACAAATGTAGGAAATCTCAAATAGTTGGAATCATTAGTGGAGCAGGAAAATGCCAGAAGTTTGGAAATTTGGAAATCAGCACACTGTGCAGTTTGACTGGGGGCACAGTGCATTTGGATTAAAGAATGTCCTGAGATTCCAAATAAAAGATAAAAGCACCTCTGCTATTATTTATCTTTGTTGTGAACTCTGAAAAGGAAAAAAAAGGAAGTGACTGTTTTAAGCATTAATATTGTGTAACTTCTGTTCCACAACTAAAATAAGGCACTTTTTGATCTGAGTACATATGGAATGGTCATTTAAAGGAATCAGACCCGATGCTGAGTTTAAAACTACAGTGATGTCTCTGCAGATGAACCCAAAGTTTTCTGCCTGTTATAAGACATCTAAAAAGGAAAGGGTTAAAACAAATAAGATTATTGTAAAAAGCAGATGGTGTGAGTGAGCTAGCAGTGATAATGGAGAGGTTAACACTGAGCTGTGTCTCACACCTTTAATGGGGACGCTGAGGAATTTGCTCACTGTCAGAGTGTAAGGCACCCTTCACTGAACGTGTCAGGAAGCGGAGCGCTCACAGGTCAGTGGTGATGACAGGCGTGACTCCGTGGATAAGGAGAGTGGGCCCTAAATCCTGAGTAAGGAGATCCAGCTGGTGTAAGTAATTGGCGTACCGGCGGGTGTCAGCTGGGGGGCGGGGAAGGTACAGGAAACGCACAGCAGGGGATGGGATAGCCTGATCCAGGATCAGCTTGTTGACGGCTACTAGGTAGTCATCGGAGACGCGCGTGGCATTGCTCGGGAAGCTATTGGCGTAATCGTCTTCGCTCTCCTCCTCGATGGCTCTGGCTTCGCTCTCATCGGTGGTTGAGTCTGGAGAGTGGAACCTCGGGTTCTTGCTCAAACCGCCTTGCCGCTGCCAGTGCAACGCCACCACCTCGTCCCATGGTACGGTATACACCTGAGCTTGAATTCTCAAATCTTTAAGGAGCTGGCCGAGCTTGGCCTCTAAGCTCTTGACGCTTCGCCCCTCTTCCACGCACAAAAAGAGTCGCAGAGTAGCATTTCGCCAGGATTTCACCATGTTGAGGATACATGCTAGCTGCAGCAGGAACAGGGAGCAGGTGTCTACGTAGCTGCTGCTGTCCGGGCGCAAGAGGTTTACTGGCCAGACGTCAACAAACACATCTCCCTTTGCTAGGGAGGAAGGACGCGAAAGGACCTGTACTTTATCAAAGTCATTGAAATATCGAGCAAGCACCACATTCTTAAGCATCTTCATGGCGTCAGAAATAATAGAGACATACTCCTGGGGGCCCAAAGCTTTCCCATCCCCAGATTCACCATAATCATGGTTGTCACTAGAGCCTCGCAGGGAGGCAAAGCGGTAGAGAGGAGCCTGCTCGAGATCCTGAATAGGACTGAAAGGATCTGTGGATACGGCGGAAGACACAGTCGATTCAACCAGCTTATCTTTCGGAAGGCAGTCGTCATAGAAACCGAGCACCAAGGTGTTGGGTCGCATCCCACCTGGAAGAACAGGAGCAAGACGGAAACAACAACAATATCAAACGGACGGCAAGAATGCATCACATTTATTTATCATGACAGAATATCAAACCAACTCGGTCTGCAGTTTTACACTCCCACAAACATCATGTGCAGCAGCTCCAACTCTACACTGAGTCGTTGGCAGTAGTACTGACCAAGTCCTGAGATGAAGAGGAGATGCTGGACGCCATGACGTACAGAATCGGACAGTGTGAGGTTGACAAAGGCTTTGATGTTCAGATGGTCAACCAGTGACAGCCAAGAGTCATACTGAGCCTGCAAAGGGTCAGATGGTAAAGTGCCTGAATGAGAAAAACACAAAGACAAAACAGACATGTGACAATTACGTATCCTTTGGAGGGACCAGGTTTCTGCAAGTTTCAGTAACTTAAATATAATACTATTAAAAAAAGACTTCTAAAGGAATAATTAGTTACATTTTTAGACCTACTGGAACAATTAAAAAATGTACAAATTAAGTAACTCACAAAAAAAATGTAAATCTAACTTTAATCACTAAGAGTTGTTTATCTTCGACATGTGACTCTTCTTCTTTATATTAGGTTATCCAGCTTCAACATGGATACCTTAGCAAGGCCAGGTGCATTTTACTTTAAAGTGCATTCACACCAAAAGTATCAAAATGCGCTGCACACCACTAGTTGGACGCTTGAACTTTCGTACCGCAGTGCGTGTCCAAATAGCATATTTTCACGCGCGTCCACTTTGCTTTAGACAAAGACACACTCTGGCCTCTGAGCTGACTGTGTTCGGAGAGAGCGATGCCTTTGCAGCCACAACGGCTCTGTTAAGAGTCACCAAAAAACTTAGTAAGAGCTTTGCTGTCTAAATAGTATAACCTCTTTATTATTATTTTACACACACACATATATACATATATATATATATATATATATATATATAAAAAGCCGGAGTTCCCTCCGGGTACTCCGGCTTCCTCCCACAGTCCAAAAACATGACTGTCAGGTTAATTGATCTCTCCAATCCTGTCCTTAGGTGTGAGTGGTTGTTTGTCCTGTCTGTCTCTATGTGGCCCTGTGATGGACTGGCGACCTGTCCAGGGTGTACCCCGCCTCTCGACCATTGACAGCTGGAGATAGGCACCAGGCACCCCCCGCGACCCATTAAGGATTAAGCGGTTAAGAAAATGGATGGATGGATGGATATATAAATAATAATTATTACCACTACTGTCTCTGTATCATATAGCTCGGGGTGATTAGCCAGTGTTCATCAGTATTTGCTCAGTGTCATGCTGATGATGTGATGTCAGTCGCAGCATCAGTGACACCCCGTCACCAGGCTCCTGATTGGTTGACATGGTGCAAAGTGAAACAGAAGTTCAGATTTTTCAACTTCAGTGGCAGATGCAAAATGCTGGTCTGCGCAAATGCACAAAATGCATCACATAAAATGATGCATAGTTTCTGATGTGCATCAAACGCCTCATTTGTCCTAATCTAATCACTAATCTGCGAATCAGGCAGAAAAGCCTTTTTGCGACGCAAATCTGCTTCTGATGTAAGGGTGGGTGATATAGAAAAAAAGCATATCGATTAAAAAAAATAGTCATATTGATCGATATCGATAATTATCGATAAAAAAAATAGTGATATTGATCGATATCGATAATTATCGATAAAAAATCATATACTGGAAAAAAAAAATTTTAAGTGCCTCCCTAGTCATTTTGCAATTCTTCAATGAACTAATTTTAACTAAGGTTTAAATTAATTACATTTTCAAACACTTGTTTTTATTATAAGTAAGTTTGTAAGACACAGAAACAAACCAAGAGACCTGAGTAACATCAGTAAATACAAAGTAATAATATTAACCATTATATTATATATATTTTTAATCATGTTAGTAATTTAAATTAAAGCCTTATTTTTATGCTTTTTAATCTTTTAAACATTTCATGACACTTTATAATATTAATGGCTTAAACCCTTGGTTTAGTTTGTCAATAAAGCTTATTCAAATTCACCCCAGCTCTTCAGCTGTAGGCTAAAGCTAAAGCTAACTAGCTACTCACCAGTGTTGATGGCCTCCAACACTGCAGGTCAGTCACTGAGCCGAAGCCAGCAGGTCTATCCAACCCCTGTTGTGTTTTTTAAAGCGTTTTTTCGCTTCTGAGGACCGGGAGCAGAATTGAGGGGACATTTTAACAGCCACAGATGTTAGCAGCACGACGCGGCCAGGGTAAGTTTCCTGTGTCCATCTGAGATTCGTAGCGAGCTGGGAGAGGGGAGGCCTCCTTAAAACAGCTGATGGTAGTGTTATATTTCGTTCATTATTGCTACGTTTAGTGTTTTAGTGCGTCAAAGATCGGTTCAAAACGGGACGCCAATTTACCGGTGCCACTGAAACATTTATCCGGAACAACGTCCTCCCCTGCTGCCTTGTTGTAACGTCTAAGCTACGGCGATGGTTCGCTTAGGGACTATTAAAATTTTTTGTTTGAGCTCAAACTATTTCATCCTTTTTGTGGTTTGAAAGGAGAGAGGGTGGCTGACAGAGCTGTGTGGGTCATTGTTAATGATTCGTTTGGAGCAGATCTAAGATGGCGCCGCGGATGGACGCCTCGGTACTTCGCTCCCTAGTACTTGATACAATTTTACTTTTTTGCGTAGTTTTCTGCACTCCCTCTGCTATTAAAATGAGCAGAGAGGAAATCCTACAAATAGGGCTATCCAGTGCCGGACTTTTTTCACCGGTTTTTAATCAACCAGACTACTTTATGGAGATTCTGACTGGAGGAGCAGCAGCGCTCTGTGGATTTAGACGGAGACGCCGACGAGGGAAACGAGCTGGTGTGCTCGTTAAATTGCGACAGCGGGGATTACGCACCGCTCTCCCATCCATACACCTGGGGAACGTTCGCTCTCTGCCTAACAAAATGGATGAATTGCTCCTTCTCCTATCCAAGAACTCAGACTTTCGTCGTTCTGCCGCCTTTTGCTTCACTGAAACCTGGTCCAGTGAACACATCCCGGACAGCGCACTACAGCTGCCGCGCTTCCAGCTGTTCCGAGCGGACCGCTGCGCGGAACTGTCTGGGAAGTCAAAGGGAGGAGGAACGTGTTTCTACATTAACGAAGGTTGGTGTACAGATGTCACAGTGTTAAAGAAGACATGCAGCCCTCACCTAGAGTCTTTCTTCATAAACTGTAAACCATTTTATTCACCGCGGGAGTTCGCCTCGTTTGTGCTGGTCGCTGTATACATTCCACCGCAGGCGTGTGTAACGGAGGCGTTACATCACCTCGCCGACCAGATCACAGACGTGGAGAAAACTCACCCGGACTCTCTGCTAATCATTCTCGGGGATTTTAATAGAGCAAATCTCAAACTTGAACTGCCTAAATATAGACAACACGTGACGTGTCCCACCAGGGACATGAACACTTTGGACCACTGCTACACCACAATAAAGAATGCATATCGCTCTGTCCCCCGTGCTGCTTTGGGACTTTCTGACCACTGCCTGGTCCACCTCATCCCATCTTACAAGCAGAAGCTGAAATCTGCTAAGCCTGTAGTAAGAACTGTGAAGAGATGGACAGATGAGTCAAAGATGCAGTTACAGGCCTGCTTTGACTGCACTGATTGGAGCGTCTTTGAAGCAGCAGCCTCAGACCTGGACGAACTGACTGACACTGTGACATCTTACATCAGCTTTTGTGAGGACATGTGTGTGCAGACCAAAACCTTCTGCACGTTCAACAACAATAAACCATGGTTCACTGCAGAACTGAGACGGCTACGCCAGGACAAGGAGGAGGCCTACAGGAGTGGGGATCGGGACCTGTACAAGCAGGCCAGGAACAAGCTGACAAAGGAGATCAAGGCAGCAAAAAGGATCTACAGTGAAAAACTGAAGGAGCGTTTTTCTGCCAACGACTCTTCTGCAGTTTGGAAGGGCCTGCAGACCATTACCAACTACAGGAGACCATCCCCCCACCCTGTGGGGAGCCCCCGCCTGGCTGAGGACCTCAATGACTTTTTCTCCAGGTTTGAAACAACTTTCACACCTTCCACCTCCCCCACCATCTCCATCACAAAAGGCCTAGCATCACCCCAAACCATCCCCATACCTGACCCCCTGCCTGCGCTGACGATCTGTGAACAGGATGTGCGCCAACTATTTCAGAGACAGAGGATTAAGAAGGCATCAGGTCCTGATGGAGTGTCTCCGTCCCGTCTGAAAGTCTGTGCTTACCAGCTGGCTCCCATCTTCACTCAGATCTTCAATAACTCCCTGGAGCTGTGTGAGGTCCCCTCCTGCCTCAAACGCTCCACCATCATCCCGGTTCCCAAGAAGTCCCCTGTCACAGGATTAAATGACTACAGAGCAGTTGCCCTGACATCTGTGGTCATGAAATCCTTTGAGCGACTGGTGCTGTCCCACCTGAAGGAAATCATGGATCCCCTGCTAGACACCCTGCAGTTCGCCTATAGAGCAAACAGGTCAGTGGAAGATGTAGTCAACATGGCTCTACACTACATCCTGCACCACCTAGACTCTGCAGGTACCTACGCTCGGGTCCTGTTTGTGGACTTCAGCTCTGCGTTTAACACCATTGTCCCAGAGCTCCTCCACCAAAAACTGTCCCAGCTCACCGTGCCTCCCTCCACCTGTCAGTGGATTACCAGTTTCCTGACTGACAGGAGGCAGCAGGTGAAACTGGGTAACTTCACATCCAGCACCCGGTCCCTCAGCATCGGCGCCCCCCAGGGATGTGTTCTCTCCCCACAGCTTTTCTCCCTTTACACCACTGATTGCACGTCAAGAGACCCTTCTGCTGTATATACTTACTGTACAATAACCCTGGTTTGGTGGATATATTATCCTTTATTTTAATTTATTTTTTTTTTTTCCGTTTTTTAATTTCACTTATTTAAGTTCTGTACTGGAGAGAAAAGTTGCCGGAGTCAAATTGTCTGTATGTGTCATACTTGGCCATTAAAGCTGATTCTGATTCTGGAGTAAGCAATGATTGTTGTATTAAGCTGCCTAATAGGGTATAATGAAAAAATGAGGGGAAACATTTTTTTTTCTATCAAACTTTTTTATCCACCCCTTTTTTTTCTATTGCACCACACGTCTATAGATCGATATGTATTCCTATCGAATTATCTGACGTGACATGGGATCCCCTGATGCGTGTCAGCGCGCTTCTCCATCGACTTTAAATGCAAACCTAGACGCCCATGACGCTTCAAAAGTGTTCGGTGTGAACTGATAGACCGTTATAACATCTTAATTTTTTTTTGCTATGTATTTTATTTAATTTAAACCAGAAAGTCTATTTGAGTATGTATATCATATTACCAGTTTATTCCCTTTCATTTTCTTACTCTACAGCAGTATATTGTTTTTTACAGAGAGAATACCATATTTGTTTACATCGGTTGAGGAATGTTAAACAGAAAGAACAAAGACAGATGGTTAAAACAAAATGTTTCTAGGTTTGAATAAAATAAAGATTGCTAGTGTGTATCTCCAAATAAAACTGAAAGCATCAGGAAAGGAGGTAATAAGCACCATGGCTGGCATGAAATATGAGGCTGAGGGAGACGAAGATGTGAGACAAGATGCTGAAAGGTAAGAGGGGGGGAAGCAAGACAAAGACCCGACTCCAGATGACAGCACAGACAGAATGTTGGACAGAGTAAAGATGTAGACAGAAACAACAGGGAACCTGGGTCATCCATCAATTCATCCCCTCCAAAAAACAAGCATAGATGTTGGGGGAAAATTCAGAGCCTGTGTCTGTGGGGCTCTTAATGAGTTGTTCCAAATTATAGGTAAGCACACTTCTCAGGTTCACAGCAAATAGCTGCTAGACAAGACTAAAAAAACACAATGTGAAATTCTCCTGGAGTGAAATCAGAAAGTAGGTACAAGAAATTCCTCTTCCCCGTTATGGTCGAAATGAATGGAGTCTTTGCATAAAGACCAAGTTGTTCATCAGAACCAGAGAAGGGCTCTTCAGTGCCTAATGAACATATTTTTTTTACTGTCCAACACTTAAGAGAATTCCGATTGAGAAGATTTCATTCAGAGCTGCTTCCTTCTTCCCCTCTGCTCGACCCTCAAAACCCCTTACATGTTCTCCAAAGACAGAGAAAAGGTCCAACAATGACCCTGGAACTTGGAATTATTCGGAGCGCTGTTTTCACATGAAAGAAGGGTTATTCTCCAGAGATTCTCCAGTATGTACAGCTCTCAGAGCAAGACAGAATATCAGTCAATGTAATAAGGAAACTGCAAGTTTTTTTTTATACTTTGACTATTTTAACAGTGGGGTGTGAAGCTCTGAAATCCTTTTATTTACACAATGCTTGAGAACTCTTTACTTTGTTTAAGACTGCTTTCCTCCCACTCAGAATGCACTGCTCTATCCGGGTAAAGCTTGGTGAAGGTAAAAGTGATTTCCCAGAGCAGAAAGTGGTAGTAGCTGAGGTGTTCTTACTGAGGTCTCCCAGCTGGACGTGTCCCAGCACGTAGAGGCCGCTCTTCTTGATGTCATTGATAAAGGTGATGAGGCCCACGCTGCTGCGAGGGTTGGAAACCATGAGGAGGATCTGAGGTCTCCAGAACTTGATGTGGTCCTTCCTGACGTCCAGCATCAGAAGGTATTTACGTACCTGCAAGGAGGAGGAAATATGTGTAAGGAAAATAGATTTTTTCCCCCAACCAATGTAATCCTAAATCCTTAAAGTGCAACTCACCCCAAATCCCCTTTTTTGCTGATAAACTGATATGAGCGTTTTTATAGTGCTGTCTGGTAATTACTTCTGGTATTTTAGTACATTTTTGTGAAAATATGGATTTTGTACCAAAAACTGTTAGTGGAGTGCCCTCCTCAGGTTAAAAATTTACACTGTACTTGGATTTGAACCAGGAATTTCAACCGGCTCATCTTGGATTTCTGACGCAAGCATCCTGCTGCTGTGGAGTGCAAAAACAAGCTCAGAGTTGGCCACCCCCCCCCCCCCCCCCACCACCACCACCACCACCCAGAGACAAAGAAGCTTCCGTTGCTATTTGGTTTCCCATCTTTCTGGCGGTCTCTGTGTGTGCCGGTCCAAGCAGCGCCAACATGTCAATCACTGCGCTGGTGATGCCCATCCCCCATCTGCGGCAAAAAATATAAAACTTTTTTTATATCTACCTCAACGCCTTGTGAAGCAGAAAACTCACCAGAAATTAGGCACACACAGCAAGCTATCTGCTGAGCAAACGGCCTCAAATGACTTTTAGCTCAGCAGATTGCTCTCCTGTGTGGCAGGCTTTAGTCACCAGAACAGCCACCGATTCAGCCAGAGTTCCAGTTTTATTGGGGTGGTAGCACCAGTGTTACCAAAGCTAACAATTTGAGAAGACGAGGGAGGATGGCTCTGCTGCATCGCCTCTGAGAAGCTCAACAAAGCCTGCATCTTCTTCATTTCCTCTTTGTTGTGTTTCCATTTTGGTCTTTGTCAGCGCTCCACTATCGCACAAAACAAATTAGAAAACTAATGTTACTATAAAGCCCATGTAATCCTGTTAGAACGTGATAAAGGCATTCTCACACTATTCATTCACAACAAACTGAATGTTCAGCTGAAGGACACCATGTTCACAGCTCTCTTCCACTGTGACGGAGCCTTGGGCTAAAATTAGATTAATAATATGGGACCTGGCTGTTTGGTGCTCTGTATGTTAGAGTGAGAATTTTGCAACAAACCCTAAACTCTATTGAAAGCTGATGTGTTATGTCTAAAATAGGATCTTGCTTTCCAGAATGTTTAAGTTGTATTACCACATAATTTTGTGTGGCTTGGATGCGTAAACGTTTGGATGAATTTTTTCTCCAGTTAAAATGGAATGAGACAGATATTAAATGCGAGTCAAAGAGTATATATATATATATATATATATATATATATATATATATATAGCAGCATCTTTAGCACTTTGGGCTTAAATCAAGACTGAGTTCTTAAAAATCTTAGGTTTAGTTCGACATGAATTAGAATATGCCAGAAGTCCAAGAAGTAGTAAAGATGTCCTTTTTTGATTTAATCAATGAGTGTGCATTCAGTCAGTAATAGAGTGCAGATCGGGCCATTTGATACATTATTTAATCTAACACATCAGTTAGATATGAACTTAAGGAGTTACATGTATGCCATTTATTTTTACAAATCAAAGTTTTAGCAAGGTAATATGCAGGTTATCAAAACATTTTACATGCTACAAGGCACACATTAACCTTATGAAGGAAGTGAGGGAAACACAATTTTGTCATTGCTTATTCCCCAATTCAATTCACCACTGACAACAAATATGGCCTATGCTCAAAACTTTGTTTTTAGTCACGTCTGCCGCTTCCTCTTTCTACGAAATGTAACGTAACAGGCTGAGCTGCTGCGTGTTTGTTAATCGTGACTGAAATCCCAAGGATTGGAGCATTGAGACGTGATTTGACTAATTTGGTGCCATCTGCTGGATAAGTAGCTCAATTACAAAATTTGCCGTCCGTCCTCAAAAAAAAAAATAAAATAAAATAAATAAATAAGTACATTGGATTTTTTTTTTTTACTGATAGCTGATAATATCCATGACCCATATATCGGTTGATATGTCGGTCGGGTCCTACTGAGAGTGTGGAAAAGGTGCTGCTGATGCTGCCATGGGGAAAAATAATCCCACACGTTATGACTGGATAAATCAAGTGAATTCTTATTGTTAATTTGAATAATCTCAATATATTTGATTTTACCTTAATTTTAATTTAAAAATAATCTTGTTTTTCAAAATCTTCTGTCAGGCTAAACGTATGTGCAATATGCCCATCAACCAGCATAAACAAACCTGTTATTTTTATGAATAAAAAGTAAGTAAAATAAAATAAATCTCCCCCCCTCTGCTTTTTTCACAATTTGCACACTGCGAATGCACTCGTAGAGCCTAGATGGAGGTTTTTGCCCCATCTCCTCTGATGTGACTGAGCCCGACCCGAACACCCTTTTTAAATATCTGTTTGAACCTGGCCCGGCCGGTCGGGTAATGTCGGGCTCAGGTCAGGTCAGGTATCCATGCTCTAGTCAGGAAGTCAAAAACCTAAATGCTCACGGATAGAATTTTAAAAGGTGTGATGTTACAAATCTAGGGCAATAAAATATAGATTCATCCATCCATCCATTTTCTGAAACGCTTAGTCCTCCAGGGGTCGCGGGGGGGCTGGTGCCTATCTTCAGCTGTCAACGGGCGAGAGGCGGATAAAATATATTAAAAAAAAAAAAAAAAAAAAAAAAAAAAAAAACCCACAAAAATATATTATGAATTACAAGAATTTTAAGACACTTTAGAAAATTAAAGATAAAAGAAACATCAAACAATATGTTTTACATGCTTATCCAGATCTGGAAAATAGTCCGAAAATTCAAGACTTTTCAAGACTGTGTAGGAACCTTGATCAGTATGTTGACAAGGTATTGTTAGAGTAGAGTCGAGAAAATATTGAGGTGCTCTGTCCAGGTGAATCTAAATATAAAACCAAAACCTAAAATGATTTTTGATTCATTTTGAAATTTAAACATACTATTTCAGTGATGACCTGTTGCCCTAGTTGAAGTTGCAGGATAAGAGCACAACACTGGGAAAAAAAGGGAGCTGATTAGGAATTCCATCTTACTGGGGACTTGTACCCTATTTTAAGTGTTGCAAAATAAACCTGAAGTTACTGGGATAACTAGAAAGTTGGGGAGAGCTTCCTCTTTGGACGGTGGACAGCAGAGTTTTGATGTGAGAAAGTAAACCTGGGATGAGTCACCAAGCTATCTCGCATTTAGATAAGTGGGACAGGGATACAGCCTCAAGTGCTTCCAGCCAATAACAGAGTGCTCTCATTTTACCTGGAGGAAACCACCACAGGAGAGGAACCGTGCGAAAGAGTAAAACCACTTGATTCAATGGTTTTCATAAAAAAAAAACACTTTCAGGGTGTGTTTTGTTGGCTTATTGGTGTGGTGCAGCTCAGCACTGTTTGTGTGCTGGAGCTTCACTTTAGGATTGAGCCTGAAAGCAGCCAAGAAATCATTCTGATAATGTCCAAACAATGTTGGCTCAGCTCTATCTCTCAAAACTGCGAGTTAATGTGTGTCCGGGTGACTATCAATCAAAAACAAAGATACAAACAACATTATTACTGTCATAATCTCCCCCAACTGTAAAAGACAAAAAGACAAGGTCCCAAAAGCAAAGTCTGACTGCCTCCACTCAGCTAATCATCTGTCTTCCTTTATCTCAATTTCCCTGTCTTCTCATCCATCAGACTATCATCATTTCACCGCTGCTTCTATCTCATCCATCACTTAGTTTTTCAATCATTCATCCCCTGCTTATATTCTGCTCCCACCTTCTCTCCCCGTGATGCAATCAGCACTTCTTGCCTCCGTTTTGTCCTTTTATTCCCTCCTAAAAACAGCTGTCGACCGCCTACCATCTTGTTTTGTTTCTTTGTTTTTATGTACTAATGTGCTTTTCATCCCAGTCTCAATGTCACACAGCTGGCACTCAGACACCCTGGCTACCGCTGGAGGGGGCAACTGTATGCATGTGGCACAGTACACAAGCACAGATGGGGTCTCTTTCGCTCAGCCTATCGTTTCTATAATTTTTATAAAAGTGTGCTTCTTGCTAAAGGCGGGTTTAGAACCGACTCGCGCTGAATGATGAGAGGTGGGGGTGGTGAAATGAGAAGACCCATTTGTGAAATGAGTTTAAGAAGATGTTAGGACGTACATTTAAAGTTCATAGAAATGATTAATTGCCTAATAAACACATTAGAGCCAATACGAGAGCCATATTTACATTGTGTACTCAGAGTGCTAAATGAATGCTGCATAATGTAGCTTATTTTAACTTATATTAGTTAATAACCACTATTTGTTACTGTCTACGCCATGAGACCAAGTCAACCAGAAAACTCGGTTGATTTTAATGCGGTTCTGGTCCAATGATGCCGGGATGTGAAGGCCTGCAGTGTGGTCTATGCTTTATAAATTTATGAGCAAATAACTTATTGCCTGTTGATGAAAATGACTGCTCGCCCTGAACTTGGTTCTGTTGGAGATTTTTTCCTAGTATAGAGTAGTTCTGCCTCACTGAAACGCTTCCTTTCTCACCATGGGAATAACATTAATTTAAGGTGAAGTGACCAGAGGATTCCTGTAAATTTGTTACCAAAAATGCAAAAAAAAAATGCAAAAAAAAAAAAAAAAAAAAAAAAAAAGGATGTCCAGTAATAAAAACTGGATTACTTTCAGCTTGGCTGATGTATCCGGTATAAAAATATCAGATATTTTTACAATCAGTACAAATCACTAAGCTTAACACAGCTTTAAGAAGATACTTCATGTGGACGTTGTCACAAAGACTCAAAGTCGGCCATTTTCAGCATCACCTGGGCGTATAAAACTTAAGCACAGAAGCCATTAAACTGAAACTATTTTCTGACATGTTTGAGCCTCAGTGAAACCGACCAAATAATCATTTTATGGTCACTTTCTTTTAAATAAAAGTAAAAGCTTTTCAGTGATTGCTCACTGACACGGCTAGGTAACGTTACATCTACTCCTGATTTAAATAATTAATGACAAAACACACCGGAAATGGCTTTAAAGGTAGGCAGATATTGTATAATTTACAATGAAACATTTCTCCTCATAAGAATTTTGATTAATTGTTATCACAATTAATTCAAATGAATAATGTTTTTTTTTTTGTATAAAAAAAATTGTTTTGTATATTTTCAGAATTCTTATTTTTTCAATTTCCTCAAATTTTTGTTTCATGAGAGCAATAATAACCCAATATATTCCAAAATATGTTTAAATGGAGTGTTTACCTGCTACTTATTGACACATATCACACCTATTTATGATTGGTGTCCTAGAGAAGCGAATTTCAAATTATTTTAGAGAGCCATTTGTGTTTGTGTGGGTCTGATCGCCATACAGTCGTAGACATACAGTTACCTAAAAAATAGCAGTAATAGTTTTTTTTAACCACTATTATCATCTCAATATCGTTACAAAATATTGTGATAAAAGTTGATCACATATTGCCCAGCCCTGGTAGAAACAATAGGCCATTTCCATTCCTGTTGTCATATATTCCAATGATACAGTTCATAAAAATAAAGAAGACAGAATTGGCTAAAATAAATCCAGAAAAAGTCACAATTTATACCAAAATCAACAATGACTTTATATTTTATTATAACTAGTTAGTGAAATATATTGCAGACAGGGTTGCAATGGAAAGCTGTTGAAGCACTGTGGTTTCACGGGAACAAGAATAACTTTTTAGGGTAAAAACAGTCTTCAAATTTTTCCAAAATGCAAATATGTTGATTACTGAAACGAACAGCCAACTGCTAGCTTCCTACAATGGCACTTACTGATATTTATTTCCCTAGCGCCAGCTTGAAAGGTTTTCAATGTCGACAGCACAAAGCAAAATAAGTGATACTTTTGCTCAAGCTTATTCCATCAGAATGTAGTGCAGAGCACCGTTTTACTCTGACAAAAGCTTCAGTTAGACTGAGGACTGTGATTTTACAACATCTCAATATGAAATATTAAAACGCACAGCTGCTGCTGTTACAGGGTGTTTAGGGTCACTGTCATGGTGACAGAAAAACCTCAGTCTTGTCTGCATGTCTGAGATCAAAAAGGTGGTTGAACAGAGAACTCTGATTGTGTGATTTTATGGAACATCAAAAACAAAAGGGGCATCAACAACTTAATATGAGCAGGACAAAACTGGTCATGTTTTGATTGAATTGATTTCTTGTGGACACCTGTTCTATTTACAGTGTGAGCAACAATCAAACACAGAGACCCCAATCAGAGCCCAGTGTCCACACACCAATTCAGGCGGACAACTATTTTTCCCTGACAGAGACGTATCCATATTTTTACTGGTGGAGCTTGTCTATATTGTTGCTATAAAGCCCATTTTAATACTAGTTCAAGCTTCTTTAAAAACAGTTAAAATAAAAAATACATTATTAATTTACCTTTAATTCTTAGAGGTTGTAAAGTAAAAGGGAAGATGAACTCGAGGCGGACAGCATGTCTAGGTTTAAAACGACGGTTATAATTGTACTTTTTGACCAAGCTTGAAATTTTTGTTTCGTTGCAATTTTTATTAATATTTTATTCTTTATCCAATTAACCATCAATAAAACCTATATTCGGGTTCACTGCATACTTTCTGTGTGGTAGAAGTATCAGCATGGGAACTGAAGCAAGTACTCAGATCCACGTATCGGTATCGTATCAGTTTGGAAAAAGTGGTATCGTTGCAAATTGGTTTACAAAAGGAAAGAAAATAAGTTTCATTCCTTTCCAAGCATATTACCAGTTGAAATACCTCATAGGCATGTGCCATTATAACGGTGGTTAACTGCATTGGTTATTAACTGTCTGTAAACTAAAAATTTCTATTTGGACTGTAAACATTATTCTAATTCTTGTCAGCAGCATTAACCTGTGTCTGGATGTGGAATACATGATGAAAACATGATACAGTCCATAAAACAGGCATACTGACAACTTAAAGCCAATTTAGTGTATTGAGTCTACTCTTATTTGAAAGTAATGTAGGTAAGATCTGTCTTGGATGGAAAAAAAGTCAAATACCATAAAAACAATATAATGTAAATAACAAAAAAAAATATATGAAAATGTTGCCATACTTTCAAGCCCTAGTTTCCATTATTTAACTTTTTTTGTGCAAAAGTTTTATATATTTCAAAATTCAAGGGGTTTGGAGCACACCGAACAGTTAAACAAAATACATTGTGCAAGTTCGACCAATATTTTGACATGGTCTGTCTCTATCAGAGTCACTCCAGTCCTTCAGCTTTGCAGCACCTGACACAGCAGTTGGGAAATGCACAGAGTGCTTTGAGTTACGTTTAATTTTTTTTCTTTACTTTACAACCTAAAACTAGAAATAAAATGATCATTTTAATGCTGATTGACTGAAGGAATTTACTCACCGCTTATCCTCACCGTCTTAATTTTTAACCATGTTTTTGCCAACATTTTACAAATGTCCCTTGTTAGAAACATTACAGCAAAATACTCCTGAGCCCGATGTTTTTTCGTTTGTGTTCCTCTCTTCATCCTCTCAGCCCTGAGCTGGATCAGGCAGGTGGATGCTGTACTAACCCTGGTTCTGTTAAAGTTTCTTCTTCTTACATTAAAAAAGTTCTTCTCTAAGTGAATGGAAGACAGATTCACCCGCTCCTTTCCTTGAAAAACTTACAGTTGATAACAGTTGACTTAAGTTGATACAGAAAAACTTAAAAGTTATTGCTTGTTAAGGAGCAAATAATCAGAAAAAATATTGTACTTGTACTGAATTAGTATTATAGTTGCTGCTGATTTGATATGAAGAGGACCTGTTTAGCTTGTAAATTGTCTCAAGATGAATTTCATTTTTAATTAGAACAATATAAATAAACTGACATGACTTTTTCCCCCCCAACATAAAAAGACAGAAAATTTGATTCTTCCTTAAAAATTGAACAGACTTTAATTACATTAATTTATATCTCTCTGTATCACCATAATGATGATTCGGCTTTGCAGACATATCCATCTATTAAACTTGTACGATTGAACACAGTTTTGCTGCTGTGGCAGAATGAAGAAAAGCTGCAGGAGGGTGGTTTGTAAGAAGTACAGAATAAGAAAATTGTGTTAGGAAAAGCACAATAACGTAAGTAGCTGTAATAACGTTCTGTCTCTTGAGAAGCTGCGGGTAAACCCAGCCAACATCCGCCTGCCTGCCCATAACCCACCCCCACCACCACCACGCCACGCCTGCAGCACTGGCAACAGCTCCACTCGGCTGCAGGCCCTTCAGACAACACTGGCCCCACTTCTTGAAAACAGGCAACAGAGGACACAGCGTGCTGAATGATAGAGAGCGTGTGTTTGTGCCATAAATGTAGAGAGCTTTACTGAGGGGAATAGATGCAGATGTGTGTGTTTGTGTGTTTTTTCCGTCTGGTAAGCCTGATATAAACTTGATAGATGTCGGCTCTTGGAATGACAAGCCTTAATGTGTTTGGTAGAAGGAAAAAAAAAAAGCGGAGGGAGAACGTGTGTGTACTTCTGCTAAATGTACAACGATTGGGAAGGGCAGTGGAGAGCAGTCTGTGTGTGTGTGGTGTGTGTGTATGGGTGTGCACGGGCATCTATAAACCTGATAGGACGATTGCTTGGCAGAGGTACAGGATCGTGTAAAGCGGAGGGGATGAGATTTTAGTTGCTATAGAAATGACAAGCAGTATTGAGAGTGCATGTGTGTGTGTGTGTGTGTGTGTGTCAGACCTGGTGGAAAATGAGAGCTTGGCTGATGTATCCCCAGCTGGACGTGGGGCTGAGGTAGTGAATCAGCAGGAGGAGGAACAGCATGAAGGCAATGCTAGCTGAGGCGTAGATGGCGTTGATGAGGAACATCATGATGACGCAACCGATGATGCCCAGCACGCACGTATACCAGGTGAAGTAACGAAACGTGGGCCTGAGAGGGAGATAGGAGAGGGGTGGAAGTAAATCTCACCATAGAAGTTGCAGGAAGCTGCAAATGAATAAACAGAAGACAGAAATGCCAGCCTGTGACGTCTGAGAATTTCTGCATGAAGAGCTCAGTGATAAAAGAAAATGAACACAAATAACTACTTCAGAGACCTTTTCCAATATAAAACCCCCAGAGGATATTTATGTAATTTGTCACCAAATTAGCTTAGCTGTTTTTCATGTTAAAATTAATCATTTGATAAGCATAATTTGGGTGAAATTTCAGCAAATCATCCTGTTTTGGTTTTTCAGGCACAGGCAAAAGTAGTGGACTCTATGAACTTCTTGGTTACATCACGTCCCACCCGTGATGCCCTTTAATGTGCTCCTCTTGGTAAATGAGGTCCAGCTACTCAACAATATCCATACTTCTGCTTTAGACAGTAAATTGCTCAAACAAAAACATATTGCAATAAACAAATTAGACATTTAATGGGACATCTTAAAAAGAGAGGTGCAAAAACAAACCCCTCTGATGACCGCAGCGGGACAACTTCCAGCTTGACCATTTTTTGGTTTACGGTTGTTTAATTATTGAATATTTTTTATGATATGCGCCATGCTGCACATTAAAAGCAAGTTCTAATGTGGAGGTTATATGTGCGAGTTGGTAACTCGCTGTGGACACAAGGGGAAACAGCAAGTAACTTGTAGCTTTTACACTGGGGATCAACTTCTGGCATCTGCAGTACAACAGCCTTCAGTGTGGGCTCCAGACTGTCAATATTTAGTAATATTTTCCTACCAATTTCCTAACTGGGGAAATATGGCCTGAGGCTGTTTCTTTTTCTCTTTCTTTTTTTCTAATTATTCAACATATTAGATACAAGCACCAAAAAGGAGCACAAATCTATGAGGAAAAGAGTTGCTACACAAATTATTATAACATCGACAAGAACTTCATAGTTTAGCTTACAGAAACATTGAGTAGTTTTATTGCATTAAATTATGAAAATATGAAGTTACAATATTGCTGAATAGTTCAATGACAAAATGGGTCGCAAACGACCCACATCTCCACATACCGCCCTCCCCACCTCTCTTCGTGAGCTGTACAACCTCAATTGCTAAGAGCTTAGATTCCTTACTCGTTTTTATTGACTCCAGAGCAGCATCAAAACAAATGTGGCATTAATACTGAGACAAGATCAATTAAACCTAAACCTTCACAGATAATTAACCACTGCTTGCCGTTATTGCCCCTCTCAGTGTTTTCATGCAGACGTCCATAAACACAAAATCAGACATATTAGCTCTGTTCATCTAACATTCCAGTAATGAGCTGGAGGTGTGAGCAAAACGTTGGATTGGAGAACTGAACATTTTTACTAGCTCATGTAATTGACCCCAATTTCCCTGCTTGCACCGTAAGGCGTGTAGACGCAAAAAATACAAGGAACACACACTTCAACTGAAATACTGTGAGTGCTTACTCCATAGATCAAACTGCATTTTTTTAATAAGAGGGCAGAAATCAGTAGTTGGCAAAAATGAAACTGAAGCAAAGAGTAACTCTAAGAAGAGGACTGAGAATACAAAGATGTTTAAACAGTTGGAACATGAAGGGATCAACAGATGAGACCAAGGAAAAACTGGGTGGATCTAAACTTATACACATGAAAATGGATATTTTGAAAGCTCACAGGTGGTGAAAGGTATTTTTTTCTTTTAATTGGCTTGAAACAGTCTCACTCTGTAAAACGGAAACAGTATTTCTTTCCCAGCATCATCATATGCCCGTCAAGTCCAGATTGTAATATCAGAACAAGGACTATGAAGCTACTATATAGAAAATTCAGCATAATACGCAGAAAAACTCTCATTACAGAAACCACCTGTGCTATAAGTTATTGGTCTATAACATTTAGAAGATTAATGAGAAAGGATGTTACTTTGTTGTTATAAAAAACATCCAGAATCCAGTTGCTTGTTAACCGACGGTTCAATAGATTGGTAAAATTCAGTGATCACACAAGGTCACTAACAGTATAACGTGAGAAGAGGCTGTGGTATCAGGTTACTCTGTAACATCTTGTAGACAGCACTCAGCCACAACTGTCCATTAATCAAAGATGAATAATTACATTTAGTGACTGATTCAGGTGGTGACAAATGGGGCCAGAATTTAATTTGTTTATTTAATCAATCACACACATCCCTCCACATAAAGTGAATGCTGAGCACCGTTGTCCAGTAGTCTGATTTATGCTGAGATAGTATGAATCTGACATTTCCTTTAGGTTTATGCTGGGCATACACCAAAGGATTTTCACAGTCTCAGACTAAAGACTGGCAGTCTTTAGAAATCTTGCTGGAGTCTCAGCGCACTCCCGTCGTGTTGATCGTTAAATGTGAGGTGATAATCTGCAGTTGGCGACCCGATTTATGCCACTCTTTGTCTAGTCTTTTGAATCAGACACTGTTTGATATTATCGCAAGCCCTAGTGTAGTCGTAGTGAGGTAAAACAACCAATAAAGCGGTTCTCACACAGGTGGAACATGAAGCTACAGAGCCCGGCAGGGGTCAGGTGCAGAAATAATTCATGAGGGGTAAGAATCCGTTCCCCCGGTTTTTTAAACTGTGCGCACGGAGTCGTGTTCTGTTCCCTTTGTTTATTCAACTGTGACCATGTTAGGGGGTATCCTGCTTCATAATGTAACCTTTTCTGAACAAAATTGCTATAGCACAGTGGTAAATGTGTCGGATTACCACCACAAGGGTGATGGGTTCAAAACCCTGCATTGTTTTGCAACTTGCCACACATACATTTTTTTTGTTGATGTGGGAAAGTAGGCCATAATCATAGGTGTCATATTTGTAAAATAACAGTTTTATAGCCACCTATGGAGCCTGGCAGGGTCTATACACAACTAATAAAATATTTGTGTTGCATGGCTGAAAAACGGCCTACAAATGGGCCATAAATTACAAAGTGTATGCCAACCTTGCCTCCTGGAATACAGGCACCAACCAGCACTATCTGTGCATCTGCATGGAGCAAGTGGTACGGCATAAACACCTTGCATTAAAAAGGTATGAGTTAAACAGTTACTTGTCAAAACTACAGTACCCACTTTGAATGCAGTTTTTATTGGACATATCAATCTCGGCAAAGAATGCTACAAACTTCGTACATAAAGAAACTGTATAATGCTGAGCATACAACACTGATGTTTTATCACCACAAATAACAGAAGCCGAACTTGTCCCACCATGTTGTGGAGTTGCTAAGGGTTAGCTTTTACTAGCAGAGATGTGCTCCGTTCTCTCCTGGCCGGAAAATCAATACAGCCTTTCCCTAGGCGGTCACAAGCCAAGGCGGGAAAGAGAATGAAAACTATTTTCACTGTGACGTGGAAGAGGCCTTTTCTGATTTGCCTGCTTTTGCGATCTATTCCATTTCTGTGGCTATTCCTGCAAAGGGATTAGGAAAAAATTTTCATGCAGCGAAAACATTCAACTGCTGTAACTGATCGTATTTCCAAGAGAAAACTAAATACACGGTTTCTCATTGAATGAGAACTTTGGAAAACATCAATGAGATCACGTGCAAAACTAAAAGACTAGGTTGATCCCTTAAATGAAACTGTAAGCTTAAACTGGACAGCATATTAAACCTCAATAGAAATTTAAAAAATTTAAACCTCAATAGAAATTTAAAACCAAAATGGATACATTTTTAGTAGAACATTCCAGAGTCCGTGCATTTAAATAAATCTAGCAAACATTACACTTGTCTAATTAGATGAGCTTTTAACTCTGGTTAGGCCCATGACTTATTTAGCTCAGAATGACGAAGATAATAAGTCTCAAGGAGAGAATGTTCTTATGGTAAAGAGCTGTGAGGAAAATTCTGGGTAATCACACCTTCAGTGCTTTCTGAAAATGCAACGATTGGATGAATACAAGACAAAGTTCTCTAACGTTATTTACTCTCAATTATCACTGTGAATGTTGATTAAAAAAAATATTTGAGAAGGTAAAGAAGAAAACTTTATGCAGGTCTCCATCTTGGTAGAGATTTCAGCACATCCTTGTTTGTTCTTGCTGTTGAACAAGTCTTGAACATTTATTTTTATTCCCCTTGACTTGATCACTTGGCAAAAACATTGGCCACATTTCTCCAATCTCCCCCTATCCATTCCATCTTAGAGTGGAATTAATTACAGTAAAAGCCTGCCCACCTGGTCAACCCTCCCCCACTCATCCTTTTAGTCTTGTTGCTACTGATCAGAGGGGCCACCTCCCCATCTCCCATCTTCCTTGTTCTCCAGCGACTGATGTCACTTAGCTGACACAGCAAAATTACCCTAGACGGAAAAACTTGCCACAGATCAAGTCCTTGGAGACATAAAAAGGAGGAGCTGCTGAGATGGAGAGTGAAGAGCCAGTTTGAAGCCAAAAAAACACGTCATTTCTGAGGGGAATTGGGGACAGAGACACACATACAGCAGGAAGGCTGCCAGGACACGACACATTCTATAAGTGAGGGGTCTGAGTGTTAGACATTACGTCAGGCTACCTCTAACAACAGGAAGGCCCCGAAGACTGATTTAATCTTAAAAAAATAACCCTAACTTAATTGATGTTGTATCAACCTGGTGAACGACAACTATTTCTACTCATGGGTGCTCATCGCAGTAGAGTGGAGTGTTTAACTTAAGGTTGGAGTATACTTTCAAGTTCAGATGAGGCAAAGGTAAAGAGATTCTTGCAAGTGTCGTATTTAAAGTGCCTTGGGAAGCTTGGCTAGGTGTTCAAGTTGTGAACCTATTAATCATTAAATTTCAGAGGGCTTTTCTTAGTATAGATTATTAAAATATAGCTTCAAGGTTTTAAAACATTTTAAAATGGATGAAAAGATTTTGCCTTGGCTAGCCAATAGCTAAAACTAATCTCTCTTTCATCAAATTATCAATTGAATGTTGAACTCAGTTAAAACTTAGTCCCTGGATTTTTTATTTTTCAGGTCAAAATTAAAGACAATCTGAAGTCAGAGTTCTTATATCTGTATAATAGAACAATATAAAGAGAATGCTTTGTTACTTAGGAGAACTACTAATATTGTTTTAAGGAAAAAACTACTAAAAAATATAATGCAGAAAAAAGGGGGACAAAAATAACTTTAAAACATTTAAATTTGAGCTGCTCTGTCTCAAGGTCACAACATTTGTACGTTTCGCATATTCTTTGCTTTCAGCAAACATCCTCTGGGATCCCCATGTGGAGCACACAATTTGCTTTAAATTTTTGCCTGTGACTGTGTGACATAGTGTGAGTGTGTAATAGTGGATATTCAACTGTGTTTGAGTCAGAAGTCCAAGTGGCCAGAGAAGCAGGACATAAAGCACCCTCTGAGGAACCCTCCCCATAGCTGGAAGCGCAGGTGATAAAGATGCAGCAAACAGTAGTCACTGAAGACAACACACACCCACAAAAGATAAAAATTCAAACATTCGGAAAATTAGAATGTTCAGCAACACACACACTTCTCCAAAAAATAAATAAATAAATAAATAAATAAACCACACAAAAAAGAATGTGACTATAACAGACAAAAGACTCTCCAAAGTTACCACTCCAGTTGGGAACACACATACACACACAAACACACTTAACAAGCACGCATCTTTTCCGCTACATCATAATTTCAGCCCCTTCCCTCCCATACACAGCAGCATATTCAAGGGAAAGGGAAATATTTCTGCTAAATTAGTTATGCTAATTACAGAGCAGCTCTCAGGGGGAGAGAAAGCGCTAAATGGCTTTTAATTCTTTTCGCCTGGAAAGAGATGTGGGAAAGCGCCAGACAGAGAACAGAGAGAACAGCACACACACCAAAAAATGTGGAGAAAAAAAAAAGAAAAAATAAACCAATAAACACATAAACAACTGGCATTAAAATTAGTCTGGTGGCAAGGCAACAGTGAACTAACTGAATTGACAACTCAGGGGAGAAGGCCTGAAACAGGCAGGCGGCCAGACAACAAGCCGTCTTATCGGCTCTGGGAGCCTCGGGGCCCCTGGCCAACAGGGAGGGGACAGTGGAAAAAGTTTAAGAGCTAACTTTGTGTCAGGCTTTGCCAGCGGTCACATACTGATAATGAGGCATGAGTCGATAGTTCAGAGTTCTGCACATCGAACGCACCAAAGCAAATGCTGGCTTTATTTTCTCATACAATTTTAACGTAGAACTTTTTAGTGTAAGAAACAACAATTAATTCCTGGCAGTCTAGTTCTGATAGTTTATGATGATAAAAGTTTCTCTAACTTAACATTAACATTAGAGGGCTATTTTAAACCCACAATATAAAACAATGCACCGTTTTTTTCAGGAAGACTTCAAAGCAGTTCTGCTCAAGTTAAAGGTTGGATATGGAAAATGAAAACAATAGGAGCATCTAGTGTGTCTAGGTTGTAGTTGCAACATTAGAAAATGCCCTGTATATTCTCCCTCTTAGCAGTGTCATCGGGAGACATGGAGTTAACTTTCACAGTTATGCTGATGATACACAGTTGTACATCTCCATGTCTCCTGATGACACACGGCCAATGGATACACTTTTTAACTGCATTTTAGACATCAAATCCTGGATGGCAGAAAACTTTCTCCAACTCAACCAGGACAAAACTGAAGTTTAAGTTATTGGTCCTGAGGCTCAGAGAGATAAACTTTTGCCAAAACTACGATCACTGTCTTTTAATCCTTCTTCACAAGTCATGAACCTTGGCATCATTTTTGAGCTGACTTTTATCCCACACATTAAAAACATTACAATAATAGTTTTTTATCACCTAAAGAACATTGCCAGAGTCCGCCCCATTCTCTCTCTGGCTAATACGGAGACGCTAATGCATGCTTTTATCACATGTAGAATTGATTACTGTAACGGCCTGCTTTCTGGTCTTCTCAAAAAGACTACCTCTAGTTTACAGCTTTTACAAAATTCCACAGCTCGTGTCCTGATAAAGACCAGGAGGCAGAAGCACATTAAATCAGTCTTAAAATCACTGCATTGGCTCCCCATTTCTTTTAGGATCGATTTTAAGGTTCCTTTAATGGTTTTTAAGTGTCTTAATGTTCTTGGGGTTTTACTGTATGAACCTTCGCTGCCTCTGCGTTCCTCTGGCAGCCGTCTCCTTGTTGTCCCCAAAGTCAGGACACGGACCTATGATGAGGTGTCTTTTCACTATTATGGCCCTCACCTCTGGAACAGGCTGCCGGAGGACACCAGGGCCACAGAGAACGTTCATGTTTTTAAGAGCTGGCTCAAGACTCACCTTTTTAGACAAGCTTTTACCTGATGATTATTTATCAACATCTGTTTAAAACTCTGCATGTTTAGCTTTCTTGCAGAGCATGTGGAAACTACATAGCACGGTCCTTAGGATTTATTTTTGTTGGCAAATGCAACACATTTCAATCTTGCTTCCACTCACATTAGAAACTGGAAGCGTAAGAGATACCTGATGGTGTCAGATATAAGGTGATGAGAACGAGCATAGCGAGTTGTCAAACAGGTGTGAAAGTTGAGATGATTGGGTTAAATTGCAAGCCGTGCAGAAGTCACAAGGATCGTCTGAATTTGCTTTAATAGTTTCAATCACAACATCTCGAAATCTGAGAGCGCCTGATCATTAACATTAAAAAAACCATCTAGATTGTGAGGAAGACCTAGAAAATTAAATTAAAACATATATAAATAGCCTGCATTACAGTTTTACAGCCAGTACCCACCAAAATAGGACATGATTTCTAAAAACTTTGACAACTAAAATTAGACTAAAGTGTAACTGTGAATATGTTTTTTTTAGCAAAGAAAGGGAGATAACCGTTTTAATTCTAGACAATGAGGAGCAAAAAGCATGTATAATGAGCTCCAAAAGATGGACCAGTAACTCCAAAGCTGATATTAATAGACATGTAAAATTGACAACAAGAATAATTAGGCTGATGAACCATCCATTAAATATGACCAGATTTATAGGTCATTTCTTTGTTCAATGACAGTCATTCTGGCATGTTATTTTGTTAGTGTGAGGATTGAAACCATTGTTATTAGGGCATCCGTGCATATTGAATGCTCCAACTCTGCTTCGCTGCTTCAGGTATGCATCAGAATGAGGCATTTACTGAACTGTCAGCCTTACGCATTCATGCAGAACCAGCATGGCTGTACTTTCACTAATCCAATAAAATTCTGACAATCCACCTGAACTGCCATTTCATCATGAAATAATTCAAAAGAACCAGACAAAAAACGGTTCTGCTGCATTAAACCACTGGATGCTCCTACAACTGTGTAAAGTAAATAAGACCATCTTTATTTAGTATGCAGACTCACAGACACAAGGACACAGGTAATAAACTACAGTGAAAGACAGAGTCACAAAGAAAATAAATTGATTTATTCATGTTCAACATGGTTTAAATAAATAACTTCATGAGTCGGTTTTTACATTTATTGTTTGTTCCAGAAGCTTAAAGCTTCTAATATTTTCTAAGAATATAGATATTGTAGAAGAAACTGTATAGCGGTTGTGGGCCAAAGTTCTGAAAGGGCTATTGCAATGATTAATCAAAAGTGATGAGTTTCTTTGTACTGGCCCAGTGATGGTTTCCTTTAGAAAAAACACTGTATCCATCAAAATAGTGTATGTCTTTCTAAACGTTTCTCTTTGACATCCATTTTTTTATTAAAGTTCGATTGAAGCAAAGAAGTGGTGTTAAAATATCTCTCCCTCAGTAAATGCACCCTGGTGAGTCACAAAACCCCCTGACCTTCTCTAATCAGTCAGGTGAGGCTCAGTCTGGGTGTACAGCTCCCCTGAACATCAACTGAGTCCACTCTGTCTAAATTCTTACGACTCATGGGGAGCCTAAGTCACGCTCTTCTACTTCCGGTCCATGGGTCCCCAAATGCCCAAAAAAAATGAATGAGAGTCAAGGGAGCGATTATAATGATTTTCTGTTCCAGTTTGAAATGCGCCGTGGATCGAACATATGATGTCTGTGAATTTTAAAAACAAATTTTGATGCAGAGAAAACGCCGATTTTCGACCGGAGGTAAAACATACTTTGCCAGCACGGAGGAGAAGCTCTACAAGCTCTAGGTGAGTGTTTTACGTGCCATAGCTAGTGCTAACTCCCGTTAGCAAAATTACATCATATATGCGTCTTCTGATTTCTGACTTGTACGCATTTCAAATGCGAATTTTTACAATCAAATAAATCCCAAATCAATGGCCAAACACAGTCGAAACGTACATCGTTAGTTATCATTTAAATCAAAGTACAACATATGTGTGATTCAGAACGTAAGACAAAGCGGACCAGAAAATAACTTTTATCGCTCCATTGACTTCCATTCATTATTTTTTCGGTATGGGGACCCATAGGTCGACCGGAAAGGGAGGAGACTTAGGCTCCCCATTCACTCAAACTATGGAACAGCTGGAGTACGTTTTCAGAACAGGCTGCCATGCACATGGACTGCGGTTTGAGTGTCGAATTTCTCAGGATAACACGGAATGAATGCCATAAATGTTTAGCAATAACTGGCCAAACATTGACAGTCATAATTAGAAGTTTCCAACACAACTACCGGAGCTGTTGCTGCTATTTTCTGTGTCATCCAGCACACATCAGAGGAGAATGGGGGAGGAAGCCAAGAGGCTTGTTCCTGAAAGCTTGATCAACTTACCATGTGGAACACTTAAAGGTAACACTTAAATAACACAATGTAATGTTTAAATGCTGGTGGTGCTTTCTCCGTAGTGGTAGCATGAGTCTACAACCCACCAGTTGGTTCAGGTAGTACAGGTCATCCAGGATGGCACATCAATATGAGCTGTGCCAAGGTTTTCTGTGTCTATCAGCATAATGTCCAGAGCATGGAGGTGCTACCATGAGACAGGCCAGTACATCAGGAGATATGGAGGAAACCGTAAGAGGGCAACAACCGAGCAGCAGGGCCGCTACCTCCGCCTTTTTGCAAGTGGGAACAGGAGGAGCACTGATGGAGCCCTGCAAAATGACCTCAAACAGGCCACAAATGTGCGGGGTTCAGCTCAAACAGTCAGAAACAGACTCCATGAGGGTGGTATAAAGCAGTGATTCCCAGCCAGGGGTACACGTACCCCTAGTGGCACGTGAGCAAATTACAGGGGGTACTTGGAAATATTTAGTGTTTCATCTCCCATATGATTGGTGTCAGGCATTCGACAACATTCGATGTGCCATGGTAAAAGCAAACCCGGCTGAGTTGTGTTATGCCTAATAAATTCCCAAACGAATAAAAAACCTAGCAGAGGAGGAAACCGGATGTGGAGAACAGCCTGGAGAACTCTTTGCCCCCAGATCTATCAGAGCTATAACCAGCTCAGGTGTCTTATTAAAGATAAGATGAATAATGAAAACAAAGTAAAACTAATATGGGTTTGTTTAAATGTCTGTTTAATGGGCATTTATTCAAAAGAGTTCCAACAAAAGGAGGTTTATTTACTTTTTTAAGTGTATTTAGTATTTATTTCCAAATTGCTTAGTCACATTCATGGCAATATATACAGTATATATATGCTGCCATGTTTAATTTGAAGGGAAGATTTTGAAGTGAAAATAATGAAATGCTTGAGAAATAAATGTTCAAGTTAGGGAGATTTAACAAAATTATTTTCATTTCATAATCAGTCGTACATTCTAATTCTGGAGAATCATCAACACGTTTGACTAAGGAGTTATTTGTGGTTTTCGATTGGCTCTTGGGGTACACACGTCGAAAAAGGTTGGGAAACACTGGTATAAAGGACCTCCAGAGGTGGGGGCTGTGCTTAGAGCCCAACACTGTACAGGTCGTTCGGCATTTGCAAGCGAACACCAAGATTTGCAAATTCGCCACTAGTGCCCTGTGGTCTTTACAGATGAAAGCATGTTCACAATGAGCACATGTGACAGATGTGACAGTGTCTGGAGACGGCATGGAGAACATTTTGCTACCTGCAATATCCTCCAGCATGGCAGATTTGGCAGCGGGTCAGTAATAGTGTGGGGTGGCATTTTTTTAAGGGGACGCACAGCCCTCCAAGTCCTTGCCAGAGATAACCTGACTGCCATTAGGTACCGATATGAGATCCTTAGACCCCTTGTGAGACCATATTCTGGTGCAATTGGCCCTGGGTTCCTCCTAATGCAAGACATCGCTAGACCTCATGTGGCTTGAGTGTATCAGCAGTTCCTGCAAGACGAAGGCACTGCTACTATTGACTGGCCCACCCATTCCCCACATCAGGAATATCATGTATCCCACCATCCACAAACACCATGCTCCACCACATACTGTCCAGGAGTTGGTGGATGCTTTAGTCCAGGTCTGGGAGGAGATCCCTCAGGATACCATACGTCACCTCGTCAGGAGCATGCCTAGTAGAGTGCGGTTTGGGCCGCATTTTTCTGTCCAAGCCCGGCCTGCGTCCGACAGCCATTGAGATGTTTATGTCCAAGCCCGACACAGGAGCGCACGGTTTAATAAACCAAGGGTACGGATTATTACGCCTAAAAATAATTTCTGCACCTGACCCCAGCTGGGCTTCTCTGGTCCAGAGGTGGACTTTTTATCTAACAGAAAAATATGCAGAGCTGTGGGTCTGGACAAGGTGTTGCTGATGCTGCCATGGGGAAAAGAATATCTCACCTTCTATGACTGAATAAGTCAAGTGAATTCTTATCTTTACTTTTAATCATCATAATAAATTTCATCTCATCTTAATTTTTTTTATTGTCCACAATAATTTTGTATTTTACATTTTTCAGACAGTCTTGAAAGCGTAAACCTATGTGTAAGATGCCCTGTGCCAGCATAAAGAAACCTGTTGTTATTTTTGTGAATAAAAACTAAACTAAATAAATAAATATCTCCCCTTCTGCTTGTTTCACAAATCACACACTGCTAATGCTCTCATAGAGATTGGATGAAGGTGGAGGTCATGCGGGCACATGGAGGACACACACACTACTGAGCCTTATTTTGACTCGTTTTAAGGACTGCATCAGGCTGTAGTGTGTTTGTCCACATTAAAGTGGAAGTCTGGATCTGGAGTGTGACTCCAAATCAAGACCTTGGTAAATCTGATTTCCATTGAAAACTTTTGTTTGTTTGTGATTTTGTTGTGAACACATTCAAACATATGAAGAACAAAGTATTAAATAAGAATATTTAATTCATTGAGATCTAGGATGTGCTATTTTATTGTTCCCTTTATTATTTTATTTTTTTGCAGTGTATAATTTGTGGTTTAAATGTTTCCTGAAAGTAGAAGCTGCCTCTGAAAAACAAAAAAACATTATCCTTATTGAAATCGGGAGGATGTTTTTTACACAACAACATCAGCAGCTGACAGGAAATGTGAATTTATTCATAAAAAGGCGCGTAGTGAATCAAATTCCAAACTCTGGCTGTGTCATAATATGATCTGGTCACATAAACATCCACAAGTGTCAGGGAGATGTTATAAATCAGGATCACCGTAAGTGACCAAGGAATATGAATGCACTCACCCGCGCACACAAACACTGTAAAATGTAATCTTTAAGCATCGCCACGCGTCGTTACTCCAACATTGCGCTCAGGCCTCACACCCACAGTCAGTTTATATTTAGTCCCTGTTCTCCGAGAGGCTGTAAGCACTGAAGCACTGGCTACTTTTATATTTTCTAATTAGTACACTATCCCTGTAGCAGCATCCAGCGGGCAGACAACCTCCTCCACAAACAGATAGAAAATGTCAAAGGATAATAAAACAAACAAAACACCAAATGGGAGGGGGTACCTGAAATTAGGTGCAGAGGCCCATTCCAGGGCGAGACAAGCCAAGTCCACAGCAGCATACACCAGCAGGAAGAAAATGGTCACAATGCTGGCGATGGTGTTGAGCTTTCCTGCAAACAGCACCAGCTGTAGGGAAAGAAAGAACAACAGAAGATGTGAGAAGAAAAATCAGGAAGGGAAGATTAACATTCAGAAACATTTTTTCCAAATTCAAATGAAACACAAACATTTAGCATTAAAATTTCATGTGGGATTGAAGTGAAAAAGTCATTATGCTAATCCTTTTGAAAGATTTTTAAAATGCATGTTTAAAGTGCTAAAACCCATCTCTGAATATTTATTGAACGGCTCTTTTTTGGACTTTGACCAAATAAAAGATATTCACGTTTTAACAGTTTTAGAAACACTGGTGTCCTCACAAAAACACCCCAATAAAGCACAGTGCTCCATGACTAACATGACACTCTAAACTTGAGATAGATCCACTAAATACTCATAATATTCCTCTAAAAGAGTGTTAGCTATAGGTGTGTTGGACCCCATTTTATTTCAGCAAGATTTTGATAATCATATGTTAAACTGCACAAAAAATTAACATGAGCCTCAGCGTTCAGTTTCAGTCATACCCGGACACAAAAACACTTGTAGAGATGCAAAAGTTTGCCATTTTCTTGTGAATTTTGGTCCAGTCAGAAGAAAAGGGCATGTGACTGGAACATTTGATTTTTAACTTGAACTTGAATCAATCAGCTGCTAGTAAAAAAATGAAAACGCTGACTTTTTATTCCCCTGATCAGTGAACATACAGTTAACATATGGTAAAAGGCTTTGGTAAAGACATCCTTTGGTGTGACTAGTGTAGCTTGTTGAAAGGGCGTAAAGTTACAAATTTTCAGCATCAGCTAGGTGTTTAGTCAGAGGAACTGAAGACATGCAAGGAAACTACTACATGGTGAGACCAGTCTGCAACTGATTCATGCTGTGGGAGAGCAAGACTTTTAGTAGAAAAACATAAGTCTATTTAGAGCACAGCAATAATTCTCTCTACGATAAATTGGGGCCTTTCAAGCTTAGAGTTAAGGTAAGGATATACCATGTCTCTCTTCTCCAACACACCTGAACCAAATGAATGGCCTCTGCAGAGCTGAATGACTGAATGCTTATTCAGGCGCATTAGTGAAGAGAAGGTAGCTCTCAAGGACTGGATTTGGTCACCTCTGCTCAAACGCTTAAACCCAAAGACTTTTGGAAATGCTACTTGTGCTAATCACCTATATTAGATGTTAATGACAAATTAAGATGTCAAAATTAAATAATTTATCCTCATTTTATATTTTTATATAAAAAAATGTTTATAAGGACTCTGTCCCACTCATAATGTGAATTTCCCTCTACATCTGCAAAAATTAGGTTGCTTAAAGCAGGAAGGCTAACCCCCCCCCCCCAAAATCTGAGGCCATATCTTGTATTTACAGAGAAATTGTGATCAGGAGAAAATAAAAAATTGCTGTACTGTCATTTGATAAATAATTGCCAACACTGCTGCCTTCTAAACATTCCCATTTTTGTTGTTGTGTGTGTAGTAGACCCAAGCAGAACCCATTTATATCAAGATAAACCAAAAAATTTCAGCCAGAGTAAAATTTCTTAAAAATGCACATTTTACGTTACAGAAGGCCAAAGGTTTGATAGAGTTAAGGCAACGTATAATCACCTAGTTACACTTCAGTTAATTACGGTCATCACACGAGGCATGGCTTCACACTTTTAAAACTGGAGGGGGGGCTGTAAGAACCACAGGGTGCAGTGGCTCTACTGAGTAGACTCACCGATCGAGGCAAAGGTTCATTTTTAATTAAGATGGTATCTAAGCTGCAGCTGGGCTACATGAACTCAGCTATGTTAGCCGTGACAGCTGTGTGACAGCACAGCCAAGTTCGGTCCCTTGTTATTTAAATTCAAAGCAGCTCATTTGGAGGGAGAGTTGTACATCTAATGAGACTTCCTGCATAAGAGACGAGCTGCAGAGGCTTTGCTCTGAAGATGACCATGATACAAGAACTGGTTCCTGCCATGTCCAGTGATATCAAAACGTGTGAACACGGCAAAGAACATTTTACTCTTAGCTACCCCAGAAGAATAAGGAATTGAATAAAACCTAGTTTTAACTTAATTTAAATTTTCTAAGATGGGGGTGTCTAAAACATTGAGTATAGTTAATGCAGAATATGGCAACTAATACATTTTGGGAAGGCAAATTACAAAAACAATTACATACCTTTCTTGAATAAGTGTGGGTTTAAGAAACCAATCAAATACAAGCTTTTAAATCTTGCCAACAAACAAATATGTGGATGCAGAATTCAAGGCTATTGCTAATAATGAATGAATAATCAAGCTTAAGAATTGACAATAAAAAAACTATGAACAACTCAGAAACAAAAAGAAACTGTCAACATGGTCAGAAATACATTATAAATACATGTCCAAACTTTAAAGGAATCAGTGATATTAGTTGAAATACTAATCCAGCACATTTAAAAACACTGAGAAACACTATGGACAACCGCTGAATACATTCAAAACATTCAATAATTTATAGATATTAGAATTTAGAGGGATTTTTGCATATTTTCTCCCATGTTTTAATGACTTATGTCTATACATGCTTCCTGTTTCATATGATGTATAAGGTTAAAGAAGATCTATTTAGGATGTTCACGGATGTAATGAGACAATGGAAAAACAAAGAAAAAACTATTAAGGAAAAAAGCATGCATAAAAAACATTTTTTTTCCATCTTCTTGCCTTAATTTAAAGATAATTTGGAGACAGTTTATTGTAGATGCAGTGGAGAGAACAACAATGTGATTTTCTGCTGATTCTTTAAGCTTTCCCACTTACAAAGCATGTAGATGTCTGTAATTTCTATCAAAGGTACTTTTCAACTGTGAGGGGCAGAATCTAAACCAAAATTGCAGAAAATCACAGTGAATGATTTTTAAATAATTAATTTCCATTTTATTGCATGACAAGTATTTGATACAACACACAACTCAATACAAAAACCTTTTTTGTAATTACAGAGATCAAATGTTTACTGTAGTTCTTCACCAGGTTTGCACACACTGCAGCAGGGATTTTGGCCCACTCCTCCTTACAGACCTTCGCCAGAGTGTTCAGGTTTCGGGGCTGTTGCTGGGCAACACAGGCTTTCAGCTCTCTCCAAAGATTTTCTATTAGATACAGGTCTGGAGACTAGCTAGTCCACTCCTTGAGATGCTTCTCATGGAGCCACTCCTTAGTTGCCCTGGCTGTGTGTTTCGGGTCGTTGTCATGCTGGAAGACCCAGCCACGATCCATCTTCATTGCTCTTACTGAGGTAAAGAGATTGTTGGCCAACATCTCACAATATATGGCTATCCATCCATCCTCCCCTCAATACGATGCAGTCATCCCGTCCCCTTTGTAGAAAAGCATCGCCAAAGAATGAATTTTCCACCTCCATACTTCACAGTTGGGAGGGTGTTCTTGAGGTAGTACTCATCCTTCTTTCTCCAAACACGGCGAGTGGAGTTTAGACCAAAAAGCTCCACTTTTGTCTCATCAGACCCCATATGCTTCTGCCATTCCTCCTCAGGATCATCCAGATGGTAATTGGCCACCTTAAACGGGCCTTGACATGAGCTGACTAGAGCAGGGGGAGATTGCGTGCACTGTAGGATTTTAATCCATAACAGCAGAGTGTGTCTTCGAGACAGAGGTCCCAGTTCTATTCAGGTCATTGACCAGATCGTACCGTGTTGTTCTGGGCTCTTTCCTTACCGTCCTCATGATCACTGATGCCCTACGAGGAAATAACTGACATGGCATTCCAGGCGAAGGGAGATTGACCGTCATCACATTGAAATTCTTTCATTTTCTAATTATTGCAATGACAATTGTTACCTTCTCACCATGCTACGTTCCTATTGTCCTGTAGCCAATGCTAGCCTTGTGCATGTCTACAATTTTATCCCTGATGTCCTTGCACAGCTCTCTGGTCTTGGCCATCGTGGAGAGGTTGCAGTCCCTCTCCAGAGTGCGCGTGAGGGAGCGCTGTAAGCGAGGAGGCGGCGGATAGGTTTAAAATGTCAGCGCCTGAGTTCGCTACTTGTTTGGTGGACAATAAGAGGAAGGAAGCTCTCGGGGGCTCAAAACAGGAAAAGAAAGAGGGAGAAGGAGAAAAATTGTGTCGGGATGAACAATTGTTCATGGAAATGGTTGAAAGACAGCAGGTAAATTATGTCAGATGCAAGGCTCTTGGGATGATACATTTCCTCATACAGGAGAATCTAGATTTAGTGTTCCCAAATTTGACAGTCGCCCTTAGAGTTTTCTTAACTATGCCTCTGACGGTCGCATCTGCCGAGAGATCCTTCAGTAAGCTGAAGTTAATTAAAACGTATCTCCGTTCAAGTATGACCAATGACCGCTTGACCCAGTTAGCAGTGATCTCCATTGAGAACAGTGTGGCACGGTCTGTCGCATATGACGGCATTCTTGAAAAATGGGCGAGTGCAAAGGTGGTAACTGTTACATGCACTAACAGTTATCAAGATATGTTCGCTCCAGATACTATATTGATTATTATTGGCTGCCACTCCTGGTACATTTTACTTGACTTTTTTTTTTGATTGATCTTGTCATTAGATCAGATTAGATTAGATTCAACTTTATTGTCATTACACGTGTACATGCACAGAGCAACGAAATGTAGTTTAGCATCTAACCAGAAGTGCAATAGGCAGTAAGTATGTATGATAAGTGTATATAGTAATAAATAATCAATATTAATGGTAAATAAGTATAGGTTTTACAGCATACGGACAGTCATCACCATTCCGTTGTCAGTATGCAAGTTATTTTGTTGCCTAATAAATGTTGGCCTGTTAACTCTTTCAGAATCTCGTGGAATTTTTTTAAATAAAACAGATTAAAAAGGGTGTGTGTGTGTGTGTGTGAGAGTGTGTGTGTGTGGGGAGGGGGGTGTTGGGGGGGGTGTTGGGGGGGGTGCGCCAGTGATGAGTCTATGTGGACAGGTGTCTTTTATAAAGGTAACAAGTTCAAACAGGTGTAGTTAATGCAGGTAATGAGTAGAGATCAGAAGGGCTTTTTAAAGAAGAACTAACAAGTCTGTGAGAGCCTAAATTCTTACTGGTTGATAGGCGATCAAATACTTATGTCATGCTATAAAATCGAAATTAATTATTTAAAAATCATCCACTGTTTTTTTTTTTTTCATTTTTTTTTAGATTCTGTCCCTGACAGTTGAAGAGTATGTTTAAAACAAACAGACAAACTTCAAAAATCAGCAGTGTATCAAATACTTGTTCTCCCCACTGTATAATAAAACAACAGGAGATAAAGTAACTTAGTCTACAATTTTCAGGGATAACTGTCTTGCAAATTTGACCCAAAAAACCATTGGCTTCTGCCTCTTAATGTAAAAAAAGATTGATGGAGTCATTAGCAAGTAAAAAGTGGTATGACATGCCTGAATTAGGTCACTGCAAGAGTGGGAATAACCTGATAAGCAACTTAATAGTAATTTAGCAAAATCTGCAGTCACAAACCTTTATTGTTTTATGGGCAGAGATTTTTTATGAATTGTTATCTGTAGCAATGGTATAAACCAGAAATGCATAAAAAAAAATAAAAACGTAAACTTAATAATTCGCTTATTAACGAATTAATTAATTCTAATTTGTTGTTCATGTTTATTCACAAGCTAGTCTTTCTGCTGCAGCACAGCTAGCTTTGAAAGGAAGGTAGAAACCTGTAAGTTTAACCATTAAGAGACCCCCAGTGAGATTTTGTGCCATTTCAGCTTCTTTACAAAGCAATTTTGGAAACACTGCAAGTAAAAAAAAAAAAACACAGCTTTTTTGTCACCATATTTACTTAAATTAGCCTAAAGTAGCCAAACTACATAAAAACGTATAACTAAATATCTGATGTGACCTAATGTGGCATAACCAATTAACTTTTAAACCAAAGGCAGATTTTTTTGTTATATTTTAACTGAATAAACGCATCAGAAAGATGAATAGCCTTGTGCCATGTTTAACAAGTTGATCATGTTCCCTAAACCACTTTAAAACCAAATAAGCTTTGTTTCGTAACGATAAAAATAAGATTCATTTAGTATTGAGTCTTCAAATTTAGTATAATCTACACTTTAGTAATTAACTGGCCAAACATATATGGTTTAAGCTCTAATTATTCAACATTTTTCATTGGGGTTCCACCAAGATTTATTGGTGGTTTATTGAACTAACATTTTAATTGCTACTGATTAATCTCTAGATTCATTTCTCACTTTCTGTGTTGTTAATTGCTGGTAATTGCATATTTTTTGTTTTCAAAAAGTTTTGCATAAATTAAATTTGACAATGATAGAAATCACCACAGGCTCTAAGGAGTAAACAAAAGTGAACGTCAGCTTGAGTCAATTATTCAAAGACCTCTGAGGTTCAAAGAAGCACTCATACATTCAGACCATTTTCATTAGCATTAAATCAGGTAGAGCCATTACAGTAATTTAGCTTGGTGTTCGCTGTGTAATTAAAATTCATTACAAACGATGAGCTACATTTCTGACTGTGGCATTAACATATTCAAATTTAACAAACTGGACATTTTCCATCATCACGATCCACCCTGATAGTGTGTGTAAATCTCAGTGTGAGCTCTACTGTACTGATCCCTGTGGGCCTTCTATAATAAAGTGTGCTTTCCTTTATCTACATACGAGCTGCAGAGGCTGATTCCACAGAACAGAATGATAACTGCTGCACTGTGTGCCCATAGCAGAGCTTTTCTTTCCAATTATCATGTGTTTTATGACTGGCTGTTAAGAAGCTCCACTTGAGTGGGAGCAGATTTTCCTGAGCTCAAGGGCATGTTGGTGTTTACAACGTGAGGTTGAAAAAATACAAATTCAGTAGCGTGCCGAAGACTAACTTTGTAACAATGACGCCAAAGCAAGGTGAGATTAATGTGGCATTGACAGGTGGTTAGAAAAAAGGGGGAATCTGTGTTCGGATGAGCAGCAGGAGGAGAGAATAAGGGGGGGAAATGAGAGGTAAGGTAGACTAATAAAAGACAAATGAAAAAGTGGGCAAGAAAACATCCCGACCTCACGCAGTCAAACTTGGTAGGCGTTTCTCCCACCGACTCCCCTGGGAGTCTGCTCGGCCAGAGCATTAATTAGTCATTAACTTAAACACAGCCTAGCAGAGACTACTGCTGCGACTGCATACCCACTGCGAGGTGTGTAAGTGTGCACACAAGTACACCAAATTACTGCAGGAATTATTTTAGCTTGGTGATGTAAGGGATATTTCACTGGAAAGCAGCATGCATAAATAGTAATATATTTCACTAAAGTAGGTGTGTGCACATATATGTCTAATAGATAAAACAAAGTCAGAAGAAAAGGGTCAGAAAATATTTCGACCACAGGATCTGTGCTCTCCCTGAAATGTCTCGGGGGTTACACGTAAGACAATGTCTACTGAATTGCTCTGCACAGCATTGGTAATGAAGGGAAACATCTGAAACAGTCTGCGCAGTTATCATACATATTTCAACACTTCGTATCCCCCCCCCCCCCCCACACACACACACAAACCACCCCATTAGTGTATGATCAATAAAATCAGCAGCAGGTTTAATGTTAATAATTTGAAACCTAGACAAAACTGGAAAAAATGGTGAAAAATGCCTTCTGCACAGCTTAAGTAAATATTTAATCTTTATGATTTGTAGCAAGAGTTGTTATAACAGCAGAAAAAAAGATGGAGGACTTGTTTAAGGAGGTCACTTGTCCCTCCTGTGCCTCTACTGGAGTTATTATTATTTTTTTTTTGCATTGCTCTAGTGCCTGCAAACCTTTTCTTTTTTTTTTTACATTAAAATGGATTCCAAAATAAACCTAAGTCTTTGTTTTTAAGTCCTGACTCCAGTCCCGTTTAAGGGACTTGTGACTTGATTCAAGCTAGATCTCTTGCTCTTGGACTCACACTTGCAACATTAGGACTTGGTTTGGATTTGTGAAATTGCTATTGTTTAGGGATGCACCGATACCGTCTAATGTACTCGAATCGTTTAAAGTTGACCAAAACCATGAACCAATACTTAAAATGTGGAAACTATGCAATAATTTCACAGAAAATTTTCATTTTTAACTTGATATTTTAGTTTTATGGTCATTTTTATTAATATTTTTGTTTTTTATTTAAATAACCTTCATTTGTTGTAACAAGCAGAGAATAAAATAAAACCTGCTTTCCAATTTACTGCATTTTTTTGTGTGTGGTAGAAGTATTGGCATTGATACTCTGTATCGGCAACTACTGCTGCATTCAGACCGCAGATTTTGTCAGCATCAGGCAACGCTCATAAAGCGATTTGTTCGATGCATTTACACAGAAGATACATTTTTAAGCTGAAGCTCGCAAAGCTCTTGGGCGGGCCTTTTTCTGCTGGATGTTTTAAACACTCCCGGATCGTGGTTGGCTAGGTAGCGTCGACGTCGGGCAACGTCTCTACAGTGAGTCGCTCTGATTGGTTGCCGTGCTGCGTCAACAGCTTTAGGACCATCAAAAATTCAACTAGCTGAACTTCTGCGTTGCTAGCGTTATGAGCTTTGAAACTTGAAACGAAGGAAAAACTTGAAAAGTTGACGGAGCCAAAGCTCACAAAGCGCCGCAAAGACCGTGACGCTCCTCCAACGGCCTCCACCATAGACTTAACATGTAATCTTGACGTTGCTGACGCTGACAAATCCTGCGGTCTGAATGCAGCATTAGGCTCACCATTAGACATCCCAGCTTGGGATGTGTAGTCTGTGTGACAGCAGGGGGATATTTCTGCAGGCGGACAGTTTGCGCAATGTTTCTGAATCCCCTCAAATAAAGAGGGACCACACGGGAAAGGAGAGGAGTGCTGTCCAGAATTATTCCTCAGCCAAGCACAAGACATGAGCACTTCGCCAACTTTTCATTGCGTGTTTCTCGATGCCAAGGAACTTCGTCTTGATGCCTTGGTCCCACCCCATTCACCTAGGAGATACGTCATTAGGGGCCGCCAAGGCGCGTTCCAATGTTCATGTGTTACCGAAAAAAATCTTTCTTCCGTTTGTTAGCCGTTTAGCTAACTGACTAAGGATATATATCAGAGGTGTCTTGATGCCTTTTCTCGGTCAAAGATTTCCCAGAATACAGCACGTTAGCAGCCCGCAGCAGCTACTTCGGGGGTAAATTTCCAGTTTAAATGTAAGTCAACCAACTGTAGCTATCGCGCTTATATCTTAAATGTTTGTTTTATTTCTTATTGTTATATTTAGATCCAAAGCAGTTATGTCCTTAGAAGCAAGGCGCCTTGACATTGAGAAACACCCATTGACGAGCAGCTCACCAATAGGTCCCAAAGTGTAAGGGAGGTGGTGCTAATTAATGGAGGGATAGAGTGAATCTCAAGCATAAGTGATTGGCTAATCAACTGCGTTAGTTTGGTAGCAAAATGAAAATAATGTGTTTTCCTTGATGTAATCATATTACATGATCCATAACATGCATCTCACAGCTAAAGAAAGGATTTACTAATTATATAAAAATAATAATATTTTAGAAAATGTAAAAAATGTGGCTACTAAGTGACAGAGCAATGTGCAAATTTAATCATACAGATAAATCATACTAATTTTAGTTAAACGATTACCTTACATTTGCAAAAGGACTAAAGCAAACAGATATATTGAATGTTTAGGGGGTTGTTTATAATTACATTCCAGTAACTGGATTAATTTAATAAGCTCTGATAAGCAAGAGACTAGCAAAGCCAACTTGGTACTAAGCAGCAATTAAATCAAAGGGAACATTAATACAATTTCTGCACCAAAGAGTCTTTAGTCCTTAATTAGAACTGGTGCTGAAGTCCAGTCTATGAAAAACCACAGTAAAGAGCAGTTTTTGTTTTGCTATGTTTTAGATGCCATCATACCGTTAATATGTCACTAAAAAATGTAGATGTAGAAATTTTTTTTAAGCATTAGTCCAAATAGATTTTCCAATCTCAGATTGCAATTTAAAAGCAGCACTTGTAAACAGGAGCTTATCACAACCATAAACCAGATGTATAATCCCAAATTGCCTTAGGTGTGATGGTAAACACTGGTTACATAAGATATAGAGAGATTGTGCTATACAGCAGTTATCAGACTTTTTCCAAAATTTTCAATGATATGCTCAAGTCTCTACAATTTAGAATTCACCAGACATCCAGACAGATGGTTTCCTGGCACTGCCTCTCTCATGTCTAATCCTAATGCGCTGGGTTATCCTGAGCTATCTCTATAGTTATGCTGCTATGGGTTTAGACTGTTGGAGGAAATACTGACCAATTTTCGCATACGCTTGAGGGGCGACTGTGGCTCAGTGGTAGACTAGAGTTGGCTTGCAATCGGACGGTCGTGAATGTGGCTTCAATGTAAGGCGCTTTGAGCGGTCAGTATGACTAGAAAATTGCTATATGAGTTCAGTCCATTTACCATTTACTCTGCTACTTTTCTCTTCTAATACTTTCCAGTTGTATTTTTCAAGTTTATTCCAGCTGTTAACCATTTTTGTTCTCAGTATTTTTCTCTCCATAGAAGCCACACCTGGTCGGGAAACCTGCTTCGCTACAATTTCCTGTTGGATGGAGAGGACATCAATTTAGATGATGCTCCCACTGGCTGAACGTCCACCATGTCCTGTAATCAACTGTCAATTTTTTTGATATAGAAAGTACTCTTACATCAGTTCTTCTGTTCTTTCTATGTCTCTGCTCTGTCTACTCAAACCCCCAGATGGTCGTGGCAGATGGCCGCTCGTAATGAGCCAGGTTCTGCTCTGAGTTTTCTCCAATTGAAGGGGGGTTTTTCCTCTCCAAATGGTTGCTCAGTATGAGTGATTCCTGTGGTTGGAGTCTGCATCAAAGGGTCATAACTTCCAGTCAATGTCTGGATGTAATCTGCTGGGATTCCTTAAATAGAAGACTTTTAAACTGGTCAGAATGTTTGTATGATTGAACTGTAACAATTTTCAAGACAAGCGGCTAGACATGACATCTGTTTTGAATCAGCCCTATTTAAATCAACTGAATTGAATCAGTTGATCAAAATCCTAAGAAAGAAGCCTTAGAAAGTCAGTATCTGCTTATAAATCTGACATTTAAGTAATATTTTACCAGGTATCCACCCAGACTGCAAGAAGATCTTTACATACAGTCAATGGCAAGAAAAAAGCTTGATGAGAAAAAACAACAACTCTGTATTGTTCCAAGACATAAATCTGGCCGGTTGGACTCCACGGCCGGAAAAATAATTGCTTTTTATTACATGTAGTGCGATTATCATGGCTGTCTCACATAGTTAGTGTTTGTTTGAAGTGTCGTTTGTGCATATCCTCTGAAATTCATGCGATGTGTCCGCACACTACAATATCTGAGTAACTGCTAGGGGGGACGGTAGAGCACTACTGAACCGGCTTTAGGTACACTGTGTAAACGGTAGCAAAACCAGTAGGAAAGAAAGAAAGAAACAATAGCAGTAAATATGGTGTTACTTCTATGATACCGCTACCATCTTTTCTGTCATAATCTGAAAATTGATTAGCTTCTCTATGGTCACCTTGTTTGTTATGTTTCTACCCTACAAATCCGGCATTGTATCTGTTCTGTACTCTGCCCCCTAGTGGAATTCTCCAGTAGTATGCGCAGCGCTCAAGCATGTATGTCCCTCAGACGCAGCCTGCTGTTGGTGTCAATTGTGGCATTAACATCACCACATGGAGATATGTTCTGACCTGCCAGTTGGAAAGACCTACATAAACCATGTCTAAATTGATTTTTGAAGTAATCAACCAGGATGGTGGGGCTAATCAGTGCCAAGCCTTTTTTTTACCCCAAACTTTAGTTCTGATGTGTTGGGTTATGGCTTAAACTTGATTAGATGACAATAGGAGGTTTGAGTCTTCATGTCATTTTCAGTCATTTCGTTGCTCTACTTTCTGTTGCTTTCAGTTTATTTTTATATTCAACTGGTCACAATCGACGGCGCACAAAATATGACTAATTTTAATTGCCTGGGTAGCATCACTATGCTTTTTAACTGCGTCTTAGGAATGCATAGAGTTAGAACATAAAAAGCAGGGATGCAAGTTAACTGCAACCTGTGGTGATCTGGACACAAATGACTAGAAGGATCCAGTGGGCAACCTGGTTCAGACATCTAATGAGAACACATCCCTGTGAAACAGCTAACAGCATGTCCGGCGGTGTGGATATCACACTCAGAATACACTCAAACACAGTCTGAGTGTGATTCTGGGTCCTCAGCACCAAGGTGGAGCCGAGGTTAGCGATGAGGAGTGCTTTTCTTAGCTCCTTGTTATTGCATCCTTGACCCATGAAGAGCAGCGAGGAATGAGTGGATCAGTGAAGACGACTTGAATTTACATAAAGTTAGAGGAGCTCTAAGATGGAAGTCATTTACATAAAGCTGCAAATGAAGAGGGGGAAATTTCCCTGAACTTCATGTATTGTTAAATAGATCATTTATCAGCAGTGATTTCTGTTTTCTTTTGCTCTAAGGTTGTGACACTGAATTAGATTTTCTCTGTGCATGACAAAAAGGCTAGCTAGGATTCTAAAAATGCTACAAACTCAGTTCTTTAAATTCAACAACTGTAAATCAAATATTATGCATTCAAGGTGGCTCTAAACAAAAACATTATCATTTTTAATCTCCTCTTGCATGTCTCATTTTTCTCTTGTCCTACTTTCATTTATTACCCCCCCCCACCCCTGAGAACTTTAATAACAGAAAGCACCCTTCTCTTCCTTTTCAATTCTGCATTGTCCAAGTGTTCAAAGCCAGATCACAATCAGACTTTTGTTATCAGTTAATCATCCTCATGGTGGAGGAAGACGCAGTGAGAAAGAAGACGAGAGCAAATGATCTGTGATGGCGGCAACGACGCAGCTAACGATTTCCATCTAATTGCTTCTCCTCAGCTTCTAGAGAGTGGCGAGGGATGAGGAAAAGAGGATAAGAGGGCCACAGACAGTGAGAAAAAGAGAGGGTGCCAATAATGACAGGCCATTCAGCCTCTAACACTCACCTCTGATAATGATGGTTTAGTCAGGGCTATTTGCCGGTATGATCCTCCGCCTCCTCTTTGTCTCTCTATCCTCACCCTCCTGTCCTCTGCCAATATGTTCCTCCTCGGTTTGAATTGACTTTTTTCCCCCACACTTTTAACATGCGATATATGAGGACTACACCGTAAGGTGATCATTCAGCTGTGCTCTTATGATCTTTCTGGGTTGCTCTGTTATTTGTGTTTAAGTTAGGATCCCTTTTGAACTTTAAGTCCAGTTTTCTATTTGATCACATTGGCAAGATTAAGTTACAGCAAGTTTCAGTAGGTTTAAGGTAAGACTTTTTAGGGGCTTTAAAAGCTATTATGTTTTGAATTTATGAGCCACACAATAACCCAAACCGCTGCCTTCCACTAGCGCCCACAATCACATATTAGGACAAGCATTCAACATTAAGCAAAATAAATTGGGTTTCAGACTACCCCATCCTTCATATACTGTATAGTAAAGCTCCGTAACAAGTATATATGAGAGGTAAGACCGAACTGTTATATTCCGTTTTCTGGACAAACCTCTCTGAGTACAGTAAGATGCAAAAGTTTGGGCAACCTTGTTAATAGTCATTATTTTCCTGTATAAATCGTTGGTTGTGATGATAAAAAAAATGTCTGTTAAATATATCATATAGGAGACACACAGTGATGTTTGAGATGTGAAATGAAGTTTATTGGATTTACAGAAAGTGTGCAATAATTGTTTGAAGAAAATCAGGCAGGTGCATAAATTTGGTTTGTTTTCATTTTATTGATTCCAAAACCTTTAGAACTAATTATTGGAACTCAAATTGGCTTGGTAAGCTCAGTGACCCCTGACCTACATACTGTGGTAATTCTGTAAACTTTTATCATTCAGAAAGTAAAAGTCTGTTTTAATTAGCTTGCATGATAGTAAAGAAATGTTTTGTCGAGCATTGTTTATGCAGGAAAGCTTTTAAGTCATAAAACTCTGGGGTGAGTTTAAATTGCAAAGCTGTAAAAGCAGGATGTTTAGATAAGAAACTGGGAGAAAAGTTTTAGAGAAGCAGATAGCCATTTAACCATAAATTTTTATAATGAACCTTTGACCCAGAACACAGACACCCATCTTCGGACTCCAGGATTCTCTGACAGCAAATCATGGCTAAGACACTGTTTGGAAATGTTCTGATTGGACGGAGTTAGAAACGCCTAAAGTCCTGGCGAGGGCCGGTTTCTATAAAGTTGTGAAATGAAGATCAGTTAATTGTTCAGATTTCTTTAAGTCTGGACCACAGAGAAACTAGGGCAACTTTCTCTGTAAACTGCAATTTGTTAATCTGTTCAAAATAAATGTTAAACTGGAAATTGGCTCCATTTTGTCCCTGCTTGAACATGCATTGAATTACTTATGATAATTATTTAATTCAACAAGATGGTGACCCCGATCTGTGTGCAGTGTTTTTGGACCGAAATCCAGTTATTTTTTAAGTTAATTAACGGACATGTATTTGCTCTATTGACAATCTGCGCAGAGTTGCGTAGTTTTTTAATTCTATTGATTGGTTAATCTAACATTGGGTAATGTTGTCATGCAAGTTAAATATGTTTTTTGTTTTTTGTTTTGAGCAGATTCACTATTGCATGCCCGGAGTGTGTTGAAGCTGCTCTGAGGTCTGTGTCTCTCTTCTGAGCAGGACTGCGACTGCTTTGTGCTCCGCAGAGAGACACCGGTGCCTGCTGGGAGATGGAGTTTCTTACTCCTTTCTCCGGGGGGGACGGAGAGGACAATGGAGCAGACGGACCGATATCTTCAACGACTCAAATCGGAGCCACACGTGCGGATCGATACTCGACGAGTTGGCCACTCTACCCAGAATAGGACGCTTTTCTGGACGCTCCCAGGCTACGAGCGACATAGCAGCAGGAAGGGCCTGGGTCGCCCTCTGTTAAGTCTATCGAATTACCTGGGAGTGGGGCTGCGTTTACTTCAGACGCGTGGCTGAGCACCACGAACTGAATTGTGAAAATGGTCCGGCATTGGTTTTTTGGTGAGCTCCGACGAGGTTAGTGTTTTGAATTCTGCTTGTACAAGGGTGTATTACTGTGTGTGTGTGAGATGTTTTTTACGCAGGCGCTTGGCGAGAAGTGCTGGTGATGTTGCGTTTTGTGTTAAAATGTTATAGTATAAATAATGAACTCGAGTATAATAAATGAATTAACATAGATAAATAAATATATAACTGAATATGATGGATAACTGAAATTAAATATCTATAAGAATTAGTTGTGAACATTTACGACAGGCCATCAGAGCGGCCGCCCTAAGCTAGGAGCTAATACTGTCTGAGTTGTTTACTTGATAGCACGGCTAACATACGATAGCTGTGCCTATATGTTTTGATAAATAAATTAGTGGTTATAGGCGGTTTTCTGCCATCTGTTCGAGTCTTTTGAGGGGTTTTCTGGAAGCCGGCGCCAGGAAATTTCTCAAAGCGGACTACGAAACTTGTAACAGACTGGTCTGAAACCTCCGCGATAAAATAATTAATTAGGTCTAAAAGCCACAGCTTATAATGTTGTGTTTTTTTGTTAATGGTTTTGGGCTGTAACGGACGTAGTTGAATCGGTGTTTGCTGTGCGGGACGGCTAAAATTGGAAAAATATGTTTCAGTCCGCGTGGACGAACAGGAGATTGTTTTTGTTCGTGCCGAATTAAAGTTTGGTACAGTGGTATAAATTGTGCGGATTAAGTCCTGGTATTGCGGTAAGTCATCTTCTAAAGTGTGTGTTGCGATTTTCTGTAGTGTTTTCGCCGTACGTTTTGTGCTGTTTTAGCTTTCGTTTCACAAAGAAAGCTAACGGTAGCACGTTGCTATAGGCTGTTGTGCTAACTTAGCGGTGGTTGCTTCTGTGTGTCAATGTGTTTGTGGTTGAAACTAACTGCATGTTCTATGTGTTGCAAGCTAAAAGTTGATTTTGGATAGAAAGTGATTACAGACTCCTGCAGACGATTGTCTTGTTAAGACTTAAACGAATTTGGATTTTGTTAAATTTTTCTGGTTAATTAGGATGTAAAAAGGCCTCGGGAAAACTGCTCAGATAACTTTTGGTTGCTACTCCCTTTCGGCAATGGTTTAGCACATTTCTACGAAGGGCAATTTTTTAAGGTGTTTCATGTTTAACTGAACTGTTACGGTACGGGGATTACAGATTAACAAGTACATGCTGAATTTGGTTAACTGGTTTTACGAGGAGAGCATGTAAATTTATTTGGGATAATTATGCATGTTACAATTAAACGAAAATGACTAAGAACAGTTACTCATGAGTCGATTCTGACTTGGTGTAGTTTTAATTTTTGATTTCATCTTTAAAATTAAAAAGAGGGAGTTTATAGTCAAAATAAAAGATGCATTTTTGAATCTTTAAATAGGTGGATTTTTTGCTTTTTTGATTGATCTAAGCAGGAGTTGTTAAGTTGGCCTAAATAAAGATAAAGCTATAAGTAGTAATTATAAGCATTTAACGAAAAGCAAACGGTATTAATTGGAAAGCAATAAACTGGTTTAAATTATTTTAATAAGCACCGTGTTGAATGGTACAGAAAATGAGTCTGTGATTTAAATAAGTATCATTTATGCTAAAATTATGTTTGGCTTATTTCTGATGGCTCTATAGACTTTAGAAATATAGATAGACTTTGAAGTATAGCAAACTGAAGACTGTTTTTGTAAACTATGTTGTGTTATCAGTGAGTACTCTTCTCTGGTTTTGTTTTAAACATTTGATGTTTTTAACCTTTTTCAACATCAACAACAGTTATCTCAATGTAAGTAGCATACTTATATTAGCAAAAAGTATTAATTGATTAAAGGGACAGAGTCGGGGAAAAGTGGTGTGAAGTCTGATTACAAAGGGGTTTAGTTCAATATGAGCTATTCGTCTCAACCTCAGTGAAGCGAAACCAGGAGAGCCACTTTTCCATAGCGACTTTTAAAAAAAAGGGATAGAACCTTTGCAGATGGTTATTGCCTTTATTTTTGTTATTGCAATGTTTTAGTGGTGTATTAGCAATATCTAACAGAAAAATCCAGCCTTTTTGTTAGTTTCTTTTTTGATTTAATTTTGTTTTTCTAAGAACTAAGTGTGTTGATGAGATATTGCGATGCTCCATCTTTATAAATGTTTAATTTACACATGAGATGAAAGAGACATTTATCAAATTGAAAAAATTGAGAAAGGCATTGCATTGATGAAATATAGAATATAAATTGGATGAAAAATGAAGGAATCATTAATTAAAATACGCAGGGGAAGTATTAGAACAACAGTTTAATTAGACGTATAAGGATTGATTATTATTCCTGGTGGAGAGAGCAAACCTTTTGATTGGTATATTTTTACCAGAATTAATATTGAAGAAATTATTACTAGTATAACTGATTGAAGTAAAATTAAAATAGAGCCCACATAGGCAGTCTGAGTGTGGAAGATATTTAAATTCAGCATTCGAGGAAGGAGACTAATGAATATGAAAATAAAATGTTTGAATGTAACTTGATTTGAATAAGCTGAGAGGATCGACTGTCTGTTTTTTTTTTTCTTACTCTAATTATATATTTTTTCTCTTTTTCTCATCCTGCAGCAGAAAACCCCTCAGATAAACATTCTTGAGATGGAATTTATGATCCTGGGGAGATGAGATGGGTGGGGGTGCGTGGGCTGATGACGGATAGTGCCAGGCGCCCGCCGTAACGGCCACAGAGAGAAACATCTTTACGACCAGCGCAGAATTACCACTCTCTTGTGCTCTGCTCCCAAACACAGGGGGGCACAGGTGACTGTATATTTTCAGGGGTGAGCTGGAGGCCACCCTCAAAAGAGCACGTTTCCTCATGCTGAGCTGAACTTTCAAGGACAATGTGTGAATTCACTTGGCTGGCGTGAGATGGACAGTTTCTGCTGAAGAAGTGATGATCAAAGACTGTTGATTCAATGTCACTGTTGCTGAATTAACCACAAGAGTTTCTGTTTGTCTGATCGAAGGTGGCCGAGCTTCTACGTATTTTGATAACCCCATGTCTTCCCCAGGATTATCTCCGGGTAAAATACCACCATTTACCGGGAACAAAATTTGGCAGGAAAAATTGGACCGATAGCAGGGGGTTGCTGGCTGGTGAGAGAGAAAAAACATTTTTTTCTTTCTTTTACGTTTTCATCCACAGGGATGTACTGAATTTAAGAAAGGATATATGGTAATGGAACAGACATAAGTGTCTTAAACTGGATAAATAAAATAAGTAAATTTAAGAATCAATTTGGGTAAACAAGCAAATGGATAGTAATCAGTTGAACTGTACACAAAAAGTAAATTCTTGAGCCTGCTCTTGTTTTTAAATCCATTAATGAGGGAGGCGTTTTTTGGTTTAGTTTTTAGGAAAAACAACGGTGTGTCAAAATAATGTGGATTTGCTCTTTCCCCAGGGATTATTTTTAATTAGGTGGGTGAAATAATTTCTTGGCACAATGCAGTTGAATTAGATTGAAAAGGAGTGATCACAAGACCGGCTCAAAAAACTGTCTTTTTTAGATGTTTACAAGCTTATGCCCCCAGGATTATCTCCAGGATTCAGCAGCACGTGAGGAGCACACAGTCTCCTCTGGTCACAGCTGCTGAAGGGGTCCAAGGTACAGCTCCAGGTCGAAGGCGTGAGGAGTCCAGTGGTTCAGCAAAGTTCCAGATGACAGCTGGGAACACACACAAAGTGCAGCTCCACGCCAACGACGAACCTGGTCGAGGATCGGCAGGATTCTGCCTAAGGAGGGTCGAGAAGGGTTTGACCAAGCTGAATCGGAAGCTGGAGCCACAGGCGGCGGGGCCTAGCTCACCCAGAAGGTTGTTTGGGTGGTGATATTACTCATCCAGTGTGATCTATGTGCCAATGAATGAGATGGGCAATTTGAAATTGCCATCTCAAAAGAGGGATCTACAGAAGAAGATCACAACTCAGCAATCAGCTGCACAGCAGGTTTTGACCACCCCACAACGGTGGGCTAAGCTATAGGAAGCGTGGCCTGCCTGTGCATGTGTGTATATTGGGGGAAATGCTCAATTAATGAAGTAATTGGCATTTCAGAGAGTGGTTATTTGCAAATTTGGGAGTAAAAACTGGAACACTAAAAAATAGGAGCCCTCCACACTGATCAGCTCTGTATATTGCTCTCCAGCTGCCAGGAGCCATTGAGGGGGATAAAATGAGTGAAGAAAGAGGATCAGAATACAAATAAAGACTGAACATTTATTAATAATTTTTTGCATTTTACAGGTTGTTTAACTATTTGATTAACTATTTTATTCACAAGTGAAGAGTGATAACACTGCCTAAAAGGGTTCTTAATACCTTCTATTTCACAGGTTTCTAAACACTTTAAGTCTGATTTCTTTCAGAATATAATATAGTAATAATGTCTATGTTCATGGATTTTCTGAGCTTCTTCCACACTATTAACATGTATCAAGTCAGATTTAATTATTTCTTCACATGTAAGACATTCGTATACATTGTGGGTTTTGAATTAGTTTGTGAAAATACATTTTTTGGTTAATGCCAAAAGAGGGTGAATCTATGATTAACAGATTTACATTTTTAATGGGAGTTAAGGTTAAAAAAGGTACTTTAATAGTTTGTCTTTTGAATTTTAGTCTGGAATACTTCATGTTTTTAAACTGATAAAATTTCTTGGATTTGATGTCTTGCATTCTCAAAAAGCTTTACAGGTTTTGATCTTTAATCAATCCATTTTTAAAAATGGATTGAAAAGAGGGAATTGTGGTAATTCTGTAAACTTTTATCATTCAGAAAGTAAAAGTCTGTTTTAATTAGCTTGCATGATAGTAAAGAAATGTTTTGTCGAGCATTGTTTATGCAGGAAAGCTTTTAAGTCATAAAACTCTGGGGTGAGTTTAAATTGCAAAGCTGTAAAAGCAGGATGTTTAGATAAGAAACTGGGAGAAAAGTTTTAGAGAAGCAGATAGCCATTTAACCATAAATTTTTATAATGAACCTTTGACCCAGAACAGAGACACCCATCTTCGGACTGCATAATTCTCTGACAGCAAATCATGGCTAAGAGACTGTTTGGAAGTGATCTGATTGGAGTAAGATTGGAGAGATTAGAAGCGCCCAGAGGCCCACTTGTCTATAAAACTGTGAAATAAAGATCAGTTAATTGTTCAGATTTCTTTAAGTCTGGACCACAGAGAAACTAGGGCAACTTTCTCTGTAAACTGCAATTTGTTAATCTGTTCAAAATAAATGTTAAACTGGAAATTGGCTCCATTTTGTCCCTGCTTGAACATGCATTGAATTACTTATGATAATTATTTAATTCAACAACAATACACAGATGAATCCAATAAGTTTCCCTTCTCTTTTATATTTCTCTGAAGAGTAGCAACATGGGGGTCTTAGAACAACTCTCAAATGACCTGAAGACAAATATTGTTCACCATCATGGTTTAGGGGAAGTATAGAGAAAGCTGTCTCAAAGATTTAAGCTTTCTGTTTCCACAGTCAGGAACATATTGAGGAAATGAAAGACCACAGGCTCAGTTCAAGTTAAGGCTCGAAGTGGCAGACCGAGAAAAATCTCGGACAGACAGAAGCAACGAATGGTGAGAACAGTCAGAGGCAACCCACAGACCAGCACTAAAGACCTACAACATCATCTTGCAGCAGATGGAGTCACTGTGCATCATTCAACCATTCGGCGCACTTTACATAAGGAGATGTTGTATGGGAGAGTGATGCAGAGGAAGCCTTTTCTCTGCCCACAGCACTCACAGCGCTGCTTGAGGTATGCTAAAGCACATTTGGACAAGCCAGCTTCATTTTGGAATAAGGTGCTGAGGATTTATTAAACTAAAATTGAGTTATGTGGGCATAACATGGGGCGTTATGCATGGAGGAAATAGAACACAGCATTCCAAGAAAAACACCTGCTAAAGAATCTAAAGGGAGAACTCAATGATTTATTAAGGGCCAATAATGCATCTCTGATGTCTATTAAACCCAAACGAGAGACACAATAAAACAAAAGTAAACTAAGGCTAATTATGTCTGGAACGTAATTGCAATAGTAAATAAATAAATCAAACTGCTTATACTGAACTGTTGTCTAATCTGAAAGGAAAAGCCTGGACTGAAAGAAGAGAGTCCCTCTGATCTCTTTTGGTAAAAACCTTTTTGACAAGACTTCACGCTACAAACAACAGGAGCTTGGGCTGATTTTCACACTCTCTCCTGGCTACCTTTCATTTATTAGCCAGAAATAATAGAGGCTTATTTGAGCTTCATATTTCTCTGAACTCTGCTGCTTTCAGAGCTCAGCAGGAATTATCTTTGTTTTAATGACTTCAGCAAGTTATGTTAAACAAAGTCTAGGACACCAATTGCTTCTGTGGTCTCTTCTTTGGTTTTCCATACTTACGATCTGTTTTCACAAATGAAATAATTGCAGTTCAAACTTTTAAAAGTTACATTTAGTCTTTGCTCATGTAAACCGCTTTGAAATGAACATAAAACAATAAGATATACATTTCTTTGATGACTAAAATATAGACTTCTTTGAATAAGACGGACTGAAGCTGTTTCAAAATAGGGCTGCTTTCAGAAATATGATAAATCTCTGATTGATTCCAAGAAATTCACAAAATAAATTATTTGATGCAAACCCTTTGGTTTCCTTTAGGCTAATATGAACATGCTAGCAGTAATTACGATCAAAACGTTGTGAGCAATACAAAACAAGGACTGGAGGACATTAACTGGAAAATTGCGGAGCTACAAAGACAGATTTTGTTTAAGATGGCCCTATCAATGATATGTGATTTTAAATGGTGAGTTGCAGATTAGTTTTCTTTCCAAATGGTTTGAGAAAAGCATTTATTCTGTCTAGAGTAATTTCTGCAGATGTGTAGATTAAGAAGTAGGGATGAAATGCACAATACCTTTTTGCCCCCCCTAGCCAACATAACATTTCGGACCAAAATCCCTAAATATCCATTTTGCTTTTAACAAAAATTACACTGTTCTTGATGTAACTAAGGAAGATAAAATCATGAACAGTTCCAAATGATAGCAAGTTTTAACCCAAATGGTGTTTGTTATTAATAAATAAGTATATGATCTACAGTCAGCAGCTGTTAGACTACAATAACAGATTAAGTTTACTAATACATATTAGTTTTAAACTGTGGTAATAGTTTTGATTTTAAGCTACCCTAATTTGACTTTCCAAACAAATTACTCTAACTACGGTCTGGTACAGATCAGACAGTAAAATAACAAAATTGCCCCATAGAATGAAAATCCTTTAATGGACACTCCAAGTCTATATTGTAAAGAGTAGGAAAGTCACAAAGAATGCAGTTGGGGCAGTATACTTAGCTTCAAACCACAGCCAATCAATGTTCCAATGAAGGAAACTTTTTTTGCTTTTAAATGTCTCGTTTTACACCAGTAATAGATCCACTAACCTGCACCCAGAACCAGGACAAGAGCACAGAGACCCAGGGGTTGCCACTGTGGGAAGTCTTCTTAGCTATACACAGCGCCTTACCTGCAGGGATAAGAGACATATTCAAAAGGTTATATAGTTGGTTCTCAGTAAAAAAAAATCATCCATTAACAAACCTTGAATGTTCATAAGAAGCCAGATTGGTAAAATAAGGCCAAACCTGCTGCCAAGTTAGAAAAGGAATGACATAGTTGCAATGGAGTGTTTAACAATATTAACTTTAATAGACAGAAAATTACCACCACAATAATGAAGCCAAATGGGTACAAATTAAATACACTCCAAAGATAATGTGAATGCATAAATGACTATTTTGAATTGTAACCAGTGGTACAATGAAATTATTTCCCTGAACAATCTGTCCAAAAGAAAACAGACACGACATACATAACAGGAGAGTGCGGCTATGGGATCAGCCATGTATAAGCGCTCGTTTGCAGATGCAGATGTGGGGGATTACAATAGGTTAGGGTGGATGGTTGAGGGAAAAAAGGGACACCGATACCCTGCGCCTAACAGGGGACTAAGAGCTGCTAAGCGTGACTGCATAGTGTCATCCACTGCATAGAATATGTGCATTAGCAGTAGGGCTGGGTAGTCAAATTTCAAGAATTGATTCTGATTCTCAAGCGTTAGAATCGATCGAATCAATCTGATCAGATTCGATATTGACATTGGTCAGTGCTATTAATAATCATGTTTTTTTCTTTAACTGTTATCTTAATTATATGCCTGAAATTCAATGACTTAAAACTGGGTGAGTAACAGTTCACCATGGGAAACTGCATTACTTAAAATGGCTGTTAGGACTTTTCCTTCCTATTTCAGCTGTAAAAAAGTAAAAACTATTCTAAAAAATGAAATTTATTTTTGAACTTGCAAATTGATTCACTGCGATTTATACAAAAGTTTATTCAGAATCAATTTTTCAATTATTTCAACACAGCACTAGTTAGCAGTGAGTCCATGTGAGGGATCGGGGAGGGTGCAGGGGTAGAGTGTCGATCTACATAGCCATCCCAGGGAGTTTGAGATTTTCTGCCACCCAAGGCCGACATTTGGTGGCCAGATTAGATAACCGTAAATTGTTTTGGGTCCAGGATATATATATATATATATATATATATATATATATATATATATAGGTTTTCCTTAAAGACTCAGTGGTCTCCACGGCATTGAATCAGGGGCAGTTTCCCCCAGCCTGGGCGAAAAGCTTCCTCAAGTTTGATTTCATTTTATGTACGAGCCCCGAAATGTGAAGGGGGCATAATTTCAAATGAACATGTCTGTGGTTGGGAAGTGCAACTATGTTACAGTTTAAACAAGTTCAAACAAAATAAAAAAAAATAAAGGTACCTATTTTGAGTAAGGTTAATCATAACCTAACAGTCTGATTATAAACGGAAGTTCTAAAAACATCAACAAGCTAACTTTTGACATACTGGTCAACACTTGACATAAGGGCATTTTAAGGAATTTCAATTCTTGTCATTCACAATTTCACAATTATCGATTAGAAAAACATCAGACGTTCCAATGAGTCTTGATTTAAGCTGCGATATTGAAACGGTTTGGTCAGAATTCATCATAAACAACATGTAAGCCCAGAGCCCTCTTTGAATCTATGGTTCCAACTGGTCGTGGTGGTGTTGTTGTGTGGAAGCCCAAGCTGTCTCAAATAGGGTTTTGTAGACGTTGAGGGCGTGGTCAGTGTACTCCATGTGTTACACTGTGACCACATCCCAAGCCAACATGGCACTAATTGGATGGTGTGGAAGAGAATCGTTGCATAACGGATTTGCAATCAACCAATCTGCAGTAACTAGGTAATGTGATCACGTCACTATGGACCCAAAAACTCAGGGAATAGTTAAGCAACTGTGTTGAATGGATGAGGCCAAGCTTTAAGATGGTTCCAAAGGCAAATCGCGGTCAAACACCTGGGATGGCAAGGTGTAACTTAAAAGAGGCTGTAAATTTAATGTACAAGTTCCACAGCTTACATCAGTTCATATTTAGACTAGGAATGGCAAGCTTTAATAACCCTGACATTTAAACAGATTTCTGTAATTAACTCCAAGCCTGGTCTAAAAACAGAGAGCTTGAGTAGGCGGTGGAGACGTTGAGAGAGATAAACTGAGCCGATGAGTCACTTTATTTAATAACTCAGCGCCACTTGGTTTGCTGGAAGACAGTGCTCCTACATACTTCTCATACATCTGACAACTTTCTCTTAAGGCCATCATATTCGGACCTGAGGTGGCTGACTTCACTGAGAGCACACACAACTGACAGACAGAAATACACAGCTCCAATGTGTGTGTGGGGGTGGGGGGGCGGCTGTCGCAGGTAGAATGAAGTGGAGAGAAATCTGCGTTTAAATTTCACACGGATAAAGAAGCTGAATTAAATCAGTAAGACTTTTAAGTAAAATCAATGCAGCTGAGGTGGTGGTGGGGGAGTTGGGTTCGACAGTAAGAGGCAGGGCGGAGCTGAAGGAGGTGGAGATTAGCAAGTTGTGGGCAAGAAAGAGATGGAGATGTGTGGGAAGAAAACTCCAGAGTGTACGCGTTGGGAAACTGACACATCCATCAGTCAGTCCGCGTAGGACAGTGGCAAGGTTAAGCACCGAGCTGAGTGCATGAATGAGAACAAGAACACACACGAAAGCACAACCAGTGTGATCACAGTAACTGTTCCACAAATACCTCCTCCTCCACTTTTATGATTCCACAGTCACCAACTTCGAATTAAACCAATTAATCTGATTTAGGCTGACCCTTGGGTTGTTGGGGAATAGACTGGCCGCACTCACCAGCCGTTGCTCCTTTTGATCACTCTACAGACACACCTGAGCTTATAAAGTCATTTATCGCCTCTAAAGCACACACGCGAGCTTGACTACATGCAGACGGAAACAGGACAAATCAAATCAGCTTAAAAAAGAAGAAAAGAGAGGAGGAGGATGATGCTCGCAGTCATTAATGATGAAAAACAGCAGGCAGGATGGACTCACACAGAGAAGTAATGGAAATCACACAAGTGCTGCATTAGCTTGATATGCCAATGACTTTCAAAGAGACCGACTTTGTGTTTAAACTTTTAAATAGCGGTAAATCACACTTTCGTCAGAAATAAAACACTTCTCCTCACTGTCCAGAGATATCCGGATCCCTCTGTAGACTGATGCTTTTGTGTTAAACAGCTCTGTCATTGGCACTTTCACAAACTGACAAGCTTCTTATGTTAAAGCCTCCAAATGGCATCAGTGTAACAGAGATGTGACTGCAATTTCCAAAGCATTTGTTCCACCGCAGACCACGGTCGTATTACCCACCGAATAAGTCGTCCCTGGCCAGGGCAAACAGGATGCGGGAGGCTCCAATGAGATTGCTCATTGCAGCGGAGAGCGTGGAGGAATACACTCCGATGATGACGAGAGGACCCCAGATGTTGATGTCCCTCAGGAAACTGTAATCCCTCTGAAGAAGAACTCTGTAATGGTGTAGAGAATAAAGTACAGAGTTTAATCCCACCTGATCAGGCCATCACTTTGTGATCAATAAAACGTTCTTGTTAGAGGAACCAGAACAGACATGCTTTTAGCTTCAGGGAGCAAAAGCCTAATTAGTCAGCAAGGGGAGGCAGAACTTCAGCTGTTTTGAAAAAAAATTGAACTTTAAAAATTGCCCGTTACAAATAATAAAATATACTTGGACTAGGTCAGCATTAAATGTCATCTGAAGAAAGAACAAAACAAGGTTCATTAGTGAAACAGTATTTGACAGCTAGAGACTTTGGACCTATTTTGGTGAGGTAGATTACATTCAGGTTAAATTTAAAGAAAGAAAAAAAGTATCCTCAAGAAAAATAATTTTTACTTCTCTGAAACATATACCAGGAGATGTCTGGATATTCCGATTAATCTTCAAGTAACACTTTTAGTATTCTTTTCCAATAACATCAGGATAGAAAAATTAAAGCAAACTTTAATTTAGGACCATCCATCCATCCATGTCCCCAAATCCGAGGTCGGGTCGCAGGGGCAGCATCTTAAGCCGAGAGACCCAGACTTCCCTCTCCCCAGCTACTTGGCGAGGAATCCCGAGGCTTTCCCGGGACACCCGAGAGACATAGTCCCTCCAGCGAGTCCTGGGTCTTCCTCTGGGCCTCCTCCAGGTGGGACGTGCCTATCTCTAAAGGAGAACCCAGCCACCCCGCGGAGGAAACTCATTTCAGCCGCCTGTATCCGTGGTCTCGTTCTTTCTGTCACCACCCAGAGTTTGTGACCATAGATGAGGGTAGGAATGTAGATGGACCGATAAATAGAGAGCTTTGTCTTGCGGCTCAGCTCTCTCTACACCACGTCAGACCGGTAAAGTGCCCGATTTACTGTAGACGCCTTACCAATTCGTCTATCGATCTCCCGCTGCATTTTTCCATAATTCGTGAACAAGACCCCTGATACTTGAACTCCTCCACTTGAGGAAGGACCCCATCCCCAACCCGAAGAAGGCACCCTACCATTTTCCGGCACAAAACCATGGTCTCGGACTTGGAGGTGCTGATCCTCATAAATTTAGGACTGAAAATAAAATGTTAAAATGCTTAAACACATATGGTGACTAGTTGTTCCTCCTCAATTTTGCCACATTTTCTTAAATTACAACCACAAATGTAATTTATACATGTCTATGTGATAAATCAACGCAAAACAGTGCAAAAATAGTGAACATTCTAAGTGATTTTCAAAATCTAGTACAAATAATACAAATATGATACTGAATACCAATACAATATTGAATACGAATACATGTAACAATTCTGGGCTTACAATTTTCCCCACTTCACAATTATGGATGGCACTATCTTTTTCTATCACCTTCAACTGTAAATAAACAAGAAAGAATAAAAAACTTTTGTTGCAAGCCCCTGTATCTGGACTATATTTATTTGTGGTTTTGTGTTGATATCAATTCTAATATGAGAGTCAGTTCTTTCATTATTGTGCAGTAATTATGGGTGATTTATACCAAAACGTAAGGAACATTGTTATACCACTGCTAATGTTGGCTGGTTGATTCATTAAACTTCACCACAAAAGTAAACAAAAACTGCAAAAACAGACGTTAACTTAAAAAAAAAAGTTTCTGTCGAAAAAGGAGATTAGAAGCAGTTTAGCTGTAAAAATGATCAATTCCTGCTAACATCGAACACTGACCAAAAAAACAACGTATCCTAGTCCTACATAAAACAGCTTCTTTTTGTTACATAAGGATATTACAATAAATCGGACTGGATTTCATCTGAAACTGGATTGTTCTGGGGGCAAAATATGCTTGTCTCTACACGAAAAAGAATAAAATGGAGGTGATGATTACTCTGAGGATGTCTAATGAAGAGGTCCAGAAATACAAGGACCACCACAGCAAATATGTGAGCAGGAGATTGTGCTCGTTACATAGAGAGTACAAAAAATGTTTAAAAAAACACACAAAAGGATTCGTGTGTGATTATGGTCTGCCCCCCACCTCCTTTCAACACAACACAGCTAGGGAGATGAGAATTAAAGCACAGTCTTTCTGCCTCCCCAGATCCATCTCAATCTTTCTTTGTGGCTCAATTCTGTCTCTACCTCTCTCACACACACACACACATATCCAATCTACCTATTCCCCCTCTGCATCACCGCCATCTCCCTGATTCTGATGTTCAAGAGGTCTTTCTAGCTTTTCTGTCTCAGTCCTCCTCATTTTATTTCAACCCCGACCCGTGACCGCTCTCATTTTCTCCTCCTCCCTCTCCTAATTAATAATGTCATCACGTCTTTTTTCAGGTCCACTGATTTTAATACTTATTATTATGGCCCTATTAGGTATTGTTCACTCCATCCAAACGTCTGAGAACGTTATTATTTCATATGGAGTCCAAAAGGCAGTAAGTGCACTCAGTGGCATGAGACGTACACGCAGACACTATGACAAAGGACTTAGTGGGTGAATCATGTAAACCAAGGTCCCGCTGAGAAGCCACATTGCTGCACTTATCAGCTACCACTTTGTATTCTAGGGATGCAGAATATTCTCAGCATGTCATCAGTAAATACAATGACAGGTTTGTAGGAACATGATAAGGTCAAATTTTAATTAGTTGTTGGAGTTTCACATTTGTTATCCAAGCTTTTGAAAGTAGGGAGAAGTCGACAGTTCTGTCCAAAAAAAAAAAAAGCGGAGGTGCAGTTGGAAGCACTGTGGCCTCCATCTTAGTTTGTTCTGTAAATTTTTCAGCCATCACAAAGGACTGCTTCATGTAACGTTGTGGAAGCTATAGAGAGGTGGCCCAAGATATCAGTGAGTCAAATTTCAAAATGTTCTGCTCTAGCGTCCTGACATGCCATCGTCACAAGCACGTCACCAAAAAGCAAATATCACTTAAAGCCGACGGATACTACAAGATGGTAACAACAAAATGCCATATACACAATTTTTGCTGCCTAAGCACAATAAATTCAGCTTCTTGGTTGCTCCTCATATTTTTTACAGGGTTATTATTATTAATGAAAACACGGGAAAAAAAAAAAAAATTTGTTAACTGAAATAAAAAATAAGACTCAAACTAACCTATTAACTTAAGCTAACTATTGAGAAAATTTGCTTAGTTTTCGCTTTTGTCTCTCATGCAGTAGCATGAAGTCTAGAGGAATTATTGGTCTACACCACTCCCTACTCTACTGCATGCCTCTGCAGAAAGATCATCTCTTGTTGTGCTGCTGGTTGCACATATCGCTTTGATTAAAAACAACATAACGGGCAGGGTTTATCAAAATCCATTGACCTGTACCTCCTTCAAGGCAAACAAAAGAGGTATTTGGTTGCAAGCTGTCAGAAGAAGTGATTGGAACAAAGATTAAACATGCAACAATCTGTAGAATTAACTTTGTTTTAGTCTCATTCTCATTTGCCAGCACCGGCAGGTGACGGGATCTCATTAATCTGATCATTAGCCGACTTCAGAATGGACACGGACTCTTTTGACCAGGATGTAGCCACCATGCAGTGTGCAACAGTCTCAATTTTGGCACTAAAAACACGCCATATAGGCAAAGAGTGGGTTCTCTCTGGGCATAGTGGCTGCAGAGTCCCGAAAATATAGTCTGCATAAGTTGTCCTTACATCTGGGTGTGTGGTTCTTTGCTCATCTGTATTGTCCTGAGGTGGACTGGCAACCTTTATAGGGTGTACTCTGCCTCTTGCCCAAAGACAGGTACCAGGACGGAGGTGGCATGGAGTACTGATCCTAAGACACTTGTACTCCTCTAAATTGCCCAACGAGATTGACACTGCGCATGGTGCAGTGTGATATTCTCATGTTGTGAAAACATGTTTTATATCCTTGCAGGGTGTTAAGGTCAGAATTGGTACAAAAGCCTGTTCTTTTACTAGTAATAAAACAGTTTAGAACGCTTTGGAACTTAGATGTCAAAGTCCATGTAGCCTGAACCAACTAAATATCATAAATCACCACTTACCGCATAAGTTACCAGACAAGTATAACAAACCTCACCATGTTTGTAAAATGAAACACTAAAATATTTTTTTTTTTACTTTGTGTGTGTGTTTAGCAGAGAAGAGGGTCAAAACATATAGGCTGAATATTATGTTTGTTGATGTGGGACTGAAGCTAAATTAATCTGGATACCTTGACATTTTCTAAATGGCTCTCCAAAACAAAGAGGCAGCAAACTGGTTTACAGTGATGATAAATGGTATGAGCTTGTATGAGAGAGAAGGTGGGGAAGGAGGGTGATGTCAATACATGGGGTAGAAGCAGAATGCACAATATATTTTTATTTATTTTCCCCCTTTACAAGCTGTGTTTTCATTACCAAGAGAATAGTGCATGTATGCATATATATGACAGTGTGTGGGTGGTGGCTGTGTAGTTGTGCTAGTGACCGTAATTATTGATCAGATCATCCAGCTCAAATGAGCTCTGCTGTAGAAATAAAGAGAACAAAAGCAAAAGAGAGATTAAAGGAGCTTGTTTAGAATAGAAGAGGAAACACTGCTCAGTGACTAAAATGAGCCCACAGAGATTGTTTGGTCGATTGTTGTTCTCCCACTATCAAGCTCCAGCTTTCAGCTCATTTGTTTACCATTTTTATTCATGCCATCAATTGTGTATTCATGCGCATTCATATTTTAATCCATCACCCTGTGTGTTTGTGCGTCTGATAATTCACCTGCGCCTTTGTTGAACATTATGGATTAATTATGCGTGATTTCTCAAATGGGATGAAAAATTATGTGCTGACACCAAGGGTGGGATGCATATGTGTGTGTTTAGGTGTGAAAAATATAAACCAACTGAGAGTCACAAAAAATTCTTATGCAGATCTTGGAAGGAGAAGAATAATTAAAGATTATTGGGTCTAATGATCCTACAGAATGTCAGTATAGGCTCAAATGTGATCAGAGTCAAATACACAGAGGGTTATGGTAGATGGTTAACATTGCTCTCATAACCAATGCACCATTAAGTCAACATTAGTGTTCAAAGAATACATTAACAGTAAAATAGTCAATATTCTCTAAAATGTCAATTTTACTGGAGGTTTCTTTTCTTACTTTTTTAGTTATGCAAGAAACTCTTTATATTAGGATGTAAAGTGAGTTTAAAAAAGTAAATACACCTTATTAAAGGGACTATGTAAAGTTTGAACGTTTTGCGCTCTGAAGTGGCACCTCAGGCCAAACGTGTAACTGCAGTCTGAATGGGCTCACATGTGCTGTGCAAGAGCTCAGGAACAAGCAGAAACACTGACTGACTGAGTCAGTCCTGTCCTGGACAATTTACAGATTTGCAGAAATGACTTCAACTGAAGTAAGAAAAGTTAATGTTGTGTAAGTTTAGTTGGGGTCTGGGCTGGAGTTGTTCTTATCCCAAAAGCCGCTCTATTCTTATGCTCAGCTGAATCCATCCTTCAAAAAGATCCTTCAAAGCAGTATACGATGGAAATAATCAGAAAGCTTCAATCAAAAATGAAATTATGCGGAATCTGCCGTGTTGTTTCGTTCCCCACTGGACTTTTTTCAGAAACTTAATGAACAGATTATGAGAGGACCAAAACTAATTCCAAGACTCTCATTACGTCAGAACTCTGTTGGAATTAAGTGACTGATGTTTGATGTGAATGGCTTCCAGAAACTATCTCTAGACCCCTCACCCACCAGGACTTTTTTGGTTACAAAGAAAGTAGCCTTCCTGTGATTATAAACTTAAGAACTCAAAAAATCAAATTCTTCCGCTTTTAATCAAACCTCAAAATTATCACCTGTCAGAAGTACTTGAAAACTCAATGTTGTTAAAAACAAATCGCTTTAACTGACATAATTAAATATCAGATCTTTGTCAAGAAAGTATTTTCTAATCAATTATTTATTACTAAACATAATATACACGCTCTGCTTTTTTCTGAAACTTGGTTAGACGTAAATGCTAATATATCTACAATGCTAGAATCTACTCCTACAAACTACAACTTGTTAACCAAAAGCAGGAAGCAGACAAGGAGGCTGGTTAGGCACAATCTTCCAATATTCACTGAACTTTAAAAAGGTTTCTCTGGGCATATTTGACACTTTTGAATACCTAGCTACACAGAATAAAAAGCCGAATAAGTTATTATTGATAAATGTGTACAAACCTCCAAAACATAACTGAAATTTCTTTAATGATTTCAGCTACCCTTTCTCTGTAATATGTATTGAATATGACCAACTAATTATTGTGGGAGACTTCAACATTCACAGTGACAACCCCCAAGATAGATGAGCTAAAACATTAAATGATACTCTCCATAACTTTGGTCTAATCCAATCTGTCAAACAACCAACACACAAACAAGAAAACACTTTAGGCTTAATTATTAGCAAAGGTTTAAAAATCTTCAACATATCCGCAGGTGATATTGCATTATCTGACCATTTTTGCATTTTCTTTGAAAGCACAATCCTAGATAAGCCATCTAATCAAAGTGAGAATGTTGTAAAAAAACAAACAAAAAAAGTTTTCTCAGGGGCTGTTCAGCTGAAACCTTTAAACAAGTTTACTGTTTATTTATCTCCATCATCCAACACAAACTTAGTAAACAAAATAGATAACTTTCTAAAGTTTCAGACATTGTTGATATCATTGCGCCAACTAAAGTTAAAGTAGTCTCAGGTAGAAAAAAGTTTCCAAGGACTAGCAATCCACTGGTACGTAGTGAAAAAAGGGAGTGTCGCCGAGCTTAGAGAAAATGGAGGAAAACTCGACTTCAGGTTCACTATTAGATCTACAAAGACATGCTGAACAAATATAATTTAACTTGGAAAGATGCAAGGGAATAACTCTTTTCGGAATCATTTACAGAAACATTAATAAGAAAACTTTATTCGCAACAGTTGAAAGACCAACTAATCCCCCAGTGACAGAAACTCCTGAGCTACACTCCACCAAGGCCTGCAATGAATTTGTAGGTATTTCAATTAGAAGGTCAATCTGTACAAAAACACCAAATCAACCACCAGTGTCACCCAGTGTAATGTGAAATAATGTAAAGAAAATGTCTGAATAAAAAAAACTAAAAACAATCACACCTTGATGAAATCACTAAAAACAAAGCTCCTCCTCTTGCTGCATTGATATCTTACCCACAGATCTTCTAAAGAAAGTTTTCCCCGTCAATAAGTCTGATTTGATTCTAATAGTTAACACATCCTTCCTGTCTGGGATCTTGTCCCAGGCCATCAAAACAGCAGTTAATCAAACCCCTACTAAAGAAGAACAACACCACATCAATGCAGAACTACAGGTCAATCTCGAATCTCCCATTTATCAGCAAAATGATTTAAAAAGCTGTGTTTCAACAACTGAATACATTTCTAACAATGACCAACTCCTTTAATAATTTTCAGTCTGCTTTCCGTATTCACCAAAGCACTGACACTGCCCTCGTCAGTGTTTTCAAACACATCTGCATAAATATAGACAGTGCTGGTTCTGTTGGACCTCATTGCAGTATTTGACACTGTTTATCATAAATTACGACTGGAACAACTGGAGAGCTGGGTCGGACTCTGGTACAGTACTTAGCTGCTTCGAGTCTTACATCAAGAACTGGAATTTCTTTGTGTCAATAGGCAATTTCTCATCAGAACAAACAGAAATCATATGTGGGGTCCCCCAAGCCTCCATACTGGGGCCTCTTCTATTTAATATCTACATGCTCCCACTAACCCAGATCCTAACAGTCATCGTAAGTATTGACGTACTAAGTGGATTAGTTACTGTAACTATGCAGATGATACTCCGCTTTACATTACAAGGTCGCCAGAGGACTATTTTCCCATCCAAACTCTAGATTAATGCATTGAACAAATCAATAGCTGAATGTCCAACAACTTTTTCCAGCTGAACCGAAACAAAAGTGACGTAATTATTTTTGGACCAAAAGAGGAAAGGCCTAGAGTCAGCACACTGCATCCAGCACACAGCCACAGGGGGGGTGGCTGGGGGGCTCCAGCTGTCAATAGGTGAGAGGCGGGGTACACCCTGGATAGGTCGCCAAATTAAAAACAGCAATTATGTTTTTTCTTATTCCTAATTGCTGTTTTTACTTTCTATGCTTCTACATTAAGTTCTTGCTGTTTTAATTTCCATGGTTTTATCATGTTTGGTTTCTTTAGCACTGAATCATGCAAAGCATCCTGCATAACCTTGTGTTGAAAGTGAGCTACACAATTACAATTTCCTTCCCTTGCCTTGATGCCAAAAGCTACTCTCTTATGCTCAGCTGAATCAATCCTTCAAAAGTAACCCCTCGCTCCACAGCAGTTTATGATGGAGATAGCAAACGCTACTGAGTGTGTATGATGCTATTATGCATTAAGCTGCCCCTGGAAAGCACACGGTAAATATGCTTGTTCAACCTGAGCACTCACTATATAAGTGAATTTACAGGAATATAGAGGCAATAGTGGTAAAAAGACCAGGGCTCATTCTACTGACCAGAGCATTATTTGAGCATGTTTGAGGAAGAAATTTTATATTTGTATATATTTATTTGTACTTAAACTTATGTATAGTTCTTTTAATTCAAAAGGACAATTGAAAGTAATCTGCTGCTTACAAATGCATCAGTTACATGCAGTTCAGACTTCCAATAAAAATAAAAATAAACTGCAATTGGCCTTTAGTTTAAACTGAAATACTTACGAATGTCAGGGCCTTTTGGATTCACCAAAATAAATTTTTTTTAGGAAAGCCAGAGATTAGTTTAATTAATCTAAAAACATTTGGTTGAGGATTGATGAACTATGAATGAGGAGCTTCAAACAAGGTACCGCGGTATGGCAGTGAAGTCAAAATGTATACCTTTGGTTACATTTTATATTGTTTCTACCTTATACCTTTTAAATTGCCCACTACTAAATGGGAATGCAAAAAATCCAGTTACTTTAGCCCCGGACGTTAATAGTGTCCACTCCCGTAAACTCACATCTTTTTTGTGAGAGAGGAGCAGCTCACTTGCGAGGCCAACCCACCATGGAGTGAATACTCTAGACTTCCCCACGCCTTCACAAGGCCTCTAAGTGAACTGTGCTCTTGATTTAGAATTTTGCTCAGGTGAATCAAGCTTATATTTGACAGTTCAGTGTGTAGACAAAGGGCTAAACGTAATACTCTTTGATTGGCCCATCACAGTGCTTAGCCACAACGGTATCCAATTTGGCTTTCATTAACAGCTCTCTTTCCATTAAATAACATAAGAAGCAGAAAGTGATATTCTGGTGCACACTGGTTCACACCACATTGTTATACAGAAAGAAGAAGGGGTGGTGGCACTGGTAAAGGAGGTGAGCTGCTGCCAGTACTCTCAATTCATGGGCTAAGTTAATGCCTGTTCTTACAAATATAGCTAATTGAGCTGTCTGCAAATAAATTACACAGGTATTTGGTAACTTTATATTTTTCAGCAATAGCAATATGTGGACAGCTGTTGAGCTAACGTCAATGTCAGTACAGCCCATTTCAAATAAATAAAATTAAACAAGTTATCGCTGAAAAAAATTTGCATTTTTCTCTGGCTGTTTTTTGGCACGCCCACACATGTGAAAACATCCTGCGTCGGAGTGGTTGAAGTCGCCAGCAACAATAAAAGCAGCCTCAGGGTGTTTAGTCTGGTGTTTGCTAATAGCTGTATAAAGTTCTTTCATAGCCAGCCTTCAGTCATAAGCATCAGGGGGGAAACACTGCAGTGAGTAGGACAGAAGAGAGTTCTCTGGGGAAATAAGGTCTGCATTTGACCATTAAAAACTCCACATTAGGTGACCAGTGACTCTCAGTAGTGGTAGAGTTTGTGCGCCAAGCATTGTTATTATAAATGCACAAACCTCCACATCTGGTTTTGCCGGAGTTGTCTGCTATTCTGTTGGCTCAGTGTTTGTGGCGTTCTGCTAACTCAATAGCATTGTCCGGGAAGGTGTTATTTTACCATGTTTTGGTGAAAATCATGACAATTGAGTCCATAATCTGTCTGTTTTTGGTGATGGAGAGAAATATTCAACAATATTGTTGCCAGAAAATGAATATTGGCGAGGAAGATGCTGGGTAGAGGTAGCAGGTGTGGTGTTGGCTTTAGAATAGCTTAGATAATATTTATTAATTTTATTGTGTACATTTTTATGTTACCTGAAACATTTTTTGTGAAAAATTACATTAAAATTTTGATTTCGAGTTGTATTACACAAAAACCATTTTTTATGCTTTTCCCTGACTATACGGAAAATGAACAGAACCTTGAAATGAAACCAAGGTAATTTTTTTTTTATGTGTACAACCCATCACAGTGTGAATGATTGCTTTACCTATCTCATTGCTAAAATACTTCTGTAAACTGATGATTAGCCACGTACATTTAAATCTGGTAACAGTAAATATGGAACTGAAGTGCCAGGTGATATGTTGAAGATAAATCTGAAAAGAAATCTGAATGAAGCTGGGCGAGAGTAAAGTAAACATCAGGCTAAAGGTGTCTTCTGTATCAAAGAAAGTGACAATAAAGAGCTTTGTATCGTGATCTATAGTTCGTTATAAAAGAAGAGAAACGTAAGAAATTCAATTTCTTCCACAAGTTTACGCTACTATTTACACTGTAAGATAACTTTGCTAATAGCTTGGTGTAATTAAAAAGTTGGTCCATTTCAATGGATTGCTTCATTATATTAGGTTATGAAGAAATCATTAAGAGCTCATTCCTTTACCCTAGCAAGTAAAACAGCACATTAAAGAAAACCCTTGAAATGTTCAACCTTGGTCATATCTCAACTAATCCACTGGTGTAAAATATTGTATTGTGCAACAGTCTTCACAATGGGTCATGTATAGAGCTAGAAAATTATACAGAGCAACCACTGCATTTATTTAAAGCAGCAATTAAAAAGTAAATGTTGATCATAGTCTAAAGGGTGAGAGAAATTACAGCACTCTATAAGGAGAGGAAACAAACAACTGACTATTAGCAAGGATGAGGGTAAGTTTATTTTTCATTTCTAGGACGGGTCAAGATCAACAAGCACAAAATAAATATTTTAGTAAATGCTTCCATTTCCTAAATGGCCACTTGTAAAATAGCCCTCTCACATCTAATGTACAATCTCTTTTAGAAACTTTAAGGCTAAAGACCAAGGTGAAAGGACCTCTGTTACATTTTTTGTGTGAATATGTTTAATCAGATTTCCTATAAAGAATAGTCTGAATAAAAGTGTCAGGTTCGTACAAGTGCAGTGTAATCATAACCATTGTTGAAGTCAAGTGTGTGATATAAAAGCATACTACCTCGGATGAAAGACATGAAAAGGAGGGAATATTTTTCACTATATGCCAGTAGCAAAGAACAATAAAGATCCCGTTTTGCAAGGAAAGGCAGAATAAAAACCCTTGGAGCACAGTTGGAAACAAAAAACCAGAGAAGAAACTGCCTGAACACACGGATTTTTATTCACAGAAGGCCAATGTTACTTTACAGTCCCTGCATTTGGAACCTGTTTTCTTGGAATGAGCTTCTCAGAGACACCTGAATTGACTCCATAGCAAAAAAATGCACAGACAGAGAGCAAGACTCTTCACCGGTGGGATTTAACATTGGTCTTTAGACCCAATTCCCCTTGACCTTGCAGGTACTGTCAGAGTGTAGCCAAAGCTCGCTGGGGATAAGGATGATGCACAGAGACGGAAGAAGTAGCAGCTGAGGGAAAGGGCAAAAAAAGAAAGCAAAAACACAGAGTGAGGGATGGGATTGATGAGACAAGAGAGGGAGCGAGGAGAGGAGGGGCAGAGTTAAGCGCCCTCAAGAGAGTAGACTGTGGTTAAGGATTATTAAATTGGATCAATAACTAACAAGGCCTCTGTGTGCACAAAAACACACAAACACACACACTCATACATACAAAACCTCCCCCTTTTTTTCCCCCTCTATCATTCCATCCTTAGTCCCTAACCTTCTCTTCCCTCATAAAACTGGAGATGTAAGTCTAATCATTTTATTGGTTTATCTTTCTCCTTTATCCTAGAACATGTTTAGAACATCTTTCCTTGATATTCAAATCTCATATTACTGCTTTCCATTTAGTCATCTTCAGTTTCCGACCTCTCCTTTTTGTCATTTCTGGATACACATTTTCCAGAAAAGCTGTTTGTATGAACCCAATGTTTGTGATTAATGTATATAACAAAGATGTGATACAAAGAGGAACAGAAGGCTGCATTTCATGTCCTGCTTCTGTATACCTGAACAATACAACCCCATAAGTAACAGCTGTACACTTTGAAAAATCATTGAACTCAGACAGTTACAACACACACTCCGTACATCGATTGTAGATTACACAAAATGACTAATCCTCCGCCTGGTTCAGAGTCAAACATCTCAAGTAAGGATGCTTTGATCAAGGCATTTTCAATGCCAATCATTGAACATTAAGTATTTTTTTCTAAAAGAGTCTAAATGCAATTCCTACATTTATTACCAGTGTAAGCTGCACATTTTATATAAATTCAATAAGGAAGTCAAAATAAAAATAAAAATCACATGAACCTCTCAATAGCCGCTGTTTTCAAGTGTTGGTTTGTTTGTAAAATGGCTAGGGACATTAATCATAAACTTACGTGTGGTTTGAAGATTGCTAGGGAGAATAATACAGGGTTCTTAGGGGTGCTTGAAATTTACTCAATATTTACTAAATATTACCACAAAAATATAGTGAATGCGATCCCATGAAAGTGGAAGAGCAGCATTGTGTACACCAGCATATATATATATATATATATATATATATATATATATATATATATATATATATACACTACCGTTCAAAAGTTTGGGGTCACCCAAACAATTTTGTGTTTTCCATGAAAAGTCACACTTATTCACCACCATACGTTGTGAAATGAATAAAAAATAGAGTCAAGACATTGACAAGGTTAGAAATAATTATTTTTATTTGAAATAAGATTGTTTTTACATCAAACTTTGCTTTCATCAAAGAATCCTCCATTTGCAGCAATTACAGCATTGCAGACCTTTGGCATTCTAGCTGTTAATTTGTTGAGGTAATCTGGAGAAATTGCACCCCACGCTTCTAGAAGCAGCTCCCACAATTTGGATTGGTTGGATGGGCACTTCTTGCGTACCATACGGTCAAGCTGCTCCCACAACAGCTCAACGGGGTTCAAATCTGGTGACTGCGCTGGCCACTCCATTACCGATAGAATACCAGCTGCCTGCTTCTTCTCTAAATAGTTCTTGCACAATTTCGAGGTGTGTTTTGGGTCATTGTCCTGTTGTAGGATGAAATTGGCTCCAATCAAGCGCTGTCCACTGGGTATGGCATGGCGTTGCAAAATGGAGTGATAGCCTTCCTTATTCAGAATCCCTTTTACCCTGTACAAATCTCCCACCTTACCAGCACCAAAGCAACCCCAGACCATCACATTACCTCCACCATGCTTAACAGATGGCGTCAGGCATTCTTCCAGCATCTTTTCAGTTGTTCTGCGTCTCACAAACGTTCTTCTTTGTGATCCAAACACCTCAAACTTGGATTCATCCGTCCACAGCACTTTTTTCCAGTCTTCCTCTGTCCAATGTCTGTGTTCTTTTGCCCATCTTAATCTTTTTCTTTTATTGGCCAGTCTCAGATATGGCTTTTTCTTTGCCACTCTGCCCTGAAGCCCAGAATCCCGCAGCCGCCTCTTCACTGTAGATGTTGACACTGGTGTTTTGCGGGTACTATTTAATGAAGATGCCAGTTGGGGACCTGTGAGGCGTCTGTTTCTCAAACTAGAGACTCTAATGTACTTATCTCTTTTGCTCAGTTGTGCAACGCGGCCTCCCACTTCTTTTTCTACTCTCTGGTTAGAGCCTGTTTGTGCTGTCCTCTGAAGGGAGTAGTACACACCGTTGTAGGAAATCTTCAATTTCTTAGCAATTTCTCGCATGGAATAGCCTTCATTTCTAAGAACAAGAATAGACTGTCGAGTTTCAGATGAAAGTTCTCTTTTTCTGGCCATTTTGAGCGTTTAATTGACCCCACAAATGTGATGCTCCAGAAACTCAATCTGCTCAAAGGAAGGTCAGTTTTGTAGCTTCTGTACCGAGCTAAACTGTTTTCAGATGTGTGAACATGATTGCACAAGGGTTTTCTAATCATCAATTAGCCTTCTGAGCCAATGAGCAAACACATTGTACCATTAGAACACTGGAGTGATAGTTGCTGGAAATGGGCCTCTATACACCTATGTAGATATTGCACCAAAAACCAGACATTTGCAGCTAGAATAGTCATTTACCACATTAGCAATGTATAGCGTGTGTTTCTTTAAAGTTAAGACTAGTTTAAAGTTATCTTATTGAAAAGTACAGTGCTTTTCCTTCAAAAATAAGGACATTTCAATGTGACCCCAAACTTTTGAACGGTAGTATATATATATATATATATATATATATATATATATCCTACTGGAAATGCGTTAAAATAAAATACTGTACCAAGTTAGAGTTTTTATTTTTGACTGAAATATTAAACTGAAGTTGACCTTTAATTCTGAGGACAACAATATCAGTAATACTTATTAATGAAATTAGTCTTATTAAAAAGTTAAGTGGATTAACTTGCTATAAATATATTTCAGTTTGATAATTTTCAACAACAAAGTCAAAATATCGGATTGGAACTTGAAATTGGATCGGATTTGAGGTTAGAAGATCGGATCAGGAACAGAGGCCTAAAATGCTGATCGGGACATCCCTAGCCAATACTGCACCCGTTTTTGGCTGAGTCCTTTTTCATCAACATCTGCAAAGAATGCAGCAGCATCCGCACAGAAAGAAACATTACTGTATAAGACAGTGGAATACCAGGCAGTTTGGATACTCATTATAAGGAAATTGTGTTGGAGCATAACTGGATATTAGATCTAGGCTGGTAAGAAATCTGCAGCAGGGTTTTAAAAGTGGTGGGGACAAAGCTATTAAGTATAAATATTGTAGAGGACATGTGCCTGGCTAAAATGGAAATTTCTCTAATGTTGCAAAGTATGAAATCCCCAACAAACTGAAGCGTGTGTGAAGTACTCTTTAGTTTTCTTTTCCATTGTTGTATAAATGATGGTGAAACACTGGCAATTTCCCCATCAGTAAAAAATAACCTCAGCTGATGGTTTCAATGCTCTGTATATATTTTTTTTTCCTTTTTTTTAACGTGTCCTGTCTAGCAGTATGCTACTCAGAATTGGTGTCTGAGTACCAAGTACAAGCCCAACAGTTTTACTTTCCCAAGCAGAGTATTACAGCTTCGCTGTAGTACGGCACTTGATGTATATGTATGAAAAATCTTTATTAGTGATTACTGTGGGTTCAATTTCCTGACGTCATGGACACTAAACTGAGACAAGAAGGGAGAAAGGAAGAAGGTGAAGAAAAGAAACCGGACCAGCAGAGGTGCGAACCGGCGACACAAGACAGGGAGGCAAACAAAAAACACATGAAAACATCCCAGTCCTCCACCTCTGCCGGACAGCAGAGAAACAGTAATACAAAACAAAAACAACAAACTGTACAGAACCAAACCAATAGTTCGGATCTAGTAGAATAAACTAAGAATTACACATTCACTACACACAAGCATTGATTAATGAACATAATACAAATGTTTCTGGTAAGCTCCTGTGAACAACTAACTAATGATGATAACCTCAGCTTAAGATATGTCCGTCCTCACCAATGTCCCCACACCTATGTGTGCGAGCATGCAGGTCTGAAAAAGGTTTCCCCATGCAAGTGATTGATAGCTGGTGTAAGGAACCGTCAATCCGTCCTACAGGAATCGGCACAGACATGGAGGAGGCAAGAGATGTATGCATCCAGGGTCCCATAGAGTGCAGAGGCCACAGGCGGATCAGCGCAGGGTCGATCACCCGCCAAGAGGGGAACACCCACCAGCCGCAATGCTGGGGCCCGAGAGATCGCAGTGACGAGCCCACGGGCTCCGCCGGTAACCGGCTACGCCAGGGCGGGCCCGGATCAGGAACCGGAGGCCACGGGGACCAGGGGCACCCCGCCCCCCAGCGGGGCCCCAACCAGGGACCAGCCGACAAGGGCCCCCCGCCGCCGCCGCAGGCAAGGAGGATCCGCAGCCAACCGACGGACAACACACGCCGCCGCCACCCCGGACCAATACCCACCGCCAACAACCCGGCCCGCCTCCACACACCCACACGCCAGGGAGCCACAGCAAGAGCCACAGCGGATGTACGCCCTCCCCAGGCCGCGCCCAGCCGGCACCTGGACATCCAGATCTTCCAGCTCCCGGGTCCAGATCCCGCCCCACGTAGGGCGCCAAGATCAGGGGCCCAGCCAATGCCGGACAGCCCCACCAGGTGAACAGACCAGCCAGCAGAAGTCCTGGAACCGGCAGGAGGACTGGGCGCCAGGCACGGTCCCCACCGATCCACCGGACGGCACCAACCTGTTCTACAACCCCGGCACCCCCAGAAGAGGTGCCCCAGTCAATCCAAGGAGGACGTCGGCCCGAAACAGCGGCCGCCCGACACACCGGACCACCCAGGACCCGCCCGACATGCACCAGGACCGAGCCGGGCCGCAACCGGGACCCCCGGCCCCAGGCATCGAGAGCCATCATCAACCAGCGGGCAGGAGCAACCATCACCGACGGGGAGTGACGGGGAGGGAAGAAGATGCATCAGGCCAGAGAGCAGCCAAACACCCAACCTGACAGGTAGACATAGACAGACAGAGACACTCATACGTACCCTCCCTCTCATGCGTACACATTCTTACAAATACAGGACATACGAAAAAAGGACGCTATACACTCATTCATACCCCCCATACGTACACTATACTCCATACTCCCAGGCCCAGGGACAGACGCCCCAATAGAGAACCCTGCCCCTGGACCCAGGAGACAGACCCCTTTGCCCACCAGGACGTGGACAAGCAGACCGCCAAGGCCCCCACACCGGCAAGAGCAGCCCACCAGCCCAGGACCCCGACCAGACGGCGTGATGTTCTATCCGGGCTCCGACCCCTGATGGTCCAACGAACAGGGGTGTGGAAAGACCCCCCAGCCTCTCTCCCCCAGCTCAATGTGGTGTTGTTGCGTGTTGTTCTAATGTGCACTTAAAACAGAGGGGGGGGGACATGGGAATATGAGCACAATGCTCTGTATATTAAAAGATCTGTGAAACTGCTGGGAATGGAGCCCATTGATCGCTTGATCAATGAGAAATCTGTCCACTGTGACGTTAGGTTAAGTAATGACACTGGGCAAACTTCCAAGCATGAAATTGTCTTTAGTAAAGAAAACTGTGTTCACATCAGATAACATATCCCACGGGTGATAGTCAACATTATCCAGCCTGGGTAGCATAGCAAAGCTCTGAAGTTGACAAAACCTTCTATCATACATAACAGCAATGGGTTGGTCAACCAAATAAATAAAAACTTTTACCCTTTTAATGTTTGTTTTTTTCTTTTTTGGCCTTGTTATGCACAGTTCCTCTATTGGAGTTTACCGGAACTTCACAGTATGCGCATTTCACCAGTTTACCAGGCTTGCCTGACCCGACAAGGCCATTTTTGGGGGCCATTTCAGTCACCAAACATATACCTGCCTCAAAGTATGTACTCGGAAATAGCCCGGGAGAGTCGCTTGTTGTAAACTATGGTTGTGTCATGCCGATTGAAGAGGGAAATGATAGCAGTCGTAGTCAAACAACCTGCTTTGTAAAATTGGAAGAGCTGCTAACAAGGCACTTTATAACATCGTATCAAACAAACACTGGATCCATTCTTGCCTCCTCATACTGACCTCCTGTTTTTCTCGGTTATGGTGACTGAGAGAACTGGGCCAACAGATTTACTCCGTCAGATTTCCCCCCAGAAATATACGAGATCTCATCTAGTGGACATGTGACTATTGATGTCCATTTAGTTCTGAAGTGAAATGCTTCACCCTTATAGCTTTTAGAGTTAGCTTGATGAACTGATATTTCACTACCAATACAAGAAATACCCTAGCAACTATTTTTTTTAAATGGTGATCAAACTGCTATCTTTTTTTTTTCTTTTAAGATGGCTTTGAATTATAGATGCGTTCAGCAACACTGGTCAACACGTTCCACGAAACTATGGATGGTGAGATTACAACAGATTTTAGTAGGTACGTGCAGTCAGATAATAATTTAAGAATACCTGTATGGGGACCCTGAGCCAATATTTAAGACTGGATCAGCACATGCCTAATCCAAATCAAGTCACTTTCATTGGTTTTGATATTTAAATGTATAGAGGAGGATTTTGACGAATTTCAGAAAAGAACCACCCTCTCCACTTTTTGAAGAAAACCCCCCACAACAAATCTTCCCATGAAAGTCACCATATAGATTTAGATAACTTATTCTAGCAGTAATCTGAAATGCATTTCTCCAAATAACATGCCAAACTTACCACAGGGAATTTAGTTGGATATTCGACACATGCATTTCATTACAGTGGAAACCACATCCAACGTCTCCCTCAGAACTGCGCTTATGGAACGGATAAAACTCAGCCGAAGGCTCGCTGCCGAAGGCTGTGGTTTCGGTTAGGGACAGTCGCTAAATTTCCACACATCACAGAAAATAAATCAATACTAGGGCTATCACAATCTCGATTTTGTATTGAAATCAATTAAAATTACATAACGACCATAGACTGTTAAAAAGAATAGACAGCGCTTCCTCACTCCTCCCCGTTTACCAGAATGACACACTTTCATGGGGGAATTCATGGCGGATTCACAGACTCCTCCTCCCCAGCTCTGACGAAGCATGTTCCTAAAAATGCCTTAGGGGCGGGATCTTCACTGTAGACTCTGTCCTCGCGGGGCGTGTATGGGCATGTAGTTTGGTCGTAATCACGCCCATTCTGCTCCCGCGTCTTTAGCTCTGATGCTAAACTTGGCTCGGCCCCTTCATTAATTATACAAGATTTCAAAAAAATTATCTTACGAAAAACCAGCCTGGTGCCCTGGTTTTTTATGAGCCCAGCGTTATCTCAGGAAGAATACGTAGCCATAGAAAGTTTTAAAAAACTGGGCACCAGGCATTAAAGTTGTTTTTAACGTGTCTAAAGTCCAATGCTTTTCAATGGGGGGCTAGCGGCCAAATGGAGGTCCTACAGCAATGGAGGAGCAATGGCGGCCTCCATGGTATGCGGTCACAAAGCAGAGCAGCCAGCGGCCATTGGTTATGACCTTGCTCATCGAAATCCACAAGAGGATCGCGATCACCTCCTCCTCCTATGTTTACTCTGCATCCCACTCATACTCTGTGGCCACATTTAACAGGCGACCTTCTATTTACTCAGATTTCCTCATCTGAAGGAACCACACATTGAATTTGTCCTAACAAGTAACTCTCAGTAGTTCTCCTACAACTCACAACAACACGTGGTAATATTTTAACTGGCTATATCACATCCCCCGTGTTACTAATCATTTGATATTTGAAGAGTAACTGAACCCAATGAAAAAGTAAGTCTACCAAAGTGGGCAGGACCAGGAGACACGAAGGGGCATAGCCAAATGTGGAGGATGAGCACTAGGGGGGATGCGGGTGTGTGGTCTGGAAGACAGTCACAAATGAACTATGACATATGGCCGCCGAGCTCCGTAAAGCTCTATTTAACTACGGTAAAGGGAGAAATGAGGTCTCTTCTCCAACGACATATCAGTTCAGGGCACTGAGTCAGCGCTGCCTGAAGCCAGCAGCACGTATAGTAGCAAACAAGCAAAGAGAACCTACCACTAGCATCGATGCTATGTAGCTTTGGCGGGAACTACCTCAAATTTTGTTTCCTTAATTACGGTGTGTTTAAACATATAGGTTATAACTTATGGCTTTAAACTGCTTTGACGATGTGGTCATCCAAAGTGCGATATACGGATTTCCTCTGTTTCTCTTGACATGCTTCTGTGTGCGCATGTAGCACACAAGACAGGGCGGGTGTGTCAGAGAGAGAGGGTGTCTCCGTGAGACCGTGACGTTTTTAGAACAAAAAAATTTGGAATTTGACAAGTTTACACGAAAATTTAACAAAATGCCCTAAAACTGAAAGTTTGTATTGGTAAAGACCCAGTTATATAGTTTATGAGCAAAAAAAAGTTTTGGAGGGTTTAGTTACATTTTAAACAAGTATGTTACATTTTTATTGTAAATAAAATTATTTCAATTTGACCATTAATGCCTAATGTGATATTTTACACAAGAATAATAAAAATTGTATCACTTTTATCTTGTAAAATAAGATAACTATACAAAATTTAATTTATAAAACCAATAATCGTAGACTTGTCTAAAAATGACATAGGGCTCTGTACTGTAAAAAAAAACAACAAAAACCTAGGATAAAATGTTGGCACTGAAATCAAAAATCAAATGTAATTCAGGATTTGTAGAATCGTGACGCCTCTAACCAACACCTATGTGATCTCCTGAGAAGGTAACCCCAAACTTTACCCTACCTTCCAAGTAGAAACTTTGTAACGGAGGAACAAGTGGGGAGCCCGACCACGATATACGAGACTCATGTGTCCATTAGTATTATGGAAAAAAAATAGCTTCTCCTTAAACAAAGATGAAACTGAGTCTTTCAGGCATTTTTGATATCTATTACAGCATATTTGACAACATGAAAGACAGAATGCACCCAAAACAGTGCCATCACTCAAGTCCTCCGCAACCCTTCTATTCCTAAGATTATATAGCATTTAGCAGTCAAATGGTCAGCGTCTCATGGGCTCAGTTCCCATGCCCGCTTGTTGAGATCTAATCAACATTAGTTTTGACTAGAGTCACAGTCTAGCATATTTTTGTTCTGTCAAAGTTTCTACTTCTTACAAGACTGGGGCATTTTGCTGAGATAGCATGAAAGCAAAGTGTACAGAAATCTCACAAGGTGAGAACATCTCCCGAATCAGCTACTGCAGGTTGGAGGCTGAGAGGAAAAAGTAACAAACGTTTCCACAACTTTTACACCTACAGTCCCTTGATCTCCCCGTTGCCATGCTACTCCACTTGCTGAGGTCACGTTGGGTGACATTTCCCGCACAGTTTGTCTCAATCGTTGTGGTCAGAGGGAATGTAATGTAAAAGGTTTTTCTGGCAGAAAAATTTCTATACAGACATTTACCATTTACTGGCTGTTTTTTAATATCTCTGTATCACATGGCCCATTAATAATAATGAGCCTATATTCACGACCAATGTGTATTTCTATCTTGTGTGAATGTGTGTATGTCCTTTGGAAGGAGAAGGAATTGGCCATGTGATGTTTCTTTGGTAGTGATAGAGATGCAGTGTAGGATTGTGGGGTATTTAAGCATTAAAGCAATATCAGAAAGGGAATTGAAATATGTATAATACCAGTAAACATCTGTTACCAGCCATTGCTGTTAATATTTGATACAAGCATTGGCCCAAAATTAGGTGAATCCCTACTTCAATATCTTAATTTAACTATCAATATTTAGCGCCAAAGCATTGATTGTTGATGGAGACAAAAAAAGCATTTGTACAGCCTGATAATCCAGTCCAGCACTCATCTCTCCTTCTGGCTCCATACCGTTGTAAATTCTCTTTCCATCAGTCACAACTTTTTATTCCAAAAGAACAAAGTAGTGGAATACTTGGCATTGTTAAAGACCCTTATTCAAAAGTGAAAATAATCACTGCAAGAGATAACCAAAGCAGAGAGTAAGGTTGGTGGATGAATGTGTGAATGATGGACAAGGAGACGATTGAGGTAGGAAAGTGGAAGCTAAATCACAGAGGAAGGACAATAATGAGGAGAAAACACAGAATGGATGCTGGACTTGTTGCTTTTTAGGAACTATCCTGGCAAGAAGCACAACCCTGGAATGAGGAGAGGATGGAGTGGAGCCAAAAGAGGTCCTGGCTCGATTACTATGGCTGTGTAAAAAAAACCAAACTGTTTTACCTATCATGAAAAAAGGAAAAAAAAATATCTACACCCCCACAGAGACTTAATCAAAATTGTAATAACTTTTCTGCATCAGTAGGTGGCAGAAACAACATGAACATTTAAAAGAAAAGATCTCAAGTATTCAGTGCTGGGCTTAAGATTGAAAAGATTCTTCCAGAACAATTATAACTTCACTTTTTTATAAAGAAAACATATCAAATGGAACTGGATATTTTTATGGTCTGGACAGGGCTAGAGTAAGTAGTGTGCAAAAAGAAAATAAGATTATTATCTTCTGGAAGAGGTTCAAGAGGAATGAGCTGAAGAGCAGAAAGAGTAAAAAACTGGTAAAAGTACATAACTGAAGAGTAACCCAAGCTTAGAGAAAAAGAGAACAACAGTGAGTATGATTGCATGCAGCAAGAGAAAGTCGAATTATTACCTTAGTCCGACTGAAATCAGACTATTGAAATGCATGTATAAACCTTAGTCCAGCTTGAATCGAACCTAACTGAAGTTTCAGAAGCTCGACTAACCTACCCAGATAATGTGATTGGAAATCAGACTTCTCTTCAACCAACCTGCCCACCTGTTCTCGCCCATCTCCTCAGGAAGTTAGGAGATGCAGAAGGGCAACTCAGCAAAAAAAACAAAAAACAGTATTAATATAAGAAGAATATGGCTGCTAATACAAACAAATGGCTGATCAGTGCATGTTTGGGCTAAAGAAAAGACGGTGGAGTGTGATTGTTATTACACTGTAAATGCAATCATGGTATTTAATTAAAAATAGTAAATTGACCTTAATCAGTTTTTATCAACCTGCTATTAACACTCGCTTTTAGTAAGTTACTTCTACTTTGAGGTTGAAAAATCTTACCAGCTCAGTCTACTTGAGCTGGATTCATTTAGAAAAAGTAAGTTTATGAAACTGTGGGCATGCGCAGATCAATCAATCATCCCCAACCAATCAAGCTGCTTCGTAAGGCGGGTCTTGGCGTGGCTGGATTCGTAATTTTGCAAACGGTACATGTCACATCATGCCCACAACTGACCGACCAGATCAAGTTGGATATCATTGAGCTGGACCTAAACATCGCTTCAACGGCATTTGTGATTATCATCAGCATAACAGCGATTCTTGTGCTTGGCACGGTGAGTAAATATTTTAATTTACCCTTGTGCAGACGGTTTTGTTTCTGTAAGTCAGCGCCAGTGTTTTGTGCCTGCTAGTAAAATGATGTGTGTAGTAATGTCGGCTAACGCTACCTAACTATATTATGGACATGACGCGGCTATATTTTGATAAAACTTGGTCAATACTTTATTTGTTCAATCCATAACTTCCTCAGTGTTGAAAATAGGTAACTTTCAAGACTTTTGTCACATTAAAATTGAGGAAAAACTTTAGTGTTGTAGTAACATTAACAGTCGCTGGCGTGCTCGTCACGCGCCTGCGCCAACCTGCCATGCCAGTAACATGTGTCGTCATACTGACTAGCAGCCAGCATGATGATGACAGACTGATCCCAGCGGTTTGTGACTTTCCTGAGATTTATAACTGTTGTTTGTAAGCTCAGGCAGAATATCAGAACAAGTCTGGATGTATCATTTTATTTTAAAGAGTAACTGACCCCCCCTCCCAGAGTATAACCCTGCCCACATTTATTTTTGAAAAACTGCTCAAAAGGAGGCGTTGCCTGGCGGACCAGGACTATGTTCTAGTCTAAGATTATAACTAACATAGCCTATCGGACACTTACTCTGAACAGTTTCTCTGGCAACTAAAGTTGCCCAGGCCAGGCCAAGGAACTCCAGTGGGCCGAGGGTTTGACGCGTTCTGGTCAGGCTGGTTGTTTCCACGTTCAAATGCTGCGGCAGCTTCCCGCAAAAGATCACTAACAGATTTCGCCATATCACGTCGTCTCAATTACAATATGATCATCACATTTAAATAAAAAAATTTCACACATTCAACTCATGCATACGGGACTTCGACGACTTCGCTTTACAGAAATAAAAGAGGAATTAAAATGAAAACTACAAATTTACAATTTGAATTTGAGTTGTCATTATTATTGCGTGAGCCTTAATAAAGAGCATTGTAAAACTATTTGTAGTTTCTTTTTCCCGTTTGGCTTTTCATTTTAATATCGGCTGTGTTGCCTCGAGACTGTAGTGAAAATGAAATGTGAAATCACTAATTGCAATTTATTTTTCAATTTGACAGGGATGATGCACTGTCACCGTGAGAAGGAAATCATTTCATTTCATTCTCAATTTTGTCACACATTTTGCATACAGTTTTCTGTAATGAAATCGTTAATCTGGTTTTAATTTTTATTTTAGTCATTTAATTTATTTAAATTTGGCAGAAAATGTTTTCCATAGATCTTAAACATATTCTTAAATTTGTAATCTTACAGTCTGCATGAATATAAAACTATACCTGCGTTGACATAGATATAATTCTATCTGCTCAATATACAATATACATTTTGTACAGTGATTGATGCATTTTGTAGGTTGAAAAGTCAGTGTCACTCTTTGAGAATTTATAGACCTTTTTGTATCTCCATAGCTTTACTTTAACCATCCCAAATATATTTTGTTTGCTTTATGGTAACAATCCAGTGTGAAAACATATTTAAAACCATATTCTCTGATAACATTACAACACTAAAAATGAATGTTTTAGACAATTCATAAATTGCAATGCTGAAGAATGTGTGTCTTTGTAGGATACAGAGAGAGACGAGGCCCTAGAATGCATCACTGTTGATGTGCTGACAGTTGTCAGTGAAGATAGTCCTCACGAGGGTCAAAGCTCAGTGGACCTCCAGCCCATCTCCACTGCCATCATTCTGGAGGGAGGTATATTGTCATGGATCATATTAAAAACTTGCCTCAGGCAGTTTGTCTGTTGTTTGGTCTCACACATGCATTGCATTTGGATTACCCAAAATGCATGGCAAATACACTCAACTTCATTCAGACTGTGATGCTTGGACTGGAAAAGAAAAACCTCCCACCAAAACTGTTAACTCTGAAGAACAGTATTCTGGGTTAGAACGGTAAAGAGCCGTTGGCTGTCAGATAGCAATTTGTAGGCTTTGCAGCCATTAATGTTCTCCTCTTATCAGAGAAAGTTTGATGCTTTCATGCAACTGTTCTCGTTTATTTACGTTCTCAATGGAAAAAAAAGAATATTCCATTAAAGTCTGTACCATGTTATGCAGGTATGTAAATGGTGGAAATAGTGCCACGTTGTGCCGCAATGAGTTGTTAGTTGTTATTAGATGATAATGTCAGAAAATAACCTAGCAAGGTTGTCCTGTTTACATTTGTGTTTTGGGAAAACTTTTAATAGTTCTAATGTAGTACAAACCCAAAACCCAAGGAGTGATGTTTTGATTTGTGTTGGTTTAATCCTTGAACTGCTCACTTTGGGACACAAAAGCATTTGTTTTACTTTCAGTTTGATCAGAAATGCACTGATTTTGCATGCACTGAAGTCGTCCTGTAGTTATCAGGTGTTTACCTGTTTAATATTGGGAGACTGCTACATGCATAGAATTAGCCCACCAAAATTTTTTTAGTTTCTTTTTTTTTTAATATTTTTCCTTGTCATTTTATACAGTTAAATCAAACCACAACTTTGTTGTTTAGCTGCTGTTTTGTACTTGAATGTGCATTGAGTACATTTTGTAATGGAGCTGAATCAACCCAGTGAGTGTTGTTTTAAATTATATGTTTGTGTTGTGTTTGCCTTTATTAGATGGTAACAGCAAAAATAGATAAGAAAAGGGGGAGAGAAAAGGCCACATGTTGGTCCCAAACCTGGGCAACTGCAACAAGGACTCATTAAAGGAAATTGGTTTCTTTAATTTAAGTGAACTTGAAAAATGAGTGAGCAGAACTAAAAGTGTTAAGTTGTAGGTATTTAGTAATTCTAAGTGGGGTTAAATTTATATCAAGCAATCCACACAAAATGAAAAAATTAAGTTAACACTAAGCATGGCTTTAAAATTACATGAACATAAAAAAAAACGTGTTAGGGGTACTACTTGATTTAGTACTACACACTTTAAATAAACACGCTTTTCTAACTCACTAATCTTAAGTTTACTTTGCTTAAATTTTTTGAGGCAACGAGTTTGCAAAGTTTTTTTAAGTAAGGTCAACTAATTACATTTTACAGTATATCTTGCTTTAACTCTCTCTGCTTCACTCCCACCAGCCTCTGTTTATTGCCTGAGTACAGCTCGAAGCTAACCGCTGAAAGGCTAATATGTAGGGGCGCATGTCGCCATCTATCATCAGGGAGTGGAAAGTACTTCATTTAATAATTCGAATTATTGAGTGACATTTTAACTGGGACTCAGCTCTCAAAAGGGGGCAATCCCTTAGTCCAATTACTCCAAAAAGCTAAATTTAGATGGGCATGTAAACGTACTGCTTGAAACAAAGTTTGCAAAAGAACACATAAAAATGTATTTTCATGGTTTTAAAGCAAACAGAGCTGTTTGAAAAGAGACTCAGAATCAACAAAGTGTGTGTCTTTATATGGAGAGTGGCGGGCTGAATATAGAGGAGACATGACAGACAGAACCACTTCAGGGGTGTGTGAGTGCATTTTACCCAGATTCACAAAGCTGCATGTCAGAGATGGCAACACAAAAGAAGGCCCGGCAGATTCAAATTAATATAATTATCAAATCAGGTTATTAATACAAAGGCGTCTGCAGAACAGGGTGGGATAAGCCCACCGGTCATAGATATGCAGTATTGTGGGAGTCGATTATATGTTCACACACACACACAAAGAAATCAGCCAAGCCAATATGAAAACGAGTCAACAAGGCAGTTGACATTTTTAGCAAGGAAGGCAGTTCTCAAAAATAATAGTTTAAGAACTGCAGACTAAGCACAAAAAGTAAGGAAATTTATGTTTGGTTGATTACTTCCCAACGGCAGTAAACCTTACACTGTTGGGAAGCCTGTTCAGTTCCTAAACTGCTCATTCCACAAATGCAGTTTTTTTCTACATATCATGCATCAAATAAAAAGAAATGAAGCATTTTTCCAACAGTGTAAGATCTAATGAAGCAGTGTTACAAGAAAAAAATTATAAACCAAAGACATATGTGTCTCCTTGTTATGCTAAGTGTATTGTGTATATATATATATATATATATATATATATATATATATATATATATATATATATACACAGAGTACAGACCAAAAGTTTGGACACACCTTCTCATTCAATGCGTTTTCTTTATTTTCATGACTACATTGTAGATTCTCAATTAAGGGCAACAAAACTATGAATGAACACATGATGTATACAATTACTGTATGTACTTAAACATAAAGGGTGAAATAACTGAATACGTGTGTTATATTTTAGATTCCTCAAAGTAACCACCCTTTGCTCTGATTACTGCTTTGCATTCTCTTGAGCTGCAAGAGGTAATCACCCGAAATGGTTTTCCAACAGTCTTGAAGGAGTTCCCAGAGATGCTTAGTACTTGTTGGCCCTTTTGCCTTCACTCTGCGGTTCAACTCACCCCAAATCATCTCGATTGGGTTCAGGTCCGGTGACTTTGGAGGCCAGGTTATTTCAAACTTTTTGGAAAAGTACTACATAATTCCATATGTGTTCATTCATAGTTTTGATGCCTTCAGTGAGAATCTACAACGTAAATAGTCATGAGAATAAAAAAAACGCACTGAATGAGAAGGTGTGTCCAAACTTTTGGTCTGTACTGTATGCAAAATTAGTTGGCGACTGTGGCTCAGTGGTAGAGTTGGACACACTGGGTCGTATGTTCGATTCCAGCTTTCCCCAGTCATATGTCGATGTGCCCCTGGGCAAGGCACTTAACCCCAAAAAACATCGTCCTACCAAGCCATATTGGGTGTTGGTGTATGACTGTGAGTGTGAATGGGTGAATGTGGCTTCAAAGTAAAGACTTTTGGAGTGGTCACTATGACTAGAACAGCGCTATATAAGTTCAGTCCATTTACCATTTGTCCACTGTACCAAGGTATAAAAAAAGCGGTAAAAACTTTTGCTTCAAAACGGCTAACATTTTCCAACATATTTTTCCCGAAGTTTAGTGAAATGCTAAAAAAAGTGTAGGAGTGTCTGGATTTTCAGAGTTGCCTTTCCCCCATGTGTTGCAATGCACCGCTGTTCAAGTCTATTTTCAAATTTAGCTGCTTGACAAAATACACAGTTACTTTGTGGAAACTTATCAAGATAACAGTATTTTTAAGCTAAAACTGTCCACTCACAAGCAGTGTCTGTTAAGTAGTTATACATTTGTATTCTATATTTCAGCTTGAAATTAAATCCGGATAAATAATAATAAAAAAATGGATAGTGCTTCATTGGGCTTCGTTTAGCACCGTATGCAGAGGCTACAGTTCTCAATGCAGCTGTCCTCACTGCCTCCCAGCTCAGGCGTAACCCTTTTCTAAAATAACTTAAAGTAAAAATTACAATATCTGCAAAAAACTGGTCAAATATAGTACATTATCGTGCAACAATATGAATAACTGTTGCTTTTCTTTTTTAGACTAGAGTTAGTTACGAAACTGTATTTTTACACAAGGTGAAAAATGCATAACAATCTCATACCGGTCTAGGCCTAACCTACATTACTGTAAAACAAATCAATTAGATTTGACACACACACACACACACACACACACACACATATAGAATGTGCACACGACCACAAGAGGTTGGTATAGTAGCGACAGCGCAGACATGGCTGGTTGGCTGGTCACTGGAGGTTAATAGATTCCCTCTTTCATCCTCAGCCTTTTTTTAGTACTCTGGCATGCTTTGTCAAAACAGACAATCTCTTTGTCCACTCTTAACATTAATCTGTGAAGAGTATGCACAGAGAAACGAGGCTTCGCTTCAGCGATGTTAATCATCACTGGAGCTCAAAAGGTTGATGTGCCGTAAAAAAGAGCAACTCTCTCAGTTGTGTGGTTCCTGGTTCACCATAAGCCAGTGTTCCCGTTTAGAACTTTTCCTAAGGAGGGAATTATTGACCTTTATGGCTGAATCCAGAAACAAGCTTTTTTTAAAGGTTTTTATTTACTCACTAATGTTCTCTTAATCGCTACACTGAAGACAGGTTCATCTAAAATCTTTGATGACCATCTAAAAATTTCACTAACCTGACATCTCCACATTTTAAATCCTGATTGTCGAGGCATATCCAACTCCAGCCGCTGAGGCCCGGTGTCCTGCCAGTTTTAGAATAGTCTCTGCTCCAACACAGCAAATTCAAATGTTCCAACTACCTCCTCACCATGTGATAAAGTTTTCTACAGGCCTGCAAACGAACCATCATTTGATTCAGCTGTTTTGAACCAGGAAAAGAACTAAAAACAAGCTGTATACCGACCCTTGAGGACTGATTTTGGACGCCACCGTCTAATTAGTTTCAGAAGGTGTCAACTTTGAGTCTCCTGACCACATTCCCTGTATAATGAGAGCACACTGTCAGGTGCTCACATCTGGTTAAAAGGAGATGCTGGGAGACCATCATCTGCCTCTCTAAATGTTTAGAGTCTATACTACTCTAGATACAAAAGAGATCAAATCTGCATGAGGCAGACATATAAATAAAAATTCTACTTTCAAAGTTTGTCACTTTTAGTCTGACCAGCTAAGGACGCCTTGATTTTGTTTAGAGAGAGCATGACTGCCACCCTTTGGACAAAAGGGGTAACAACATGTGTTTAGTTTTTATTTCACTCTCAATAAAAAAGCAAGCACCTGGCACACTTATGGTCTAAATGTGTTGCGTTTCCTCAAATTAAACAGCCGGATATAATCAATATGCAACACCTGCATGCCTGAACTAACATTAAAAACCCTGTATGTACTGTTTATTCGTCATTCATCATGAAATAACCGCCTACCCGTTGATCTTGATGCTTTTTATTTCCCCCCAAAATGTAAATTTTTTCAGTGTTTCCTTTACTAAAAACTGATTTGTTATTCTAGTGCCATGAAGGCGTTTAGGCTTTTATGAGCCCATTTGTCAGCATGGCTTTGTTTCCTGTAATTACCAACTACAACTCTTCTTATGAAGCTGCCAGAGAGGTCTTTATTTGCCTTAACTGCTGTGTAATTGCTTCTAGAATCATTTAGCACTTATGAATATGAAAAAGTGTTTTCTTCTATCTAATTATGTGTACAGTGCATAATTTATAAAGGTTAGCTTGTTGGTTTAGGAGTAGAAGATGTTAATATTTGCAAGAAATGATACATTTGTTTAACCACACATCATTACGTATACCTAAAAAAATATATAAAGACCTTAAGACTGTCTACCAAACTAGACCTTTCATTTCTGACTGTGGGTACAATACAACAGCCATAAAAATGTTCAAAGCAGTTTTCTCAAAAAACACTGACTGCATTTCTTTTCCCCCCAGATTTCTAAAGCAGGTTAGAGAAATTGAAGCATTACTTTTTATTTGACAAAGTGTTAGATTTTCTGCAAATTCTTTGCAAAAACTCAAAATAGCTTCCTGATATGTTTTAGGCGTTGTTTACAGTTGCCCTAAGAAAATTGTTTTTTAACCCAAAATGCTCTAATTGAGCGAAGAAGGGTCATAGTTAGTTATTTCTAGTACCGGTGAAGCACTGGGATTCAAGAAGCTACTTAAAGGGCAACTCACAGAAGACTGATCACTAAATTCTACATTAAATTGTAGCAACAATTCATGTTAAAGAACCAACCATCTACTGTGTTCACATTCCATAAAGTACATGGACAGTGCTTTCAGAAGGCTGGCATTTGTTATGAAAATATACAGATTTATTTATGATTTATATTAAATATTTTAATTCAGAAAAACTGAATATTGGGTTTTCATAAACTTTGAGCCACAATCTTTAAGATTGACAAATGCCAGACAACCTCTCTCTGCGTGTAATGTATGCAGATGAGTTTCGCTTTAAAACTGAAATAAATTCAAATTTCAACAGTATGCTAGGGGATGTCAAGTTTTGCAGAGGAAGCAGTAACTTTCTGGATGAACCAGTTCTTGTTTCCTGGTTGTGGCTGTTGAGAGATCACTGGGTAGTTTTTATAAGGGATGTGTCAAATGACAGTCTGGTGACTTTTTTCCCGCATTGTACAATCACATTACCACGTAAATCAAAGGAACCGCCAACAGCTGCTCAATGAGGCCAGACAAACCCCTTAATGGATTCACGAGAGTAAACAAAAATTTAGAAAACAAGATCCGAAAAGCAAACTTGTCAATCAAACTTTCCCGCTTTGAGGTTAGATATCAAAAACTCTTCCCGCTTCTGGCATCAGATCTGCATAAACAGAAACTAACATCTAGGATAAATGCAGAGAGAATAAACTAACAGTGCAGTAAGGATTAGACTGTAACAGATTGTTTCTGTTTAGTTCTTTTTCTGCAACAACTGTTTTAGTTATATCACACCGAGTTCATCTGTGCTCAGATTTAATCCAAAATCAAAGTAAAGTCAAAATCAGACAAGGATTGAGTGAATGAAGCAATGCAACAATAGGAATGGAGAAGCTACGACTTGTTTCACTTTCACCCCTCTGTTGCCTAATCTAGAACATACGTGGTTACCACATCAGTGGACGTCTAAAATCTATTCAGTATGCTAGGGATGTTTTTGCAGCTACATAGCACTGTGCACAGGCCCCATCAACACAGAGATGAAACCAGGTGTAGCAGCAAAGATATTTCATCAAGTGAGTGTCTCATCTACAAGGAGCCGGCGTTTAAGGAAAAAGATCATGTTTGAAACCAGGGTCCCAGAGTGGAGAAATCACACAACGCCGGCTCAGTTGTCTCCATGTTTATGAGCATTTTTTCTGAGTGAATGACGCCGACTCACAATTCGTATATATATAACACGCATGTGCAATTCTTTAATAAAGTACACAAATATGGCACCATATGGTGGAACAGTCCTAATAAGGCAAATACTGACCTAATCATGGATCGTAGAACATGATTAACCATCCCTACCCTATCACCATTAGCAAAAAATGGATCCAGAAAACCACCCTTTCTGTTTAAAGACAAAGTCCAATGAGAAGAACTAAAGTCAGCACTAGGGATGTAAGAAATTGTTGATTTGTCAATATATCGCAATATTTTATGTCACAATATTGTATCGATATTCAAAAGCAAAGTATCTATATTTTATTTTTTTAGGAATTTGAATTGAAACATAAATAATGGCTATGACAGATTTTCCATGCTTAAATTCAATTTAAATAAATCACAATACTACTCATTGTATCGTGATATATCGCAACTTATCATATCGCCTTCTTTGTATCGGGATACACATCATATCACCAGATTCATGCCAAGCCATATCCCCAGTCAGAACCTTCCATCTCGTCTTTCTGCAACATATATTTATACTCCACATCATACTTGTTTTGGGTGTTTGGTAGTGAAATTATTCTGCTAAAAAGTGAACCTCCAATCCAGCCTCCTGTGTTTCAGAGATTCTGAAAGCCATTCATCCAGGATTGCCTGTATTTAGTTCCATCCAAGTCCCCATAAACCATAAAGGCCTCCTCACAGCATGATGAAGCAATAATTATTTATGGTAGTTTCAGTGTGTTCAGAGTGGTATGCAGCCCTAGGGCATTTAAAATGAGGCCTGTTTTCACTATCGAAACTTCTGTTTAATTTTAATGGACCTTCAGGGTGTGGGCCTGTCGCCATTTCATCGGGCCAGCCCAAAGGCACTTCTTTGCGGACCATTTCAAGAACCAAAAAAGTACCAGCCTTGCGGAATGTACATGGAAATGGTTCCTGGGCGGGACTTGAGGTTAACTCATGCTTATTGATTACAACCAGTGGTAAACTCTATCAGCTGAAGTCGCCAAACAACCAACATTTGTAGAACTGGAAGACTTCCTGGTTTAGCCATTGCTAAACACTGCCATCGCTATGTATAACAAAAAACAGAAACATAGCAACCATCCCTACTTCTTCCATTGTCTGTTTATTCTCTGCTACAGTGAGGAGTTTTAGCACTGGTCAGTGACGTCATTCACTACCAAAGTGGTCACCATATCCTGAGGTCTTAGCCAATTCCTGAAATGTCTAACAGGCTGAAAGGACCAAGCCACTGTGTTTTCCCATCACCATTCTCCATCTTGGAAATGTCCCAGAACTTGTTCACAGGAAACAGGCCTATGGAGCATTTTGCAAGTACGCCAAGAGGTCTCATTTGGGTTCCATCTGACCACAGCAACTTCTTCCACATGTTGGCTCTGTCCCCTAAATGCCTTGAGCGATCTTAGCTCATGAATTTAATTCAATAATAGCTACATTCAGTCATTCACCCATTTACGCACGCATTCACACACTGATTATGGCAAGCTACACTGTAGCCACAGCTGCCTAGAGGTTTACTGATAGAGGCGAGGCAGCCGACACTGGCGCCACTGGTCCCTCTGACCACAACCAGTAGGCAGCGCAGTTGCCATGGGCCTCTTTGCTGTCTCTCTCATTAAAATTTTCTTAAGGTGGCCTGTTGGTGAAGATACGGTAGAAGGTCAGTTGTGCCATACCCTTTGCATTCTGGGATGGATTCTGGATGGATTAAACAACATGATGGTGGTGTTTTATAACCTCACAATGACAATATCTTAAACTTCTCCACAACCTTATTCTGTGTTTTCCGGTCTTTGTTATGTTTTTTGCTTAATTTTGTGCAAATAATTTGAAATTTATATACAGAATAAATTACTCTATACTCTATAAATTACATAGTGTAACTAAAAAAAGTTGAAAACCATGTATCATTTTGTTTCCACTTCACAATTTTGTGCTGGTTTGTGTCAGTCTATCACACAAAATTCGCAAAAATATCAAACTGAATAATATTTTTGACTGTAATGAGACAAAATCTGAAAAGGTTCAAAAGATGGGAATGCATCCAAGTACTTGAGAAGGAATGCGATGGTGTTTAGAGAATCTTCTCATCACAGAGAAAGCGTGGCAGGCAGATGCAGAGAGAGTGGTGCGGCAGGGTAAATGATGGCCATATAGATCTCCAATGCTCTTTTATAGCCCTGTCATGTCAGTTTAGCACCTTGGCAACACTCGCTTTTAGAGCTACATCAATACCGAACTCTTGACACTCTGCTGCTGACAGCCTGAGAGAGATGGTTACAAACAGAGAGAAAGAAAGTAAATACAAACTACCTCTTCAAGGACTCAAATACTTATCAGCCATACTCTTAAGAGCAGGGTGAAGACACATAACCACAAATGTAAGCTGAGTAATTTATTGGTAAAGGTGAAATCATTAACAGTTTAAACAGGTGCCTGTTTTATACACAACCAGCCTCAGATGTGTTTAATGGTTTTCAACTGCAGCAGGTAACTGCTACTTCTACAGGTCTTTAAGACTGATACTTGTAAATTCAACACAGCTACATCATAAATATGAAGATTCAAGATTAATCTTCAGTTCTGACTAGATTTTTCAAAGTAGGTCAATCCTATATATTTTAATTTTAATCATAAGACACATTAATGTTAGCGCAAATAATCTGTAAATATACCAAGATAAAAAAAATATGTTTCACAACAAAGTGATTAGTCCTTGAAATGACTAGAATTTTCAGTCATTTTGGTTAATTGTTTTTTGATAAACTGATGATCAGCACGTTTTAATGATCCGCTCTCAAGGCCTTACTTTTTGAGTAATTACAAGATGTGGAAGAACACTGGCTCTAGCCATTCTTATCAGAGGATGCTGCTGGCCGTAAACAGTCATGAAGACCCAATGCTTACAAGGGCTTTTATAGCAAACAAACAAAAATAACAATAATAGAAAAAGGGCCATTATCTTCATGTTGGCTATAAACCCTGCCTGTAACTACTTCATGCATCAAAAGTTATCTGCCGATAACATGTTAGCTTTGCTTTTGCTTTCTTTTTTTGTTGCTTTTGTGTGTTCCTAATCTTTTCCACTGTAAAACTGACCAAATGTATTTGAAATTTTCCTACCAACATTTTAAATTGTTCTTCTTGATGCCCACAAAATAATGTTATTTTTATGTGCCACTGAAATAAGCAGATTACAGAACAGATAATACCCCTACGTACAATACTGTAGCCCAAGACTCAACCCAGTACATATTTTGAATTGGGATGGGGTAGTATGGGATGCTCACAGTGTGATACTCTAATCGTATCTAATGATAAAAAAATGCTATGGTTTCAAAGTATTTATCTTTTTCTTAATGATCTAATACTAATAACACAAAAAAACGGAAAAGAAACAATAATTCATAATGCAGATGACATAAATATGTATTATTACAGCCAATATAAAATAAGCCATAACATTTATTTATGCCATTCGGATTTTGATTCATACAACTAACCCAAATACAGAATTTAAAGCGCCTGGTTTTTTATAATCGTTTTTAAATGTTTACGGCTAGTTTATATTTAAATCACCGGAAGTGCGGGGACGTGCAGCACCATTATCTGTTAACGCAAAGCGTTGTCCATCAGGCACACAATGATGGACGGAGACCAAATTTTTAACGATTTGTTGCATGCAATGCAAAACGCACGTCTGTTAATGGTCAACCAAAGATCATTTCACCAGAACGGTGCACTATAGGCAATATATTTAGTAGTCAATGCAGCTTTTGGACACCAGATTCTTTATATTGCGAGACCAGATTATCTAGTATGGTCTTATGGCCAATTTTAACAACAGGAGATGTAGAGAACAACAAAACAGAGCAGTGTGTTTGTTTACATGCGTTTATAGCGTAATCTACACACTGCACTTCAAGTAAAAGCTTTCCAGCTCAATCAAAACTCCGACTCTGTCTGCTATTGCTCCATGAGAGGAAATGCGTTTACAAGCTAAAGTAAAGAAACTGTCACAACCAAAGACGTCGCTGCAATGGTAGGCAGAGCCACCAGAAAACGTCTACACTCCTTGGTGTCCTGGTGGGGCATTGCTTTGTAACACTGACACACAAACGGAAGAGTAAGAAAGGAAAAAGTCTGCATTAATATGTGAGCGTTTGAGTGCAAACTTCTTTGTAGCATTGATAAAATAAATGAAAAATATGATTATTTCCAGTTCTTTCCCTCCACCTAACTTACAAATAAGCAAAAGAAAAGACTCCCATATGAATTATCACTACACCCACATAGCATTGAATAGCTTTCAGATGACATAGATCTGCTTAAAACTGGCTTCCTCTTTCAGAGGCTTCAGTTCTGTTTGATGAAGCAGAAAATTAACCTCGTCTGCATTATCCAACTGGCATCGGATTTCTCCTATTGAAAACACAATTTGCTAACATCCATTACTACAACTGTGCATTAATACTCTCAGCTTTAATTAACTGTCTTGAATATGTATAGATTTACGGTTAATTATAGGCACATTCAATGTTTATGCTTGCTTGTAAAAAAAAAAAAAAGTATGCATTACACAGATAGCACAAAAAGTAAAGCATATTGTGTGTGTTACATACCGGTCACAGGAGCAGGCTACTAGAACGCACAGCAGATTGTAGATGATGAAGGTGAAGATGACGGCGGTGATTGTGCCACGGGGGATGGAGTAGCTGGGATTCTTCAGGTCACCTGATGGGTAACACATGTTATTCCCTTTATATATTCCAATTACCTCAATATATGAATACAAGAACCATACCTGGTCCACATGTGTTCCTAAAATTTGGTGAAAATGAAAACTCAGGTGAACAGGTAGAGAGTAGGGATGCACCGATACGGATATCGGGCCCTTAAACATTCTAAAGGAGTTTCTCCACTGGTACGTCTCGACTCGGTAAGACTCAGCCTCAGTACCTTGTACTTATAATGGTATAGGTTAAAGTTAATCCATATCATGAACAGATGCTTAAAATTAGGGATGCACCAATACAGATACTGGTATCCGGGCCAGTACCGTTGTACTGTATTGGTGAAAGTTGACCAATTCCATGAACCGATGCCTAAAATGTGTAAACTCTGCAATAATTTCACAGAAAATGTTAATTGTTTTACTTGAAATTTTTGTTTTGTGGTCATTTTTATTAATATCTAAACATTGTTTTTATTTTTTTATTTACCATCATTAGTTGTAACAAGCAGAGAAGAAAATAAAACAAGTCTTCCAATTCATTGGATTTTTTTGTGTGGAAGAAGAATCAGTATTTGTACTCTGTATCGGCAAATACTCAAATCCATGTATCAGAATCGTATCCGTTGGAAATAAAGTGGTATCATTGCATCCCTACATAAAATCAATCAATCAAACCTTATCTATAAAGCGTTTTTAATACAAAACTTTATCTCAAAGTGCTTTGAATATTAAAATGACCCAACATAAAACCACATTCCTATCCCTCCCCCACAGAATTAAAAACATGATCACAGTTTTACCCCCCTACACAAACCCAACTCCCATGCCCAAAATGTGGAAACTGTGCAATAATTTCACGGATTTTTATGTATTTATTTCACTGGAAATTTTAGTTTGCTTTCCTTTTATTAATATTTTTTTTAATCTAATTCATCATCATTAGTTGTAACAAGTAGAGGACAAAATAAAACCCTTCTTCCGGTTTATTGCATTTTTTTGTGTGGTAGAATTATCGGCAATAGTACTCGGTATCAGCAATGCACTCAGATCTAAGTATTGGTATCATATCGGTTTGAAAAAGCTGTATCGTTGCATCACTACTACAGAGAAATATTTCTCGCAAACTGAGTGAACTGCTCCTACTTTCACAAAGAGTTTAGTTAGCCGCATTCAACAGCTGATGAAACATTCAGATTATGAAATCAGCAGGCTTGAGACATTCAGGTGTTTTTACTTAATGAAAATGAACAGCTAGTGATCTTCTTTAATCAGGGAGTCCATAATCCTGCAGAGAAATAAAGAGTTTATAAGCATAAGAGTTTCAGGACAGCTTGTAACCAGCTCAGTAGCAGTGGCCATCCCAGGAACTTCCCAGGTCAGGCCATGGAAACCACAAGACTTCCTGAATAATGTGAAAATCTTTATCACGGTAATTAGCAACATGTTTGAATATAATGGAGGCTTGTGATTTCCATGACACAGAAAATGTGGACAGAATCTAACAATTACAATGGAATCCACTGCATGATGTGTTGTGATTTCACCCTTTACGCCAAAGTTCACAGCAAAAGTGAAACCCTGCAATAGAACAGATCTCTCATAATTATGTCGAAAGCCAAGTGTGAGTTTATGAAGTTGGAGAACAACTCTCATTAGTAAGTAAGGCCTCCAGAAAAGCATGTTATAAACTGAAACTTATCCCATCATATCACTGCCTCAATATACCGAGATCAGAGAGGCATCTGTACTGACATGTTTTAATACCTTTTCTGATGACTCAGAGTTTGCTTTAGAAATAAAGGCTAATATATCAATAATTAAACTAGGTGTGCTTAGTGGAAGTGTTGCTAGAACATATAGGCCGCTGTCTTAGGAAAAAAAAGCAATGAGGACAAAATGTCAACAAAAATAAAAGCATAAGCATCCTGAATATTGGTAATGAGGGAGTTAAGTCGTAATACTATGGTTAACCATGTGACACTGATAACGTTAGCATCCGTCTATATTTTAAGAGGTCTTAGTTTAACAAATACCATTGTTTCTTTACCTTCATTAAACATTTTCTGCATTTACATTTTTCTACTTTTAGAAAAAACTTTAAACTCTACTTGCTAGTTTTTTAAAGACTTTTTAAAAATATTTCACTGTTCATTTAACCCACATTTTTCTATTTAGCTGTTCCATTAAAATATTGAACTTCTTTACATTCCAATTATGAAATAGTAAATGGTCTGAAATAATATCGCTTTTCCAATCATACTGACCACTCAAAGCACTTTACACTAAAGCTAAATTCCCCCATTACTTTCATTACTATTGGTGTTGCAGCTTGGGGTTAAGTGCCTAGGAGTACTTCAACACTTGAAAGGAGGAAGCTGGAATCAAACCTACAGCTTTCACGAAACAAGATGACTACTCTACCCATTGAGCCACGGCCAAAGCCATATTTTAGGCGGAGTGCAATATTTCCACTTTCAAAACCTGGCATTAAAAGCAAAAACAAGTGGAAAATTGGTATTTGAAAAAGTGTCAAAAATGATAGAACCCTTCCAAACTATCAGGCATGGTGGTGGGAGGTTGATGGTCTGTCGTTCATAAATGCTTCCTGGTTTTCTACAGTCAGATATGTGAATTAAAAGGAATGTTATGGCCAGTTCCGTGACCCATTTTACAATACTAATGGATTCATCAAGATCACAGGTACTGCTACAAGCTTTGTGCATACGTTTACATATTCTGCTTTCGGGAGTTTAGACATACTTCATAAATATAAGGATAAAACAATATATGGAGTCCTATTAGTCTGGGATTGTGTTCATTTCTGTTTTCCATCCCTTTGATTAAATTTATTAGAAATGAAAGGGGTTTTGTTTGATGTTGATGACCGATTCTGTCACAGATAGTCAGGCTATAACATGGTCACACCTACCTGACATATTAGAGCCCGCCATGATGCCGGTGCAGCCATTGAACATTACAGCAAACACTGTGGCGAAGGACATCAACTTCCCCGTGGTGTAATCTATAGTGTAGCCAGCTGGAAAGACAAAAACCAGTAAGTCACTGTGGCTCTGCTTTTATCACCATCACAATCAGGCAGGTTTAGCTTGGTGGCGGACACTGCTCTGAAATCCTCTGGATATCAAATTTCATCATCTTTAAAAGCCTTTGAACAAGTAACACGCTTCATTCATTCAGTATCAGCAATCAGGTTTCACTAGTAAAAATCTAATTTCACACCCACAGAGACTAAGAGAACTACAGTTTGTTCTTTTCCTTTATGTATGAACAAATATTTTGATATTTTTAGTCACACTGATGAGGTTTATAGCGTGTTTAATGCCAAAAATATCAACTAACTCAGCACGTTGTGAGCATTTTTGATTTATTTTTTTTATTATTCAGTTCTTTAACTCGTCATTTAGCTGAAAGTATTTTTCTCTAAAAATCCAGAGTTCATCAATAGAATCGAAATCAGCAATATTGTGCGTGTGTAAGTAGTTTTCACGAGTTACGAGCAAATAACTCAGGAATCGTGTGCTTGAACACAAATCCCTGCAAATTGAGACTGTTTATTTCAAGTGAATTAGAATCCGAAGAACGTGCCAAACATCAGTCAAATAGGAGTCAAATATGTTGCGTTCTTCCAGAAAAGTGCAGGAGGAACCACACGTGCTCTTCCCTGTCTGGTTGATGGGTGATGAACCACAGAGGAATCAAATCTGATGACTTTAACAGTCTTCAAAAAAAATAAAAAATCTGAGTTTGCGAGGCATCTATCACATGCTTGTTGTTCCTCCTCTGGTGTACATTTGCAGCTGCTGGACAGCTAAAGAGGAAGAGTTGCTCCTGCAGAAATGAATGCCTTGAATGCCTTTAAGCTTCTGAAGAACAAATCAAGGTCAGTCATGTTCACATATGCTGCCACCGATCAAATGTCAGCTTTAGTAAAATTCTTACGTGGCATCTTTAAATCTACAGCTGACTTCCTTTTTTTCCCGGTTTCAGAATAACGGCTGCCAACATGGCAGACATAAAAAAAATGGTTTAATCCATAGGAATCCCAAACATGAGGTAATAATTAGAGACACAGAAAAATAAATATTAAATAATTGGAACCAGTCGACTTTAGGCTTAACTGACTCTTATTGTTACAAAAAACAAAAAATCTAATCTTTGTTCTGATCAGTAAATGGAGCATACCCATGCAAAAAGATCAGACAATAAATCCTGTTTTACAGGAAGAAGACTTGGATATTATCCTCGTGGTTTCACAGAAGGTATATCACGCTCTTATCAATAGTTAGTAGGGTTGTGACAGTACAGCCCTGTCGGTTCGGTACACATGTATCTATGGAATCCAGATGTCTACCTGAGATCACACAGAATGTTTATGTGCAGAAGCTAGAGTGCAGCGCATCGTTCCACAGCGCAACTTTAGAAAGTGACACTAAAACAAAACAGAAAGGACTTTCAGTTATGACTAAACTCTATTTTAGAGCCTTAATGGTTTCTCATGCATCTTACAGCTTATGAAAACCTCAAATTTAATTTAATATTAAATCAATAAAACAATGGGCATGGATGCTATCAGCCTGTAGCACTGCTGAGGTGTTATGGAACACTAGGAGGCTTCCACGATCAATCTGTGTGTGGCGATGAACTAACTCCAGCCTCAGTCCACTCCTTGTGAAGGTCCTCAACCCTTTTTAATGGCCTTTTCCTGACAATGCTGTCCAGGCTGCGCTCATCATTTAAAGGCTCAGAAACCCTTACCAGCTGTTTTGGATTGATAGGATGAATAGAGTGCGACACTTTAAGGCTAACATTTAGAACTTTTTACAATATTCTAATTTTCTGAGATTTTGAATTTGTGATTTGCATAATCTGTAAACCATAAGCATCAACATTTTTACAAATAAAGGGTTGAAATATCTCATATCTCGCTTTGCATGAGTCTACGTCATAAATTAATTTTACATTTTAAGATTAATTACTGATATTTATTATCTTTTGCACCATATTCTAATTGTGCGAGTTTCACCTTTAAGCGTGTTCAATTCTCAGTCTTCAAGTGGTTATATTGTTTCCGAATCTGGTGATATCTGCTTGTTCCATATTATATTTATTTATTTTTTTTAAGCGATCAAATGTTCATTCAATTCAAAACTACTACAATAAAATCAAATTATTTCAAGAATTAAAAGGATGGAATTCAGAAAAAAAGGTTATTTGTTTAATGCCCATTAAAGTAAAAAAAAATAAGGTATATGTACACTTGTATTTATTTTTCTTGATTGTGTACCAAACACATACAGCACCTGCCCTCAGCTATTGATTTAAAATCCCAAATGTTTACTGAACAGTCATTTTTGTGTACCGTAACACCCCTACCAGAAAGTAAAGAAGAAATATAAGGAATACACAACTTAAGGGAAAAAAATCTTTATCAGGTTAGAGATTGGAAATTGGTCACAAAATCACAGATCTGCCCATCTCTAATAGCAATATTGTCAAAAAATGAAACCCTACTTGAAAAGAATTAACACTTAGACAGTGAGTAGTTTTTAATAGTAATCTCTGGAAATATCCATCAAATTACGGTTGAAAATGAAAAAATTATGCTCAATGATTGAAAAATATTGTCCCCTTCATAACGCAAGTCAATAAAAAAAGGTCTAAACTACATGGGCAAGGGTCCTTTTTTACGGGGGCCAACTGGACACTGTGTTTCCTGCTACGTGAGCAGATGTGGACAAAAAGCCTTTACTGATTTGTAAATACGCGGTTACATCTCTTTTCCGCTCGTCCTCATTAGAAGTTTAAAACGAAGAGCTCTATGAAGAGACTTAAAAAAGAAATCTACAACCCTGACCGACCGACCCGTTCCGAGATGCACCCAACCCATGTCGTTGTCCTCGGAGAAGCCGAGTCCCGGCTCGGGGACCACTGCGCTCTCAGCTGTTGTGTACGGACCTTTGTGAGACACAGACCCGGCCGTGGCTCCACGTCAGAGGCAGAAGCCCACGGAGACGACCAACACTGCCGGAAAACTAGAGCAAACCTCGGCATCGCATTCTCTTAATGAAAATAACTGAAGGAGCAGCAAAATCTAAGGAAACATGCGGAGGTCGCATGCTTTCTGCTGGACAGTCAACAACTTTCACTGTGATGTTTTTTCTTCTGTTTTTTAAACTAACGCCACTCAGTGAAACTACCCTGAAATTTCTCTTTTTTTTTTTCAATGAGGTTATTCTATCTAACATTACAGTTTATCATTTACAGAAAATATCTGATTAGTATCACTAAGCTACAAAATGCTGAAAGCGTGTGCCTTTCACAAATGTTGTTTTACACATTTACCTCTTCACTCGCTGCCTGTGATGAAAGAGAGCCTAGAGTGCTTCTCATGTTGCTGCATATATTTCACTGGAGGTTGACCTGTCTGCCTTTTATTAGAAATTTGTGCAACTATGGTTTTTGGCATGTATGGCAATCCTTCCTCACTCCGACGCAAAAATACTGCCTGCTTGCAATGATTTAGGCATGTACTGCCCCCTACTATCAGGAAACTACACACTGTCACTACACACAGTTTTTCCATAAAAAGGCTTTGTATGTCCATCACGCTTCCACGCTTACCGTACAGATTTTCCTGCAGCGTCGCCAGCTTGAAACCAGTAAAATTTGCCGTAGTGGGAGACCCAGAGCCCGTCCCGTTGAACGGTGGCAATGTGATCATTCTGGGACCCACGACGAAGAAGCTTATGAAGATCATGACCAGGACGGACATGACCACCACGAAGATGAGGAAGGTGGCCTTGGCGTAGATGTGGGCACCCACCAGGCACACTACAAGGCACAGCAAGGCGATACCGGTGCCGTACAGCAGAGACCACCAGTAACCTGATGGCAGGATCTGGTGTGGATTAGAAACCACACCTGGATCTAAAATAAAATATGAGATGCAATTTAGAGACAAGAAGTCTTTTGATCTTTTTGCAGCAACCTGAAAGACGAGGTTATAACAAAGCAAATCTAGAATGGGTTCTGTTCTACGTTTTCCACAATTTTCCTACTGTATGGTCACACCTGGTTTCTTTTTACCTTTAAAAGCCACACAATTACTAAATTACACAAGCATATCAGCTACTGCTCCAACCTGTGCTCATTGCAATAATTGACCATACTGTATGTACTAAATTATGTGTGTGTTATTGTATTTTGTTTTATAGTTATTGTATTTTTAACGGACCCTCCAGGCACTTCGCCACTTCACAGGGCCGGCCCTATTGGCCGTTTTTTGAGACCGAGCTTGGGGTATGGTAGAGTTGCTGGGCATCAGATGTGGTTAACTCATGAAGACTGGCTGTAACAGAGGGAAACTGTATTAGCAGAGGATGCCAAACAACCAGCTTGGAAGATTTGGAAGAGCCGCTTACAAAGCATTTTATACCAACATATCAAACAGAGACACAGGAAGGTGTTTTAAGTACGACCATGATATCTGAAGGCAATCGTGGACCTCCCCAGTAGGACTGCTAATCATGCTAGTCATGGAGCGGCTCGCATCAGGAAAGAATTTCAGCACGCACAATCTAACATCCCTGGTGAGGTCTGGAGTTTCTTGGATCCAAAAGACAGTAAGCTGCACAGCTGAGCGCTCCATTAACCAAGTACTGATTACCCTGTAAGGCTGAGCTGAGGCCACGTGAAAAAGACTGGTCGATGGGAGAAGATAAGCTGAGAGGAACCACACGACTCGAGCCCTTGCTAGTGGCGACTGGCTACACCCCCCCCACCAAAAGCCTCACTGTAACCACTCCACACAGCAGCTATTACGGGCCGGCTAAGAGCTGGTCTTCTTCCTTTGTTCAAGTAAGGTTTATCCGGGCAAAGATTAGTTAAGGACAAACAGTTTTAGGTATCGTTTTGATTGTCTATTTCATTGTGCCTGTGAATATTCTCATTCATCCAGGTCATGGTTATCTCAAGGAAATTTCAATCGAACGCAACTGGACTTGGTAATTTGTCTTAGAAGACGTTTGACCTCTTATCCAAGAACGTTCATCAGTTCATGCTCGCCGCTGACCAGGCTGGGTCTGGTCCAACTAACTGATGTGGAGACTCAGCTATTTAACCTCTTGGAGAGCTTTTACAAGACTGATTATGTCATTGGATCCTTTGTGCTCCATGTCTTAACCACGGTCGTTGGCGTGTCGCCTATTGGTGGAGGTTAGGTTTCGGCTTCATTAATGCCCTATTGTGTTATAACGACAGTCGCTGGAGTCACAGTTGTTTTTCTTATTAGAGGTTAAATTGTTGAGTCTATTTCATTGTGTTTTTGCTGCATTTGCAATTTAGGCCTGTAGTTTAAACAGACTTTTTCCAAGGTTCATGACTGATAAAGGGTCATCTCAATACTGCAAGGCCTGGTTTATACGGCAGGATTTTTATACTGATTCTTGCACAATCTTTCCCCTTCAGACATGCCCGGTGATGGATCAAATTCACCTTGCTTTCACCTCGCTTTCTGATTAGCTACACGCTGCATTCAATTGGGTGAATGTGACTCAGGGGTTAGGAGTATGCCAGATAGAGCCCGCGCTCCGTCAGTGTAGATTGTCATGTCCTTGGGCAAGACACTTCACCAACAATGTGGTGGTGGTGGTGGTCACAGACCTGGTAGTGCCAGTGTTTGGCTTGCCATCACCAGTGTGTGAATGTGTGCATGAATGAGTGAATGACTGAATGCTTTCAGGTCCATAGGGACCATTTACTGTCACTGCGGTGACCAATCCATAAAACAGAATCAATCAGGTCGTCGATTTCAAATTCAGCACCTTATTTAATGAAATATTGCTTCCTTCAAAGAATGTTTTGTCTTCACTCTTGTTTTGCACTGTGAATTGGTTACTGGACACCAAACGGTGATAATCAGTCTTAAACTAATCACAATTACTCTAAAACTAACTTAGCTTCACTTCCAAACCTTTCAATACAAACCTTGGTCTTTAAGCATGCATATTCATACTGAAAAGTGACATCAGAATCAATTTATTATTGTTGTACTTCTTTGCATATTTGTCCATTTCACTCTATTACTTTTGGTAATTATGTTTTATTTTCAATATTCTTTTACTTAGTAGTTTAGATGTGTGTTACTAGCTTGGGTTTGTTGATTTAAGTGTTTTGACGTATTTTTTAAATATATTAATATTAATATTCCACCTCAATATTCCAGAGAACTGGGGTTACACAAGTAACCTGAGGTTTCAGTCTCCAGAACCTTCTTCCTCTAGTCTGCTGTGTTCTTTGCTCTTCATAATGCTTTTTGTTCACTAAGGTTCTATAACAAACCTCTGAAGTCTTCACAGTTCAGATGTATTTATACTAATGTGCAAACAGGTAAGACTCAGTTTACACATTTTACCTTTTTTTTAAGGCAGCGGGATTTCCCTGGATTTTATGAATGGTCATCAAATTAAGCGGTCTTAATAGAAATGCAAGCTACACTTCAATTTCTTTTTTTACATTACAAACAACTGCAGCATTTTTATTCCAATTGTAATTTGTGCTTGTGACATTTAAACCATATTTTGAAGAGTTATTCAAGCTCTGGCAGGACATGGTACAGTTAAACACATAAACAAACAACTTTCTAAATTGAGAACTCTTCTGTTTACCTTCTGGTATTCCGAATGTGCCCAGAATGGCTTCAACCAGACCCAGCACAAAGAGTGCGCTGCCAAACACATTAGCAAAGAAGAACATGAGGCCGATGCTGCCGCCGAACTCAGGACCCAGCGCTCGGCTGATCATATCTGTTCCTCAAGTTAGGGCAAAGTACATTCATACACTCATAGTACATTTCGCGGTAAGCAAGCTTTGAATTTTGTGTCTTTTGAGAAATTATTGGATGATATAAGTCTGAAGAGCTGAGCTTGGATTGCCAAATGTGCTTAAAATGGGAAAGAACCGGTTTCCAACAAGTCAATTTGGTTATTTGTGAAATGAAATTTTCAATCAATACTTAATAGCTAAATTTGAGATTTTTATACCATTATATTTTACCTTAGTTCTTCTTTTAAATTTTTATATTGTATTCTCCCTGCATGCCCCTGTGTTCCCGTAAGCTGCTAGAACTGTGAATTTCTCTTGGAGATGAATAAAGTATCTATCTATCTATCTATCTATCTATCTATCTATCTATATCCATAAGCGTCCTCCCTTGAACACACTCTTTAAGGTCCCAAGAGCCCAGTGTCGTGTCAACCACCGCTGGATGCTGCGGGATTTTCTCCTGCTGAGGTGATAGCCGGCGATCAGGATGCAGCTCATTCCTAGAGTCTTCTTTCAAATCTCTGATTAAAGGAGCGTGGCTTTAGCCTCCAGAACAACATCTAAACCCCCATGAGAAGTCATCTGTCCGAGGCAAAAATGTAAAACCTCATGACAATAACCTCTACAGCAATCCCACTATTTGATGACCCACAAATAGGTACGCATTTCAGTTCCATTGGACTGTGCATTCCCTCCAAAGGAGAAATATTATATTTTAAAGAGCATAATTTCAGATTAAATATTTACTAAAATTCACCTAAAATGTCAAAAAATTCCTATTTGGCATTTTTATTTGTTTACTTTAAATTTTACAATGCATAACGGCACAAATTTTTATTTAAAAGTTTCACTAGTGTTGGATTGTGTTAATTTTTCTTAAAATCGGTAAATTATTTGTTTGAAGTACAAACACCAGCAAATCAGGACATGTAGTCCACAGGTTTTTGTAAGAAAAAAACTGGCACCATCATCCGTGTCTGGGTGCATTTTGTGCAGCTAATCTGCACTTAATTTCAGCTTCTGCAATGCAAAATCCGGTCGGGCACTCACTTCAGATTGAAGGATTAAAATCCCAGGAATATGATGGAGTTTAAATTGGGATGCCGAAGCAAAAATCAGGTAGGACTCACAACACCCATAGTGCTTAATTGCTTACACTTTCATCGGGACCACTGTCAGCTGCTGCTTCCAAAACAGAAGCAGCTGGGAGACACAATCAGGAATCGATCAGAGGCTCAGCTCTACGCAGACGGGGTCTGTGCATTGTATGTGTTGCTAACATCTGCCAATTACCAACTTTGTTGAAAGTACGATATCAAAGATAAGAATCAACGTGATTTGTGAATTGTAAAACAAAGAATAGAGCTAGCTTGCTGCTAGGGTTGCCAAATGTCCCGTGTTACCCGGGACATTCCGTATAATTATCTAAATTGGAATGTCCTGTACGGGACGTCTCTTGTCCTTTATATTAAGTGCTGATGAGCAGTTGTTTGTATTTGCGAGTCACAAGTGTTGCACACTCAGGATTGATCAGATGGGTAGACACACAACACACTGGCACTTCCCGCAGAAACCCAAACCCAAAAGTAAAAAAGATACACATGTGAGTGGCACAAAGCCCATGGACATTGTAAGTATAGATGGATACAAGGTAAATTCTAATTATGTCACTTGCTGCAACAGCACAGCAGGTACACAGGAACACAGAAAAAACACGGGTCTGTAAGGTTTATACAGCATGTAGGCTGGAAGATTCATATCTGATTACAGTTATTGTGCATTTTCCAAGATGTCTAGTGCATGTGCAATTTTATTTTTGTTGGATTATTCTGAAGGATTTCATTTTCAATAGGCTTAGGCATAGTCTATTATCCAATCAATATAAATGAGAACAGAACAGAATGAGAAAAGAACAAATCATACTAACTGATTAGCTGTTACGTTAATACATAGATTAAAATGAAAAATAAATGTTTGGATAGGTTTCTGGCTGTTGAAATGTTATATTTTAGAAAAATGGCTTATACATTTTAAGTAAACATTGCGTTAAATTTCTTATTCGTGTGGTTTGATTGTTGTTCAGACAAGCCATGCGAGCCAATTTAATTAACAATTTGACATCCATCCATCCATCCATCCATCTTCTTAACCGCTTATCCAATTCTGGGTCACGGGGCAGCTGGAGCCTATCCCAGCAATTATCAGGCGTTAGGCAGGGTACACTCTGAACAGGACGCCAGTCTGTTGCAGGGCCAACACAGAGAGACAGACAACCATTCACACTCACATTCATTCCTAGGGACAATTTAGAGTGATCAATTCACCTATCATGCATGTTTTTGGACTGTGGGAGGAAGCCGGAGTACCCGGAGAGAACCCACGCATACACGGGGAGAACATGCAAACTCCATGCAGAAAGACCCTGGGCCGGGATACGAACCCACGACCTTCTTGCTGCAAGGCAACAGCGCTAACCACTGCGCCACCGTGCAGCCGAACAATTTGACATCATAATCCTAAAGTTGTTTTTGAAGGAGCAGTTAAACAAGTTTGAAGGTGTTTGGGGGTTCATCTGCAATATCCCCATAGAGTCCCTTCAGAAAGAAAATATTGAAAGTTCATTGTTGGAAGCTCAACAAACAGACCCCATAATGTTGTGGGCGACTGTGGCTCAGTGGTAGAGTAGTTGGCTTGCAATCGGAGGGTCGTAGGTTCGATTCCAGCTTCCTCCAGTCACATGTCGATGTGCCCCTGGGCAAGGCACTTAACCCCCAAATTCTACATTGTCCTACCGAGCCATGTTGGGTGTCGGTGTATGAATGCGAGTGTGAATGGGTGAATGTGGCTTCAATGTAAAGCGCTTTGAGTGGCCCGTAAGACTAGAAAAGCGCTATATAAGTTCAGTCCATTTAGTATCGTCACGTCTTACATCACACTGCATCTTGTTAAAACAAGTTGTATGCACTTTGTTTCCTTTTTTATGTGGATGCATTTAATTACCGCGTTATGTAGCCTGACTTACAGCACTGATGCATTAATGTGTTTATTGTGAATACAGCATTTCAATCTTAACACATCACCATTCTGGATGATCCCTTCACTAAAGCACCACACCTCTCTGCAAGTCTAACCTGCAATCTGTACTCCTTTCATTTTTTAATATGTAGTTCTCTGTTCAGCTTGTTCAGATTTGATATTATTCAAAGCAAATAAAAAATAGTTATGTAATACGTGAAAAAAAAATGAGTAAAAATACACCACTCAAAAACTTAAAGGAAACACTAAAATAACATCCCAGATCTGAATGAGCCAAATTTTCTTATTGCTGACGACAAAATTGCAAAAATTATCAATTAAAATCAAATATCCTTGATGGTCTGGATTTGGAGTCACACTCAAAATTAAAGTGGAAAAACATACAACAGGCTAACCTCTCTACACTGCCTGGGCATGCTCCTGATGACATGGCGGATGGTCTCCTAAAGGCTCTCCTCACAGACCTGAACTAAAGCATCTGCCGACTCCTGGACAGTCTCTGGTGCACCATGGCATTGGTGGATGGAGCGAGACATGATGTCCCAGATGTGCTCCATTTCATTCAGGTCTGGGGAACGGGGCGGCTAGTCCATAGCATCAATGCCTTCATCTTGGAGGAACTGCTATTACACTCCAGCCACATGAGGTGTTGCTTCCTTTGATTTCACAGTGGTGTGATTGACGTTACATGGTGCTGTTTTAGTGTTCCCTTTAATTATTTTTTAGCAGTGTAAATTGTGACCCGATATTTTTTACCTCCTCAGTCAAGGTAGTATAACAAAAATATGTAGCATGAAAATCCATTTTCCTTTCCGTTTTCGACTGTTTCCAATTGTGATAGCACAATCACATACTATGTTAGGGTGACTATATTTTGACTTCCAAAAAAAGAGGACACTTGACTAATTCCTGAAACACTTCTACAAATACTCTTTGTTAAAAGTACTTTTGATTTCAACGTATTCAATGTGTTCCTTCTTTGTGTGCTAGGAAAAACATTATTCCTTGATCTGTAAAAGGAATGTGAAAAGTGGAAATGTCCTTGAAAAAAGGACAGTTGGTCACTCTATGCTATGTGAAAGAGAAGTGTTGGAGGGTTTAAACCTTTTTTGGTGGCAGTGTGATGAATGAATAAGTTAGAAAATTCACAGTAGGAGTGTAAAGGGGACAGAGGGACAGTGGCTCAGGGGTCCCATTATATTATGTGATCCTTCTATAGCCTTTGAGAAATTCGACCATGCGGCGGTTTCTCTATTTGGTATTTTTGATCAAAGACTGAAATTTAAAATAAAACCAAAACTTTTTCCTTTTTTGTATCCAATTAAAAAGTAAATAACCCCGAATAAACCCAACAGCTTTAATTGTTTTTTTCTTTGTTAATCGAGAATGGAAAGAAAAAAAGACATGCATCTGGGTGTCTTCTTGTTCGGAGCATATTTAAGCGTCTGTTCCTAAATAACATTGGAAAGGATTTTTATGTGACCTCGACAGCAGTGACTGAAAATACTCTGAAACTGCCAAAAGCAGTCGTATTAAGTTGCAGCTCAATATGCTTAATAAAATGATCGGTCCTGTTTTTTTCAGATAGGCAATTTATCCTCAGCTGTTAATAACTGTGCATAAAAATTTGAACCAAACGAAATTTGAAACAAACCTGATTTCACTTTTCCAGTGGTTAGAAAATGCTGATGATGAGCTTAATCTCCACTGAGTGTGACAGGCAGCACTTGACTGAGAAAAAGACACAGATTTGTTCTATACCTTGACTATTGAAAGAAACAATGGCCCTACACTGTCACATGCAGTTGGTCATATGATCATGATGGTGCTTTTGTTCGTGCGTGTGTGTGTCAACAGGATACAATAGGCTCCTCCAGCATCCAGCGCTCCGTTGGTGGAGATAGCGCACACCGACAGCACGGTCATGGAGATGATGAAGTAGGCCACCAGGAACATAGCAATACTCTGTAACAATCCAGCATGTCCTACCACGAACCCTGGAGAAAAAGAAAAAACAGAAACAAGCAAATAAAAGTGAAAACGGTACCTTAACCTGGAAAACTGCAGCAGAGTGAACGACTGACTATAAAAGCATTCCTGGGAAATAGCAGCATAAAGGAGGAAGTCGGCTCTTAAAGGTCACATTTGAATACAATTAACTAATAGTATCACTCAGATCAGATGTTAGTTAACAGTTTGTATTCTAGATGTTTCTGAAAAGAAAAAGAAAAAAAACAGCAAAAGTCTCATTGCGGTCCGAAGGACTAGCCACAACATATCAGCTTCTGTAAAAGTGAAAATAGAATCACACATTAAAAGACATTTCAGCTTCGGGGCGTCGTGTTGTGTAGTGGTTAAGACGGGTGCTGTCCTGGCTCAACTCCCAGCAGCGGACATTTGCCAATGTCTCTCCCCCTTTCATATCTGTCCACTGTTAATAAAGGCCACTATGGCCAAAAAAAACTTTTAAAGAAAGAGATCCCAGCTTCTACATTTTATTTATCCAGTGTGTGATCATTATACATCTGCAGTTCAGGGTAGCTGATCTGGTGGGCTTCCCCACCAGATCAGATCTGGCACTGTTTGTTTAAGATAATTTTTTTGTATCTCTGCCATCTTGAGACAACTTTTGCACTGAGTAGTTTCCAACTTAGGGGATTAATGTCATTGTTCAAAATTATTGTTGATAATAGGTCCCCTTACTCCAATTGAAAGAGGTCAGTAATGTGAACATTTTTTTTATTTTATTGAAATCAACCTAAACCTTAAACCAGCCTGTTGTTTCAGCTAAATTTAGCTATATAACAACAACTGAAAAGTTGTTAATCAGTGAGATATGATGCCATATTAAGACAGACAGATATGGCAGCCATAGATTGTGCAAGTTGTCTCACTTAAACATATGATAGACCTCTGTATTATATTATAGCTAACCAACTGTAAGAGACAGAATGTAAGACAAAAAAAAAATTCAGGAAATTACATTTTATGAATTTTTTTTAATGCATTTGGTAACGAAAATAAGAAATTAGTTACACACTGTAGCTGGCATTTCGGCCCTTTCTTCCATGCAGATCTTCTCTAAAGCTATGATGTTTTAGGGCTGTCGCTGGGCAACATTTCAATTCCCTCCACAGATTCTCTATTGGACTGAGGTCTCACTAGGCCACTCCAGAACCTTGAAATGCTGTTTTCGTAGCCCCTCCTTCATTGTCTAGGGGGGGTGTTTGGAATCATTGTCATGGTGAAAGGTCTAGGCACATTTCATCTTCAATGATTTCACTGAATGGAGGAGGGTTTTGCCCAAAATCTCATGATCCATGGCCCCATTCATCCTTTCCTTAATACGGATCAGTTGTCCCATCCCGTTTGCTGAAAAGCAGACCCAAGACATGGCGTTTCTGCTCCCATGCTTCACAGTGGTTATGGTGTTCTTGGGTTGCAACACAGCATTCGTTCACCTACAAACGCGGTGAGTGCCGTTTATACCATGAGTTCTATTTTGGTCTCATCTGACCACATGATATTCTCCTAATTATCTCCTGGTCATCCAGATCGTCTATGACAAACATTAAATGGGCCTTCACATGTGCTGGCTTAAGCAGGGGGAGCTTTTGAGTGCTGCATGATTTTAGTCCATGACGATGTAGTGTGTTACTAACAGTCACCTTTTATTACCATGACTCCAACTCTCTTTGGGTCATTGACTAGTTCCCCCCATGTAGTTCTGTGCTGTTTACTCAAGATCACCTGTGTCCCATGAGATATTGCATCCATTTTCTTTTACAGTGGGTATCGAAAGTTTGGGCATCCCAGATTAAACATTTTATTAATGTCCATAAAGAAGCCAAGGAAAGATGGCCTCAGAAGACATGAAATTACAGATGAGACATTCTTATGTGTCAAAAAAAGTTAGATTTTATTTTGATTATTTACACTTTCAAAATAACATAAAACAAAATAATGGCGTCTGCAAAAGTTTGGGTACCCCGCAGAGTTAATACCTTTTACCGCCTCGTTGGACAGCTGAGACCTGACAGTGGCATGGATTGTTCACAATCATCGTTTGGAAAGACCAGGTGATGTCAATCTCAAAGTCTTTAAAGGCCCAGACTCATCTGACCTTGCCCCAACAATCAGCACCATAGGTTCCTGTAAGCAGTTGTCTAGAACCCTGAAACTGAAAATACAGTAGTTGACTCTCACAAAGCAGGAGAAGGCTATAAGAAGATAGCAAAGCGTTTCCAGATGCCAATATCCTCTGTTCGGAATGTAATTAAGAAATGGCAGTCATCAGGAATAGTGGAAGTTGAAGCCAGATCTGGAAGAACAAGAAAAACATCCGACAGAAAAGCTCACAAGATTGTGAAAAAAGTACGTCAAAATCCACTTTTGACTGCACGATCCTGCCAGAAAGACCTGGCAGACACTGAGGTTGTGGTACACTATTCCTCTATGAAGAAATACTTGTACTACATACAAATATGGCCTTCATGGAAGATTACCAGAAGAAAAATCTTGTACGTCCTCATCACAAAAATCAGTGTTTGAAATTTCCAAATGAGCCTGATGCATTTAGGAAAAACGTTATGTGGACTGATGAGGTTAACATAGAACTTTTCGGCCATAATAAGCAAAGATACAGTACAGACCAAATGTTTGGTTACACCTTCTCATTCAGAGTGTTTTCTTGAGCTATGCCCCTTTCCTCTCAGTGTAAAGAGAAACCTTAGGAGCCTTAGAAACCACATCTTTATTGCCTCATCACCGAGTCATCACATTCATACTTTTAACATATTAACCATCTTTATTTTACTTTTGAATTAAACACTGCATATCATTTCAAAAACTTAAAAAAAGAACCAGTTCACCACTTCAGAAAACTTCAAATTTAGGTTAAGGGGGACCAGTGGTTCTTTAGCTCGGTCAGAATCGATGACAAACGAACTGAAATTGCCATTTGTTCATATTTTGAAAAAGCTTACAGGTTCAAAAACTATGTTTTAACAAATCTGCATTTAAGGTAAGATGACTCAACGCTTACCTGAGTATTGTGATTTTACATACAACTAAAACGATCCAAGCACTAAACGCTTTAATATTTTCAAGCGAAATGTCTGGAATATATTCAGAGAAATTATTTTTTTAAGTTTTAGACTGGGAAAAAAATGGAACTTTGAACTGAAACGTAATTTTTTTTTCTGCTGGTTCGGCTCAGAGATTAGCTGTTAGCAAATGTGAAGCATTTGTTAATACTGCTTGATGTTTAAAACAGTATTAATAAGTTGGAATAAAGCTGGGGACGTTGGTATTCAGGGAAAAAGAGATCAATAATATGATTTCTGAAGCTTTCTGAAGAGTCCTGAGAAAAAAACTAAAAGTAATTACAAATTACTGAATACGACATTAATGTTCACAAAAAGCCGTTACGCCAAGCTAATTCTATATTGCTTTCTTTAAATGAATCACTATGGTGGAAAAACCTTAATATAAGGTAAACAGCTCTCATGGAAAGTTCCAAAGAGTGATCACTGATCATCTGTGGGAGAATGATCAGATACCCAAGGATGTGTCTTCCTTTTTGAGGCTGCTTGTTTGAGCTGCAGGAGGTGGAAATCGTACCATCATGTTTGCTAGGTAGATAAATCGTTATGTGGAACACAAAAGCTATTGGAAATCTATTTAGACTGTACATTTAGCAAGTATCTAGTGACTCAACTACTCAACCAAAGTCAGTTTGATTAGATAAAAGGTAACACACTCCAGTAAAGAAAGGACGTAACTAATCCAAAACCAATGAGGTCGGTATTGTACTTTTCCGCGTTGGTGAATTTGTCAAATTTGTCCTACGGATGAATGCTGTGAATCTCATCGGGATTCGAGCACTCATTAATCTTTGATTAGCAAAAAGCAGCATGTTTTTTTTTTTTACATCCGTCAACCCACAGACCTTAGGTCTCACTTTGCGCCCTTAAAGAGCTGTCATTTTAAGCTGAACTGAGATCAACTCGACTTTGAACGCATCTGCGACGTATTAGGTAGTACAATCTCAAGATATTCTGGTCAGGACAGAAGATGATTTGTCAAACTGTTAAATTTACTGTAGTTTCACATCTGCTCTGAAACCACTCACAGTTCCTGTGCAGTCTTACACTTTTAAGTTAAGAGGACAACGTCTAAAGTCTTCAACAAACACCTACATGCACTCAAGTGAGTCTGTGTGCTTGTGTGCTTTCTCTGAGTGTCCATTGCTCAGCAGCTGACATCTCATGAGACTGGGAGGGGGACTAGAAGGGGGACTGGGTAGCCAGGAGACGAGGATGCGGAGAGTGAGGTAGAAAAAAAAAACTTTGAGGAAATAAAAGGGGGAAACAAATGAGAAAGAAAAGCAGAAGTGCAGATTGAGGAGAGAAGATGAAGTATGTAGTGAAAAGCTGATTTATTGTTCTGCATATCTAGCTGTGTTCTCTGAGCTGGAATAAGTCCTGGTTTAGTCCTGTCAGTGAGAAAAGAGAACCACCACTTCACTGATTACAATCAGAGCCTCAAATAATTCTTCACGGTACCAGAACCTTAACCTGGTGGTAAACACCACAGTCGTAAACTAGTTATGAAGAAAAGTAAACGTTTATTCTCAAAGCAATTTTCTGAACTCCTTAACCCTGCTGTTTGTATTGGATATGTATTTTCACAGAAGTCAACAATAAATTAGATGAGAATATACAGTTGTAGGCGGTGTGCTTCCAATAACCTTGTGTGAAACATGTACTGCATATTTTCAGTCAGTAACTCTGACAAGTGTTTTACATACTCTATTCTCAGTACATGTTTCTGACAGGATTATTGACAGCTCACCATCTCTGACCCCAATTTCATGTTTAAATAAACATCTAGGTGACATCTTAAAAGACACAGAAATTAGCATTCACGTAAAACAGATTTATAGATTAGGGTTATTTAAAAAAGGTAGTAATCCCATTTCGTCTTGGCCCCTTCAATCCAGCTTTAAGCTTCATCCTCCAGGACCTATTTATCTGAATTTATTAGGGATGCACCGAAATGAAAACTCTTGGCCGAAACCGAAAACCGAAAATGAAGAAAACTAAGGCCCAAAACCGAAACACTGAAAGAAATGATTGTCAATTATTGGAACCATAGAATTTATGGCTATGATGTGTACTAACCTCACTAAAATCAAGGCATTGCAATAAATCAGTTACAAAACTAAGAAGATATTCATCTAGCACTGACATAACAACAATGCACAATATAAATTAAATTAATAAAGTTTCAGCTGTGTTGTTTTGGTGATTTAGCTCTTTCTGCCCTTTTGGGTCATTTTCGGCCGAAAATTTTCTGTGGCCGAATTTTCGGTGCATCCCTAGAATTTATACTAAAATATGAAACACCAAGATAGTTATCCATGGCAGGTTAGAGATAACATCCAAATATATTTTCCAATACATTTTAACAGAAGCCTAGTTACAGAATTCTGTTCTATCCCTTAAAAGAAGCAATAATTTTGATTGGATATTGGTTTACAGAGGATGTAGCTCTGAGGTTTTGTGTGAGGAAGACATTTCTGTTGTGACGGATGTGAATAATTTGAAATGTCTTCATCGCCCGATATATAGAGGCTAAAAGAAGTAAGCTACTGCTTCAGCCACCTTATTTCACTATACTCGAATATAAATGTTTCATACGCCAAAGGTAGAAAAGAAAGTCGGAATCAAAAAATGCGAAATGAAAAATAAGTGAAAAGAATCAATATTTAATTAAAAAATAAATTATAAAGCGCCATCGAATACCTTCAATGTATGTATGGGAGAAACCCTTCTATGTGAACTGATCAATCAGCCAAACATTGGAATTGGACAATTGTTCCTCTGATCAATAAACAAAAAGCAAGTTTGATGCAATTTACATTTTTTTACTTAAATGAAATCAGGGCAGATTTGATTTAAAACAATTACCTCTATCAATGAACCTGCAGCAGATTTTTCATTAATCTAACTAAATAAATGCTCATTCTCCACCCGTAGCAGACATTAGGACTAACAGATTACGGTGTCATATGTTCTTTTTGGGGAGCTTGTTAGTTTTGCGTTCATCTTCACTGATGTCGTCACCAACAAAAAGAAACATGTTAGTCAATGTCACACATACCCAACAGTGAAGCTAAAGCTGCATAATAATTAGAAGGGAAAAAAAACTAAACAAAAATAATATTACGTTTTTTTTCACTTTAGTTTAAACGTTTGCTCAACAGCTCCCTCTGTTGATATAAAAGTGAAAATAATTCAGTAGTTTAAAAAGTATCATAAACAGATATTGCAGAAACGAGTTGCGTTAGGCGGATATGATCAACGACCGAACTCATCAACGACTCCAAAACTAGCATTAACAACCACAGAAAGATTAAAATATATTAATTGTGACTGCTTTGTTAATTATTAGTTGTACAGCAAGAACACTCGAGTGCAGTGATTTCTGCTGCCGCCACCGCTCACCTATTCTGAGGAAGACCACCACGCTGAACATTGACAGCAGAGTGGGGACCACCACACCGAAGAACACCGACAGCTTCTTGGGCTGCCGCTGCGGGGGGGACCTGCGCCGCGGGCTTCCCGGGAGCTCCTCCGGGGCCTGGCTGGCGGGGGGAGACCTCGGCTCGGACTCATTGACGCTGGCCAAGAGGCGGTAGTTCAGGAGAGGAGTCCGTTCCGTCATTCCGAACAAAAACGAATGCTCCCTTTAGGTCGAGACGAACTTTAAAAATTAACTCAGATGAGCACGGAATGAAGAAAAATAAACAAAAACGTGTTTTGATAACACAACTCAGAGTTGGTAAATAAGGGGGATTGAGGGGGGAAAAAAGAACATAAAAACATAAAAAAAATAAAAAAATACTGTTGAATTGAAGCGTCCCGATTGTCAGCCGCTCCAGACGCAAGTTCAGTGGCTACATAGCAAAACAGAAAAGTGCTTCGGTCATAAATAAGAATAACTTAGGCAAAGAACGTGCTTGGCCGACATACTGATGCACCCTCTTTCATTTTTTATCAATAAAACCTTAGATAAAATCCCCGGCAGGCTATCTGCATGTTGCCATTGCGGTTCTGTGTTATTTCTCTGATTATACGGAATAGAATATCATGTGACGCAGCAACGTCAATGTCTGTCTCTACCGAAAGCTTCCGGTGTGCTCTTTCACGATAAAAGCTTTTTTTTTTTTGTTTACAGTTGGTGAGTTGATATATTGGGAACCAAGTGAACATCCTGTCCTCAAAGTTATGGAGTTAGAAGCAGGAAAGAAGAGCAAGAATAAAGATTTCATGTAGGGATGCAACAATACCAAGTTTTTTTCAGAACGATAAGATACCGATACTTGGATTTGAGTACTTGCCGATACCGAGTACCTATACCTCTGCTCTACATGTACCACAAAAAAAATGCAATAAATTGAGAGACAGGTTTTATTTTCATCTCTGCTTGTTACAACAAATGATTTTGAATTATATATATATATCCATCCATCCATTTTCTTTACCGCTTAATCCTTAATGGGTCACGGGGGTGCTGGTGCCTATCTCCAGCTGTCAACGGGCGAGAGGCGGGGTACACCCTGGCAGGACAAACAGGACAAACAACCATGCACACATTCACACATAAGGACAATTTGGTGACATCAATTAACCTGAAATTCATGTTTTTGGACTGTGGGAGGAAGCTGGAGTACCCGGAGGGAACCCACGCATGCACGGGGAGAACATGCAAACTCCATGCAGAAAGGCCCTGGGCCGGGATATGAACCCACAACCTCCTTGCTGCAAGGCAACAGTGCTAACCACTGCTAACCACCGTGCAGATATATATATATATATAATATATATATATATATATATTATATATAATATATATATATATATATATATATATATATTATATATATATATATATATATATATATATTATACAGGTGCTGGCCAGTAAATTAGAATATCATCAAAAAGTTGAATTATTTCAGTAATTCCATTCAAAACGTGAAACTTCTATACTGTATACTTTCATTCCACACATAGTGATATATTTCAAGTGTTTATTAATTTTCATTTTTATTAATACAACTGACAGCTAATGAAAACACCAAATTCAGTATCTCAGAAAATTAGAATATTCTGAAAAGGCTCAATATAGAAGACACCTGGTGCCACTCTAATCAGCTGATTAACTCAAAACACCTGCAAAGGCCTTTAAAAGGTCCCTCAGTCTTGTTCTGAAGGCTCCACAATCATGGGGAAGACTTCTGACTTAACAGCTGTCCAAAAGACGACCATTGACACCTTGTACAAGGAGGGCAAGACACAAAAGGTGATTGCTAAAGAAGCTGGCTGTTCGCAGAGCTCTGTGTCCAAGCACATTAACAGACAGGCGAAGGGACGGAAAAAATGTGGTAGAAAAAAGTGTACAAGCTCTAGGGATAACCGCACCCTGCAGAGAATTGTGACGACAAACCCATTCAAAAATGTGGGGGAGATCCACAAAGAGTGGACTGCAGCTGGAGTCAGCGCTTCAAGAACCACCACGAAGAGACTCATGAAAGACATGGGATTCAGCTGTCGCATTCCGTGTGTCAAGCCACTCTTGAACAAGAAACAGCGTAAGAAGCGTCTCGCCTGGGCCAAGGACAAAAAGGACTGGACTGCTGCTGAGTGGTCCAAAGTTATGTTTTCTGATGAAAGCAATTTTTGCATTTCCTTTGGAAATCAAGGACCCAGAGTCTGGAGGAAGAGCGGAGAAGCACAGAATCCACGTTGCATGAGGTCCAGTGTAAAGTTTCCACCGTCAGTGATGGTGTGGGGTGCCATGTCATCTGCCGGTGTTGGCCCACTCTGTTTCCTGAGGTCCAAGGTCAATGCAGCCGTCTACCAGGAAGTTTTAGAGCACTTCATGCTTCCTGCTGCTGACCAACTTTATGGGGATGCAGACTTCACTTTTCAACAGGACTTGGCACCTGCACACAGTGCCAAAACCACCAGTACCTGGTTCAAGGACCATGGTATCCCTGTCCTTGATTGGCCAGCAAACTCGCCTGACCGTAACCCCATAGAAAATCTATGGGGTATTGTGAAGCGGAAGATGCAATACGCTAGACCCAACAATGCAGAGGAGCTGAAGACGACTATCAGAGCAACCTGGGCTCTCATAACACCTGAGCAGTGCCACAGACTGATGGAGTCCATGCCACGCCGCATTACTGCTGTGATGGAGGCAAAAGGAGCCCCGACTAAGTATTGAGTGCTATACATGCACATTCTTTTCATGTTCATTCTTTTCAGTTGGCCAACATTTAAAAAAAACCTTTTTTTTTCATTGGCCTTTAAAATATTCAAATTTTTTGAGATACCAATTTTGGAGTTTTCATTAGTTGTCACTTATAAATATCAAAATTAAAAGAAGTAAACATTGGATATACATTGGTCTGTGTGCATTGCATGAATATAATGTACATGTTTCATGTTTTGAATTGAATTATTGAAATAATTCAACTTTTTGATGATATTCTAATTTACTGGCCAGCACCTGTATGTATGTATGTATATATATATATATATAAGTGACCACAAAACTAAAATTTAAAGACAAAAAAAAATTCTGGGAAATTATTGCAGAGTTTCCACATTTTAAGTATCAATTCATGATATATTGGTTAACTATAACTGATACTGATAGAGTAGCTACATAAAGACGGTATCTGCAATAATACAAACATTCCAGTCGGTTAAAAGTTTTCTATGCAAGGAATCCCAGCGGATTGGGATGAGTCATCGACGTGAGGTTGTTCCCAGATCATACAGACTTCAACCACAGCAATTCTTCAGCAACCCTCATACTGATCAAGCATGTAGTGACAGTGTATTCAGCAAGACTTCCTAAATTGAAGCTTTTTTGATGCGTCAGTGAGAGGAAATCTTCACATACACTCCTTCTGCATCAGTTAGGTTAAGCTGCAGAAATCAGTCTGTGTTTGTTGCATTCACATTAACAAATAATCCCCCTATGACGTGCCCACTGTCTGTACATGCTCTCAATATGCTCCTATTTTTTCCAAGGATTGTGAAAACCTAATTTTGTCAATATTACTTTTGGAAGTGCTCACTTAAAAAGATTGTCCTGGCCTCCTATTGCAGTATATAGCACCCTGCCAAGAAGCAAAAATGGTCCAGGAATGGTTTGAGAACCACAACTAATGTGGGTTGTTAACTTAACCTTCAGATTCCCAAGATCTTAACCTACCTAGCACTTCTGGGATCGACTAGTGACCTAAGAAATCTGCTCTTTACATTTTGATAGCAGATACATGAGCGCTTCCTCTATAGTCTTGTGCTGTTCGTTGCAAAGAACAACATATAGTCTACTATTAGTCAGGTAGTCATAATGTTATGCCTCATTGTTGCATATATGGTGCATTCTGTAGTCATAATGAATGAATTAATAAATAACTGTAATTCAAAAGAGGAAGGAAAACCATTTTCTAAAATTTTGCGAAATTATCCACAAAAGAGCTCGAATCAAGCCATCCACGGTTGAATTTTATTTTTCTGAAACACAAAAAACTTCCGGAGGTATTCTGTCTAGCTTTACTTTCTTGCTTGTCACTCGGGTTTTCCGGAGATTTCCTGCCTTTACATTTCCAGCCTGTTGCTCTCAGTCATATGATCAAGTTGGTCGGTCCAATAGGAGGGCTGCCTTCTCCAGCGCACCTGCTGACAACATGTTTCTTTACATGTCAAAATAAAAGTGCTCGTTTGCTTCTCTTTAAAAAAAAAATACATTTATAAGGCTTTTATTTTGAAACATAGGCCTTTTCCCAGCACTAAAAATGAAAGTGATGATCCAAGCGATACAGAGCAGCACACAGCAGGATGATGTCCAGTTCAAATAGTCCAAAGTCCTCTTCCGTAAATAAATAACACATAATTCCATAAGAGGTTGTAAAATACAGCATTTTAAGGTTCACAACCTGTACACACTCAGCAGCATTTCACAAACATTACTCACAGTATACACAAGTCCTTTTAAGATTCATTTAAAGTAGTACAGATGAATTACATTTACATACATACACGTTCTTTGCTGTTTGCCATGATCCAAAACAAAATATATTCAACTTAGATGTAAAGTAGCAGAATAAAAGCTTTTCTTTCAGTTTTGCAGCTATACATTCTTCACATGACTTTCACCTCACTGTGAACTTTGAGAAAACATTCCCTGTTACAATTTAAACTACACATTGCATAGATTGAATGCAACATGATTTACTTGTTTCTCTAAAAAAACCCACAAACATTAACATCGCCATCACAGTTTTTAATATGGGATTGAAGGTGCAATTAACGATAAGAATGAATATTTAGAGCCTAAAACTGACCTCTTGCACTTCCCATCTAGCACCCAAAGAGGGCACTACACTCCCAGTTTGATTTATAAGAGCTTTAAACGACAAGGGTTAGGGGCACTGTGCACATTTAAAACAGGTTGGTCATTTGGCTGAAGCAGTGACAGATTGAGGAGAGTATTACATAATAAAGTAAGAGAACCATACTCCTTTTAGATTCATTTCTATTAGACTGAGATCAACCTAACAACCTGTAAGTGAAACTTTTGTTGCACTCTGAGCTTATTGTGCAATACATCTTTGCCAAAGTAAATACTGAGCCTTCGAAGCAGATTTAAGGATCAGTTACAGTGCTGTAGCTTCAGAGCAGTCTGTCGGTCCAAGTCTTAAAATATCAAAAAAAATGTTTCTGTTCATCTCTCCCACCTCATAGAAAATACAGTGTATGATATTAAAACTTGCATGAGTGGGGCCAGCAGTTTTACTGTATGCTTCTTCTGCACCTATATATATATTTACATATATTAGAGGTGTGACCATACATTCCATTATGAGAGGGGACAGTAGGATTTTACCTATACTCTTGGAAAAAACAAGTAAAAAACAAACTAAGAACACTAGGGAAGTTGTTAATCAAGACATAAAATGTCTCAGGTGTCCACTTTTCACACTAATCTATGGTGGTCATAATACCAAAAACGTTGCATGTGCATTTTGTAAATGTTTTTACAGATTTAACAAAAGTTTTAATGAATGCTAAATTGTATTTTTTTTATAGACTTGTTTTCAACTTAGTTATAAAGTTCAGGTTTGACCAGCACGCGAACCAAAGATGATAATATCAATTTAACATTCACTTAAATCTAATAAATACTGAAACACTTTATGCTGATAGGTTCGTACCAGTCACTTGAAAATCGAGAAAATCAACCAATATACAACTTGCTGTAGCCGTAAGCCGTAGCACTCAGATCAAAAGTTGCTAAAACATTAGACAGGCTGAGAATAGCCACGTTGTGTGCATGAATACCCAAGTTTTAGTTCCCAATGATTGATATGGGAAAGGTTAGTGGAGGCTCAATTGTTTCAACTCTTTCAAATCTAACATGTTGATATCTGGTGTATTGAGCCATCTCTTCCTATGGCATAATTTATCCAGAATTCAATTACTAACAAACTTGAGTTAAAAACTATTTCAGTGAACACATTTATGTTAGCTATAGCAAGCCTTGTCCTTAGGAAAGCTGTCTTTTTTTAAGCCTGCAATCAGCACATTCATTAATCATATCAAATCAAATAAACTGCCTCCTTGTGTCTCTACTTTGCTCATTAGCAAATGTTAGCATGGTATTACTCAAAGCAAATCCTGAAGTGACATTTCTTAGATTACTACTGATGGAGTTTGTAGTTGCTGCTGAATGGTTGGTCATTCATTCAGTCAGTGTATCCATAGTAATACAGGACGGTGCCCAACGTGGGCCAAGGTGGGATTCGATCCCCACTCTGTCACAGTAAGATCCATCCATTGCAAGTCATTTCCGGCTCCTGAAACCCAGTATCCTCCCTCCCAGATGTGGAGGCCAATGGTTTGAAACAGCAATCTATGGAAGAAGTACGACTAACAACGGATGTCTCAATAAATATCGATGTCCTCAATAGGCAGCCTTTGATTCAGTTCTGCTACTTTGCTTTTTAGCTCTTTGTCCTTGTCTCCAGGGTAAGACCACAGCTTGATTCCTGCACCATAGTGTTCAAAGCACAGGTCGTTTTGCATCTTTGTCACCACTACACATCCTCTGGGTCCAAACTTTGTTTTGAATGTGTTCCGCAGTAACCCAATTACCCGATCAGGGTCCCTTTAGTTAAAGCTGCCTTACGCTCCTTTTTCCTCTCATGGGTTGCAGCCAGTGTCCTCAACAAGTCGCCTCAACTTCCCTCTGATTAACCCCTTGTATGTCTCCAAGACTTCGCTAAGTTTGTTCTTTCCACCACATGTTCGAGTTTGAGCTTGAGACGGTTTAAAGCCATTATTCTGTAAAAAAAGCAAAGATAGGTCATGTAACACTTTTTAGCACAAATTATGATAGTATAGAACAATCCTTTAGTGTCCCACAAGGGGTAATTAGGTTGTAACAGCAGCAAAAGCAAAGAACAGAACACAATTTAAGAGCTTGGAAAATCACAGCGTTTACAATTTTATATTAAATTGTTTCATTTGATTTTATACAAAAATAATACATATCAAACATAGGAGAAAATGTGTGGATTTCATTCCATCAGTAATAATTGTATATAAGATTATTTCTCAGTAGCTGTTGAATAGATAAAAGCAGGTTGAGCTTCTATGTAACAGAGATTGCAGCAATATACAATTTCTGGTGATGTAGAGGTTTGAAAAAAAACAAAAAACATTCACTAATGGGCTAAATATAAGCAGCTTCACAAATTTTACATTATCTTCCTACTCCTTTGCCAGTAATGCTGTTAGAATACAGCAGTCTTAGCAGTATTCTATTCTTTGAAGGAATGCCAGAATATTTTGTCCGTGTGAACCCGTCCATTCGCACACCTAAATCCGGTAACTGGGTGTTGTCTAAAGCTAGGTAGTTCAAGGAAGAAGCCTAAAGAATGAATCATCAACGAAAACAGTGTAAACTATCATTACCCAGCTGTTGTTGTCTGAATCAATTTAGGAATTGTTCAACAATGACACAGGAGCAGGTAAGGTTGGGCAATAACATCTCTTTCAAGAGGGAATCCAACAGAAATACTTTTCTTTTTTCAATAACCTGCTTTGGTCTAGATTTCTCTTTAGGCAAGGCAATTTTAAGTGTATAGTAGGCTTTCAACAACTAGGTAAATCTGCTTTATTGTTTCCAAGCAAACTTCTTTCCCCTGGAGTTATGTATCTTAGTAATGGATATTACTCGGGATTTTTCTTTTTTTCTTTTTTGATGGCATGACTTTAGAAATGCTTCCTCTTTTATAACTTAGCTACTATGAAAAGGCTGCATAATGTTATATTTCCAGCAATGTGTTATTTTCTGGCATTATAAAGGTCGAAAAGAACAGAGCCTTGCAGCAGTATTCATATCCTTTGTCACATCTTGCTACATTATAATCACAGACTTCAGTGTATGTTTGTAGTGATTTTATGAGAAAGACCAACAAAAAGTGCTCCATTACTGTCAGCCTAATGGAAAATAATATATGGCTTTTGATCTTTTTTGGGGGTTTTTTTTCAAATAAATTTTTGAAATCTGCTTTTCTATCCTAACCACTTTTTCTCTGATACAGCTGAACAATACTTTTTATACTTTTCTATATTTCTTGTATGAATCTAAATGCCTCTGTTATCTGTCATTTTGCAGCTGTTATAGCTGTATTTCCCCTTTGTGGGACAACAAAGGATTATTCTATTCAAACAAAAGTCTGTGTGTAATTTTATCTCAGTACAAATCCATCTGTTCTGTGAAGGCCACAGATGTTAGTCAGAGAAGATTGGAGAACAAACAGAATAATGAAGAGTGAAGATACACAGCAGAGAGATCAGAGAGAATGCTGTGGAGAAGTTTAAAGAAGGATAAAAACAATATCCAATGCTTTGAACACAACAAAGAGCTATATTTAATCTACCACTGAAAATGACGACAACTGCAAACCTACCAAGACTTAGCATGTTCATGTGTTCCAATGGCCCAGTCAATTATCAAGCTTTAATCCAAATAACAGTTTGTAAGTGGGAGATAAAAACGGATGTTAACAAATTCCACACAACCAATCTGTTTCTAGATTTGCAAAGTAGGTAGAAACATATTTGCAGTGAAGGTGGTTCTAAGGACTATCGATTCAGGAGGCTGAATGCAAACTCACACCTTTTCTGATTTTAATCTGTTAAAAGTAATGCTATAATATCACGTACCAATTATGCACTAATTTTGCTACGCTGTCTCATGTAAAATCTCTATAACTTCCATAGAGGTTAGTGTTTGTGATCTGCCCTATACAGTACGTTGCTGAAACCTTTTAGGAAGTGCAGTGTGTTCAGAGAGTCGTTCTGAGATTTACCTGTCTGTGAACTCTGCTGACAATTTTCACATACCGCAAGATGTTGTGCTCAAACGTTTCTAGAAAGGTGTGACAGTCCGAGCTGGTTTGATTCCTAACATGCTGGACGGCATCTTGAAACACCTGGAAGTTCCCCAGCACTTCAGCCCGTTTCTCCTCAAGCTACAAAAACACACATACAAACAAAGCCGTCACAATTTTGCAACAAAATCAATTATTCACATGGAGTTTTGAATCACAAGTTCTTCCAAATTGTCCAGGGTATACACCATATCTCACCCAATAACCTCTGGAGATACAGACACAAATGTTATTAGCTTTGTACATTAGCAATTTAGCATACACACTAGTTAGCATATGACGAATTGCTGCCTCTTCAAATAGATTAAAATGTCAAGTGTTTCCTCAAAAATAATGGACAAAATCAAGTTTAAGTTCAAATAACAAGTTTGAATTCTGATGAAAAAAATTACCTGTTGCCTGCAAAGTCAAACTTGGGAAATAATTGTTTTCATATCTCACCAACCCCCAGTGTGTGAACCGAGTACATCTTTTCATTTAATTTTTATGTTGGCAGCCTCATCCTCATATTTCCCTTCCAGTTTATGTTTCGCTTCAGTCATGTTCATCGTGCTTGGTTTGTATTGTTAATTTATGACTCATTTGAACTTGAATTCACACTAACACCACAAATTAATGAAATAAGTTTCTTTCTTAAGGTGCTTCTGCAAAATGATAATACAAATAAATAAGATGCACATAGGAAGCAGATAATACATAAAGGAAATAGAGAGTGAAGTCATAATATCATGACCACCTGCCTGATAAGAGTATTGGATTTTACCTGACCTCTGAAAGTGTGGCAACAACAAACCATGAAGATGAGGTAAATACCTCAGCTCATTGTTTCCTTGTAAATGAATCAGTTTTGCTTTGAGGTAGGATAAATTGCAAAATCACATGAAAGACTGTACATGGTCTGCAGAAATTCCAAGATAGGAGTCTTGTGCTAACATCCACGAAGGACCTAAGGTAGTCTAGCAGATCATTGTCCAAAGCTTCATACCCCCTCTGTGGGTTTCTCTTCTTCTCATTCTGCACCAGTGTTGGGCAAGTTACAAAGAAATTGTAATATATTTAACATTACTAGTTACAATGTCAAAAATGTAATATGTTTGCATTACATATTACTGCCTTAAAAACGTAACTGAGTTACACTACTTTAAGTTACTTTTGGCTAAATATTTTAAATATCTAACACGACTTCTAAGCACCGTAACTTATCAATTTACATTCTACACAAGCGTCACACAACAAATACTGTATTTCTAGGACTATTTTATTAAAATTAAGTCTCAAGTTCCTTTGTATGCCTTCTATTTCATGGTAATGTTTGTTAAATCTAATCAAAAGGAGGTGCTGAAAGTGCTCATCACAAAGATGGTTGACAAAGATGAGACTCCGATGTCTGAAGTCTTACAACAGATGGTTAGGAAAACAGAGTGAATAATGCCGCTGTTTAAATGTACAGTCGATCTTTTCCTCAGCCGTCCTGATTCTCTGATGTTTTAGGTTTGAGCAACAGGATCTTGTTCTATGGTTTCCAACTTGATTTGGTCTGTTGCCTTAGATGGCCAGAAAAACGATTTAAAATGCATTTGTAACTTGAGTTACTGAAATTGTAACTGGTAATATATTGCTGTATATTTTGTAAGTAATGCATTACACTACTCAGTTACTGAAAAAAGTAATATATTCCTGTAACTCATTACTTTAGTAATGCATTACTCCCAACACTGTTCTGCACCCAGGGAAGTGACACACATGCACCAAATCATCCACGTGATGCCAAGAGAAGTCTGATTTGTCAGAACAACAACCTTCTTCCATCTCTCTTTGCTCCAGTTTAGACCCTTACATGCTCATTAGTTGTCCTTTTGGTAGTGGGGAAGCATCAGTAAAGGTATCCTGAAGCTTTTATGTGGTCCCATCAACCTTCAATACACTGTGCATTCATCATCCTCAGGAGTATGAGCTGCAGGAGCTTATTTTTGGATCGGACCACACCAATAAGTCTATGCTGGCTGTGTTCTAAGTGAACCATGGCCACCTGTGATTCTGTCGTCGGTTCGAAACTGTCCCTTCCTTGAGCCACTCTGGATAGAATTCAAACCTTGCAGATTGAAAACACCCCTCATGGTTTGCAGTTCCAGAGATGCACTGACTCAATAACAATATGATTCTCACCAAACTCACTCAAACCCTTCTTAGTCAATTTTTTTCTGCTTCTTTGGCATTGGCTCGTTGCCTAATATGTTCAAACCAGCCAAAAAATGGGGTCACAATGTTACATCAAGTCGGTGTACAATGTTGAGGAACAGAATGAACATAGTTTAGTCAAAACTAAGGCTAAAAGGTTTTTTGTCATATTTTCTACTTAGTGCTAGTAGTTTGGGAATCCTTAACCAATGTTGTAATTGGCAATGAATGACTGCTGTAAAGAAAAAAAGGATTTTAGGATAAAGTTTAGCTACCTATTGCCTTATTACTTTACAGACTATGATTTAACATGAGGCTGTTACACTAATATTGTTGGACTCCCTTTGTCATTGTGTTACTTCTGTAGGGTTAAGCCAAAAATACAGCTCATTGTTAGTTTTTCATTATCCCGGATGCAGGTGTTTAGGTCTGGCATTAGAGCTTCAGTGAAGTCAGGATTAAATTAAAGGACGTCTAGCTCACGGTGCTTTAAAAAGGAATTTTGCTTCATTATGATATTCACAATACCTTTGTTTTAGTCATGGTATTTAAAATCTAATTTTCTTATTTCATATAACGGTGACAGGAAAGCACATGAACTACAGCTATGTTGTACTCTCTACACTATTAAAACAGAGTCAACTAGAAAAGTGCTTGGAGAGAACAGACCTCCACCAAGACAGCTCAGTCCTAATCCTAACATAACTCTTTGAGTTACACTGCTAAGTTACGAACAAATCCTGGTGAAAACTTAACCTCTTTGAAAAAACACATAAAAATATATAACGAACAGGAAGTAAATAAGAGGCAATGACAACACATATGAAACTTGGTTCTGATAGTTAACAGTGTTCAGATACAATTTGATAATTAAATCTAAATGTATTTATATGTGTTAACTTTTTCTTACACTTCATTGTGTCTGATCATAAAATAATATTAACATTAGAAAAAGACAAACTAAATAATTAACAAATGCAGTTTTTATTTATGAAGGAAAAGAAGCAATCCACACTAATTTTCGTGCATCAAGAAAAACAAACTAATTGCTCCCTAATAACTGGTTGTACCAGGTGTGATAACTGGCAGTTAATATTTTACATCACTGTGGAGGAATCGAGGTTGTATTTTTTGAAGGACTGGTTTGTGTCAGCCACAATGAAGGGGTTTTGGGCACAAACTGCTTGTTTAAGATCGTTTCATGCAGTCAGAATCAGGTTTAAATCAGAACTTTCATAAGGCCATATCAAATTTAATTTTTCTTTGTGCCATTCAGAGCTGCGCATTCTGGTTTGCTTTGGGCCATTGTCCAGTTGAATAACACATTTGCTTTCATTGCAACTATTATGTTTTTAACAAATATGTATTTTGTAGTAGTTTTACAGGAAATGTAACTGAACACACATTTTTCGAAAAGTTTAGCTCTAGGCAGTTTTCTGAAAATTTCCCTAAATGTTTTTGTGGTAATCAAATGATTTGTCAAATCTGAGACATCATTTTTTTTTGTATTTGGTCTGTGGTAGGGATGCAACGATACCACTTTTTTCAAACCGATATGATACCGATACTTGGATTTGAGTACTTGCCGATACAGAGTACCAATTACGATACTTCTACCACAAACAAAAAAAGCAATGAATTGGAAGACAGGTTTTATTTTCTTCACTGATTGTTACAAAAAATGATGGTGAATTAGATAAAAAAATATATATATATTAATAAAAATGACCACAAAAAAAATTCTAGTGAAAAATAAAACTTTTCTGAGAAATTATTGCAGAGTTTTCTAATTAGTATCGGTTCATGGTATCGGTTAACTGTAACTGATACCGATACAGTACATGAGAGCGGTATCGGCCCCGATACCAGTATTGGTATCGGTGCATCCCTGGTCTCAAGGGCATTTCACCTTTGAACCCTCCTGTGGATGCCATTTTTTCTCAGTCTTTTTTTCAGGCTGGCCACATCAAATGTAAAGGTCCATGTTCAACTTAATTTTATAATTACAGCTCTTACTGTGCTGTCAAGTGTTTTAAAGTGTCAGTTACTATGTTCGGAGATCCGCAGGTCTGACAGTGATCAGGACTGGGTATGACTAACGGACCACAAAAGTTTGATTCATCACAATCATATGAGCCTCTAATAATTTTATGCAACATCCCATAAACAAAACCAATTGACTCATATCTCTTTGTGTTAACAACATCTGCTTGATGATCTGGAGCATTTACATGTAACAAAACAGCAAAGTACAACTTTTATAGGCTGACAACTGCATTTTCACTGAACCGCAAGCGGGTTGATTTTTCCCCCAAAGATTTGTTATGTTTATAAACACATTTTCTAGCAGAACTGGTTGCTAATGTGTTTTTTTTCTGTTGCAGGAGCTACGTGTTCTGTCTTGGTTCTCTTAAAATGTGTTCTTGAAATTCAAAGCCAGAGAGTCATCAGTGAAATACCAGCACTTGTCAAGCAGGAAGAGCAGTGAATTTTGGCAACAGAGCAAGGCAGACTTCACAAATTCCCCTGAAATATTTCTCTAGGTTATTTTTCTTTGAGCCTAAACATAAAATGCTATTACTTTTTACTGAAAGATTAACTTTCTGATTAACTGTTCGACCTCACATCAGTTACAGTTTTGATGTTGTCGAAATCACTTTGACATTTTTTAAAGACTGGATCCAGCTGCTGTATATTTATCATGTTATGCAGTTAAAGCAGAAACCGCTTCTACAGAACCAGAATATTGGTTTTCATTAACAAGCAGATCGAGGACGGATGAAAACCAAAGATTTTATATTCTTTCAACAATTGTGATTGAATGTGAGATCTGCTAATAACACAGGATTGGGGTTTCGTGCAGGCTGTGCAGTACTTACAGTTTTATTTTCCCATTGGACCGGATTAAGCCCTACACATGGCACAGGAACAGGAGAGGACAGGACCTCTGGGCAGTTACCCTGAAAACATCGATATTCAAGTTTTGTCAGATGCAGCAAGAGAATGAAATGGATAACTCTGACATAGAGGAGGTCAGGTATTCATTTCTATTCTCTTAAACACCAGAACAAGATTTGGTAATACAATGACAGAAGCTGCCTAATGTTGCCTATATGACAGTAGTTCAAAAACCTATTTTCACCATAAGTAAAGAAGGCAAGTCCTCACCTTATCTTCAAAAATCGCCATCAGCCTCAGCAAAATGCTGCTATTGCACCAAAAGTCAGCCGGTCTTGCGTGGACTTGAGGCAGTTGGTTGACAGTCGCTCCTATCAGCAGCAGCAGCAGCAGCAGTCCTGGAACAGCACACGGCGGATGTGACTGAGGAGCTGCCATCCAGCTCATTTATGCTGCACCACAGTTTAACCTGTCTGCATTTGTTATTGTATATCCTTCCTCCGCCTTTTATTGATAACGGTCTGCCTTGTAGTCAACAGCATGAACAGTATCACATATGCTGATGCCGTTCTCCCATCCTGCCAAAATTCCACTCATAGGTCTTGCCTCGACAAGTTGCTTTGAAAAAGTTATTTTCGTGGGTGTCTGTGCCCACGTGTTTCCTGCTAAATCAAGCAGGTGGAATGTCATGAAAGTCTTTATAATTGATTTAGTTTCTGGATCAGACAAGCAGCTCTCTAGTGTTAGAATTCCGAATTCACCAATTAACAGCAATATGCAAAAGTTATATGAGTCTTTATTAACTTACAGGATCATATTATAAAAATGTAACATCATCTCAAATGTTAAAGTATACACATGAGCCAACCATTGCACTCCATAAAGAAGGTAGCTAACTTACTGCTATAAGCCATAACCCGTCCTTGGATTCATGGTTTCTCTCGGCTGTGGTCTTTTGGTCTCCATCACTCTTCCGTTAACTTTCGTAAGATAACCTCAGGTCACGCTGAGGTCCAAAGTCATTCTATTTTGGTCAGGAACGTTTTTCTTTCTTTCATTCCTTAACGCCCAGTCAGAGTCCTTATTGACCAGCTGGAGAAGGTGGTGAACAACTCTACAACGCTTTGACCAACTGCTATGTGGTGAGTGACGTGTGGCAGTGCACGGGCTCTCAGTGAGCATAGGCTGTCTGTTTGATTTAGCTCAAAGTTAATGTTCCACCCTGGGGTCCCCAGAATAAATAAAACGTACAACGTACTCACTCACTGATGACTTGATGATGCTAATCTGCCTTGTCATGTTAGGGACAACATAATGACCATATTTATCAGGTGGATCTCTCTGTTGATTTACTTCTATTAGCTTTGGATTAGATTATAGTTACAGAACTGTCTGTAATACTTTCAATATCACTACCAGTGTTTTTAGAGGAAACCAAAATTGTTTTTGGCCAGTTTCCAGAAAAAAACAACTAAATGAAATCATGAGAAGAGTAATATAAGATTTTTTCCTGTAGGGCATTTGCAAGTAGATTGTGTACAGCAGACAAAATGAAAGCAACAACATAGTTTAGAGATAGTGAATAGATGCTTTGCTTGTTCTAATTAAGATCATACTATCTGCTTTGCCTCAAGAGGACAGAAAAAAACGACAGTAGCATATACTGCACAAGGTTTTTTACTGCAGACTGTTTCGCTATAAGTGGCTTGATCAGTTGACAATGTTCTGGTTAGTCATCCTGGGATGACGGAATACCAACAACCGCTGTTTATCTCCATTTATGTTTTACAGGAATTTACAGGGGCTGGGGGAAGTTAAGGTCAACACAAAAAACACACAGGAAAAGCCATATTTGGAGGGTTTTTTTCTGCCCAGGTATGCTTGATTGCTTGATAGATGATTAATCTTTAAGATTGGCCTCCTTGCAATGATGGAAAAATGTTTTCCAGATTATATTGCAATCTTGGGTATAAATCTGCTGGTTTTAAAGAGTAACTAAACCCCAAAACAACTTATTTTTTGCATATAAACCGTAATAAACAGTTTCTTACCAATACAATCTTTCAGTTTCAGGGCATTTTTTGACATTTTCGTGTAAACTTGCTAAATTTCACATTTTTTTGGTCTAAAAATATCCTAGTACTAGTACTCATGGTCAGTGTGTGCCTACTGCATTTGAATTTTGTGACTGGCTGAGAGTGTTACATCTTTTCCATTGTCAACGTCACAGGCATGGTCTCACAGAGACACCTTCCACTCTCAGACACACCTGCTCTGCCCCCTGATGGGTTGAAATTGCTTATCTTGTGTGCTACATGTGCACCAATGCTGCGAGAAACAGAGGAAGCTGAAATCCGTATATCGCACTTTGGATGGCCACAACTGCAAAGTGGTTTAAAACCATAAGTTATAACATATATGTTTTAAATACACCGGGAAAAAGGAAACAAAAGCTGACGCCATGGTTCCCTCCGAAACTAATTAGCATTAATGCTAGCTAGGGGTGTAACGATTCATCGAAAGTATCGATGTATCGATGCATCACCCCTGCGATCAAATCGTATCGTTTGAAAAAACGTATATATCGCTTTGTATCGAACCATTTGGTCTCATATCGATACGCATCGTATCGGTCCAAAAAAAATATCGTTACACCCCTAATGCTAAAATAACTAGCTTGTTCTAATGTTGAACTTGTTATGTTTATGCTACAATATCAAAGGAGAACTAGCTTGTTCTAATATTGCACTTTGAGTGTGGTTACATTTATTGACCTTTTGGAATACATAACTCAGCAGAGCAAATAAAATTTCTTGAAAAGGCATTCCTTTGTGTTTGTGAAGTAGCTTTCAATTAGTATCGGTAATAGGTATAGGTAAGTAAGTGCTTTGTCATTGTACAACTGTACAACAAAATTGTGTCACCATCGAATTGATGCATCGTATCGAAATTTACTGTATCGTATCAAATCGTATCGTAAAAAAAAACGTATATATTGCTTTGTATTGAATCATTTGGCCTCATCGATACGCATCGTATCGGTCCAAAAACGTATCATTACACCCCTAATGCCAGCGCTTGGCTCTCACTTGCTTGCTACTATACGTGCTGTCGGCTTCAGGCAGCGCTGACTCAGCGCCCTGAGCCAATGGCTCGACCTGATATCGTGTTTGCCCGCTGCGCTCCATAAAGTCTCCCTTTATGGACGGCGGAGAATAGGCATGATGATTTCTCCCTTTACCGGAGGTTAAGAGAAACTTTATGAAGCTCGGCGGGCCCCAGGCCATATTAGTTTGAGTTGGTTCAGCTGTGACTGTCTTTCAGACCACACCCCACGACCCCCCCTGGTGCTCATCCTCCTAAGTTAGCCAAGCCCCTCAGTACCTCCTGGCCCTGCCCACTTTCGTAGAATTTTTCAAATGTCGCATGGGGTATATCCATGGGGTTCAGTTACTCTTTAAAGAGCTCCAAAAGCTATGAATGTAAGGAGGTTCAAACTATGCCAGAGCCACAGAAATGTTGAGCCCTTTCTTGAACTCACCTTTACATTAAGAACTTAAGAAGAACAAAAAGAGTCAGCATACAGCTTCAGTTAATTTAGCTAAACGACTGATAAGCCGCAATCTCTAGGTGTACTGATGGACTCAGATCAGAACCTCATGGGTCATATAAAGGCAATCACAAGATTACCTCAACAAATAGGTTTAAAGGACTAATTTCAAAACAACATCCCAAAAAACTTATCCATGTTTTTCTCTTTAGTCTGTTTGATTACTGCAGAACCCTAAACGGGTTCCTGAGTGGAGAATTCCGACAACGCTGGGTGATTCGTTGTCATGTAAACGTAAGGCCGGGGACTTTCGAAAACGATGATGTCACTGCCAGCTTAATAGGACATATGACTTGCGCACTCTTCCATCCTCCTACTCTTTTCCTGGTAAGGAGGAGGAAATGGGAAATGAACCAATGAACACTGCATTCACACACATGCAAATTGCCATCTAAAGGCTGAACATATGTACTACCTAATTTTCAACAAGATCAGATTGCTCTCCCTGTCTTGTAAACGCAGTGTCGTTTTCACCTATGTATTCAAACAACGATGACAATGTTCGTGTAAACTGCCTCTAGGAACGTAATACATATCACCCAAGGTATAATGTCCTTACACTGGCTCCCTGTAGCTCCGAGAATAGAGTGTAAAATACTTTTACTAGTCTATAAGTCATTCTATGGCTTAGCACCAAAGTATGTTGAATATATGTTGTCACTATACCAATTCCACAGACCACCCAGGTCCTCCAGTCTACTCAGTATCCCTACAATTAGAACCAAACATGGAGAAGTAGTTCTCAGTTTCTATGCTACCTTTATCTAGAACAAACTTCCAGACCACTGCAAAGCTGCTGAAACAGTCCCTTACTGTTTAGAGCTGCTTTTGAGTAACTGATGATTAATAGCAGAATGTATCAAGAGTAGTATGTGTAAATGTACTCTTTACATCTGATGTTGTGTTGGATGTTTTATTGCTGCTTTTATTTTTCCCCTAATCACCCAGAGCACCTTGAATGACCTTATTGCTTTACAAATAAATCTGCCTTGGTTGTCTTTCTGATTCCATCCTGTTTTCTTTGAAATCCAGTAGAGTCATTTCAAATCAAAATGAATATGTGGTCTTAGGCTTGTTTTTCATATTAAAAGTACTAAAAAAACATAACAAAAAAAGCAGGTATTAAGCACACCTGTCATTCAGCTTATGATTATTAATAAAAACGTTTTTGTTACTTTTCTGATTTAATATTCCAGCTTTAAATGTGTTTTATTTGAATGGAAAAAACCTTGTAGTTAACAGATGTATAAGCTTTAAAGATTAGGTATGTGTGTTCTATAACCAATTTCACTTTTTGAATTGCGGAACTGAAATAAATTTTATTTTTAATAATATTCAGATTTTTTTTTATTGGATCTGTATATGCCTAAAAATCTTGTATCTTTCAAGCTCAGTAGAATAACACGCCACATTTTAACAATTGCATGGGTTATATCAGTGTTGCTATTGTGTCCATATCATGAGGTGTGAGGTTCAGGCAACAGACAGCCGCTCACATGAGGCATATTAAAAGGTTACATCATTAAATATATATAAAATATTAAATAAAAGACAATGGAGGATTTAAAGACGAGCATGGATGTAGATAGAGGCATGGAAACAGAAGAAACTAGAAAACACAAGGGATCTAAATAGTAGACGGAGAAATGAAATCTAATTAGGCAGCACTTTTGAGTGGCAAGAGTGTGATAGCATGTACTGTATGGGTGGGCTGAATGATCCCATTTGCTGGTGAGTGTGAATACAATGGAAATTGGAGTGGCCCACAGAAGGGGTCTTGTATTAAGGTTTGGCCATAATAAAATATTTTAAAACGCGGATCAAGACTGAAGCTTCATCCTAATGAAAATCTGCCATATCGTAACAGAACACAAAAATGTACTAATTCTAGACACAAAAAATATGGCAACACCTAAACAAAAACTAATAATAAAAAAATATATGAAAAGATTATGACAAAATCTACAAGTCATCAAGGAAAATAATCAGACATATACAAATTTGTTGAAAGCCCACTTAACACCCTGACTAAAGATGTTCAGCAGTATTTAACACAATCGCTTAAAAAATGTTTCTTGTTACAGACAGATAGTAGATGTTTTATGATGAGCAGTCTCTTTTTACTTTCAATTTCCTTCAAGTTGAATTTTTAAACAACTCATTGCTAATTAATTAATCAAATGACAAAATATTGATAAAATAAGAACTTGGCTTTGAGTGTTGTATTATTGAATGGCTAGTGAAGAAACTTTTACCTAAATTAAGAAATCTCAAACCATCACAATCTGTGAGTAATCTGGGCGTGATTTATGACTCTGAGCTCAGTTTTATTCCTCATATTAAAAACATAGCAAAGGTAGGTTTTTACCACCTGAAGAACATCGCCAGAGTCCGCCCGTTTCTCTCTCAGGCCAGCACGGAGGTGCTGATGCATGCTTTTATTTCCAGCCGGTTAGATTATTGCAATGCCCTGCTCTCTGGTCTTCCCAAAAAGAGTATATACAATCTACAGTTATTACAAAACTCAGCAGCACGAGTGCTGACGAGGACCAGAGGGCGGGAACATATTACACCAGTTTTATGTTCGCTGCATTGGCTCCCCGTCCATTTCAGGATCGATTTTAAGATTATTTTACTAGTTTTTAAATGTCTTAACGGTCTTGGGCCTTCTTATCTATCTGACCTGCTTTTATTATATCAACCCTCACGGACCCTGAGGTCGTCCGGCGCCGGCCTTTTAACCATTCCACGGATTAGATCTAGAACACACGGGGAAGCGGCTTTTAGTTACTATGGTCCCCGCCTGTGGAACAGCCTGCCGCAGGACCTCAGGGCCGCAGAGAATGTTGATGTTTTTAAAAAGCGGCTCAAGACTCACCTTTTTAGTCTAGCTTTTAACTGATGATCTGCTATTTTAGTTGACTCTATTTTAGTCTATTTTAGCAAGTTTGTAATTATTCTCTTTTATTTTATATATCTTTTTATTATTTACTATTTATTTATTACTTTTTATTTATTTTAGTGATTCAGTTTACTTCTTACCTTATTTTACTAAAGTTTTGTTGTATTTTAAGTTTTGTTCTGTTTTATGATTTTGTTTTATGATTTTCACCCAGCGTTAGCTCCAGTTTCTCCTCTTGGGGGACGGCCACACCGGGTGCGATGTCTGGCTGGCAGGCGGGGGAGCTGTATCGCGGAGGGCTCTGGCCTGGGTGACTGGTGGGCCCCTGCCCCTTGGTGTGGGGCCTTCGGTCTGCCGTGGCCGGATTGGCCCTCAGCGGCGATGCTCCCGGTGGTCAGGATCTCCCTGGGTGTGGTCGGCCCCCAAACGTGGCCTTCTCTCACCAATATGTCGGTGCCCAGCCATGTCTCTCTAGTGTCAGCTAGTATAAGTGGGGTTGAGCATGTGTGTGTGTGAGTACTGATGTTCCGGCGTGTTGGTGTGAGTGTATGTTGGTGTGTGTGTTGGTGTGAATGTGGGCTTGTTTTGGGGTGTGGATATGTGCGGGAGGGGTGGGTCTTTTCTTTCCCTTGTTCTTAATGTTGTTGTTGCTTTTGTTTTTAGCCTGTGTAAGGCACTTTGTGTTACTGTTTATGTATGAAAAGTGCCTTATAAATAAATTTGATTTGATTAGTGTTTCTGCATCTTTCACAGTTTCCCCCTTCATCAGCACCTTTCTGACAGACAGGAATCTGATATACAGCAGGAAATACAGTCGGTCTTTCACTGGAAACAGCATTGTAAAGAAAGAAAAAACCTATAGATTGTTAGAAAATAGATTAGATAAATTGATTCTGAGTGCATCTATTAGTGAGGCTACTTGGAATTTAACGGGTCCATCTCTACTGTCTATATAACCTTTTAGTCTAGTTATTAATCTGCCAGTACCTGATAAGACTGTGGTAGATCTCTAACCAGAATGATGATGAAACTCTATCATTTTGGGTTTTGCTTTTATTTGGTGTTTTATTTTACCCTTTTTGTTTTTGATAGTTTTTTTTTTTGTTTGTTTTAGCTGATTCAAATCCTTCTCAGAGGTAATATGAGAACAATTGTTTTCTTGGAGCAAGTTCAAGAGAATCAAACTATGACTCAAGACTTTTGCAGTGTATGCCAAGTAGATTTAACTTTCGCAGATAACTATTCCTCTCTACATCCTTACATTTTCCTTCCTTTGTTCTCAACTCATCCATCAATCCAACAAAAAACAAAAAAATTGGGTACAATTTGACAGAGCGAAATGCCTTATTTCTATTTTCAAGTCACAACCTGTTATCTCTGTCAGTGTAAGCGAAAGTAGTTATAAATACACTACGTCTTCGTAAGGAAGGTGGAGATATAACAGCAGACTCCTGCTCTTCCCACCATGATCTTTTGCATCCTTTTTTTTTTCTTTGCTTTGCTAATTTCACCTGTAGGATATTGTGCAATTCATTGGCTTCCTTAACACAGACTTCACAGGAATTTCAAAAGATATCCATCATTTTTATCTCTTCCATGCCAGAAATGAGTCACATATTCTAACAAAATAAAAAGGATTACCTGTGAGTGTCCTTTCATCTGATTTGGAAGAGCAGAACAAAACAATTCCAAATGATTACAGTAACCATGAGTTTCATGATGCATTCAGTGAGGCCTGGTTCCCTGTAATTACAATGTCTTTAAGCAGTAAGTGTGCCAAACCAATGTTATATAAGATTGGAGGGACAATGAGTTCTCTTATTCTCTCTCAAGTATTGTAGAATAAAAAGCTGGGAAATGTTTCTCAATCATTTGTGCAACACATTTGTGAACAGAGCACTGAGATGCCACACCAGTAGTAAATTTTTTTATCTGAAAGTAACATGGTCTTTGCACTGATGACAGGGCTTGCCTGTGTAGATGAATATATTGACACTGTAGTTTTTACATGCAATTTATATGATGAAAACATATATATCTATATCTATATAGATATATATGGCATGCTGTTCAGGAAAAACATTATATATTTATATTGATATGTTTGAATATATGGAATGAATCTTGAATATATGGAATGAAACTCTGAATATATAGAATGAACCTTGATTATTGAATCAACCTTGAATATATGGAATGTACCTTGAATTAAACGCCTTGCATTAAAAAGATATGAATTAACCAGTTTCTTGTCAATGCAGTACTCACTTTGAATCCAAGTCTTTATTGGATGTATCAATCTTGGCAAAGAATGCTACAACATTCCCATATAAAGAAACTGTATAATGTTGAGCATAATGGGAGGAATTTGGCAGGAAGCTAACATAGTCTAGATGTAGATTTGTAAATAGTGTCACTACAAGATTAAGGGTTTATAAAATCTTTAGTCTGATACTAAAAAACTGTTAACCCAAGTCTTTAGATGTAAGCTGATAACAATTTTGGAGGTGTTTCTAAATCTTTTCAAAGTCTCTAGGTGTACAGAAAGCAACTTCCAGTGAGACTGAAGCCATGACTGAAACATCCTCGGGGTTTAAAAGTATTTTAATCAAAAAAAAAAAAAACATCAAATGTGTATAACTTTTATAACTCATGTGGCTCATTTTTTCTTTCTCATTGTTCTTTCTTTATCATTTGTTGCAGACATGTCTGCTGTAATATTTTTAACACTGAAAATTTTAAAATAAATAAATAAATAAATAAAACCTTGTGAAATGAATTGCAACATAAATGTATAATGTGACAATGATATTGTAAAAATAAAAATTCCTTAATTCATATTTTTTTTTTTTTTGCTCATTACTATTAAATGTTTGTCATTTTCCTTTAAAAATGTATCCATATAACACATTAATCAAGTGTAAATTTTCCTAAAAATATATTTGACATTTTAGCCATTTTTTATTCAATACCATTAGTTTTTAATCCAACACATCTATTTCACAAAGACAGCCTGTATTTCAGAATTCCCCAGTGGTTTAATTATTTTTTTTAAATACAATTTTCCACCAAATGAGTTAATCTGTTAGTCAGAGTCAATGGGTCATTGCCTCGTACCTAAACGTTGATCATCCTGGATAGTTTTCATTCACTAGCCTCTTTCAAAAGACAATCCTGCCATCATTGCTGGCATTAATACCACCCATCAGTGAGCCCTATTAATTATTTCAACTATACAGTACTAATTTGTATCTATCTGCTCTGTGTCTTGTTCTATTTGTCAATCAATTTTTTGCTGCTGTTACAACCAAATTTCCCCATGTGGGACAATTGAGGAATATTCTATTCTATTCTATTGTGGTCACTCATAAGATCTCAGTCTGTGGCAACAAATTGCCCAATGAGGCGCTTTCACAATATATTATGTGGGGGTACAGCGGTGGTGTCCAGGCTGTTCGTGTGCAGGGTTGCGTATCATGTGTGAGACCGTAGAGTCTGTGGTAAACAGCGAAAATAGATGGAAATAACTTGTTTTTTATCCCAATTGAAGCCCCGCTCTTCAAGACTTTTTGCGAGCCGCCCCAAAAGGTGGCTGTCATTTACAGTCCCCCATAAAGAACTAATCTGCTCCTCAGCTCTAAAGGCCTGAAGCTCCCAGACCTCAGCATCACTCCAGTTTACCATCTCAGATGATACAGTTTACAAATGCTGAAGGAACTCCCCATGTTTACTTACATTTTACGTACTGTTGCCCACTAGGGCTCAGCCCACATTGATGACATCACTCTCTATAACTATCAAGCTTCCCAACACGAATGCTGCTATATTCCCACAATGCCATGCCACCATTGAGAATTCATAAGACGCACTATGCCAGTAATATTATCTTAATATGCAGACGATTAATGTTTAAGTAACGGCCAATGAGCGTTCAGGTTCAACCTTCAGACTCTGACTAGCTCGTTCAACTGAAAATTGTCCTTTTTGAAATAATTAAACCACTAGGAAAAAATCATTTTGAATTAAAAGCTGACTTTGTGAAACAGATGTTTTGGAAAAGAATTGTTTGAATAAAACTGGCAAAAATAAAAAAATATATATTTTTATGGAAAATTTACAATTCAGAAATGTGTTTTATAAATAAATCCATGAAAATTTAAAAGAAAAAGAAAAAGATTTCAATACTAATGAAACTAATATTGTAGGATTAATACAGGCATTTACTGTTTATCTTTAATTTCTTAACGGATGGATTTTTTCTTTCCAAAATGCATCATTGATTATTTTTTAATTTGTTTTTAGGTGGAGTTGATGGGATCTTGGAGATCATCCAGGAACTGATGCTGTTTCTTTAGCTCCCCGGCTGTAACAGAACATTGCATCATCACTGCTTCTGGTATAAGTTACCAGCTTTTATTCTTAAAATCAAGAATATTTTATTTATGCTCCCTGCATGAGGAATACTCAGAACAACCAAAAGGTGACAGCGAAACTCAGACGGATGTGACAAAGAAAGGAGGTGAAAGGAATACATAACAAAGACAGCCAGACAAACAGAAACTCTGGAACAGAAACTCATATCGAAAAAGAGAGAAAAAAGACTTGAAGCTCAGCAAGGAACATATGTCATTAGTTTTTTTAATTCAGCATGGCAATGAGGAGGCAGTTAACCTGCCACACCGGCACTGCAAACTCTCGTATAAAACCAGAGGTATATAAAACAACTGATGGGAAAGTGATTGTGGAAGATGAGTTTCTACACTTCATATTTGTCAAGATGAGAACCGTGCCGCATGATGACATTGTGTTGTTAGCCGCAAGCAACTTCTCATCTGACTGGATAGAAGAATCCAAGCGGCTGCTGTTTGAGCTGTGCCCGACAGCGCTACGTTTTGTAAAGCACAAAGGCGCCCAGAAAGATGCTAATAACATTAAGGACTGCATGAAACTGCTGAATGAGCGTGGTGAGGACATTCCCAGGTTTGTTTCATACTACCTGCATGAACTCCCACCTGTCGGCTTTGGCAGTATTGATGCATCGGCACTGCTCAGTAGGCTGGAGCGGTTGAGTCAGGAAGTTTCCACTCTGAGGGAAACGTGGGAAACTCAGGTAAGCGTGAACGCTGAACTGGGAGCGGCAACTGCGGCCCTGGGCCGCCGGATGATGGCCGTGGAGACGTGCCATCGTAATGGTTCGCCCAGTCGGGCCCATGGCGCCGGAGGCGCTGCATCCGTATTGCAGGAGAATGAAGCGGTGGGGCTGGCGGAGCCTGCTCGGCAGTCACCGAGAGTGACGGCAAACCCCCAACTTCTTTCCCCTGTGTGGAGTACCGTGCTGAAGCAAGGGAAACGCAAGTCTCAGAAGTCACAAAAAGTATCTATGCAGCCGAAACCCGGAGGCATGCTGACCCGGAAGAATGAGCAGAGGAAGGTGGGAATAATTGGCACCGGCACAGCAAGTAATATCCCAGTGATCAAAACCAAGCTGGTGAGTGTCTTTGCCACTCGTTTCTCCCCCGATCTTGATGCTAAAACTCTGTGTGATTATTTAACGGAGAAATTAGGCAAAACTGTGACATGTCGGAAGATTGACTCGACCCGCAATAGATTCAGTTCATTTCACGTGACTGCCGAATGCAATGAAGTGACTGACATGTATGAACCACAACTTTGGCCAGAGGGGATTTATGTGCGCCGTTATTTTGAGGCTCGCAAACCTAGAGAGAACAGTGGACAAAGGGAGGCTGGGCCACAGCAACAAAGCTCTGTACCTGCCCTTATAACTACAGGTGCACTGGGGACCAGCAGCCAGGCGGAGATTATTGCAGATAAATGAATGGGCTCAATATTGTGTCTTATAATGCGCGAGGGCTGCGCGTCGGGCACAGTGCAGCTGATAAAGTGCGCCGCTGCGTAGTGGATAAACTTTTAGAGTCATGTGATGTACTGTGCGTTCAAGAGACCTTTTTACCCAAACAGGATTTAGAGAGACTGAATTCACTGCATCAAGACTTCTATGGGGTGGGTGAATCTACCACTGACCTGAGCACCAGGATTGTTCATGGTAGAATATCTGGTGGTGTTGCTGTGTTGTGGCATAAAAATATGATCAGCTGGTGACTGTGGTTAGGCTGGGTGTTGATTGGGCCATAGGCATTGAGCTCAAGTGTGGTGATAAAAACTGTTTCATATTGAACATTTACACACCCTATGAGTGTTCTCAAAATGAGGATGAATATCTTAATAGACTAGCTTGTGTAATGTCTTTCATTTAAGATGATCCTTCCACCTGCATTTATATTGTGGGCGATATGAATGCAGATATTTCCGATGGCAGATCTCTATTTGCCAAGTACCTCATGCAGTTCTGCTCTGAAAGTGGTTTGATTCTCTCTAGCAAAGCGCTTTTGCCTGAAAATAGCTACACTTACATTAGTGAGGCTTGGCACACGACCTCATGGCTTGACCACTGCATCTGCACAGCTGATGCACATGATTCCTTAGAAGCCATGAGGATTCATTATGAATTTGCCATTGCTGACCATGTTCCTTTTTCGCTCTGCGTAAATCTAGGCAACATACCTACTCTTCTACCAGTAGATAGCAGCACTCATGTGGGCAGAATAGACTGGTGTAACCTCACTGAGGAAGATCTTTTAAAATACTATGCACAGTCTGACACCTTGTTGAGCAACATTCAGTTACCAAAGGATGCCATGGTATGCTGTGATATTAATTGTAAGAGCACCCTACATGCTACGGAATTATGCTCCCTGTATGATAATATTGTGAACTCCCTCCTTGTCTCATCCACACCTCTGTATAAGTCCAAACCACACAAAGCCAAGCCAGGCTGGAATGAGTATGTGGAAGAGCTCCATGCTGAGGCTAGAAGGGCCTTCAAGGTATGGGTTGAGTCAGGCAGATTAAAATATGGCCCTTTATGTGAGTATAAGAAACAGGCACATGCAAGTTTTAAATATGCTTTACGCTTCATCAAAAGGAATGAAAACACAATGAGGTCTGATTCGCTTGCAAAAAAATTACAAAACAATAGTCCTAATGATTTCTGGAAAGAAATTAAGCAAATGAATAATTGTAAAACCTCGTTACCAACCAATATTGATGGTGTCAGTGGCTCAGAGGAAATTTCTCAGCTTTGGAGGAGACATTACTATGAGCTTTTCAACTGTGTCAAGAGCAACATTCTCACAGTGGGCACCATTGACACTAATGAAGATGTGACCATCTCCTCACAAGAGGTCCATGATGCAATAATGATGCTAAAAAACAATAAAGCATGTGGTATGGACAAGATATCTGCGGAGCACTTAAAATTTGCGAGCAGAAAACTCTGTCCCCTAATTGCCATCTGCTTTACGGGTTTTTAGTCCATGGTATTTTACCTGATTCTATTTTATCTGTTTTACTAATGCCAATTATCAAAAACAAATCTGGGAAAATTAACAGTTCAGATAACTACCGGCCTATAGCCCTGGCCAGTATCCTATCCAAGGTTTTGGAGAGGACAATATTGAATAGGCTGGAACAGTTTATCCTGACCTCCGACAACCAGTTTGGTTTTAAACCTAAACATGGCACAGATGCATGTATTTTTGCTCTTAAAGAGATTTTAGACTTTTACAACAGACAAAATTCCACGATTTTTATGTGTTTTATTGATGCCTCTAAGGCCTTTGATCGTGTGAATCACGAAAAATTATTTTTTAAATTGCAAAATAGAGGGGTTCCTATGTCACTTATAAGAATCCTCATTTTCTGGTATTCACACCAGACAATGTACGTGAAATGGGGTGATTTTCCATCTGCTCCCTTCAACGTATGCAATGGAGTTAGGCAGGGGGGTATTTTATCTCCATTTCTTTTTAATATTTATATGGATGAGTTATCCAACCAACTGAACAGTTGCAGAACAGGCTGTATGGTTGGAGATGCTGTTGTGAACCACCTGATGTACGCAGATGATCTGGTTGTCCTGTGTCCATCCAGTGCTGGCCTCCAGCAGTTACTCAGAATATGTTCCCAATATGGCTCTGACTTTGACATTAAATTTAATGGTAAAAAGAGTAACATAATGATCGTCAGAAGCAAGGAAGACAAACAGTTATCATTTCCTGTCTTCTCTCTCTCTGGTACTGTCCTTAAAACGTGTGAGGAAGTTAAATACCTCGGACATTTTTTGAGCGACGACCTGTCTGATGATAGGGATATACAAAGACAATGCCGTATGATGTATGCACAGGCTAATATGCTAAAAAGAAAATTTAGTATGTGCTCTGTGCCTGTTAAGATAACTCTTTTTAAAACGTTTTGCACCCCAATGTATACTGCCCATTTGTGGCGGCACTACAAAAGGAGCTCCATGCAGAGACTTAAGGTGGCATATAATGATGGCCTGAGGATGCTGCTCAATGTGCCGAGAGGGAGCAGTGATAGCCAAATGTTTGTGAGTGCTAGTATTTCTACATGTCCTGCTGTTCTCAGGAACCTTATGTTCAGCTTTATGTGTAGAATATCTAAATCTGAAAATGGCATCATTTCTGCACTGGCAAACCCTGCCCTGAGTACACTTCGGTTCACTTCAAGGCTTTGGAGGCATTGGCGTTTTAGCTTATATGTAAATATGTGATATTGGAATATCTGTCTGTTTTGGTGTACATGTGTATGTCTTTTGTAATTTGTTGTTTCTATGGACCGCCGCTGTGTCTGAAATAAAGATTTGAACTGAATTGAATATGACCTCACTGACTTCTCTTTGAAATGTGACACTTTTCAGAGCATTTTAAAGATGTTGTAAAGTACCTACAGATTATTTTTGTGTAAATAAGGCTTACATACATAAACTGAATTAAATTAAATACTTAGGTTCTGTAATTGTCATGAATTTAATTGTCAACCAGAAGTTAAATTGTGTAGTCCTGTTACTTGATTTTTTTATTAACGGAATTCCTAACCAATCATATTTGGTCAGCAACTCAATAAAAGTGCATAACACTTGTTTCAATGGTGGTTCACTTTTTCTGTCTTTTGTTCCTCAGTATTACAAGCATGTCTGGGCCAACCTTCCCCTTCATGTATCCACTACTTTTCCATCTGGATTGGCACTTAACCGAGGAGCATCAAGGTGGATGAAGAGCCACAAGGAAAATCTTTGACCTCAAATATCTTCTCGTAACAAGAATAAAACATTCATCTATCTTTCACAGCTTTCACTACTGTTTTTCCCTGAATAATAATCTGTGCTTAAACTATTTTAGCAGTTAATTCTGATCTTACTTTAACAATACGGAAAAGTATTTATGAGGTCACTGGTGTTCATGGCTACCCAAAAATAGGTTTTTGTTTTAGTGTTGTCTGTGTTTTATCTGAACACACTTTCGAATCTGCACATGCAAGAATTCAACACATTAACCACAAAGAGTGGGATATGATTCTGTATTCTAGAACTGGAAATTGAGGAATTTTGAGGCACCTAAGTCTTTTCCAGTTGATTTAAAAGCACAACTTGACACTGGTAACAAAGTTGTTGCCTTTAAAAAAAATGTTATAACATTTACTGCAGCAGACATTCTGTCAATTATCGTAGCTAATTGGCATGAAAAGGAGAAGGGGGAACCCTGACATTAGGTAGATTAGGTCCTTGGGTTCCTCCTAATGCCAGACAATGCTAGACCTCATGTGGCTGGAGTGTGTCAGCAGTTCCTGCAGGACGGAGACATTGATACTATGGATGGGCCAGTCCGTTTCCCAGACCAGAATCCAGTTGAGCTCATCTGGGACATCATGTCGTGTTCCATCCACCAACCCCACGTTACACCACAGACTGTCGAAGAGTTGGTGGATGTTTTAGTCCAGGTCTGGGAGAAGATCCCTCAGGAGACCATCCGCCACCTCATGAGGAGCAGGAACATGGCCGGCTTTGTAGGGAGATCATACATGCTGGTGGAGGCCACATTACTGAGCCTCATTCTGACTTGTTATAAGATCATTAAATCAAAGTTGGATCAGTCTGTAATGGGTTTTCCACTTAAATTTGGAGTGTGCCTCCAAATCCAGACCTCTGTGGGTTGATCAATTTTATTTCCATTGATAATTGATTATTCTATTTGTATAATTTTTTTGTCAACTGTGTACAATAGTTACAAAAACAGGTTGAGTACAGATAAGGTGTTAAACCCAGGTTGAGTGAAAACAGCAAGATGTTTAAATAATTAGAATTTTAGAAAAGTGCAGATTGTGCATTTACTATGCCTTAAAAAGTAAATGTAAGTAACTTCCAATAAGTTAGTATATATGAAAAAGAATGTGCAAGTTTTAACAGTAGTAGTGTTTGGTTGATTAGTGCAATTTACAGCGGTAATGTAAAAATCTATGTTTGTTGGGAGCAGTTTCGATTGTACAATCTGACAGCTGCATAAAGTAAGGACCTGCGGAAATGCTCCTTCATGAATCTAGGATTCAGCAGTGTATCACAGGGAATTCTGCAGTTCAGCAACATTTATTTCAATCGTTATGGTCTAGGATATGTTATTTTAGTGTTTATTTTTTAAGCTGTGTATATAAATATGGGTTTATGTCATGGATGGATGGATTTCAAAATGTACCATTTATCAGTGAAATAATGTTTCTCTTAATCAGTATATTTAATCAAAAAAAGAGAGGATGCAGAAAATGTAAGCCATTTGTTAGACTATCATCTTCACTTAAGTGAAGCAATATAGTTTGTAAATCCCGAGAGGAAAACGATAAAATTTGCTGACAAATTATAAGATCTTTTTGTAATCATCCATATTGGAGATGAGTATCATGGCTCATCAGTGAGAAACACAGGGATGCTTTATGTCAGAGATTACCAATGGGGAAGAAAAAATCCCTCCAATATATTTTACCCTTCCTTTTTCTATGTATATACAGTATAACAACTGGAGATAATAATGCAAAGAAGGATTCTTCATAAAATTAAAACAAATTATGGAAAACCCTGATCATCCTCTTCATGAGACTATCCTACAGCAACATGCTCTTTACAGGAAGGATCAGAGCAGACTCTATCTTCTGAAGCAGCTGAGGTCATTTGCTGTTCAATCAAAACTGCTCCCAACAAACATGGATGTTTACACCAGAGCTGTATTTTGTTCTAATCAACAGAACAACACCACTACTGCTATTACTTGTACAACATTTTTCTCAATCTATATATACTATCAGGTTGAATGTTGGTGGACAGCCATTTACAGGTCTGACCAGAGATGCTCATTTGGGTTTGGGTCAAGGATCTGACTTGGCCAGTCAAGAACGGTCACATAGTTGTTCCAAAGCCACCGCCAATTTTAAACGTAAAATATGAAAAGTGAACCTACTATGGCCTAAACTAGTCACAAATACCTCTATGCGCGTGGATCTGAATTGCACATACAGTAGGCAATTGTCTTGAGTTTTGGACTTCTAAGGATTTACGCCATGTCCACACGTAGCCGTTTAAAAAACCTCAAAGATTTTCTTCCGCTTCTTTTGAAAAAAAAAAGCCGGGTAAATGTGTTTTCAGCACATTCATAGATGTGGCGAACCTGTAGGGGCAATAGTTCAACTCAGAGTAACTTTCTATTCTCTATCTTCAGCATGGAGCAGTAACAGAGCTGTAAAAGAAAACAAACAAAACGCTCTTTGACAATTGATGATTCCAACACAGCTCTGAGGGCATAAATGCTGTTTCTGAGTGTAAACGGAGGGCGTGTGTAGTGACGTTACAGCACTTAAAACTCAGTTTTCATCCGTCCACACATAGATGCTGAAAATGAAGAAATAGCAGATCTCCACTTTGGCCAGATTTTTAAAAAATATTGTTTTTGGTGCCTAAAATCTCAGTTTACGTGTGCACGACAGGCCACACCATTGAAAAGTATCTCAGTTTTCTGGGATACCCGGCTACATGTAGACAAGGCATTAGATGTTCTGAAAGCTGAATCTGTGCTCCACTACCACACTGGAGACTGAAATACAAGCATAATTTTAGTTTTAACCGCTTCAGCGGAAAGTTCAGTAGCAAGCACAACTTCTGTACAGGTGATTGGAAATACACCAGGGTTTTTGGAGCAGGACTGTGACTGCTCCAAAGCCTCCGTAAATCTTCAAAGACACTGCTAGCTCGTTGATAATGAGACACCATGAAATTATGCTCAAATGCTTCAAATGGGAATCTCTTTTTATTGATTTAGTTAACTGTATTTCAAATGTCTGCACACCAAATGGGCAGGGGTATGAATATTAATCTGTCAAAATTACAGAAACCCTCGAGATTTGTCTGCCACCGTAATAAAAATCCCCAAAACTACAAAAATTGTCAAATAAGGAAACGATCCCTGCTTTTCATTTATAGGACGATACATCATATCTCTCGCTTTTGACAAAGTCCAAATTGTTTTCAAGGTTTAAACAACAGGAATATTCTCAATGAGAAGTTAGAAATTAAATAACTCAGATTCAGTTGTTGAAATAGGCAACTTGATGCCTAGATCATAAAGTTCTTCTCAGAAAAACCATGAATTAAACACAGTATGAAAGGTATGATAATCCACTACAATACCCATAATCCTTGAGGCCTAAGGTTTCTTTCCATATAGCCAAGGTTCATTCAATATATTCAGACTGGCATTTTATATATTCAAAATTTCATTCCATATATTCAGAGTTTCATTCCATATATTCAGACTTCATTCAATATATTCAAACTTTCATTCCATATATTCAAGGTTCATTGCATATATTAAAACTTCATTCCATGTATTCAGACTTTCATTACATATATTCAAACTTTCATTCCATATATTCAGAAATTCATTCCATATATTCAGAAATTCATTCCATATATTCAGACTTCCATTCCAAATATCCAAGGTTCATTCCATATATTCAAGGTTAATTCCATATTTTCAAGGTTGATTCAATATATTCAAGGTTCATTCTATATATTCAGAGTTTCATTCCATATATTCAAACATATCAGTATAAATATATAATATTTTTCCTGAACGGCATGCCATAATATATATATATATATATATATATATATATATATATATATATTGTAGCATTCCCGGCCGAACAGATGTGTTTCACTCTCAAAAACTGATGTTAAAGAAGAATTTATTTTCCAAAAAAAAAACTTTCCGAAACACCGTAAGAGCTGAATAAAACAAACAAAGAATAAACATTAGACACGTGACGGCAAATTGTATACAAATGTCTATAAATGTATAAGCTGCAAATGTATATATAAATGGCTAAACCATAAATAGCATTATTCAGGCTCATAAATAGATGCCTTATAGTAGACATGAATATGAATGCTTTAACTAACAATAACAATATTTAATTAAATTAAAAACACCTGTAAAAAAAAATAAAAATGAGTTTGTAACAATTAACAAGCTTATTTCAAAGTGCTATAATGTTACATATGACCTGTATGAATTTATAAATGTTTTAATTGCAACAATCTCCTTTTAAAATGTAATATGGATTCAATGACAACTGAATTAATTTAAGTATGAGATATTTTGAAAGCTGACGATCTCAATTCAGAGAGAAAAAAGGGAAAAACATAAGAATGACCAAATAAGGGCCTAAGTTCCTGTGAAAAATTGCTCGGACGTTTAAACCTAGAAAAACGGTATAATAATAATAATACACTGTTTTATGAATGTAACAGTAACAATTAATCACACGGTCTATATAACAAATCACTGATTTACCATCTGCATATGCTAACGACCCACTAACAGCTTAGAGGAGATCGATGACAATAAAACACGTTCTCAATGATTAGAAGACAATAAAATTAAAAAAAAAAAAAACGATACCTTGTGCCCCTCATCGGCCAGGTGCTATAAGAGGTAGAAATCAACTAGTTTGTAAAGCTATTATAATTAGTCTGTAACCGTAAGTTTGTCTCGCTTCACTCTACTGGTAGCATTAAAAGTGTTGCCAACATAAAAACAAAGGGCTCGCCTGCTAATACATGTCCTTTTACGGACTTCAAAATAAAAGTATGTTCAGATTAGTAACTGATGCTTTTGTAAAAACAAATCAATACAATGTAAATATTGCAATTTAGCACGAGAAATAATTAATAAACCAAAAATAAATAAATAATACTTTTTAACAATTATTTATCACATTTGAATGTTTTTGCCAAAGTCCCCTTATGAGGAAATCTTGTTTTTTAATCCTCCTTCCTTAGGTAGTCCATGACAACACTGCCCTCTATGGCTGGAGGTAAAGATGTAGGCCCACTTCAGAGATTGAGAGATTTAATGGTCTTTTACACTCCCACCAAATCATGAGTGATTTGTATAACGTCAAGGACTATAAATTACGAATGATTTTCAAATAAAAATGTTACCTTTAACTTAGAAAAGGACTAAGTGTCCATACTATAGTGAATGTACATCAGCATTTAAGTAATATGGTAAAAAAGGATACACGTAGATGTTCTCAGGAACAGCTAGATGGTCTCTAGCAGCAGGATCAGCTTCTGTACTGGGCGTTCAATGATGGACAGCTTGTGGAGTCGACGACCATCCTTCCCCAGATTCCGGTCACCAAGGCATACCTTGACTCGTCTCACAAGTCCGTCTTTATCTGTAGTAGTTTCTGTAACTCTGGCCAGTCGCCACTCATTTCTGGGCAGATCTTCAGCCTTTTCCATGACAATATCTCCCACTTGCAGGTTTCTCTTTGCTGTGTGCCAGCGTTGCCTGGTGGCAATGTTGGATAGATACTCCTTACGCCAACGACACCAGAATTGCTCCGCAAGGTACTGAACATGACGCCACCTTTTCCTTGCATAAATGTCTTCTCTGATGAACCTGCCTGGAGGTGGTAGTGCTGGAATTGATTTCATAGTGAGCAGGTTATTTGGGGTGAGAGGTGCAAGGCTCTTGGGGTCATTTAAGTTGTCAACTGAGAGTGGTCTACTGTTAACAATCGCCATAGCTTCATAGAAGAATGTCCGCAGTGATGCATCATCCAGTCTGTCAGAGGACTGTGAGAGAGTTGAGCGAAGAACATTTCTCACTGTTCTGATTTGTCTCTCCCATACCCCACCTGCATGACTTGAATGGGGTGCATTTAGGACAAAGTCACACTGCTTCTCAGCTAAGAACACTGCCAGACGATTAGTGTCAATTTCCTTTAGAGCATTTCTCAGTTCATTCTTTGCCCCTACAAACTTGGTGCCTTGGTCGCATTTGATTTGGCGCACTGCTCCCCGCAATGCAACAAAACAGCGCAGGCCATTTATGAAGGCATCTGTAGACATGTCATTTAGCATTTCTATATGAATAGCTCTGGAGCTGAAACATGTGAAGATGAGGCCGTACCTTTTATGTTCCTTCCGACCCTGTCTAGTGGCAAAGGGACCAAAGCAGTCTATACCGCAGTATGTGAATGGCGGGGATGGATTTGTACGTTCTGAGGGGAGGTCTGCCATTCTTTGTTCTTCTGTTGGTCTCCTGAGCTTACGACATGTCACACAGTGATACACATGGGATGCTACTGCTCTGCTCATTCCTGGAATCCAATAGCCTTGTGATCTGATCTCATTTATTGTGAGGCCCTTTCCTTGGTGCTTGACATTCTCATGACATTGAGAGATTATCATCTTTGTTATGTGGTGATCTTTAGGAATGACAACTGGGTGTTTGACTGAACTGGGTAGGAGCGCATCACAAAGTCTTCCTCCCACCTTGAGTACTCCTTCTTGATCAAGGAAGGCATCAAGATGATACAGCTTGCTACGAAGTGGCAGCTGGGCCCCTTTTCTCAAGAACTTGATTTCCTCTGAATAGGTGTTTCTCTGCAAGTCCTTAATGATGATGCGTTCAGCATTTTGTCGTTCAGCGACTGTACTGTGACTTCTGGACTTATCTCCTCTGGCTCGGCGGACGAGGCGAGCCACAGCTTGGACAGCTCCAGAAAATGAAGACAGGTTTGCCAAGCGGTCTGAGAGGCACTGATGCTTGACTTCTGTTGATTCTGCACTCAGTGTCTGAGCCTGTCTCACTTCCGGATCTCCAATTGTTAATGCCGTGTCAATAACCGCAGCAGGAGGTATATCCTTCTTCCATAAGAATTTTGGGCCTGTCAACCAATTGGATGTAATAATCTCACCAGCATTTAAACCTCTTGACGCATGGTCAGCAGGGTTTTCATTGGTGGGAACATACCTCCACTGTTGAGAAGTAGTACTGAGGTGTATCTTCTGCACTCTGTTTGCTACGAACGTGTGAAAGCGGCGTGCTTCGTTGTTAATGTATCCCAAAACCACTTGGGAGTCGGTCCAGAAGTGCTCTTCTATGTCTAGATATTCCAGCTCCTGTTTAAGCATATTGCTCATGGCAACTGAGACAACAGCAGCTGTGAGTTCAAGTCTGGGAATAGTCTGCACCTTAATGGGAGCAACTCTAGACTTACCAGCAACAAGTGCACAATGGATGTTTCCTTCTTCGTTGGTAAGTCTCAAATAGGAACATTGGCCATATCCGCTGTTGCTGGCATCAGAGAAGTGATGAAGTTCTCTTTTGATGACCTTTCCAAAGTCCGCAGGCACATAGCAGCGTGGTATGTTGATCCTTTCCAAGTTCTCAAGATCAGCTTTCCAATGTTCCCACCTTGGCTGCAATTCTTTAATAAGAGGGTCATCCCAGCCTGTTCCTTTTCTGCACATTTCTTGTAGCACTAATTTTCCACTGAGCAAGAAAGGAGCAATAAAGCCCAGTGGATCATACAGTGATGCAACTGTGGATAGTATGCCACGGCGTGTTGCTGGCTGGTCTTTGGGGTCAAAAGAGAATCTGAATTTGTCAGAATCAATGTGCCAGTGGATCCCTAAAGCTCTTTCTACAGGTGTGTCATCAAAGCTGAGGTCAAGTGCCTTTACATCAATGGCTAGTTCAGAAATTGGAATGCTATCCAGGACAACTCTGTCATTTGAAATAAACTTGTGTAGTCTAAGACCACCTAAGGCACACAGTTGTCGAGCTTCTCTTGCTACTTGGACAGCTTCTTCTGTGCTGGCTACACTGCTGACACCGTCATCAACATAAAAGTCTGTCATGATGAATTTTGAACCAAGAGGATACATGCACTCATTCTCCTTTGCGAGGTGTTTCAGACCATAGTTGGCGCATCCAGGTGATGAGGTTGCACCAAAAAGATGGACCTTCATGCGGTACTCTTGTGGCTGTAAAGCAAAGTTTCCGTTTTTCCACCAGAGAAAGCGGAGATAGTCTCGATCTGCTTCTTCCACATGAAATTGGTGGAACATCTTTTCAACATCGCACATAAGGGCAACAGGATGTTTTCTGAATCTTAAAAGAACACCAGTCAGCTTATTCATTAAATCTGGGCCTTGGAGCAAGTGATCATTAAGGCTGGTTCCCCGGTACTTGGCAGAGCAATCAAAGACAACACGGAGCTTGTCTGGCTTCTTAGGGTGATACACACCATGGTGAGGGATGTACCACTTCTCTCCATCCTTTCCTTCATCATGCACTTCTTCTGCATCACCTCTCTCAATGACCTCTTCCATAAACCTTACATAATGTTGCTTGTACCGTTCATCTTTCAGTAATTTCCTTTTAAGATGATTGAGCCTTACGATGGCAAGGCGCTTATTGTTAAGGAGGTGAGGTCTCTCTTTAAAAGGGAGAGGCATCTCGTAATGCCCATGGTCGTTCTTCCTTATGCCTTGCTGCAGTTTGGTTAAGAAGAGGATGTCATCCTGTGAGACAGTTTTATTATCTTCACCGGCGTCTTTAAAGTCAGACTCCAATACCTTAATAACATCCGCTGGAGTCACTGGGGGGAGCTCTTTAATGCTGATTCTATGACAGATGGTGTTGAAGCTTTGCGATTCATCATGTGAAGACAAGCGACCGACAATGCTCCACCCTAGGTCTGTATGGACTGCGTACGGTTCATCATCACCACCTAATATCACCTGTTTTGGTGCCAAAGCCTTTGGACAGCTGTAGCCTATCAGGAGACCAACTTCACAGTCCTGCAGAGGTGGAATTTTGTCCACTATTGGAGATAGATGCTTCCAGTGTCGTGCCGTGTCACAAGTAGGGATGTGAGTGCGATTCACTGGAATAGAGTCCTTAGTATAAGCAGTTGGCAGGTTGAGGACAACCGGGGAGCTATAGCCTCTTACCTTGAGACCTGACACCCTTTCACTTGGCATGACAACATCCTTTGCAGTCATTGTTGTCAACTTCAATCTCACAGGACAGGAGTCAGCTTGTAGCTGGTTACTTAGCTCTCGATCGACGAACACAGTATCACTCTGGGTGTCAAGCAGTGCATAAACAAGTTTTTCAGAGGCTGGATTTCTCTCAGTTGATACCCACACTGGCACAATCATTGAAGTATTGGTGGATGACTCACCATTATCTACTTTGTGAGACGTAGTAGTAGTTGTCTCCATGTCATCTTGATTTGAGGCTAGTGCAGAGTTTAGTTTCCTTCTGTAGTTTTCATCATGTAGACACGTTGGATGTCTACCATTGCAGGTGTCACAGGATAGACGGTGACGGCAGTCTTTTGCACTATGGCCTAGTTTCATGCAACCATAGCAGAGATTGTTCTCCTTCACATATTTACGCTTCTCTTCTAATGACTTTGCCACAAATTTAGTACAATTGTGAATCATATGCTTGATGTCTTTGCAGAAGAGACACATTTTGAAGCTTCCTTTAGGTGGTCTTTGTTTCTTGTCATCATTTTGTTTGTTTTCCGTAGCTGTTTGGATGTGAAAGACGTTAGCTCTGGTTTTCTTGCTGTCCTTGAGGTTCAACCTTTCTGAAGTGGGGTCAGAGGCACGAAGAGCGCTGAAGGAGGTGACTGGATTACAAGTAATCTCTGCTTCCATGGACATGAAGTTCACAAAATCTATAAGCTTTGGAAAGTCATGAGTCTCAATCAGTGTCTGCGTGACCTGACGGTTCCACCGTGCTGCTGCCCAATCTGGTAATTTGAGTACTAGTTTCTGATTTTCATCGCAGTCATTTAGTATTTCAAGCCCCTTGACATGAGGCATAGCTTGATGACATGCATTTAAGAAATCTGAGAATTCTCTGAAACCTTCGGAATCCTTGGACTGAATCTTAGGCCATTTGGCTAGTTTTTCTCTAAATGCCTTCTGTATGACAAATGGCTGCCCATTCCGTCGGTTCAGTTTGTTCCATGCATCATTATAGGCCTCATCATCATTCCTGTAGAAAATGCCATCAAGACACTTACGAGCTGGCCCAGCAACATACCTTTTTAAATAGTGCAGCTTGTCAGCAGAAGAAATGGCCTTTCCACCAATGAGCGACACAAATGCAGCCTTCCACTCAATGAACTGGATAGGATCACCAATGAACACAGGTGGCTCTGTTGTTGGCAGCCTGTTCAGGGCTATGCTATCTTGGACGGCTTGAGCGAGATACGATATATCAGATTTTGGAGGGGAGGATGTTGCAGTGATGTCAGTAGGGCTTGTTGCTGTGATGTTGATAGGACATTGGATGGGAAATGGAGCCACATGCTGCTGCGCTGTTAAGCTTACATCCTGTCTTTCCCTTGTATTCGTGTCTGAATTATGAACGCTGACTTCCTGGGCCATTTCTTGATCATAGGCCTGCAGTCTCGCTCTAGCTGCTTTTAGATCCTTCTCTGCCTTTAGTTTTTCTAATTCACACTTTCGAGCTTCAATTTCTTGTATAATTGAGTACTCTGCTTCTTTGGCTGCTAATTCAGCTGCTGCGTCTGCCCGCTTGGCTGCAATTGACATAGCTGTAGACCTTGATGATGTGGTGCGTGAGACTGTGGATCCATAGACAGAGCAAGCATAATCGTGATGGAGTAACTCACGAAGGCTGTGCTTCACATTTTCTTGATCAAAGTCCTCAAGGCATGCTATTCTGTCAAAAATGATTTTTGAAATATCTTTCGTCACTGCTTCACAAGTATCGATTCTGCGTCTTGTGTCACTGGAAGGAGCTAGGTAATCTCTAATTTCTAGGTAGACGTGCATCACATCATCTTTTCCCTTCTCAAGTGCATCAATAAGTGCTACCAGTTGGCTCTCACTAACGTCTGTTTTAATCTTTTCCCTTGTGTTGCGAGCACAGTCCTTCCATTGTTCGTATAGCTGGATCAATCTTTTCTCCTTTTTTAGGGACTCCTCCTTTTTATATGCACGCATCTTCTCTGTGGGGTTGCGTTGTCGACCAGAGCGGTGAAGCTCCTCCTCTTCCATTTCGTTATGAGGCGCATCCAACTGCTGGTCTGGGTCGTTATTTTCAGAAGCGTCCATTTTCTTTACAGGGGGACAGATAAGGTAAAGCTGTTGATCTTCTGGGTGAAGCTCTTACTGTAGCATTCCCGGCCGAACAGATGTGTTTCACTCTCAAAAACTGATGTTAAAGAAGAATTTATTTTCCACAAAAAAAAAACCTTCCGAAACACCGTAAGAGCTGAATAAAACAAACAAAGAATAAACATTAGACACGTGACGGCAAATTGTATACAAATGTTTTAAACATATTAATTGTATACAAAATGTCTATAAATGTATAAGCTGCCAAATGTATATATAAATGGTAAACCATAAATAGAATTATTCTGGCTCATAAATAGATGCCTTATAGTAGACATGAATATGAATGCTTTAACTAACAATAACAATATTTAATTAAATTAAAAACACCTGTAAAAAAAAATAAAAATGAGTTTGTAACAATTAACAAGCTTATTTCAAAGTGCTATAATGTTACATATGACCTGTATGAATTTATAAATGTTTTAATTGCAACAATCTCCTTTTAAAATGCAATATGGATTCAATGACAACTGAATTAATTTAAGTATGAGATATTTTGAAAGCTGACGATCTCAATTCAGAGAGAAAAAAGGGAAAAACATAAGAATGACCAAATAAGGGCCTAATTTCCTGTGAAAAATTGCTCGGACGTTTAAACCTTGAAAAACGGTATAATAATAATAATACACTGTTTTATGAATGTAACAGTAACAATTAATCACACGGTCTATATAACAAATCACTGATTTACCATCTGCATATGCTAACGACCCACTAACAGCTTAGAGGAGATCGATGCAATAAACACAGTCTCTCAAAGATTAGAAGACAATAAAATAAAAACGATACCTTGTGCCCTCATCGGCCAGGTGCTATAAGAGGTAGAAATCAACTCGTTTGTAAAGCTATATATTCAGTCTGTAACCGTAAGTTCGTCTCGCTTCACTCACTGGTAGCATTTAAAAGTGTGCCAACATACAAACAAAGGCCGCCTGCTAAACTTCCTTTTACGGACTTCAAATAAAAGTATGTCAGATTAGTAACTGATGCTTTTGTAAAACAAATCAATACAATGTAAATATTGCCAATTTAGCGAGAAATATTAATAACCAAAAAATAAATAAATAATACTTTTAACAATTATTTATCAACATTTGGCTCTTTTCATAAAAGTCCCCTTTTGAGAAATCCTCCTTCCTTAGGTAGTCCATGACAACACTGCCCTCTATGGCTGGAGGTAAAGATGTAGGCCCACTTCAGAGATTGAGAGATTTAATGGTCTTTTACATATATATATATCGGCCCAGGGTCTTTCTGCATGGAGTTTGCATGTTCTCCCCGTGTATGCGTGGGTTCTCTCCGGGTACTCCAGCTTCCTCCCACAGTCCAAAAACATGCATGATAGGTGAATTGATCACTCTAAATTGTCCCTAGGAATGAATGTAAGTGTGAATGGTTGTCTGTCTCTCTGTGTTGGCCCTGCAACAGACTGGCGTCCTGTTCAGAGTGTACCCTGCCTAACGCCTGATAATTGCTGGGATAGGCTCCAGCTGCCCCGTGACCCTGAATTGGATAAGCGGTTAAGAAGATGGATGGATGGATGGATGGATATATATAATAGATAAAAATAAAAAATGGAGAAGTAATAAAAAATTGTGAACCAGACTAGAATCAATCTATGTTCACTGATTATATATCCGAAACAGCTCAAAAGGAATAGGTTTTAGCCTTGATCTAAAAGAAGTCAGTGTCTCAGTAGTTTTGCAATTTATTTAGAAGTCGTTTCCAGATAAGAGGAGCATCAAACCTCAGTGCTGCTTCTCAATGTTTGCTCTGACTCTGGTGATTTAGATTAGACTATAACCAGAAGAGTTTAATAGTCTGGAAGGTTAATACAATGACAAGAGATCTTTAATATATTTTAGTTCAAAACCATTTAGGGATTTATAAACTAACAAACCAATTCTGAGGCCTATTCTCTGAGAAACTGTGAGCCATTGTAAGGACTTCAGAGCTAGGATGATTTGTTCTATTTTTCTAGTTTTAGTGAGAATGGGAGCAGCTGAATTCTGGATGAGTTGCAGCTGTCTGACTACTTTTTAGGCAGACCTTCCAAAATACTGTTGCTATAATAAATTTGATTAAATATAAATATGGTCTAGATCTTGCTCGGGCATTAGTCCTTTAATCCTGGAAACGTTATTCTGTTGATAGACGGCTGACTTTGCAATTGTCTAATGTGTCTCTAAGATTTCAGGTCTGAGTCCATGACTAAGCCCAGATTTCGCAGGGGCGATTCTAGACCTAGAGCTTTGCTGGGGCCCTGGCCCCAACTCCCAATACATAAAAAAAAAATAATCTGTTTGCAATATGAAATAAATGGCTAGCCTGGGGGTACAAGCTTCAAAATCATCATTGTCACTGTCATACTGTAGGCTATATTAAACCACTGGTAAAGATACAATGAAAGATTCATGGGTACAAGATAATGATATTTATTTGGATATGCACACCTCAATGATTTACAAATAACATCCTCTTAATGAAACCATTTAAGATTAGAAAGAGTCAGATTATTTACTACCCAAACCTCAGTCAAGGCAGATTATCATCTATAGGCTGATCTGATTCTCTGTAGATCATTATAGGCTACATTTGCAAATGCATCCAATTTATTTAGGTTTGTTATTAAACCATTGATTAAATCGCAGCACTGGCTCTTACCAGCATAAATGTTTACGTTACTGTTAATGTGAACAAATATCATACCACCCTTGTCCTCCTCTCTGTTCCTCTCCCTCTGCTTCTGTTCAGGAAGAATTTTCTGATGTCCATCTCTAAATAGTTTTTCAGAAGGCTATGTTTAGTTTTACAGTAGGACAGCTTCACAAACAGTATAAGCTACTTTTACAGGGCTCTCTCTACAGTATACGTATAAATTTTAATTTATATTTTAATTAATTGTCCGCACGTGTGCATGCAGCCTATGCTGTGTGATGGAGACAGCACAGGCAGGTAAACTTAAATAAAGTGCTGAATTTGAGCCACAATGATGGTAAGCATTGAAAAACAGATGCTAGTCATTTGGGCAACATTCTCTAACAGCGATCAACCTGTCCTTTTTTTCTGTCAAACAAGTTGTGAATTTGTTGTAACATTAAAACAGGGGACAACTTACTCTGTGCTCAAAGTGATCTGACGAGCTGCAGCGGGGTTTCCACCGTATACTGTTTGGTAAAACTAAACTTTCGCAAGTGTGAATGATTTTCATTGGCTGTTGCATTCAATCTTACCCAGCTACAGAGGTGCTATTTCCTGATTGGGTATTGTGGCCCCTTTCTTTTTTGCTTTTTGGCTGGTAAGTGACAGGCTTGAGTCATGCAGGCACCGAGATGCGCTCATGAATGCCGTTTCCAGTGAGAACAGCGCTATAATGTTACTGGGGCACTAGAGACTTTTACTAAGGCGCGTGCCCCAGTAAATAAGGTCTAGTAACGTCCCTGATTTCAGGCCTGATCAACAGTTTCTTGCAGTGTGCTTGCTCTTGATCATTCCTCTTTAAGTCCAAAAATACTACTTCAGCTTTGTTTCTCTTCACCTGAAAACATTTAGAGCACATTTACACGTTCATTTTCTTAACACATCTGCTAAGGGCTGAAGTGGACAAAAGATGGATCGTGGCTTTGAGCCTTTTTTTTGTCAATCTGTACCGATAGGATTAAATCTTTTTTATATTTTGACCATAAACTGCATCAGACTTACTCAAGTCTTACTACAAGATCCGATTTTGGTTCGATCCATCTAACCCTTTCCATTATAGCTCTGTAAGTATGGTCAGTTTGGAAGGTTGATACTCCGCCTCAGATCTCTTGCTTTCTTTTGCAGTGTCTAACAGCATTTCATCGAGGACAACCCTTTTTCTTGCTCCGTCTATCATCACAGTATGATAGTGCCACCAACCTGTTTCTTTATGGAGTTGATGGAGTTGTTATGAAAGGAGTACTTACTAATAATGTGACTTCTGGTGTCAATTCTTGTACTTGATTTTATTTATGGGTATCAAATTAAAGAGTTTGAACAAAAATGCAAAACGGAATTTTGAGAAATACATTTAATGAAAAAAAAAATCCTTCCAACTAATAAATGATTACCTTTTTCCAGATATATAACAGAAATATTATATCATCTAATGTTTGACTGAATAATAGGAAGATTGTGGTTTAAGCTTGAAATAAAAAAGTGAAAACATCCAAAAGACAATGCAGATTCACATGTTTGCACAAGGCTTCTTAGCAAAGCACTCATAGATGTGCGTCTCTTTGCAATGAGTCGTTACCATGGCAACACCGAGCCATGAGTACCTTTTTGAAAGCCTGGCCCCTCCTTCTCTCTCTTTTATCTTTCAGCCCATTCTGCTTATTTCACCTCAAAAAAGACAGCTGGGAGACTGGCAACAAAACATAACAGGGGGGCTTCAGTTCCAGGAGATGAGTTCAGCTGCGTTCTTTAGGTGTTCCAGTGTGACGTCTGCTTCAACAAGAGGATTTATTTTCTTTTTTGTGCCATAGTAGCACGTCTCTTTTTGTTTTTATGGTTGTCCAGGAAGAGGTTTTCATCAAATAGCGATGTCCTCTCTGTTCTTAGACAGAGAAACTCTAAAAAGCAATGAAGAGAATCAAGATTCTTACTGTGAGACGAGGTATTGGAGGCATTGATCCATCAAGTTTCATTACCATTGGATAAATAAATTAACATGAGAATCTGCCAAACATTTGCATTTTTATTCCCTTGAGCTGCAACAGACATCTAAGAAGGAAACTAAAGAAGACCTACAAATATGCTCATGGAACAGGAAACAAGCATGCCATGGATTGTTTGGAAGATTTCTCCCTGTGTCCAGCCTGTAACAAAAATGATGACATAGCTTTGATCTTACCTTGTTCTCATACAATCTGTGGTCGCTGTGTGGCCACTGGAGAGAAAACCGGGTCACATCCACTGGGCCGGCATGACCCAAGACAGTCAGTCTGCTCTGTCCCATGCCCCTGTTGTAGACAACCCATAGAGCTGCCATGCTGGACCTGGTCGTCTGCTGTCTCCTGTCTTCCTCGGTATCCTACTCTAAGGTCTGAACATGCTTACATCGATACAGGCTTCAAAGACAGATCAGCAGAGTCTCACCCTGATCAGGTAAGGCACTGTGAGCCAAACAACCCATTACAAACAATGAAGAATATTTAGGATTCAAGGTAACCAGTGAGTGAAAAAAAACCTAATGTACATACACTCAAGACAATAATTATTTTCAGCGATTTATTTGAAATATTTTTGTCATTTGATTCAAAATGCTTTAAAAATAACACTCATCAAAACATCAGCATCCAAAGTCTTCATATAATCACCGACCAGCTTTTTTTTGCATTCTTTTACCGAGATTCATATGATTTATCTTTTGATGAAATATTGGTTTCTTATTTGCTGTTAGCAGTCAATGGTTGTGTATTGGGATTGTGGGTGTTTTTGTGTATCTCCCTATCTCTCTGCAGGGTGTGACTGGCAGGAGTTGCACCAGGTGTTCCTCATCAGACTAATTAGAGCTGCAGTATAATAGAGGAGCGGTTCAGCCATGGCTGAAGCCAGATGGTTCACTCAACTAGAGTGGTAACAGGCCAAACTCTTGGCTCAGTTCAAGTTCCTCTTGAGATTATTGGTTGTCCAAAGAAGAAATACTCACCTTCTTCGCTCCCCTTCCAGGTTCCTGCTTTGAAAGTTCCTTCCCTGAGTCCTTGTTCCAATCAGAGTTATCTGTGTTCTGATTACTTCCTGGATTTCCCCTGCTAAGCTTCCAGTCCACACCACTCTTCCCTGGATTTTCTGGTAACACTCACCTGTTCTTCATTCCTGAGGTTCTCCTGTCCACCCTCCAACTCCATTTAATCTAAAATAAGGAGATCACTAGCCTTCTACGCATCTCGTCCAGGATTCACCTCCATTAACTCCACAGTAAGGAGTAATTGTAACTTCCTGAAAATTAAGATTCACTACCTCAACCCGTCCTTCTGTTTGGATTTCACAGCCGTAACGTCTGTGTTCTACAACACATTCCAGTTCCGGAACCATTTCAATAAACCTTTTAAAAATTATTTGTTTATTTGCCATCTTTGGTAACTGCCTGGTTCAGAGTCTGTGTCTACTGTATAATTACGACATTTATTCAATATGTGCAGTTAACTTGCATCACTTAACTAAAAATAATAAAGTTAGATAAACACAAATTTTGGCTTGGTAATGACGCAGGCTGAAACATTAGTAGGCTATTTCAAGAGTTTTTATAATACTTTTACATAGACCATTACACAGTGGGGCTCACTCGTGATCAAAAAAGTTTCACCTTTAGAAAAAAAAAAAAAGTGTTTTAGAGCACCAGGAAAATGTAATTCGCTCTTACACAGGTTCTAAGATTTACAAGTAACCTATAGTAATAAAAACACACAACAGATTTCACTCTATCACTATTAGAGAGGAAGCCAAAAATAAGTTTAATGGATACTCAGTACATGCTTACTGCTTCCGCAGGATTTAAGAGTAAGAAGCATTAGTAATGCGCTAATCAAAAGTACTAAAATACAGTAACTGATCATCATCGGAGTGGCAATTCCAGCAAACTTCAGTGAACTAAAGCAATGTTGGCAAGAACAGTGTGGGAAAAATTCCTCCGGAATGACGTCAGAGCCTCCTTAAATCAGACGGAAAATAACGTCAGAGAATAATTGCTGCTAATGGAATAGAATATCTACGTATATTAGAATGGGTAAATCTTAATGAGACACTGGGTAACTTGTTTTTAACAGAAGCTAGTTCAGCAAATTGGAAAATGATTGTCTGTTTGATGACTTTTCATTCATAGCTTCTCCAGACTTGCTTCATGTATGACAAATAAATAAACAAAAAAGAGTGTATTCTGTTGAGTATTATAGTTGCAAATGTTCTCACTTCATTCATTTGCCACTGAATTTTCTTTTTAGACCACCTAAAGGTTTTGTTGAGTGAACTAATTATAAAAATGTTGGGCCAACCTAATATATTTAGGTTGCTATAACGCACAAAAATAAACAGCAGGGGATGGACTCAAACTCAGAAAAGGGCCCTTGTTTTCTGAGCACCTGCATTAACCAGCTTGCAACACAATAATAACTCAATAATAACTCAAAAAATGTTGTATATAATAATATATATGTATATGACTTTGTTTCCAGTATTAACCAAAAAATATTATAAAATTATAAATACCTACCAATTCCCTTTTTTTCATCAAAAAAAATGAAGGAATTGTATTAGTGAAACCATTGTAATCATGTTTAGTTAACACTGGAAATGAAGTTGTGCCTTACAGCAACCTGAATGTAGAGCATCAGGTTGACGTAAAATGTTTATATTTAGTTCACTCAACAAAATCTATTATTTCTAAATCAACCCAACTCAGTTGGGTGGAAATTGTTTTTTTTAAGTGTATACACAACCATAATTTAGCCTCCCATCTTTTTGCACAATATTCATAATCTATTGATGACTCAAAAATTACTTTGTACAAGTGTGCTTAGCTGCTGCTTGTAGTAGATTAGCATTTTGTTTCAGGATGTTTGATACAACTTTAGTGTCATGGGTCTAGTGTGTTTTCAGTGGTGTTTATCAGTGTTCTTCTTTCCTCACCTTCCTATGGGCTCCTCCAGTGGGTGTCACCAAAGGTAGAAGCTATTGATATTCGCAGGAGTGACCTGCTCGTTTACATGTGCTCCTGGTTTACATCATTAAGTGTTTACATGTAGCTTTAAGAAATTGGACAAAGGTTCCCAGATAATATGATTGAAAAATCAAATATTCCTGCATGTAAACAACAGTCAGGAGAATCTGAGCTATTAGCAGCCTGGGCAATCCCTCCTCGTGTGGCGAAGAGATCGCAGAAGTGGGAATAACAACAACAGAACGAGCAGCAACAAGTTTAACACATTCAAACAGTGCAGTATGTACAAAATGTACTGTGCTGCAGCATTGTCCATTTCTTTGCTCATTGTGCATATCCTGTTTTTACTCTGTCTGCTTCACTGATTTTAGCATGTGTTTACCATCTGTGTGACTTTAGTCCAACAGAAGAATGTGAGTGCAAAAGGGCGCATGCGCCACCTGGTGTCATGGAGTTAAAAGCAGTTCATTCAATAAGTCAATTTTTTGAGGAACATGTAAATTGGGACAGGACTCTCATATCTGGCTAAGCTAAGAGTCCGATTTCTGCGAAAAGCTTGATTTGGATGTGCATGTAAATGTACTGAGTGATCAATGGAATAAGAAGCTGGTTGCCAGACATCAAGTTCCTGAGTTTTAACCTCCCATGGTTCTTTTCTCGTTCCTCGCCTGAAATCCTCTGTGACCCATCGTCAGCATTACTGCTACTGGAAACCAGTTCCACGTTTGGCACTCTTCACCCATCAGCCTGCAGCTCATTGTCCCTGCCATGCTGCCACCTGTCCATCCTCCAACACTCACTTCTGCTGCTCTGTCCCTCTGGAGTTCCCTCCTGCAAAAAAATACGGACAAATACAGACAGACTCTGACTGACTGTTGTCCCTTAGGAAACCAATCTTTATCGGATTTCTCTATTAAATTTCAAACTCTTTCTGTGGCTCCTGCTTAGAATATTGATGCCATAAATATTTTTATTTATTTAAATGCACTAAATGAGCACATTAAAGATGAATTGGCTTTTGTGGATGAACCAACCTCACCAGATGGTCTCCTCTCCCTTGCTATTTTCTTTGAGAATCACATTAAAGACAGATATGAAGACCAGACAAGGCAAAGTTTATTTCTTAAATCTAACAGCTCTAAGCCAGTCACTCTCTTTCTCCAATAAAAAAAAACAGCTTGAGCCACAATCCAGATAGAAGCTTCCAGACCCTGAGCCCATCTAAACTGGCAGAACCTAGCTGACACCTGAGGAATGGCAGCAAAGGGTTAGTGACCATCTTTACAATTATTGTGGCAACCTGGGGAACTTCATTGCTAGGTACCTTCATTGAGGCTCAGTTGTAGTTCCTCAGCTAAAAGAGAAGGTTCACCAATAAGTTTGGAGAGATTGGCGGATCAACCCGACCTGATAAACAAAATCGCCCTGGTTCAACCTCCCTGCGTTGTTATTTAACAGGAGACTTTTAAATTTGGGGGCATTAATTGATTCATGGTGTGAACAAAGTCTGATAGATTCTGCATTGGTTTCCCAATATGAAATCAAAACTCTTCCCTTTTTTGCCCCATTTCGGGGTAGCAGCTTTAAGGGGCAAATGTTGCCACAGATAACCTATAGAACCAAACCACTCCAACTAGGGATTTCTAGCAATCATCATGAGCTCATCGCCTTCTACTTTTTTCCCAGTTTCCCAGAATAACTTAATTCTGTGACATCATTGGATCCACAGAAATAACCCCCATATATTGATTGGTCCAAGGCTAGAATAGAATATTTGCCCATATGCTGTATGTCAACCTATCTGCAGTCTACCATATTTCTGTCACTACCCTGTCTTCTAACAAAGAACCAGATCTGTCCTATCTGAATTATGTTCCTGTTGAATACCATGACCCTAGACAAGTATTCAGTAAGGGCAAAGCCCCATCTCTTGTGTCCCCCAGACCATATGACTGCCACATTAATCTGCCTTTAGGGACTCCTTTTCCATCTAGCATGCTCTATAACCTGTTTCGTACTGAGACCCAATAAATGGGAAACTATATCAATGATTCACTGGCTGCAGGTTTCATACGACACTCATCCTCTCCTTTTGTGGCTGGCTTTTTCCATATCACCAAGAAAGATTGTTCCCTATACTCATTCATAGACTAGTGGGCCTTAAATCAAATAACCATTAGAAGCAAATATTCATTACAACTGTTATCGGCAGTGTCTGAACAAGTTCACATACCCCATATCTTCAATAAATCCTAGTGTATGACCTACCACCTGGTCTGCATTGCTCAGGATAATGAATGTAAGACTGCTTATGAACCCCCTGGACCAATTTGAATATACCGTCATGCCATTTGAATTAACCAATGCTACTGTGGTTTTCCAAGCTGTGGTTAACAGTGCTTTCAGAAACATTCTCAACCTCTTTGTTTTTGTTTATCTCGATTAGATGCTCATATAATCAGAAAGCCTCATCAGAAACACGTCCGCTTTGTCCTACAATGTCTCCTAGAAAACAGACAGTATGTAACATCAGAGAAAATCATCAGTCACCTTCCTTGGTCATATCTCTGAGGGCGGACAGGTGAAGACAGGCCCCAGAAAAATGGAAGCTATCCAGAACTGGCACAGACCTGAATCCAAAAACCAACTTCAGCGATTTCTAGGATTTCCAAACTTTGATTGACAAATTATGTAGAACTACAGCCAAATCATCTCACCTCAGTCACTTTAGCCAAGGATCCCCTCTCCCGCTCCCCTGAAGCTGAATCAGCTTTCTGCCAACTCAAAGAGCATTTCTATCATGCTCCCATGCTAACCAAACCAGATGCTAAGAAACAATTTATCCTGGAGGTGGACCTCTCCAACACCAGTCCTTTCCTAAAGAGCCAGTGCTGATAAAAACAAAAAAAGAAGACTACACCCATGTGCCTTCATTCTCCTTGTTTTTCTCCTACAGAGAGAAATTATGAGATCGTTGGCCAGGAACTCATGTTTATTAATCTCACCCTTAAAGAATGGAGGCACTGGTTAGAGCACGCACGTCATCCATTGCTGGTTTGGACAGACCATAAAAACCTCTTATCTCCAGACAGCTAAACATTCAGCTAAACAATTCCAGACAATCATATTGGTCTCTCTTCTTTTCCAGATCCAACCTTGCCATCTCCTGCCATCCTGGTTCCAAAAACACATAGCCATTATCTCTCTCATGTGTATTCTCCTGGAGAGAATGAAAAGCCTCCTGCTCTTGTCCTTGCCCCTCACTTGCACAGTTGGAACCCTGACTCAGGAGATTGAGGATATCATAAAATAGACCCAGCAGTCCTGATCCCAGAACAAGTCTACCAAACAAACTCTAAGTTCCATCATATGTCATAGGCAGGGGAGGATTAAGGTATACAGGAGCCCCTAGGCTGCACTTGTCTGTGGGCCCTGCACCCTCTCCATCCTTGCACTTCTTCTCTGATCTCATCTGCCGATATTTATTATAATGTTAAATAGCTTGTTCTGTTTGATGCTCCCTACGCTTTAAAAACTTTTGAGATAAGACTAGGTCATACATGTCTGTAACCTACATTGTAAATGGATCAGTTTAACCCTAAACTCTTTTTGGCTTAAATTCCGTCTTCCAATTTTTTTTTGTTGTTGTAGTTTTGTGTTTGTTTCCTTTTTGTGTGTAGTAGTAGTAGTAGTAGTAATAACTTCAATCACAAAAAACTACAGCAGCAACAATTGTTTACTAAATACGTAAACAAAATGATATAATTTTTAACTGGCCAATGGGGGCCCCCCGAATGCACGTGGCCCCTAGGCTCAAGCCATATCTAGCCTGTGCATTAATCCGAGCCTGGTCATAGGTCTTCTTCTTCAATTGATCCATACACCAAAAGTCTCCTGTAATCCTGGTATAGGTTGCACAATCTCCCAGGTTAATAGAAGATTTTGGTGGCTTCATATTCACAAAGATGTGAAGAACTACATTTCTGCCAGTACCATCTGTGCCCACAATAAATCCCGACTTGTTCAACTAGTATGCAAACCACCACACTGTTGCTCTCAAATCTTCATAAACTTTTTCATTGGATTACCCGTCTCTAAAGATATGACAACCATTTTCAAAGCTGTTACCTAATCCCACTCAGGAAATTAGCCTCTGCTCTTCAGACTGCACAACTGCTTGTTAAACATCTCTTCTGACTACAAGTCATCCCTCAGAACATTTTCAAACTGTTGTCCCCAGTTCCTTTCTAACTGAGCTGTCTAATTATAATTATTCACTCTCCTAATATTCTCATACTCATACCACCCAGACTTACCTCTTTCCAGTGCCATCCCTCCTGGGTCCTCCCATGAAGTTCAAACTTCCAGTCCTCCCCCATCTAATCACCCATTTCAAAAAACATTTTAAATCTGTCTTGGACTTTGTATTGTGTTGTGCATGTAGGTCATGTAACTTCCAACACAAAATAAGATCTACTATGTATATTTGTTATATACATATACCACAGACCAAGATATATAAACTCAGAAACTTTGACCATTGGTTTACCATGTCATTTTAAATTTACTGCACTACTTTTCTCCATTCCTTATTTGTATATACATGACCACTCATGCACGAATGAAGGAAAAAGGGAGCGGGAGATCAATAGATGGATTGGTAAGGCATTTGCAGTTATGCAGGCGCTGTTCCAGGCTGTCGAGGTGAAGAGAGCTGAGCCGAAAGGCAAAGCTCTCGATTTACTGGTCGATCTACGTTCCTACACTCATCTATGGTCACGAGCTCTGGGTGGTGACCGAAATAACGGAACTCACGGATACAGGCGGCTGAAATGAGTTTCCTCTGCAGGGTGGCTGAGTTCTCCCTTAGAGATAGGGTCGTCCTATCTCTAAGGGAGAAAAGCTCGGTCATCCGGAGTGGGCTCAGAGTAGAGCCACTGCTTCTCCACATCGAGAGGAGCCAGTTGAGGTGGCTCGGGCATCTGGTCAGGATGCCTCCTGGACGCCTCTCTGGTGAGGTGTTTCGGGCACATCCCATTCCTCCTTCTCATTCAACTAGCACCATCATCTCTATAAAATGCTGAATTAATGAACACCTATAGATTTTAACATACATCTTAATTAATTTATTTGTGTTTTGTTTCTAAGTTATTGTGTTTTGTTCACATGTTATCAGATTTTGAGTTCTTAGATCAGGATACATCTATTCCTCTTGCCTTAGTTAAGCTCCGTAATGTTTATTTTTCACTTTCCTCAGCCTGCCAGGTTCGTTCCCTTTTAAAGCTGTTCTCAATAACCTGATTTCCTCAGCTACGTCTAAGGCCATTATCCACTCACTCCTCAATTTATATACTTACTGGTGTCCTTTGACCTTCATTGGTTATTTCTGTTGCTCTATTCATTCGTCTTATCATCTTTGAAACTTTGTTCTTCATTTATTTACTTCCTCTTTCAGGACAAGAGGTATCATTGAGCAAATCAATGATACCTTTTCTACAGCTGAATAGAAACAAAACAGAAGTAATTATCTTTATACCTAAAACAGGAATGATCAAGGGTCAGCACGCAGCTTCAGTTAACACAACTAAAAACTACAATCTAGCCCAAAATCTAAGTGTCATATTGGACTTAAACTTAAACCTCCAGGGTCAGATAAAGGCTATGTGCCAACAGTTAACTATGCATCGGGGTGAAAATTTAAAAAAATGCCAAATTAATGTATGATTGCCTAAAAATTTACATCTGAACAAACAACAGACTAAATATTATCAAAACTGAACCTTTGACAATCAACTAATGACAGAGAGCAGAGGCCTTCATACCAAGAAGAACTGAAACAGAGTAGAATTAAGTAATCATTGCTACAAACATAAAATTAAAAATTCAGGACTTCAATTGCAACTCGCCCCCGAATCAACTTTTTTTGCTGTGAAATTGTTTACATAAGTTTATTATTGTACTATCTACATGTCTCTTCATCATTTAAAAAAATATTTTTACACATTTTAGTAGAAATCTTAAATTTCTACCAAAACACTGTGAAGAGCCCTCTTCGGGTTAAAACTTTACACTACAATTGAATTTGAATCTGGCATTGCAACCTGTTCAAGCCTTTATTTCTGTTCTGCCGCTGTGGAATATAGAGCAAGCCCAGTATTGGCCACAACTCCGTAGCGAGTTGGAGTTGGAATAGCAAGGAAGCATCAGTCTTTGTCAGACATGTGACCTGCCTAGCAACCACTACCCCCTGATGCTATCTTGAGTTTAAGCATCTCACGTTGCTAGGGAAGCTGCAGTAGATCTACTGAAGAAGCCAAAGTTGAATAAGCGTATTTGAGTCGCAAGCATGGATAAAAAGAAGGACGAACACATCCTATACAGGAATAAACTTGCAAAGGAGGCTAGGGATAGATATTTTCAGTAACGTCTACAATCTAAAAGTTTAGCACCTGCCTAGATGAGACGGAGGAGAAGAAAAAACAGATGAAGAAATGAATTTTAGACATCTGTTGAACATACACCTTGCCAAAGTATTTATGTAGAATAAATTGACATTGACTTTCTAAAATAAAAAGTTTATTTACAAAAGAAGAAAGTAAGACAAAAACATTCAATCACATAAGCTAGTAACACAGTACTGATTTAAGTAAATATATAACCAAAAATAAAACAACACAATGAATAGATAAATATTTAATAACCCTTTATTTCTGATGTCAGTTCTAGAGGAATCTGGTTGCTTTAGAGATCAAGGTTTATATTTCAAAATGCTGGAATGACAGCTAAATTAGTTTACTAATTTAGGCGAATTTAAACAAGGCTAATGAGATTAGTTTTCTGTTCTTAAACAATCTACTTTGAACAGATCTCTATTTGAACACTATCAATAGTCTATGTAATGCAGGCCGAAACCAAACACGTGGGCTTATCTTAGTCTGTAGTAATGGATAGTCCACATGGTGCTGTTTAGAGCCACTCCAATACATGTTTTAAACAATAAACAAAGAAAGAGAAAACTCCTGTCGGATTAAGTAACTCAAATTACAGGATTTAAAACGACTCTTTGTTAGGAAACTCTTTAAAAAAATATTATTTCAGGCCGAGCGGCCTGGTCTCACCAAAACAAGTAACAATTTAAATCTTTACAACAAACAGTAAAAACACAACCTTTTAATATTAGGTATCCTAAACAAATCTTACCTCCGCCCAAACAGACCTTAGAACAATTAAAGTTCTCCAGGGTTCCCCATGTCGATTTGGGGGCGGTCATAAGCAACAATGGCTGCAGTAGCTAGTTAGTGGACCTGATGGCCATTGGAGACACAGGTAGCGCATCCTCCAATTTGGCTAAGCAGCGATCAGCTCCAATTTTCCCTTACTGAACATTATCTTTTTGAAGCTATCTCCAGCTCGGCATCCAACTCCTATCGGCTCCTTGGTGGCGAATGAATGAAATTTTGGTTGGCTCAGGTCCCATTGCATGCAGGTTTCAGCTCCTGCTCCTCTTGAGAAAGTCTGTAACTCAGGGAAGGTTTCAGCAGACTTTGAGAGTATACAGTGGGTTTGTTTCATCAGTGTTTACGATTCAAATGATATCAACAGTTTTTCTAGTCCCTTGGAGTGAGTTTCTCCCAGAAACTAACAAACTTTTCTTCGTCAGTTAAGGAAGGTGTTTGATGAGCATCTTCCCTTGAGTGAGCCCGGCCGACGGCTGCTTTGAAGAAGGATTAGCTTCTGGCTGAAGGTTCTTATATAGATTCTGGTCCTCTCACTTCCTGTGGCAGTGGGGTTTCTTCTTTCCCTGTGGAGCTAGAATGCCAATTGGTGCCACCCGACTGTGTGTAACCCAACAAATTCAGAACTCTAATTCCTTTCTTTGAATTTGAATTCTTGAAGAATTAATACAAACCATTAGGAATCACTAGATCTGATGGCAGCCATTCCAAATGTGTCCAGTCTAAAAGGAGCCGGGTTAGAAAGCAACTTTTACTGACCGTGACACTTGACTAATTATCCATCCAGGCTGCAATGAGGATATATGGGCTTCAGAAAAATGCTTGTCTTTGTATTATTTAGGGTGATAAAATCCGCTTGATGAGTCCTTGTCTCTTTTTTATTTTTTTCATACTTTGTCCCTATTTCAACCAAAAACCTCAGTGTGTTTATTGGGATTTTATAAAGCAGACCAACCCAACGTAGTTATTTTCACATTACAGTGAAAGGAAAAGAACGGGTGGTTTTCAAGATGTCTATGACTAAAATGTAAAAAGTTTGCTTTTGCTTTTTCCCCTTTATTCCAGTGTCCCAAAATTCAGGGCAGCCAACTGCCTTATCTGCTAAATCACCTAGTCAGTAATTATGCTTTGACTTTATCTCAGAGTAAATCCAGCTGTTCTGTGAAGGCCTCAAATATTTGTTAGAGAACATTGTTGAACTTAAAACCCTCTTTCTAGAGGATAAAACATGAAAGAATATGGTCCTCTTTTTCTTAACCGATACCAGATATGACTGCATACCACAAACTTCACTCTACCCTATCCAACAACAGTTGATGGCAACAAATCCCACACCTCAGCAGTCCCATGGAGCTACCATTTTCCTGTATCTCCTAACCAGCTGCTTTGAGAGTTCGTTTGACATATTCTGGGCAGAACTTATTTCTTGTGTGGTACCGACATAGTTTGTATCTGGTCAGAAATTTGAAGTGGGTGTGGTCAGTATGCTGAGAAATGCTACAGGGATTTACAGTATGATGACCCCCAGGGAGTTCTGCACTTCAGTTTTTTGTGAAGTGTCATGTGCTGGGCAGAAGGAGTTTTCTTTCTTTCAACACCTTAAGTTAAGGGATACTAATTTTTCTGTTTGGGTAACTTAGTGTATTAGTGAACTGTCCCTGCCCCAAATTTATTTATTTTTCTATTTATTTTATCTATGTTTATTTATTTACAAACATATTTTCAATTGTGGGCTGCACGGTGGCGCAGTGGTTAGCACTGTTGCCTTGCAGCAAGAAGGTTGTGGGTTCATATCCCAGCCCAGGGTCTTTCTGCATGGAGTTTGCATGTTCTCCCCGTGCATGTGTGGGTTCCCTCCAGGTACTCTGGCTTCCTCCCACATTCCAAAAACATGACTGTCAGGTTAATTGATCACTGTAAATTGTCCTTAGGTGTGAGTGTGTGGACAGTTGTTTATTTTTTTATTGTCAGTTTTGGCAGAGATGGTCCTCCAAAAGTTTGGTTTTTTGATTGTTTTCTTTCCCATTGTGTCTTTTTCTCATAAAGGAGAGAATCAAAGGCAATCAAACAATTTTAATGTTAATTTTTTATCTAATTAATCACAGGGTAGCTGTAAATTAATCACAGTTAATTAATATTCCTAAATATGACCAAAAAAAACAATTTTCTATGTTTCTATAAAGGACAATTGCAGATGTCACTGCTCTTTTATATGATGAAATAAAGGAGATATTAATGGAATTTTTGTTTTGCACTCCACAATCACATTCGCATGTCGCAAGGTCCTTTTACCCTGTTGATATTTTAGCCAGTTGCTTAGGCAATCTAAGTGGTTGAAATTTTCCTTCACTGCTAGTAGTCCTGAGAGAGAGCAAAGCCCCTCCAAGGACCACTATTGCAGAGGAAGAGCTGTCTGATACCAGCAGTCGCAGTCACATAGACTCTCAGAGCCTACACGGGGCACAGCAATTGTAATATGTCCTCCCCTCCTGGAGGATTAAATTCTGCTAGGTGGATAGGTCGGTTGAGGGTCAATGCCGACAGAACTTTCGGGATAAAAGCTGAGTTCGGCCATAGGGTAACCCCCGAGCTGTCAGAGTTTCACCTCAGATCTGACAGAGCATGAAGCTCCCCAACAAGCTTTGCTGAACAGATGGCAAGGAGAAAGGCAGTTTTAGTGGTGCACCCTCGTCTGAACACCATGCAGTAAACAGCCATCACCTATTCTCATACTGCGCCCAGGTTGAAGGCGCTATCGTATTCAAAATGGTATAAAAGACACCATCTGAACACAAAATCAGCAGCGCTGCAGGCGGAGCGGGTCGGGATGCCAGATCTGGCCCCGTAACTGAGATAGCCGCAAGAACATGCCGGCCTCCCAGGAAGAGAAGGAAAACCTATAAAGCCCTGTACACAGCCCACATCTCCAGATGTGGGCTGTGTAAAGGTCACTGATATGCTGTGCGTGGTCTCATGCAGACCACAGCCCCTGAGCTGTCCGGTTCTTGTGACCGGTTGTTATGGTTTCCCGATGGGATACAACGGAACCCATGGGCACGTGCTGCTCTGGCTCCCTCCACGGGGCCAGAGCAGCAAGGCAGCGGTGTGACACCTTGACTCTCCTGTGCCAGTGGCACATGACATCCTGATGAAAGGTGTGCAACCACCTCTGGACGGCGACAACAGCCCTAGAGGAACCACTGCAGCAGCAGCAGCATGGTGACTGTATTGAGAGTAACCCCAAGAAAGACTTTGCTCAGCGACGGAACCAGGCAACTCGTCGTGAAAGTCTCCTGGAGGCCTGGACGGTCCACATGGGAGAGAAGACATGCCATGTCCAGGGCCCCCCGAGACTGGGATAGTGCACATATGAGCCAGTCGTCCAGATACGGCAGGACCTTCATGCGCCTCATCTGCAGGTGCAGGATAGGGGATCTACTGCCTCAATGGCACCCTTCTCCAGGAGGGAAGACGACTCCTGGGCCAGGGCTTTGGCTTTTGCCGAGTTGTGTATGATGGTCATCTTGACCCGGCCACAGGTAGGGGGCGGGCATCAGAACTGAAGTTTGTACCTGTGGGTCAAGGTGGAAAGCACCCATGGGTCCCTGGTAGAAGCAGCCCAATAGCTGAACTGCTGCAGGGAAAAACAACCGACGGCCAGCCCCGGGGCCTCAGCAGTGGGCCCCCCGGCCTCTAAAAGCTCTAGGGGCCATGACGGACAGTATATGAGGGGCACGGCTGCCCAGAGGGCAGTTCCTGGGGTGCCCAAAAGGTCTGTGCCTGCCGCTGAGAAGGCTGTGGGCATGTGTGGTGAGACTTAAGGTAGCCCCTGGGGTAAGCCTGTGGATGAGAGCTGCGCTGTGGGGCAGCTAGATTACCCCTAGGCCTATTAGGAGGACGCACACTCCTCTGAAGACCGGACAGCTGCTGTGAAGTCCTTCTGGCTTGGACTGTGTGCTCAAGCACTTCCAGCCGCAGAACCAAACAGCTCGCCCAGTTCCACCAGAACACTCTAGAGGTTTCTCCTGCAGGCCTACGTGAGAGGGGGTTGTGCCAACCAGACCTGGCAGCCAGCCTGAACAAGAGTATAAATCAAATGCCCCAACTCTCTAGACATCAGTGCAAATGCCTGTAGGGAAGCATCACGGAAATTATAGACAGAAGCAACCAATTCAGCCTCCTGCCGGGATGGTGACAGAGCAAGCATCAGGTGGGACATGGAGTTACCCATGCGTTTCATGCGTGCCTCTACATCATAGGCCTTGGAAAGAAGGTCATCTGTAACCCGGAAATGGGGATGAGAACACCAAACGTCCAGTCTCAGAGCATCTTCAGGTTAAACAATTAGAGCAGCTATATTCAGCTCCACTGCTGGCATGTGGTCCAGGCCAAACTGTACATCCCGCATGGCTGCCAGGGTCCGGCTGTCAGACGTTGGATGAGAGAGGTCCCTAGAATCCCTCCAGTATGCCTGCAACTCCCTCAGATACTCTGCTGATGGAGGCACAGTAAAGTTGACAGGGGCTGTGACATGCCTGAAGAAAGCACTGGCTGGGGCTGGCTTAGCAGGTGGGCCAGAGCCACGAGAATGATGTCTCCCATTGAACAGTCCTCAACACCACCAGTAGAGCTATTAGCCGAAGAAGGGGAGCCGAACACGGAAAGATGGGTGGCCTCCTCTTGTGGGACCACATCCCCAAACAGGGCGGCTTATGCTGCTATAGAAAGCACATCGTCTTCTGACCCCAAGGAGGCTGCCGGAGGAGCAAGAGGCAGATCTGTTCTCATCCCCGAATGGAAGGCCAGGAAGAGAGACTTCATAGCATCGAGCTCCTTAGTCAATTTGTCCACTTTGGAGGCAAGCCCGGACCCCCTAGCCTTCTTCCTGGGAGTGGGGCCTCGGGTCTCAGCAGCCCGACGTCTAGGTCGGCCAGTCCGAGCTGGAGCAAGTTGCTGGGCTGGGGCCAGCCGCTCGGGTGATGACGAGGGGTCCAACAGTCGCCCCACCTCAGTTAGCCTTGCAACCCTCACTGCACAGGCTCTGCACAGGCATGATACTGCAGTTTATACAGGGATCGTCAGAAAGACTCCTTCAGATGCCCGAGGCCAAGGCATGAGGGACATAAATCATGGCCGTCTTCAAGCTGCAGGGGAGCCATACAGGATGAGCAGAAGTTGTTGCCATCCATAACGACAACTAGAGAAAATGACCAAAAAAATAAAATAAAAAATAAAAGGAGGAGTGACAGACACTGGGAGAGGGAGCGAAAGCACTGTCCTCACCAGTCAAGGGTAAGTTTATTACACTCACAAACGAGGCACTAAGTTCAGTACAGATGCTGGGAGAGGGAGCGAAAGTACACCTTCACCGGCAAATGTTGCAAGAAACTAGTCACCATAGGACACCTATGCTGGGAGCGGGAGCGAGAGCACTGCTTTCACCAGTCAAGGGTAAGCTATCCCAACAAAATGAAACACTAAGGGCAGTACAGATGCCGGGTGAGGGAGCAAAAGTACAACCTTCACCAACAAACGTTACAAAACAAACTAGTCACCAAAGTATACCTATGCTGGGAGCGGGAGCGAGAGCAATGCCTTCGCCTGCCAAAGGTAAGCTATCCCAACGGAAAAAAACACTAAGTTTAGTAAAGCACTTTATTAGCTTCTACACAAAATATCAATGGTAGGTGCAGGTAATCAATGCTGGGAGAGGGAGTGAAGAAAAAAAAAACATCGACATACACACAATATTCAGCTGCACAATGTCGGGAGAAAGAGCGGGCACACTGCCTGCACGGACAGTCATACAAACAACCAGCTATGTGCAACAGAACAAGCTTACCCAGTGGGGGAAATGCGCAGAAGCACGAGTCACAAACCTCCCGTCTGTTGTGGCCTCTGAAGGACAAGCAGCTTGCAGCTGTGACAGAAAAGTCCCAAGGCCACCCGCAATGAATTATAATTTTAAAGAAGTAGCTGTAGCTTTCAGTAAGATCCTAGTCTTTAGCTAGCACGACAATACTACCTGCTAAGTGAGAAGATGAAAAGGAACAGATCCTCTGATGTCACCGGAAGATGTAGGGTTTCCGTGGTCATCCGGGATCACACGTGACATTGTTGGTATAAACGCTCAACCTGCGCATGTGCGAGATGGATCATTCATTGCTTAAGGCACCGCCTCTGGCAGTTAGTAGGGATGAAATAGAACTCCATTGATTGCTCTAGCAGCGTAATTTGGTATCAATTAATGAAGCTGCATATTCATATTACCACTTAAAATATTTTTGCAAAGGTTAGTGATGGATCCAGGTGGAAAAGAACATACGCCGCACATCAACAATGTCAACAGCAAACTAGAAACAAAGCATCCGGCTGGCCAACCTTTCAAGGTATGCGAAAGTCACTGAAAAATTCAAAGGCACTCCAACGATGAAACAAAAACAAAACAAAATCCTTTACCACTGTTTTTTTCACCATTATTTGACAGGGCCTATATCGTGTTAATTAGGTCATTTCTCACTGTTACAGTGGTTGAATCTGACATGACGTTAGCTTGATTATATGTTGTTGTGACAGGTTTCCCAAAAATAATGACTACAACGATAAAAGCTTCCCATTTGGAGTGCAATGAATGTCAGTTTACAATACTTTGCATATTTATAACAGAAAGTCGTAAATTACCTAATTGGCTGTGGCTGATAAACAGCTAAACTTCATTTCAAATGACTAAATATAAAATCTAATAAAATGTAAAGAGTTATTACTGCTTAAAACCAGTTTGTTTGGTTGCCCTCTGTTTTCATGCGGCAGTAGCTACCAGTGCAAAGTAAGGGCATGCGTTACCAAATACATTTTAAAGCAGGTATTCAGCATTCTGTAACTAAATACATTTACAAAGTATTCTCCCCAATACTGTATCAACTCAAAGCCAATACATCAATAGTAAGAATATACTCACATGTCATTTATACACACATATACACGTCCTGCTACACAACAATTCCTCACCATCTAGATGAAGTCTTGCTGGTTAGGAAGTAGAACGGATATGGTGAGGGCTGAATTATAAGATAAACAGGGCAGTATTCTGTGCATGCGTGAATTGTGTTAAAAAAGTATGTTAATTCTATAAATTAATTGACCATGCATTAACGCGTTAATTTTGACAGCCCTGATATTTCCATAAAGGTTAACTTTTCTTCCTCAATAGGTAAAATATGTTGAGTTTATTGTATTCGGATGATACATTCATCTATGGTAAATCTTGTGCTAACTCAAAATGTATTTTCATGCTCAGTGCCATTACTTTAAAAAGTGTTATTTGTTTCCCTCTATAGGAGGACAGTGAATCAACACAATACAGTAGAAAGTGTAAGTATGCTAAGTTTCTCTAGGGAATAGTGTATGGTTTTATGAAGTTGTGAGATTCTGCTTTAAAATATATGATCAGCCACACTTCTTCAGCTTCAACAGAAAAAAAGGCAATATGCAAACATATTTTGTCTCATGGCCTGTGAAGACTTTTTTTTTTTAAATCAAACTATTTCGAAGTTGTTGTTGGGGGGATTTTTTTTCATTTTTCCCAGAAATGACCTTTACCTCTGTGATGTGACTGTTTTCCCAAGTCATGCAATGCTATTTTAAGATTTTTATACAAAGTTCTGCTATTGTTTAAGCTGAGGGACTCTAAAATAAGCTTGTAATGATTATTTTGACCACATTGTGGTCTCAGTGGTTAGATTTTTCCAAGCAAACTGCACAGCTGACTAAAACCACTTTAGAGTCTGACCAATCTTCCTACAGCTGAAAGGATTTGGATTTGACTATATGTACAAGGTGCTCTAGGAGAAAAGTTCTGATGTCTGTTGCACTTATTTGCTCACTTAATATTTTCTGATTTTCTTTTTGACTCATGTTCCAATACAGGCAGTTCATCCGTTTTGCCAGTGGATGGTGCTGTTGACTTACGAGAAGAGGAAATGGAGCAGAGTATCTATGGTAAGAAATCAACCTGGATTCTCCTGCCCAAACAAAATACAAATGACAGATTATTATTTTTCTTAGCTCTGTTCTTGATATGATTCATTTTAGGGCTATGTTTTGCTCTGGACCCTTCATCTGTCAAATCACCCCTCCATCTCTCCAACTCCTGCCTCACAGTGACCTACTTTGACAGTGATCTTTCAGACCCACATCTGCCGATTAAAATCCAAAAACCTGCGTTGACCCCAGACCCCATGGCGCTCCTCCCTTACGTGAGCGCCGATGTCATTATTGCTCGGGGACAGTACTACTGGGAGGTGGATGTCTGTAACAGCTCTGTCTACAGGGTTGGTAAGAACTCCATTGGATGTGGTTGAACTGGGTTGATGCCAGTTGATTCATTCCTTCCAGAAGTCCTCACCATTAGTCAGCAAGTCTTTGCTTGTTTATACCCACGCCCACTCTAACCTGCACAAAGACGGTGAGGACACACACATGCACCCATCCCGACGCACGTTTATAGGTCAGGTGACATGAGCATTGACAAGCTATTGATCATTATTTAAACTTTGACAGCAATGCTTTCTATGGTAATCCAGGAAAAACTCTCAGCATCTTCATTCTCTTCATGTAATCCCAGACTGATTCCAGGATGTTGACATCAGAACTCTGTTCCATCTGTTGCAAACACAAATCTTACCACACAATGCGGACAAGACTGTTGATAATGGTAAATGGAAATGGACTGGACTTATATAGCGCTTTTCTAGTCTTACTGACCACTCAAAGCGCTTTACATTGAAGCCACATTCACCCATTCACACTCGCATTCATACACCGACACCAACATGGCTCGGTAGGACAATGTGGAATTTGATTTAATTTAATCCAAGACGGCTTCTGTGAGTGATTCGCTCCAGCACTAATGCTGTTCTTCAAACTGTTTCAGGGATTCAAATTGTCAACCTTTACTGTGTATATATATCCAGCCTGAGCAACTGCAATAATCAAGTTCCATAACTGGCATACTGCAATGATGAATATCCTAATTATCTTCTTCATCCTCTCTCTCTTGTTATAACTGAGAAAATCATAAAGAATTGGAAAGACATTGGTTTGTAAAGACCCCTACGCTTCTAAAAGACAAAAATCATTACATATCTGTCAAAAGCATTCAGGATTATTTAGACCAAAATTTGTGTGATAGTCATGGCACAAAAGAAAGTACTCCTAGTTTCAAATTTCGGCCTCAGAACATTATGAAAATGTGGTTCATGCTAGGCCAAAAATGCCTCAGCTTTATTGTTGAGGACATGTTTAAAGACTTTGTAAATCAAACCTATTAAATGTTGACAGGTTCTGAGGTAATTTTCTGACTATTTTCACAAAAGAAAAATATTTAAAATCAGCTTCCACTCTTTCCAGGACTGAATCATAAAGCAAATTCACTGGATGATTCAAGCTTAAATGTGTGCGATGCTCAGAGAAACTGCGTAAAGCTCACACTAAGTGTCAAACAGGGCTGCAGAGAGATGATGATTTGGGTTTGGTTTGCAGCCACAGGACTTGGAAACACCGCAGTCATTGAGTCAACCATGACACCCACTATATTGATGAGATATTTTTAAATCAAAGGGTATAACAACAGCTGAAGTTTTGCCCATCCTGGGTCTTCCAACATTACATCAATCCCAAATGCAAAAGCCGAAGTACAAGTTTGGAGAGCATCCAATGAAATGGCATCAGGAGAAAGTTCTTTAAGTTATATCTAATTCTGGATCACTTCTATGCTTTTGTTTTCGAAAATAGCACAGAACAAAGCAAACACCAGGGCTAAGTAGGCAGATAAATTTATGAATCACATAATGACAATGAAGAAAGTAATTTTAGCACAATTTATTTTATTTAAATATTCTTTTTTATCCTGCTGTACATAAATACGTGACACTTTATTGGCTGTTTCGCAGACACAGCACATGCTTTTATAATAAGAAGCCTTTAGTGATGAAGGCAGTAATGAGGTTCCATTGCAAGTACTACAACTGATCAAGTGAAATTCAACCTTGTTTTTAGTCCATCTGCTTCATTGCTACAACTTTGCTGCACTGAGTAATCCTTGTATGTCCATCTTCCTAGGTGTAATCTCATTGGACGGCTGCAGCAGCTGGTGGTTGGAGAGAAATGCTTTGGCCTTTCGTACAGTGTATGATGGAAGCTGTGAGCCTATTGGCACTGTCCCACCAAGAATCAAAACCCTTGGGATATTCCTCAGTTTTGAGGGCGGGATTCTGAGCTTCCACAACCCCCTGATCCAGGAGCACCTTGCCACACTGCCGACCCGCTTCAGCCCTTGTGGCGTGCTCCCGGCTCTGGGTCTGGGACAGGGCAAGCTGAAACTACGCTGTGGCCTCCCAACACCCTCCTATGTGTTTCTGGGTAAGGATTCGACTTATAGGGGTCCTTGTGGTCCAGATGGTGTTTGGTGGCACAGAGAGGTTTCATTCCACCCAGTGAAAAGAGTGATCCAGAAGTTTGAGAATCTGGCATTATTGAACTAAAAGCTGATGTCCAGTTTTGGATCATCCTGTTGCGACTTCACTGGAGAGCATTGAAGACCCAGAAGGAAATTCACGCATAATTCGAAGGGCTTCTAAAACCTTCTGTTCAGAGGGAACACCCACAGCTTCCCTGGCTAGTTTGATGTTTAACTGCCATTTGAAAGGCTAATTTTTCCATCTTGACGAACTATGGCTACCCTTTTTCAATTCTCTACTTGAACCAGGACCTGCAATTGACTCTCTCCCCGGGACGCAGGCCTTTCTCTTAGCAGAACAACCCCCACTGTTTTGGGCTTGGGCCAGAAAAAGTCCTTGGTTGTATAAAGTGTGAGGAAAGGGTGGGATTTTACCAGCAGGACTTCTTGAGTGTGCTGGCTGTTGGACAGTAGGTGTCCCACACTATGGAAACACACGTATAGCACTGCTTTAAAGTTTTGCACAGTCACGCTTGCATTTTGGTGTGTGTTTGAGTGGGTGGAAACAATGTACGAGCAGCAGGGGGTGAGGTGATGAGGCATGAGTACAGTGACACCAGTGGTGTTGACACGGAGCAGCAATGACAGGTGGTAACATACATTTATCCCGCCGCCTGTCTTCTAGAGAACAGTGGGGCTGCCCTTTCTGACCTTTTTGAAAACCACAGGACACCCAAAGACTTCAAAAGAGCTAAGAGAAAGCCAGAGAACACAGAGAGATAAAGAGTAACAGCATGCATGTCAGCAGGTGATGAACTGATATAACAGAATAAGCTGAGAGAGGCATTCCAAGCTGCCTCCATGCCAAATAGGTAGAAAAGATGTACTTTCTGAAGCGACAGTAGCAAAAACTTCATCTCGAGGATTCAATGTTTAAGACACAGCAAATCTAAAGATGACATGTTTAGGTTTTTGTATAACCTCTGTTTGGTCACAGGTGCTAATTTTTTCAGTAAGTTGAGGCAACACAAAGGATCAGAATAGGAAAGCTATGTAACCGTTATTCAATATCTTACCATCTTAAGTTTTATACATAACATTGGTGGAATCTGATACACAGTAATTCATTTTTGGGGTCATAAAAATTGTCTGTATTCAGTGGTAAAAGATTCTGGTTCAGCAATTTAATGTCTGAGAGATCGGTAACTGGAGATACCTGTGTCTGGAAGGTTCATTCACTGGACAGTCAGAATTTTTGTTTCTTAAAATGGACCTGGACCTTTTTTGTTCACGGTCTACATTCTGTTTCTGTGTCATTGTTTTTTTATTTGTAGTTTCCTTTTTTAAGGGGTTAAAATGTAGCTTTCTTACATCATTTTTTTCATTTTTCTAGAGAAAACACTACCTCCAATCGGACGATAGCATCTGTGATGGTCTTAGTGTTAATCCTACTGGAACCAGAGATAGTGAATTTTAATGAAATAAAGTACAAACACAACACCACTTGTCAGCATTGCAACAGCCATTTGTCTGCATAATATATGACCAAAGCCAACTAGTTAAATGTTTGGTTTGGTGGAGGATCAGTGTGTGGCCAAAAGAACACAATGAACTTTGCAACTGACTGGGACAAAGCATTGGCCATCAAAACTGAAACTAAATAAATGTTATTTTCCAGAAATCACTTCCAGATCTCAGACAAACTTGGTATTTCTACTCCTGGGATAAACTTGGATATTTTACTGGATTACAGCATTTCATTTGACTATTAATGCATTCAGTACCAAAAAAAGTGTTAGTTTGACTTTTTTTGTATTGTTCTTTCTTAATTTGTCAGTCATGGATTCTGGTTCAGGTTATTTTCTTGGATATGGTATTAATATGTAAGTATACGCAAGCTGCCTCCAAAGCACTTTGCTTTCTATGTGTATCATCTTTGTTCATATCTTTTTACAAATTTCTTGTACAGAACCAAACCTAAATAAACTTTATGACCAGATCTTCTTTCTTAAGCATAAGTAAGCAACACCACTGGTAGGTTTGTAGGAGGTTTTACTGCTCGTTATCTCCAGTATTTTGTGCATTCCTACAAACTTCACACTCTACAGATGATTTGTGAGTCATGAGCTAGTTTCTCTTTACAGCAACCAGTTTTTTTTCATAATTTTGTGGAAGTGTGTTTTTTATTTTTTATTCAGTGCTTTGTTCATGGACAGAATAAAAAAAAAGTTGAGATTTACTTTTGTGGTTAATAAGCTGTTTAAAAAAAATCAGGTGATTATAGAAAAATCATGTGATTTGCCAAATAAAGGGAAAAGCTAACCTCCTGTTGTGTACTTTCCTCTTTGTTTTTTGTTTTTTCTACACTCCTCCAGATTTGTGTTTGTGGGATCTGACTCTTTCAGCGCGACTTTGACAGGGATGGATCATCTTATAAACTTTCCCCATTTTCTCTTCCATCTTCAGTCCAATCTGGTGCCGACAACTATTTACACTTGGCACGACTGATGTTCTCACTCATTCTGCCTGTGACCGCTCAACTTCTTATTGGGTCAAGCCAATGAACAATTCTCAGAAGGCTCATACTTTGCTTCCTGTTTTCCTGGGGCTTTTGGGACTTTTTTCTTTTGTGTGTGTGTGTGTGTGTGTGTCTTTTTTGGAGCTCAAGTGTGTTTAGCCAAGACCATCTAAAGTGCATTTAAATGTTAGAAAATGAAAGTGACAACCTGAAGAGCAAGCTCTTATATATGCATCTGCGTATATCAGAGGGAGTTATTTGAGGAGGACTTTTGAGAGCTTGTTTCTGTGGCATTTAGGGCTAATGTTTCCACTGAGGGACCATCATTTTGTGGGTGCATGAAATCGGTTAAGCAGGGGGTCAGACTCTGTAAATAAGTGTTGAGTCAGAGAAGCTTGTTAGGCTTTTGCCTCTCAGGCCACTCATCGGGGATGACTGTGTGTTGATGTTTAACTGTTGAGGTATTTACCACACTGTTTTTTTTTTCATTTTTTTTTCTAAGAAATGCATGCGCTGGGTCTGCTTCCTACAGTTGCTCTTTCTGTCTCTCTCTCTCTTGTTCTCTCTCTCTCTGTGGATTTATCAGCTTTTACAAATAAAGTGTGTGGAAGCAATTTGACTCTTGTAAACAGAAACGAGACCAAAGTGATGCAGATTTCAAAGGCCCGACTGTGGAGTGGGGGGTTGTCTGCCAGGAAGGATGGATAACGCATTGTGGCTTGGGTGCCTGAATTTGGCAGCTTCTACTGGATGTTTTGCAGCTTTTTCAACAGGAGAGTCTATAAGGGGCTTCAGAGCTTGACCTAAAGGGATGGTACTAAAGGTGCTAAAGAAAAACCCCAGGGGTTTTAGATAGTAGGACATATTATAGATTATCGGATTTTTTGATGGGTTTTAAAATCTGACTTCAGGTTCAAAAGATTAAACACAGATTCTTATTTTTACCCCTCCAAAAATGGGAAAATAAATGTTTGGGCTGTGTTAGAAATACTACATATAACCCATCCAGTAGCATGAACAACAGCCATTTACAACAATAAATTGGATACGTTTTTTTATGTTCGGCTTTATTAAGAGGACTAACTCTAGAAATCTTTGGAAGCCGAAGAGTTCATTATCGACTAAACCAGTACATTTACACACAAAGAGTAAACCAAATTCATTGGTGGCAATCCAATTTCATTTTTGGGGAGGGACATAAAATGAAAAATGCTCTCTCCTGCTCCACTGAAATTTGTCTTGCAGGGTTGACCTTTAGCATGTTAAATAATGTTATGGAATGTTACATAATAACAGTTATAGCGTTAGTCTGTATTTGTTCATATTCTGCTTGTGTGCTGGTTTTTCTATGTTAAACCAGCAATATCAGCATTGGCTTTAGGTGTAAGCATGCACCTTTATGAGCACATCATAGTCCACTGAAGTTACTTAAAACAAACTTAGCTCCAAATAAAGTTCCAAAACTGTTAATGAAATACTTTCAAGAATAATGCAATATCGAACATGTCCTGAAATTACATAGCTACTTTTACTGGCAGAGCAACCAGGTTCGGAAATATGTTAAACCAAAGGAAATTTACCAAAAAAAAACGGCCCAAAACATGATGCTACCACCCCCATACTTACAAGAGTCCCAATTTGTACTTCAAATGGTTATTTTGATCAAACAGCTCCAATTAAGTTTTATCGAAACACAAGACATATTTTGAAACACCTGCAAACTGCAATGTGGCCTTTCTTTTATCTTTATTTTGAAGTAGAGAGATGGGGAAAGTTGTAATATATCTGACATTTCTGTCCATCACTTTGAGGTCTTTTACTAGATAGGCGGTTCAAAATGTAATGCAAAGCATGTACATGTCTCTGTTATTAAATAGTGCAGCTATTCTCTCTGCAACTCGGTCAGTTACTAATTGCATGGTGTCAAACACAAAGAGTGAAATTTTACAATTAACCCTGTAGTCTGGGTTAGTTGTAACACACCCTGAGGTGAAATGTAACATGATGAAATGAGTTTAGACTACTGAAAAAGTCTCAACATTTAAAGTGTTTTATTCAACCCTTGAATGCACTTACAATAACGATTTATGTAGCTGTTTGTGTGCATGTAAGAGTGGTGGATCTGAAAGAGTGCAAAAATAAAGCTTTTGATAATTTACCAAGAGAAAATAAGGACAAATAATGGAAATTTCACCAACTGAATATTTCATAATTTTTTGTTGCGCCATCATTGAGTTTGGCCTCATGGGCTCTGTTGATATTGTGACCTACAATTCTTATCTTTGAACATAATGATGAAGGGGAACAAACAATTAAACAATCACTTGTCTTCTTCCATTGTTCAGGTTGTTGGTATGTAGTTGGTAACTCTGGTGGTTAATAAATGGTAAATGCTCTTTACTTGTATTGTACTTTTTCTAGTCCTGAGGACCCCAAAGTGCTTCACCCTACATTCAGTCATTCACCCATTGATCACTGGTAAATATAAGCTACATAGTAGCCACTATGTAACTGGGACACAATGACAGAAGCCAGGGTACCAAACTGAGGCGCCACCGGGCCTTCTGCCACCACCACCAGGCAAGGCGTGTGAAGTTCAGCTTCTGCGTCCTTAGACACGACCGCCTCATTAAAAAATGAAACTTCCACTGACTTCATGTCAAGCTTGTTATTGTTACTATTTGGGTCCAACCTCAATGATTGATCGACCACCATGACCAGCTTGCAACAATTCTACATTTTGGATTTCCCTTGAATCCTGCTCTTCCAGCTTCTTCCTATCTTTACAAAATATGTGCAATGTGACATGGCGAAGGCCATATTATATTGCAATAGAACAGTTGGACTTCCCTTGATTCCTAACATCATCTAATGCTATCTCTGAAATACTGAGAGGCACCCTTCAGTCAGACCTAGGCCTAATGTACTTCAAGGCAAAAATCAACAAAATAAGTTGAAATGATTGAGGGGTAAGTTGTAACATTGTCATGTTTGTTACAACTTACCCCAACTATTCGTGTTACAACTGACCCAGAGTCATATAGTCATAAACTAGTTCACATTAGAGCTAATGGCTTGAACATTAGCACTGAAGACATCCATAGAATAAATTACTATAGGCATACAACTAATGTGATTTAAGTTTCAAAAGTTTAGCAGACAATGCTATTAGAAAATGAAACAGGGTAAAAAAACTGCATACTTTCTGGCCACAAATTACAGCTTTTTTTATTCTTACATAGTCTGTGTTTACCAAAAGGTGCTAATTTCGCATGTGTGATAATATAACTGACTTGGGTCTGAGCAGAATGAATCATATGATTTGAAACCTAGTTCTGATTGGACAAATTTGAAGTGTTACGACTGACCCATGTTACCATTTTCCCGGGTCTCCCCCAATGGCTTCCACCTCTTGAGTGGCCTTTCAATCTATATTGAATATATACCTCTGCTACCTTCTCCAAAACCCAGACGGTATCGGCAGATGACCGCTTATGCTGAGCCTGGTTCTGCTGGAGGTTTCTTCCTGTTAAAAGGGAGTTTTTCCTCTCCACTGTCGCTTCAGGCTTGCTCAGTGTGAGGTATTGCTGAGAAGTCCAGACGCAATCTTCTGTGGTTCTCTAATTCCTAGATTAAACATTGTATTGTAATAACTCTTCTTGTGAAGTGCCTTGAGATGACATTTGTTGTGAAATGGTGTTTTATAAACAAACTGAATTGAATTGAAAAATTGGTACAGGACATTTTTCACTGTGAATAATTATACTGCTACTGTGGCCAGGTACACAACGAGGGCCCAGGCAGGATTCAATCCCACAACTCCCGGGTGAGAGCCATGGGCACTAACCAATCAGCCAAAGGGATATCCCTGTGGCCAAGCAGCCAGGGCACATGATCAAACGGAGCCATAGTGACAGGACCTCCATACTGTCACACTACCAGCTCAAGCAGCATATTGACAATGAATTCACGTTTTGCTCTGAGATCATCATCTGAGCTTCCCCCTGTTGGTTAAATAGACAGTAATTCTTCTGTGAAAATATTCCTACTTTAACTACAATAAAATAGGAATCGATAAAGTGGTGCAGCGGGATACAAATCCCTGCCACCCTTTTCAGGGTTCTATTTGTAAAGAAAAATAATATGAAACATTGTTTTATCCTTTCATTTGAAAATTAAACATTATTTTCTGTTGGTGCATCACATCAAATCTTTCAAAACCTTGTGGTTGCCATGTAATAAAATGAAAAATAAAAAGGTCAAATTAATGGTAAAAGTAAAAATCAAATGAATGGAGCCCTGCTTCACTATATGCGCAAAATCTGATTCCCATCCGGAAAGAACGTTTATTCCAATGACATAGTCCCTCTGCAGGGATATCTTACTGCATGATGTCTGATGCTGGGAATGTTGGGAAATCTCTCTGAGGTGTCAAAATAAACTAAGCAGCCTATCCACTCTCAGCTCTCGGTATATTCTGGCCCTTAGTCGCTAATTGCTCCCAGTAATTATTGTAACACCACACCATTGCCTCTCTGCGCTTCGGAAATTAGAGATGGTGACAAAAAGGAGGTGCCCTTTTCTTTTGTGAGGTTCGACAGTGTCTGCCAATTGATTCCATTTGTTTGAATAAACATCATCCCCGCAAGACTTCTCCCGTTTGCATATTGTGTTAGGACGGGGGGTGGGGGGTGGGGGGGTTTATGTGTGTGTATCTTAGCCACCCCCACCACATCCCAATGGCAAAGCGGGCAACAGTCCCTTAAAATTAGCCTTACAACTGCCACTTATTACCATCGTGATGAGCATCAGCATAACAGTAGGTGGACGCAGTGTACCGCGCTCCGCCGGTTTGCCCTTTTTAGAGCTGTTTCTTTTCTTAAAAGACGTAGTTACATCACTGTAGCCAATGAGAAGTGTTGTAGCCCCTGTGAAAGAACAAGAGAGCTATCCTCTTCTACATATCCGCCTTAATCTCGAATACGCATCAAACTCGCAAATCCAAAAGGCACCTATTTCCCTTTCCTGTCATGGCAAATAAAAATCAAGCTCTGTCACCATAAAGAGGTTGTAGCTCTTTGCGTTCAGTAGCAATTACATATAATCATGAATAATACTAATTATATTAATATTTATACTATAATATATAATATATTATAAATATTATTATAATTATATATATATATATATATATATATATGTGCGTGTTTGCGTGTGTCTGTGTGTGTGTGTGGCACATCTGCCAGGCCTTCTGCGTCTCGCACCTCCTGCAAACAGGATGCGGTACCCCGTTTCTCTGCGCCCTGCAGCAGAGGAGAAGCATTTATCACATTTGAACTAAAAAAATATCTGCTGCAAAGACCAAAAAGGTGCGGATTACTTGCGTAAGGAGAATAAAGTCTCCATGATCATACAGGGATCCATCATCAGCTTTACGCGTGATTTACTGCCTCCCACGCACACAGCGCGCCTAATATCGTTTTAATGATGAGACATCTGCAAAAATGTTGCTCTGTGCATTGCCCCCCCCCCCCCCCCCACCCCATCCCCCACTTCAGCCGCGAATTCATACCAGGTTGTACTGCTCTCCAAGAAGAGCTCCTCGGTGCGTGCGGTTATAATAGCTATAAATAATATTTCGTTTCTGCTTAAACCCTTATCGGTATGCTAAAAGGCACTTAAAGCTGCGGGCACACAGATAATTTTTTAATCAAGCGCTCCAGGTTTGAATTGTTTGGTATATCAGAGGTGACTTCTGGTCCTTTCCCTTGCTGATTTTAACGGTCCAAAACCAGTGCTATTATTTTCTAATCGAGATTAAATGACCATGTAATCACCAATGAAATTGAAATTCCACAGTTGAATAAAGGCCAGGGCTTTGAGGCCACAATAGCCCACTCATAAATTAGAGGAATGCATTATCCTTCTTCACAACAAGCGCCTTACAATAATAAGCCCTTTTAGTATAAACATGCCTGAAGTGCTAATAAAGTGTTGATGTTCATAATCACAGCATATTTTGCACAAGAGCTTGATTTCCAGGAATCCTAATTCACAAAAAAAAATGAAACATTTATTTTTCAAATTGATAAGGAGCCCGTCTGATGCTTTGAAAAGCTGATAAAACAAACTGTTAAAGTAATAACAATATGATTGCTACATTTGATTTGGATCGACTTTACTGTTTCTGAGAAGAAAGGACGTAAGAGGGTTCTTGTTATAAGAAAAATACATTTTTTTTCAAGTACTTTTTTTTGTTATGATTATTTTGCATACTTGTGTATTCACAACATTCCCTTTAAGCAGCATGCCAGGTACAAAAGTGCCCCCCCCCCCATTTGTCAATTGCACCAAAGCAAAGGACTCCTAAAATTATACATTCTAAATATGGGGACAGATGCTTTGATGCATAAATGTGAATGATGTTGCAGTTCCTTTACTTTTCATTGGATTAAAAAATACAGCCTCTGCCCAATGTCTTGCAGCCAATTTTTTCTTCTTTTAAATGCTATCCTCCTCAGGGGTAAATTAAATTCAAAATCAGAGAGCTCATCAGTTCATAAGTTAAAGAAAACTAGAATTCGGTGTTAGCCGGATCAGTGCATTGGTTTTTGGATTTCTTTCATAAAGCGTTTCTACTGACCACCAAAGCTATGTGACACCAGTTAAACAGTTCGTTGCTCTTGGTCCTTTTGATCTTTGTCTATCTAATATTGTTGGGTAAACAACTTTAAATTTAAAAAACTGAAATGCCCAGTTGAAAAGCTAGTTTAAACATTAGCAATGCCTGACAGAGGGTCAAGTTTGACTGTAGCGTTATTGCTGCAGCTAAGCTAGTTTAAACTGGATGCAAAGTTGCATTTTGGCTCCAGAACAAAAACGTCCCGATAACTTTTAACAGTTTAATATATTATTTCATTATACAACCAACATAGATAGTTCAGCTTTTCATTTACTGAAATCTTTATCTATGAAGGAATAAAAGTTACACTTAAGATTTTGTAATGATAATATGCAGATTAGCAACCGAACTACATGTTTGCTTTAATGCTTACTTATTTTTCATGATTTTTCGGAAAAAAAATTAAAAGTGCATTTGTTTTGACAGTAAAAAGTGTGACAACCAACTCCTGTCATAATATGCTTGATTATTGTTTGAATCATTTTTATAACCAACATTTAAACCACTCCAAAATTCCTTTTTATAGTGCACTGCAAGGGGTGAATGAGTGCAGACTGGAAACAGATTGACTAAGCATTCAGAATAAGGACTGTTTTTTTTAAAATCATAAATTGCATTATTGATAGACATCGCTGGCCGTCATCAATCAACACCAAGCCCTCCTGTCAGCATCCCAGTGTGTACTGGGTCTTGTTAGCTCTAATAGACAATTTAGTCTCCCGTCTGTTTAATGGATCACCGTGCAGCGCGCAACAAAAGCCGTCGCTTATCACCCAATGATGAACTGCAAACAGCCCATCATTGATTCCAACTGGAGTCTGTGGGCTGCGTGAAACCTCACACCTTGGTGGAAATGGTTTGCACCTGTATATATGCGCTTCTGGCGCAGTGCCAATTAGATTTGTCACCATTTTTGATCGTCTCTTGTGAGTGACCAGTAGCCTGTTTGTAAAGTGATTTTTGGCTGGGCAAACACATTCAGCGTTCCTTGATTAATCATTTATTCCAAACAGCTCATGGACACAGCTGGCCTGACAATCCCTGAACTCTCCACCATAAATCACCCGTGGGCAGCTATAGTGATGTAAACCTGAATCGCTTGTTCAGTCCCCCTCCTCTCTCTTAGGGGCCACCGCGAGAAAGTGGACTGTTACCTCACATGCAGCTTTTGTTCGATGGGAACATCCAAATAGGTCCCAATAAATCCCCCCATCCGTGTGTAACCCTCATATTGAGCTCAGTGAACTGTAAAATCGTCGGGGTTAAACAGCCTTCGGGCACCTGCGTCTAGCCAAAGCCTCCTAAACGCAGGTCACACCAAATGAGATGTTTGATCTAGTTTTTTTAGACAATCCAGCAGGAACAGAAAGCGAAGGAAATCTGGCATGAGGCATTCAAACTATTTTCATTTGTCTCTGTCGGTCCTGTAGCTCTGAGCACATTTAAAATAAATAAATAAATAAATGGACCATTTAGACGTTACACGATCTGGAGATTCACTCGTCTATTCAACAGGAGCGCTCCTGTAGCTGCGCTTTTTGTGGGTCTCAGGTGATCCCGGTGGGCTTCTCGTCATAATGAGGAGCCTTTTATTGCTGTGGAGCCTGAAAATAGGCAGAGGACACTCATAAATCCAGAATAAAATTAAACCAACTAGGTGAGCACAGAAAGATAGCCAATCAAAACCAAGCACAAATTCAAATATTGTAAGAATTGATGCAATACTGTAGATTTAAGCGCCTTTGACAATAAGAAGAAAAAAAACGTGCCTTTTTAACACTGACATGATCAAAGTGCACATAAATGGTTTAAGAGGAAAAATAGTCCCATATGGTTTGAGATAAAGGTACAGAACTTTGATGAAATAACAATATACTTCTTAAAATTGTAACTTATTCTAATAAGTTTATGTATTAATCATCATTTGAATCCAAACTAACATACAAGTCTTACCATTCCCTGCAGGTCAATAAGAATAAAAGTTGATTGAATCAACAACAATCAAAATATTTAGGTATGTTAGGTTACTGTATGTGTAACTAATCTTAGAATTGAACTATTGTTGAATATTAAATTTAATAAATGATATGCTTAATTTAAATCTAATGTCTTATGTTTAATTTCCACGTGTCTTTGTGTATTGCAATGCAGTGTAAAAAAAATGCCTTTAGTGATTTAAGCAAACGTTGTTTTTCAATCAGGCAGTCTCCTCAGTTCCTTTATATGTTTCATCGATACCGGACCCTTTTCATCCCTATACTTTTCAATGCAAATACATACTTCAATATATTGTAAATGTGACACCAGTTAAACAGTTTCTTGGTCCTTTTTCTTGGCAGTTTCTTTGTCTATTTCATATTGTTCGGTAAACAACTTTACATTTATAAACTGAAATGCCCAGTTGAAAAGCTAGTTTAAAGCTTCAAGCATTCTGTCTAATATTCCACACCCTACAATATATATATATATATATATATATATATATTTTTATATTTTTTTTTTTTTTTTTTACCGTGCAGAAACAACGGTTTAGGATCTAGTTTAGTAGTTTCCATTCATTAATTCGTTTTTCTCATTCAAACATCAAAATATTTGTGAAAAATAAATTCAAATTTCTCTTATGCCACTAATCATGAATGTTTCTTTTTTCCACCTGGTCCTTGCAGTTGTAAGATGAAAAAACTTAGACACAATAAATCAGACGTTGACTCATTTCCATATCTTAAGCGTTAGTGAATTGTGAAAGCGTCCATTTCCCTTTCCATCACCCCCCTTCACCCTTCCCCATCCTTCACCTCTTCAGCCCCCCCCCCCCCCCCCCCCCCCCCTTTCTCCCTCCTCCTCCTTCCGACCGGTGGCTGCTTCAAGCTGTCAGAAGGAGGCTATAAAACAGAGAGGGGCGGCTCTGAAGAGGCTGCTCAGTTTTTGGGGAAATACACACAGTAGAGTCACTTTGCGTCCTGCCTGCGGGGAGAAAAAAAAGTCCCTCTATTTAGCTGACATTGGTTATTTAAAACAGGCGAAGTTTGACCTAATAAAAGTGGACAGTGGGAGGCGACGAGGGCACTCAGCATTTTTCTGTCAGCCGGAGTGATATTTTGCGCTAAAAGGTTCCACAGGAAAAAGAAACTGTTGAGTTTTTATTGTAGAGAGCAACTGAATTCTGCTTTGTGGAGGTTTGGGATGCTGGCTCCTCGCGCGCTCCGCTCCTTGTTGTGCGCGCTGAGCTGCGCGTGGTGGCTTCACACCGGGACAGCCTCGCGCCTCAAGACTCCTGCGCTGCCCATCCAGTCCGAGAGAGAGCCGACGCCCTCCAAAGTACTGGCAGGTACGTAAGCCGGTGTCTTTGACACAGCTACTGTTTTTTTCTGAACCTGACCCTGAAATAACTTAGCGATACTCATTACAAATACAAATAGTTTTTACATTATAATTGCCTGCTGGACTGCTGGTAAATCAACAATATTTGGCTAACTAAGACATTTATTTAAAGCTTCATACTTCATAAAAACGTTTCATAGAGCACACTCTAGGGGGCAGCACCAAGGGGGGTAACCCCCTTTTTTTAATGTAAGGTTCAGAAATTAATTGATTGGCTTTTGAATGGAAAAAATGAAATTACTAAAATGACCCTGAAGTTAGTAACCCTTTTTTCCACCTGTCTCTAGGACAATTTCACTACTTTTAACAACTCCGGACTAACCTAATACTATAATAGTATAACATTAAATTGTTAGTTTTATGACGGTTTATAAAATTAATTCTGTGGTTTGTAATTTGGGTTGTGAAAACCAAATATAAGGTAATTTTAGGGCCTTCTGGCGTTGAGTTTGCCTGATAACTCCCAAAAACTAAAAAAAGTACATTTTTAAGAGAGTCCCCTTCTAAGGTAGATTTTTTTTTCTTTTGGTTTGCTTAAGGTAGGTTCATAAAAAAAATATTACCTAAATCGTTCAAACCTGCAATGAATCATCCCAAACTAGTTCCAGATTCTTTAGAAGAAGAAAAAAAAATGATTTCTGCAACCTTTATTGAGTTTGAAAAAACTCAACAAGGGCAATTTTAAGGCTTTTGTTTTCCCCACCTCCCCAGAAGAGGTCCATCCTTAAAAACTACAATATCAGTTTAGGCATGTCTATGGTATTGTTGTTTTTAAGATGAGAAGTTGCAAAAACAAGCTGAAAAAGCGTAAAAAATTTCACTTTTTTAAAATGTTTGCAAATGAAATGAAATTGTCTTTTATCTGTCATCAATTCAGAACAATTAAACATGTTCAACATGTCTGGGTTTTTTTTGTTTTTTTTTAAAGTTGAAAGCATTCAAACAAGCAAAAAATAGTGTTTTTATCAGGTAATCAGAAACTATTTACTGTACTGTGTTTTTTATTTTATTTCTTATGAATGTACAATAATTCTGTATGACATGTATGGATGCTCTAGCTTTCAGGATGGAACCCAATCTGAGGAGCTCTCTAGCCACAAAAAACCTTAAATTGGACATTTTTAGAGTTTCAGTTGAAGGTTTCACAAAAAAATACTGTTTTGTTGAAAATGTGTTAGGTTAAAAAAAAATCCAATGTCTGTCAAATGCAGTGTAACAGCTCTTTAGTCCAGTTTTGAAGCTGCGGATAGGATGCTGAAGTCAGCATCTTGGTCAACAGCTGATTCATGTGTTTTGTGAAGTTGGCCACAACGCTAAAGTTGCCAGCGGATTTTCCACTCAATTAAAGGGTCATTTCATCTATTTCTAGGGATTCTGGGCTAATTTTAAATAAGAGTTAAAAATATAGAATACTTGGAATCGTCAAAGGCATAGTAAATTACTCAAAAGTGGTTTATGATTCACATAGAAAAGTATTTCATTTTTTTTCTTTTGGCTTTGAAAAACCACCAGCACCTTGACAAGAGATGGTCAAAGGTATTATAGTCTGGATTCCCATATATTAGTGAAATAGCCCTCTGCTCAGGTGAGAAGTTAATTTCTGAGCGTCAACAAGTCAAAGTTGTGAAACTTGTATAAAAAAAGAGATAACATCTGAAAGTTTCCCACTCTAATGACACACATTTTATCTTCATGCACTTCACCATGAAACCTCCCTTTAGTGTTGCTGCCTGTTTACTCCCAGAGCAAGCAGCAAACCTGTGAGTCATAACTGCTGCAGATGCCTTTTGCTTCACACGGGGCTGGACGTAGTTTTTTTATAAGGTAACTTACTCCTAGGAGTTCAAACTAGCGAGAAGCTTCGTAGTAACCACTGCCTTATACCGTGCAATTCAGAGCTGGAAACTGTAATCAATCGACTTTCCATTACCAGCGCTGGCTCCTGCAGGATGATTTATTTGAGCAGAGACAGACAAGTGGCAGGCGAAGCGAGCAGCTCACAGTTTGGCTCTCTCACTCAGCTGGTGTGTTTAAAAGTGTGTAGTCACTTTATTGTAATTATAATGTAGTAAAACTTTGTGTGAATGCCCCCTTAAACACACAGCTTATAGGCAGTTCTCCCAAACAGAAATAACTGTAATGCTCACGTAAGACTTTGGCGTGACAAAGGCTCTTGTGGAATTATAATAATAATAACACAAAGGGCTATTTTATCTTCTACAAAATCAAGACACAACCAAGTTGGACATTTCAGAATCATGGCATCTTTAAGAGTCCTTAAAGTGCAGCATGATTACTTTATAGCTTTACGGTTTGAGGATGTTAATAACCTCTTGGGTGTCAAGGTTTGCTGCTGAAAAGTAACGTTTTACAATTTTAGATGCAAAGTCTCTCCATCTATTTCCAAGTTGTACTGTTTTATGCTTTGAGATTAAACTTTAAAGTATAAGATAAGGTCATTTAGAGAGCCTTTTTCCTGGGATTCTTTGGCAGACTTTCTGATAAATTTGGCATGTCTCCCCCATGCGCTCTCCTGGCTCATTTAGATTAGACACGATGGGGGGGGGTCGGCACAGACACTCATAAGGCATCCATGGAGTTTCAGTACACTCCAGCATGCCTGGGCATGAAACAATTTGAGATCTATTGGTTGTTAAGTATTAAAACGGTAGCATAGTCTTTGTAGTTTGTCACCAAGACAAATAGCAACAGATACTTGAATTCTTCAACCAGTTTTGCAGCTCTTTTGCACCCAGTATTTTCCTTTTTGTCTTTTCCATGATTCAAAGTAGGTCCCTATCTCTAAAAAATATAGAACATGCTATTTTTTTTTCCAAAATCAAAATCTGTCTGACTAAGTATTTAGAATTTAGGAAACATGATATTTACACTGTTTACATATTTTCTCATGTCTTCTGTTATGTTTTTCATATATGCACAGTTTTGGGAGTAATGCATTACAAAAGTAATGAGTTACAAGAATATATTGCTTTTTTCAGTAACTGAATAGTGTAATGCATTACTTACAAAATATACAGCAATATATTAATAGTTAGAATTTCAGTAACTCAAGTTAAAAATGCATTTTAAATCGTTTTTCTGGCCATCTAAGGCAACAGACCAAATCAAGTTGGAAACCATAGAACAAGATCCACTTCCTGTTGCTCAAAACTAAAACATCAAAGAATCAGGACGGCTGAGGAAAAGATCGACTGTATATTTAAACAGCGGCATTATTCACCCCGTTTTCCTAACCATCTGTTGTAAGACTTCAGACATCGGAGTCTAATCTTTGTCGACCATCTTTGTGATGAACACTTTCAGCACCTTCTTTTGATCAGATTTAACAAACATTACCATGAAATAGAAGGCATACAAAGGAACTTGAGACTTAATTTTAATAAAATAGTGTTAAAAATACAGTATTTGTGGTGTGACGCTTGTGTAAAATGTAAATTGATAAGTTACGGTGCTTAGAAGTCGTGTTAGATATTTAAAATATTTTTCCAAAAGTAGGGAGTAGTGTAACTCAGTTACATTTTTAAGACAGTAATATGTAATGCAAACATATTACATTTTTGACATTCTAACTAGTAATGCGAAATATATTACAATTTCTTTGTAACTTGCCCAACACTGTATATGCAATATGCTTATACTTATAACCTCACTCCCAAGTAAGCGATAGAATACAAATTTGGGCTTTTCTTATGATGCCCTCTAGTGGACTGGGGCCCATGGTGGTGAGCTATATTGCCCATTTTGAGCCATTGTTCATCCCATTTTAAAATATTTTGTGACGAAGTGCTCAGAATGAGGTGATTTTTAAGTGTAAAGACAGCCATGCTGAATCTTTATGCATCTTTTTCACAGGATGCTCATTTGGAGGTCGATTTTACTCGCTGGAGGACACCTGGCACCCAGATCTTGGAGAGCCCTTTGGTGTCATGCACTGTGTCCAGTGCCATTGCGAAGCTGTAAGTCTTCAAATTCTCATCCCACTCCTTATTTTGTCAGATTCGCTGTCCGTCTTTTGCTTTTTTTACTGAAACATGCTTATCGTTTTGATCTGTTTGTCTTGTAGCAAAAGAGTCGCCGTGGGAAGGTGTTGGGTAAGGTAAACTGCAGGAACATCAAGCAGGACTGTCCAACCCTGGACTGTGACGATTCTGTCCTGCTTCCAGGACACTGCTGTAGAACCTGTCCAAAAGGTATTCATCCTCTACATAATGGCATGCAGGGCCTCATAAAAGTTTCCTCCTGAACTTTTCAAATTTCTTTTACATTCCAACCACAAACTTCCCTGTATTTTATTGGAATTTTATGTAATAAACCAAAACCAAGTAGAAGAAGGAAAACCATACCTTTTTTATTTTTCTTTCAAGCAGAAATCAGAAAAATATGTTTCAAGTCTTGCCAAAGCTTTTAAACTTTTATGACTTATTAATATGCTTTTATGTAAACCGCTTTATTGCAGCTCTGGCTACATGTTTAAGGCTGTTGTCCCACCGGAAAGTGAAGCTCAGCCATAGCCTTAAACATATTGCAGCCTGCAGCAGGTTTTCTTCCAAGATTATCCCGTGTTTTGCTCCATTCATCTTTCTGACACTTGAGAGCAGCTTCCCCATAGCATAATGTTAATGTCACCATGCTTCTTTGGTGGGAATACAGTGTTTGGGGGATTACTGTTAGCATTTTTTAAATATTCATTGAGGCCACCACCAATAATTACCATCAACAGATTCAGATTTGAATTGCTATTTCAGAGTTTCCATCAATGTTTGCATGTTTACCTATATCCTTCCTTAGCTATTCAGTATTGTTGGGATGCTATGTCTTAGTAGGTTTGCTGTATTCTCGTCTCATATTTAGAAGTAAGATCGAACAGTCTTTTGGGAGATATTCAAAGATTGCTGTGAGCCAACCATTCTTTCAACTCGACAGCCGGACCTATACTGAGATTTATTTACACACATTTTAAATCCATTTACTAATTAGGGAACTTCTGAGGTTAATTGGTTGGTATACATTTTATTTAGGGGTATCAGAGTAGCAGTGTATGATTGCAAATGCAATCATACACTGCAGCACTTTTAAGATATAATTTTGAAAAATTTTTTTGAAATATTAAAAATATTTACTATACTGTATCATGCCTTTCCTCCTGCCATGATCTGAAAATGAATGACTCCCTTTCCCCTTTGTCTTCTTCAACATCTCAACAGATTTTTCGCTATTTTGACCTTAAGTGAAAACCCGCATACATTCACTAGACACACACAATTCCACCTTATTATGGAGCTAGAAATGCCCCGCGCAGACAGACAAACACAAACACACACTGGGTGGGTGTTTTCCTACCATGTGTGTCGGGTAATGGAAAGGAAAGTAAAGGTAGAGCAGTGTTGGACTTTATGTTGTGTGTGCTCGTAAGAGCTGTGCAGCCTGCTTTATGTGTGTGTGTGTGTTGTGGTTAACTTAAGAAAAAGGTTGAGAGTGTTTGTCTTAGCCTTGGCAACATTGCACCTGGTATGTTTGTGCAAGTGATGGAAAGTTAGTGTTTGTGTATGTAAGTGTGTGTGTTTTACTATTTTACTACTTGGTGCACCTGAAGATACAGTATAACTAAGCAGGGAGGAGTGACAGTGACGCAACCCAGAAGAAGTCCAGCGGGGTGAGGAAGGACTGGGGAGTATAGGAGTATATATATATATATATATATATATATATATATATATATATACATATAGTTCAGGTGCAGAAATAAAAATGGACAGTTCAGCTGAGCTCGTCAGAAAACAACCTTGGGAGAAATAACATTTGAGTAACTAAGAGGCAGCGTGTGGTTTTCATTCTCAGGAGCATGTCAGAAGGCCTGTAATTGGCTGAGCAAGCACCCCTGCATGTGTTACTATGTGTTTTCGTACGTGTGTGTGCTGAGCTGTGAGGGCTACACATTACATCAGGATGCACAGCAGTTTGCGAGGAACAGTGGGTCTTTGTTGAGATTGCACGCCAGTGTCGCTTCCAATCCTTCCTAAAGCTCATCGGCTCTGAGACGCCGAGCTGGATGGCTTTTCCTGGCCAAAGAAAGAGGAGGGAGAATGTCCTAAGCTGTCAGGAAGATGGAGACTTCCATATTATCCTGGTTGTATGTCTCATCAGTCGAGACCAGATCTCTCATATCCGTGTGTCAGACTCTTTGCAGATTTGCCAGGGGTTGGAGGTTCACTTGTGGACAACACTTTAAAGGACGCTGTGACAGAATGTGATTTGGATTTGTGTGTTTTATTTTACCAGGTTCTTCCCTTGTTTCAAACTATCCCATCCATCCATTTTCTGAACCGCTTAATCCTCAAAGGGTCGCGGGGCGGAGGGGTGGGCTGGTGCCTATCTCCAGCTGTTAACTGGCGAGAGGTGGGGTACACCCTGGACAGGTCGCCAGTCCATCACAGGGCCACATAGAAAGCTATGCTTGGCTGGTATGCATGGAGCTGTTTAACATACCACAATAAAGGGACTTATTATTTCAATTCTACAGGTTCAGTTGACAAGAAGCACACTGACTCCATGCTGGACAGCTTCGAGTATTTCCACGAGAAGGGGAAAGAGGACGACCTCCACAAATCCTACAACGACAGATCCTACCTGAGCTCCGAGGACACGAGCCTCGGAGAGAGCCGCACAGGTACAACTAGATAAAACCCAATGTTCAGTCAAATTTTGTGAAGCTGGGGAAAAGCAGACGGAAATATGAAATGTGATATATTTTCAGCTACATCCATGCACAGAATAATGAACGCTAAAAGCATTTTCTTTCCCTTTACAGACTTTGTAGCATTGTTAACAGGAGTGACAGACTCATGGCTGCCCAGCTCCAGCGGAGTTGCCAGAGTCCGTCTTTCTCTGACCAGAACCACTCTGACCTTCTCTGTTACATACCAAAGGTAAAACCAGTTTGCTGCAGAAGAAACAAGTCTTTTATATACTTTCCTTTGACATTTCTTTGGTGTCACAAGTTGGATCTGTTAAAATACAATTTTGTTATGACTGTTGGCAATACACAAAATAGAAAAAAAAAACTCCAAATTGTTCTTAGTATGGATGAGATAGATTTTCTTGTTACTGCCTGTTGTTATGCTTGCATTTCACTGACATTTTATCCTCAATCCCCAGAATCGGCCGCCCCAGTAAAATAGCCATCCTGGACTCTGACGGGAATCCTGCTTTTGAATATAAAGTCCCCAAAGGACAGACAGACATGGTAAGACATCACTTCCATGAGCGGAGACAATCATATCCTCTTGGCTCCCTCTGAGTTGTATTTGGTTTCACTCACATGTGTTTCCTGAGCGATGCCGGGAACTCAAGCGGCGGCATGATGGATGCTCTCACAGTGGGATTGTGTGCTCAGGCTCTGATTTGTTTTCTCATAACTCACAGTAACATCATAAACAATAAACACCCATACACAGACGGTGACAATTTCTGTCGGCTTCAGCGCCCCGTTTCTAAACTTCAAAGTGATTGCGCTCATTATCAGCACACAGCCACAGTCAACAGTTCAGGCTGAAATCAGTTTTATCTGAACACATCAGGATACCTATGCTTCACTGGACGAATAGTTACCACACATGCTCCCCAAGGAGGGTCTGCATTATTACTACAGGAGATTTCCTGCCAAAATACACACATCTTCACATTCCATTTTAGAGACGAGCACCATTCAGTGAGACAGGAGCCCCCTAAATACAGGTCCCAGAAATTGGCCTGTTATTATTTTTAGATAAATGTCAGAGTCAAGCTCCAGAGGACCTCAGAGCAAAACACTGTGGCTCTGAAAAAGAAAGGAGGAGGGGGTTTGCTGAAGCGGGACTGCGAGGGAGAGAGAGAGAAAGAGAAAGAGGGAATTTTTCACACGTTACATAACTGCTTAGCAGGGCGACAGAGAGTATTGTTAATTAAAATGGAGATTACTCCTGAACTCGGACTTATGAGGTGCCGGCAGTCTGCCACATTTCTTCCCTCAGCTCGGAGGAAGAAGTTTTGGTTTTATGTTGAAGCGCCACGGCCAAGAGTTCACTGCACAATCACAAAACTTTATGGATCTAGCAGATGGGCAATGTGTTCCCTGTCTGCTTTTATTTACAGTGCTTTGCTAAAGTATTCATGACCCTTAAAGGGGACATATTATGACTGTTTTTGCACAAGGTATAATAAGTCAGTGTTTATAGAGGCAGCACAGACCCAAATGGCAACAAAAAGAATGAAAAAAATAACATTTGCATTTTCCCCCCTTTAAACTTTTAACACATTTCTTTTTCTTTATCCATGTTTTTGTGATGGAGCAACAAAAAGTAGAAGATGAAAGTGAGGTGGGATAAAAAAGATATGATTTTTAAAAGATGAACCTCTGAAAAGTGGCTTTTTTATTTCGCTCTCTTGAATCAGTGAGTTTCAGAACTACTTTTATCTGTAATCAAAGATGCAAGTCTTGCTGCTATAAGCCTGTACCACTTTTAGACGTAAAACATTTTTGCTGTGTTTTGACAAGCTCAGTTACAGTGGTTCGATTGCTCATTTCTGAGCAGCCATTTTCAAAGCTTGCCTTAGATTTTCTATTAGATTTAGTTCTGGACTTTGACTGAGCCCTTTGAACACATGGATATGTGTTGATCTAAACTAATAGCTCCATCCCAGACTCAATTCTTTTGCCTCTGATAGATTTTTCTAGGGTTGCCAGATACCTTTTCCTTTAACTTTGGTCAGCAATATCCCAAATTTGCGAGATGATCTGATGACTGAAAGCTAACTATCGCTGACCTGTTTGCTTTGTTCATTCATCTTTTTTATGCTCTTTTTCCACTAATGTCCCCAACTAACCTTTACAGAACATCTGGGTTTAGAATGAAACTAAGTTAAACACAGGTAGACTTTGTTTACCACTTAGGAACATGGTTTATTGAGGGGGATTAGAAAAAAGGTGGACTAATAAAAATATGTGACGCCTTGCTAAAAAAAAGGAAATGATAAAGTATATATTTTTTAAATTCATAATTATACAGTACTTTGTGTTGGCCTATTACATAAAAACCAGAAGGTGCATTAAATCTGTGACAACAGGTGAAAAAGTTCTGAAGGTATAGGCAATTTTGCAAGACACTGGGTCAGATTTAGTTTAAACGTGCTTCCAGGAAGAACTGAGGGAGGCCCCTTGTATTTTAAATTCATTGTTCATGTGCATTTGCATCCTTATCTTCCCCAACTCTTCACCTGTTCTGCACTGCATTTGTGTTTTTCTGCAGATCTGTGGAGTCTGGAAGAATCTGGCGAAACCTCTCATGCGACAGCTACAGTCCGAGCAAATGCACATCAGCATGACCACGTCCACGGGCAGACGAGAAGAGGTGGCTGGCAAGATCATCAAACACAGGGCGCTGTTTGCCGGTGAGACTGCGCGAGGGCTTCTAATGCGTGTCCTCTCTGTACAGTTTTTGGTCGTGTGTCAGTTATGTCTAGTGTATGTAATCCAAAAAAGACTTAGACACATGCTTAAATGAGTGGGCAGATCTCACGTTTGCATGTTACTTTGCATGTTTATTTTGAGCAGAAACGTTCAGTTCAATGCTGACCTCAGAGGAGGAGAATGCAGGAATGGGAGGCATCGCCATGCTGACACTGAGTGACAGTGAGAACAACCTCCACTTCATCCTCGTCTTGCAGGGTCTCATCAGACACAAAGAAAAAGGTTAGAGAGAAAGAGAGGGAGGGGACACTGAGGCCGATATATGGATTATAAATACAGGACTCTCAGTAAATAGTGGGAAAAAATAAATAAAACGTTCTCTTCAGAGCCGGTTTTGGTTCCAATCCGAGTCCAGCTGGTGTACCGCCAACATGTCCTGCGAGAGATCCGGGCCAACATCACCTCTAACGTGAGTAAAATCCAACTTAATCACTTTGGTCAGAGATAGAAAGAAGTAACAAGGAGTTTCAAAGAGAATTATTTTTATACTGACAAATGGAGGAGTTTTATGTCAAAGGTTTTGCTCTGAATGTTTGGATGTGGAGCCGAAGCCGCCTTGTTTTGGGTTAGAAACTTATGACACATCCACACAGTCCCGCTCCTTCCCCTGCCTTGTTCCCAACCACTCAAGGAGACGGATGTGGGTTTTTTCGCCACATCCCAGCGATGTTATCGGGGGTGCTCATATCACTCACTGATACATGGCGAGCAAAACGTATGGAGGTGCGAGGAACCAGAAGAAAAGAGAAAGTATGTGTGCGAGGAAAGCTTGGCAAGACACAGATGTCAGCGGGGGGGGTGGGGGGGGTGAGAGACACAGAGGAAGCATTGGGTTAAAAGAGGATGCACCGCTCAGCGCGCGCACACCTCACACACATGTCAGTGGTTAGTGGTCTGTGGGCTCAACTGAAGGAGAGGAGGTGGGTGGTGGGGAGGCGATGAAAGGTGCGTCTGGTTTTAATCCTGCCAGGAAGGGACGATGTGTCTCTTTTGATCCGGGTGTTTACAGAATGTGTCCTTGACAAAGATGTGGAAGGTTTGAGCTCAGCCACTGCTTTCTGACTTGTACAAAGGCTAAAAAAATGAAATTCCTCCGTATTATGTGAATAGGTTTTTAAACCCAAGACAATACTTGGTGTATATGCTTTAAGTATTCCTGGTTCTTGATAATTTTTAGGTGTCAATACATTAGAACTAGAAGCTTCAGAGAATTTTCTTGGGATTTTAGGGGATAGAACAGCACAAAAAACACTATGAGTCATGAAAAACAATGAACAATCACTATTCTCACACTAAAGCATGGTGGTGTCAGCATGATGATGGGGGAGACTTTCCTTCAGCAGGGGCAGAGGCAAGTCAATTTTATTTGTATAGCACACTTTAAACAACAAGGTAATTCAAGGTGCTTTACATGACTCGGTGATAAAGAAACAAAAAATATGACAAGCAATTGAGAAATAAAGAAAGCTATATTAGAGAAAATAAAAAAAATAAAACAGTAATTAAACGTCATAATACTTTCCTAAAAGGCAGCTCTGAAAAGATGAGTTTTAAGTTTTGATTTAAAGCAGCTCAGTGTTTCAGCAGCTTTGCAGGCATCAGGAAGTTTGTTCACATTAAGGGCAGCATAGAAATTGAAAGCTGCTTCTGAATGTTTGGTTCTTAGACTAGGGGTGGTTAGTAGATTAGAGTTGGAGTTGAGGAAGCCGGTCAGAATTAATTGGAATTTGGATGAAGCAAAATAGAAGATAAAACTGAAAATAAAGCCTTACAGTGTAGCAAGGTTTCAGCTTTCAGTTGAAGAATCACTCTAAACACACAGATATCTAAACTAAAACATAGACATCCATTACATTGGTCCAGCTCAGACCTAAATATAATTGAGAATTCATGGAGAAACTTCAAAACTGCTTTTTACATATATTCCAAGCTGAAATAAAAAAATGTGCAAAGCTGGAAGAGTCGAAAGGCTGTAGTCTCAGAGGATATTGAGTGAATACAAATGCATGCCATACTTTTCAAGGTTTTATTTAGCAAAAAACTAATGACTGAAAAAGCATGCTTTGGGTTTCTCATGTTTATAAAATCCCATTAAGATGCATTAAAGTTTGTTAGGAAATCGATATATTGTGAAAGAGTTCTTTTGCAAAGTGCTGCAAATGCACACAAAGACACGCAGCCTCGTTACGGCTGTGTCATTGCCGTGCTCCATTCACACCAGACCCTAATATATCCATCTGCACCCTGCCTCCCCCTCATTATTCGCTCCATTTTTTCCCCTCCAACAACATAACTCTCCTCTGTTTCTGCGCTGCTTTGGCTGCTCGCTCTGTGGATTTATGCTTCATGTATATTTATATTGAACCAAGGCCTGCGGGTCATAAAAGTAACATTTCTTTAACACAGTCATACATGTGTCCTATTAACCCAGCATTTCTCAACGTCTTCATGGAACGCTGTCAGTCCTGCTTCAAATCAAAGCTCTCTCAGTATGAAAGCAGTTAAAGCAACTCACCCCATATTTTCGCCTCAAGCAGAATTGTGCGCATGTGAGCAGGGTGGGGGGGTGGTGATTATGGGGTCGCGTTGTTGCATAGCAGAAATGTTTGCGTTCTTAGTGGATTCGGACTCTGTCATGCCGTTCGCGTCTGTCGTATTTATTTAATCTCCCGAAGATTCAGCTGCCACAAGATTTGTTTTGCTCTCTGCTCCATTTTTCTTTAGAATAAACAGAAACAAATGGAGTTGGACACAAATCATGAGTCTGCCTTTCATTTCAAGACGTTAGCGTTGGTTACTCTGGTGACATGTCAGAGTTGCATAGACCTCACGTCAACAAGATGTGACACGTTATTGTGACAATTTTGTTCCCGCTTTTGATGATCATATTTATTTTTTCTGTGAAATATGATGTGCTTCTTTTTTTTTTTTGCTCTCCCGCACTACCCCCCAAACCCGGGTTTGCTGGGCCACAAATGAGCTTTTCTGTCTTGTGCTAACGATTTCAATGTGTGCAGGATCCAGATTTTGCTGAGGTACTGACGGACCTGAACAGCCGAGAGTTGTTCTGGTTGTCCCGTGGTCAGCTTGTAATCGCCGTGGCAACCGAGGGTCAAGATTCACGACAAATCTCCGGCTACATCACTGGGAGAAAATCCTGTGACAGTGAGTGTTTTCACACAAAGAATATACATGCTGACTGTTGTAGCAGTACAGGTTCTAGACCAACATAAAGTAGCACATGATTGTGAATAATAATATCTTCTACTAAGAAAAATGACTTTCTAGTTGTTTTTTTCTGGAGTCTACTGCAAGTTCTCTTGGGCGTGTCCTTACTTGATTAGCACTTCTGAAGAAGGACGTTTTGCCAATTCTTATTTGCAAAACAGCTCAAACTGCATCAGATTGGATGGAAAGCATCAAGGAAAATCCATTTTCAGGACTTCACACATTGATTATTCTCGTGCAAATATGCCACTCAGGTCTTCTGTGCTGTTTGTAAACCGCTTCCTGAAGAGAAGCATACACACAGCATGATCCTGAGGAAGATCAAATTAGTGGAAGGCAGGATTAACGGCTGAGATGTGCCGTGCAGTTCTTTTAAGTCGGGTTATATTTATGGTAGTTGGGGTGAAGGAGGCTGGATATAAAGGCACACCACACCTTTCAGGTTTTTATTTATCAAAACATTATTGAAGTTATGTAGCATTTTTATTCCACTTCCAACTAAGAGACAATAAAGTTTTTTTTTTTTATGTGACAAAATGTGAAAAAAATGAAAGGGCAATGATTAGTTTTCCAAACCTCTTGGAGTTTGTTCTGAGCAGCAGAGAAGGAAAACAGTTAAAAACATGGTTTGTGTTGCCGTGGTGGCGTGGTGCTGTGCTCGTCCATCTGTGGCTGGTTTTGTCATCCTCCATAAACGCTTTCTTTCAAGTCTTATCGATGTGGGGAGAAGTATGTTTATAGACCTTATGTTGGACTTGGTGTCTCACATGTGTGTGTTTATGTGTGTGACGCCGTAAGGAAAAGGGTTTTAGGAATTCTGCAGACGGCCCAAGTTTCTGCAAATATTAAAACATTAACACATGTCCTTTGCCATGGAACTGATATTTGAAGTTAATCATCATGGGTCCAGTTCTTTGAAACGCTTTTCTTTTTTTCTTGTTTTTTTAGTCGCAGACTAGGATGTATAACAAAAGCAAATAGATGCTTGTTTGTAAAATGTGTACACACACACTCACACACACACTCGCCGCCAAGGTCAGCATCCTGGACCTGATTCGCCGAGTCGATGTTCCAACGTTTTGATTAACGGTGTGTGACGTAATCTGTATAGAATTCAAGTCCAATGCTCTTCTCTCCCCCTCTCCGTCTCCTCCATGTCTCAGTCCCAACGTCCGCTGTCCTTTCTGTGCAGCTTTGGCATCGGTTCTCATGTCTGCTGTTGTTCCCTCTGCGTCTCATATTGAAAACTTTCTCTGCACTTCTGTTACTCATTACCTCATCTCCCTCTAAGCTCAGGCTTTTTACGGCTGGCTTCATTCACCAAGAGATACCTCAGTCTCTTTCAGCGGGTTTTAATGCGAGGTTGTTCGTATGCAACAACATGGATATTTTTGGTATGACAGTCGATGTTATAAGCAGACATGGCTTCTGGTCTTTGATCAAGTTTTCTGTTATAAAATTAGATGAAGCTACAACTAAATATAAGTAGGATGTGAGTTTCTGTTGCATTGTAACAGTAGTAGATGTAATTAGTTGTTTTTTTTCTTCATTGAACCAACTAGAAAACTTTCATATTATAAACCTCTAGATTTTTATATGAATCTGTCTTTGTCTAATTCAGCTATTCAGAGTGTGATGTCCAGCGGCGACGCATTGATCCCAGGAAAGACAGGAGGGGTGGGATCTGCCGTCTTCAACCTCCATGATAATGGAACGCTGGACTACCAGGTACCAGTCTGATTTACCCTGAAACATTGTTGGTGTTTTTATTTTCAGGAAATTTCACTTTCTGCTGTTTAATGGCTGAGATTTTAGATTCCAAAAGACTACAGTAAGCACAGGATTAATTTTTTTAAATCCATTTATTTCCCTTAACTGGTTCAGAATGGTTCTTATGTAAGAAATATGCATGAGGCGAAGCCCTGATTGAGACCCCCCATTCTTAACAGGTTCATTAAAATCAAAATCTTTCATGTCAAGCAGCTTTGTTCTTAATTTTTTTATTCTAGATTTTTCTAAATGATAGAAGCAACATGCTGAAAATGTCTTCTGTAAAGTGTATTGGTTCTGCACAGTTTGATTTATGCTTAGGACTGGACAATATTTTGAGTTTTTAAAAGTGAGTTGATGTTTTTTATTTTCGTAAAAGTTACAAGAATGACCTAATATTGATATAAACAGACCAGTTAAGTTTCTGACCTACCACCCCTCCCACTGTGTGATCACAGATGTATGATGATGAGGAGGAGTTGTTAAAAAGAGGCTGTAGAGGATTATGTGGAGTTGTACTTTTAGTACATCATCATCACATTGTCAGAAGTATCAGGACTTGAAAAAGAATATGCACGAAAATGCATCTTTTAGGCAGAAAAACCTTTTTCATAAATTTAGAACTTTTTCTTTGTTCATTAGTCTGTTCCGAAAACTCTGTTGTATAAAATACACATCCCATATGAAAATATATTTGTCTCAAATTAGGGATGCAACGATACAATTTTTTTCAAACTGATACAATACTAATACTTGGATCCTAGTACTTACCGATACAGAGTACCAATGCAGATACTTCTACCACACAAAAATGTAATTAATTCGAAGAAATGTTTTTTTTTTCTTCTCTGCTCTTTACAACAAATGATGATGAATTAGAAAAGGAATAAAATATTAATAAAAAATGACAGCAATAGTAAAATTTCAGATGAAATTATTGCAGTTTCCACATTTTAAGTATCAATTCATGGTATCGGTTAACTGTAACCTAAATGGATACAGCACATAAGAACATTATCAGCAAAAACAAACTACGCAAATAATTGTTTTCAGTGTTGTCTATATTTGTCTGTGCATTTGAAATAACGCTTTTATATTATGTCTGGGTCTTTTACCGTTCCACAGGTTCAGGTTGCAGGTCTCACTAGTGACGTTGTGGGTCTCACGATAGAGCTGAAGCCGCGTCGTCGAAACAAACGCTCCATCCTTTACGATTTGACGCCGGAGTACAGCAAGGCGACAGGGCAGGCATTGGGCAGCTGGAGTCGACTGGAAGCCCGACATATCCACATGCTGCTGCAGAACGAGCTCTTCATCAACGTGGCCACGGCACACAGCCAGGAAGGGGAGCTCAGGGGGCAAATCAAAGCCCTTCCTTTCACTGGCTTGGATGTACCAAGAGATGGTAAGGACCACCGGAGTGAGAAGAGGCGGAGTTATGGTGGACAGATTAAGAAACAGGGCGGGGTATCGATTTAAATTTCGAGAATCGATTCAATTCTGATTCTCAAAAGTTAGAATCGATTATAACAACCTGATCCAATTCAATCTGATCCAGTTTGATATAGATATGGTTCAGTGCAATTAAAAATGTTTTTTTTTTTGAGCTGTCATTTTAATTATATGCCTGTTATTCAATTACTTAACAATGGGTAATAGATTACCAGGAAAAGAAATGTATTAACACTTTCAGAACCAAACCATAAAATGGCTCTCTGGAGTTCTAATTCCTATTTTAGTTGTAAAACAGAACAAACTAAACCAATGTTTGAAATTGTGAATCGATTTGATTCAATTCTTAGAATTTTTATAAGAATTGATTTAGAATCGAATTTTCAATTTTTATTTTCAACACAGCCCTAATCTATACAGATAAAAATACAGTGACTTTTTAAAATTATACTATATTGTTTTTCTGTCTCTGCTAGAGTTGCCCACTCCTCTGGCTGGACACTTTGTGTCTCCACCAGTAAGAACTGGTGCATCTGGCCACGCCTGGGTGTCCGTGGATAAACAGTGCCACCTGCACTACGAGATAATCATGGCGGGTCTTAGCAAAACTGACGACGTGACCGTTAATGCTCACCTACACGGACTGGCCGAGATCGGAGAGCTGGATGACAGCAGCACAAATCACAAGAGGCTGCTGACGGGTTTCTACGGCTCCCAGGTTTGTCTTTTTACTCGTGCTACCGTAGATTAATCTACCCAGTGAATATTTTTGTTTTGGATAAAATAAAAATGTTAATTTAATTTCATAATAACAGCCAAAAACCCTTTAACTCACTTTTTTATGCACTGATGTGCAATTTCAAACTTTTATAATTAAAACATTTTTTTATTCAGAAATGTTTCTGAATTAAAAGACTGTCCCTGATACCTAACAAAAAAGGTTTTGTGTTGCAAAAAGGAAAACCAAATACTGTTAAAGTCTCTCGGCTCAGCTTCAGCTTATATAAGGAGAAGAGTAAGTCAAAGGGATCACAGAGTCAAATGGAAGCGGGGTATACAATGTCTCGTGAAATAAAATACTTTATAATATCTGTCCAGAAAATCTCTGCTCCAAAATCTAAAGTCCTTGATCAAATATGCTGTCTGAACGGTTTTATCTGCCCTCCAGGCTCAGGGGGTTCTAAAGGACATGAGCGTGGAACTACTGCAACATCTGGACCAGGGAACAGCCTTCATCCAAGTTAGCACCAAGATGAACCCTCAGGGAGAAATACGAGGACAGGTACATGACGATTGCTAACTTCAATTTTGTCGTAAAATGTTTAGCCAAAATTGTGCCTTAGTGATTTTTCTGAATGTTGCTTTGGGATTTGAGAGAATGAAAAGCTACTGAACTCAGAATCAAGGACAGTGAAAGCTAGAAAAAAACAAGAATGTTTTTGATGTTTGCTAAAAAGCTATGAAACAGTTGGAGAGAGATGATCTGGCAGACTTTATCCCCAAAAGTGTTTGCGGCGCTGCAGTATAACGGTGTTCCATTTTTAAAAGGTTTTGTTAATAAGACAAGGAGCTCTGTATTGTAAAAGTCCTGCAGCTTCTTTTACCACCTGGATGGTTCTGGGTACATGTGATTGTTTTCACTGGCAGATGCTGTTTCTGTTTATTTTTTAGTTTATTTTATTGGCCTACGGGGACAAACAAGTAGGCTACAATTAGCTGGAAACCTCACAGGTGTATTGGTTGATCACGTTGTGAGGCTCTCTTTCATCCCAACTTAATTCTCTACCTTTTGTTTTTTTTCCCTATACCATCCTTCTCCATCTGTTGGTTTTTCCCTCCACACACACATTTCGATTTCCAGGTTCATGTTCCAAACACCTGTAAGTTTGGCGGCCCAGCGGAGGTAGAAGAGGCTGAGTTCGACGACCTTTTTCTGAATGACCCAGAGGAGCTGAAGAAAGACCCAAATACCTGCTTCTTTGAGAACCAACATCACGCTCATGGATCCCGCTGGACGCCGAGCTACGACAAGTGTTTCACGTGCAGCTGTCAGGTAAGAAGAGCAAAAGAAAAAAGGAAGGAAAGGACTGACTGTTTCTTTAAATCTGAGATTTCCCAACCCTATGAGTTTAACAATACGCATTAGCGCTAGCGAATAAAGATAGCCATTCTCATTTTGTTTTAAAGAACAAAAACTGTATTTTCCACCACATTTCCATGTTTAACTCATAAACCAATGATGGTCCACATGCTTCAGTCTCGCCTGTCCATTTTCCATGACAGTAGCAGATGTTTTATTCCAGCTGGAGCTTGCCACAGAGCTAGAGTGTTGCTCCACATGACGAATGTTTTCATGCAGGATACTATGCTGGAGCGCTACGCTAATGTTAGCATATTTACTCTGTTTTCATTTTATGACTATTTGGTTCATGATTTTTTTTCTGCGAGGTCCAGGTAATTGTTTTCAGATAAAGCATACCGGAAAAGTGGCTCTGCTTTAAAAAAAAAAAAAAGGAAAAGGTAAAATTCAATGAAAAAAGTTTCTGCTGCTCTCCTGGATCTGGTGGGAATATCTATGGACAGGCAGAGTAAGTCACAGGACACGTAGATGGGAAACTTTGGCAGCAAAAAACGTGATCGTGAACGTTTTAAAACACTTTGAAACTGAAAAATCTAAAATTTTTAGACAACCAAAATCTGGTCCACAGCCTGAAAAAGAGATATATTTGGTTATTTAGATGGCAATAAGCCGCAAGGGGACATTGGCTACAGACCAAATTCCTGGCAGTAGACCATTAAGAAAGTATCAGAAGAGTTTCATCAGGGAGTGTTATTCTTCATCATTATCAGACCCCTGAGCTGATAACTAGGATTGGGTCTGGACATCCCAAGTTTAAATAGTGTTGTTTATTTATAATGTTTTATTTTTTTAAATCAAAGAAATAGAATGAAGTTATGGTGCAAATGAATGATTAAACTGCTTTTTTTTATCTGTAGAAGCGAACAGTGATCTGTGATCCAGTTATCTGTCCAGAGCTGACCTGCTCCAGAACCATTCAGCCAGAGGATAAGTGCTGTCCTGTTTGTGATGGTAAGGTCACCTTTATGTCCGTGTTTAAGTTATTCATAGAAGCTATAGGGCTCTTCACAGCCATCATAATGATTCAAATTGATTATATTTTATAATAATTTTTTTCCTGTGTGTAGAGAAGAGGGAACTCAAGGACGTGAAAGCTCTAGAGGTGGTGGAAGAACATCTAGAAGGTGGGATTACATCTCTGCTTGAGAAATATTTATGCTCTCTGGCTGCTCATCTTTTCTGTACCATATTATTTATGGAAATCTTAGCACACACATTAACTCTGAATCCCCTGGCTTACCCTGGTAACTCTCCTCTCTTGTGTTTCCCACCACTCAGGTTGTTACTTTGAGGGCGACCAGAAGATGCACGCCCCAGGAACCACATGGCATCCCTTTGTTCCTCCCTTTGGATACATTAAATGTGCCGTCTGCACTTGCAAGGTAATAAACATCAATAAACAGGCTCACATCTGGCTGAGTTTACATCCCAGAGGCACTAAATGGATCATTTGTGTTGTATTAGGCTGCAAAGAATGCAAAGCGTCAAGAAAATTCGCCCCCTGTTCTTTAAGGGTGTCTTTTCTACCCGAAAAGCAGAAACCAACATGTCACGTTTTCCTTAAGAAAACTTTTTCAATCTGTTGTTATTTTAACCTCAGGGCTCTACCGGGGAGGTCCACTGTGAGAAGGTGACGTGTCCCGCGCTGACTTGCAGTCACCCAGTGAGACGGAACCCGTCTGACTGCTGTAAGGAGTGTCCCGAAGAAGAGAGGACCCCTGCAGGCCTGGAGCACAGCGACATGATGCAAGCAGATGGCCCACGATACTGCAAATTTGGCAAAAACTTTTACCAGAACAGCGACAGCTGGCATCCCTGGGTGCCGCTGGTGGGCGAGATGAAGTGCATCAACTGCTGGTGTGACGTAAGCAAGAGGGATCCATAGGTTTCTGCCAAAAATGACATCAATCCAATTTTTCCCATCAAATGCACAAACTCTTAATGTTCCTGTCGTATTCTCTTTTTTCTCCCCAGCATGGAATTACTAAGTGTCAAAGGAAGCAGTGTCCAGTTCTGACCTGCTCTAACATCACCCGTACAGAGAGCTCATGCTGTCCTGAATGTGCTGGTGAGAAATAAACTCATGTTCATTTACAATGTTTATGTAAGCAGAAGATGCATGCATCAAGATCTCACAGCATTTGAATATTACAGAATTTCCTTAAAATAAGTAAACTATTACTACATGCTTAGATGTGAAAGTTAGAGCTTGTTACTTTTTTTAAAAAACGAGTAAAGAAGTAGTTCTTGTGTTCTTACATTTCTGCCAACGTTTCAACCGTGTCCCTGTTTTCAGTTAACATTCAGACCCCTCCAGCCTCTCTTTTTTTAAAATAAACGAAAAAACGATCAACCTTTCCTAGAGTAATTGTCGCAAAATAATACAAATTTTACATTTGCAGAAAACTAAACCAAGCTGAAAAGTTTTGAGCCTATTCCAATTCCAATACTAATCTTTTTGTCTGGGTGTCATCAAACACAATCCTTCTCTCCTACAGCAGCTAGAGGAATTAAATACACATTTCTTGCAAATAATTATTTAATCTTATTTAATATAGAACGTTTACATTAGGCCTGGGCAGTATACCGGTTCATACCAAAAACCGGAGTTTATTTTTGTTGTAATATGAATTTTTAAGATACCCCTATACCGGAGAATATCTCGGACAACTTCCGGAACGTTTGATGAGGGGAAGTGTTTCAGCCAGGACCGATTTCACTGCTACACGCTCTTCACCAAGGTGTAAAAAACCCCACGTTTTTATCTCAGTACAGCTGCTCTCAGGAGCGAAGCACACAATTCTGATTAAGTTTTTCCAAAAAAGAGGAGCCTCGTCTATAGTTTAAAAAGTTTATCGGCTTTAAAAGGTCAGACGAGAACCGAACGGCATACCTTGGCGAGCCATTAGTGACTGCTTCTGAGCTTTCTACTGAGAATGAATAATAAAAAAATGTGTTTTGTTTTCTTTTATATTTTTTAAAGCATCTTTACAGCATTTGGTCACCAGTCATTCAAAATCAGTACCTCAGAATCACTAAACCTGATTGTAAACTTTTTACAGAGATTCTCTTTCGACAGAGATCCTGTGGAACATTCACATCTGCAAAAACGCAAAAGTTGGCATTTTCAATTCTCCTTTGGCAATAGGTACATTATATGTTGCGACAAGCATATACAGTGGATCACTGCATATTTGCTTGATTTGGGGAACACAGGCACTCTTGAATACTTGAGACTCCATCTAAAAAGCTTAACTATGACTGCCTATTTTAATAGTTCAAACAATATACCTTAATATGCATTATTAAGCACAGAGGAAACCGTCTTAGCACTAACACAGAAGCTAATACCCTACAGTCTTCCTTATTTCCACTCTAGGAATGTATAGCCAATCAGAATCATGGAATATAAATGTGGCTGTTAGATTGGCTGCTTTGCTGACAGAATTTAATAGTGTGTCAAGAAGCATTGCACCAAGTGTTTCAGCTGAATTTTCTTTCGAATACTGTATATACTCTAAGAGTGATTCCTGGAAACCATTTGGAGTTACGTTCCACAAAAGAATCTGGAAATACTAAACTGTGAATGCTGTGGGTTCACTGTATACCACAATAGATTGAGTTGTCGTTTGGATTGAAATACTCTGCACTTATTGCAGTACAGATGTTTGAAAACACAGATTTTTTTAAATTCGGCAAATTAGCTCACTATTTGTGATGAACAGTTTTCCTAAAGATATAATTGAAATATTTTTTGTTGTTGGGATGATTTTTTTTTTAATTCAGTTTCATCTCATCTGTTCATTTTTCTTACCTTTCCCTTAAATCACACAGAGGAAGCTGATCTGATGACGAAAACACCGGGGAAAAGACGGACCTGGAGACAGTGAGGATGTGGAAAACTCTTCCTCTTCCTCAACCCAAACGGACCTATTCCCAGAGCTGCACACTGGGACCCCCAATCCCCCCCTTTATCTCTCCTGACCTGACACTCACCCTGTTATCAGCTTCAAGATTGTAAAGAGGAGAGCCGTGCAGAGACTGGAGGGAGTTCAAATGCAAAATAAAAGACTTTTAAGTAAAGTATTGAAGCTTTGGAGAGGACCATCCAACCGTTACTCGCATGTTGTCTTCAGTGTTTGCTGGAGCTTAACCATTGCTGAACAGGGGAAAGGTGAAGCTGTAAGTCCAACACCGCTGTTCATCGGACTGAAATCCACCAGGATTTTAAAGAGCAATTGTGGAGAGGAAAGCAGTTCATATCGACAGAGCTTCTTTTTGAAGCACGGCCATAGCTACTGCATCTCCCACTGGACACAGCCATGGAAAGTGTTACTTGAGAAAGCGCAAGAGTGTGAATGTAGGTATCTGTGAGTCTTTCTTTTACTTCTTTTGGTTTTTGATAGAGTATGAGTGAGTGAACGGAAGAAGCGTATCTGTGCCCACCTGCCTACAGCTTTCATCTGTTATATGACAATATTTCCACTCTGTATGACTCTCATTCCTGACAGGATCGCTCACTTTTTTGGGATAGAGCATTAAAACATCTTCTGTTTATATAATTACGCCTCAGCTTTGGTTATTTCTGCTGTCTTAAAGCCATTTATTTTAAACTTTGTGAAATATGAAGCAGGTTTGCTATTTTGTATTTATTGAATAATGTTGAAACAAAATAAAAAGGGTTTGTTAGTAAAAGAGGATATGTCTGCTGATTTAAAAAAAAAAGCTGTAAGGTATACACTCAATTCCTCTTTTAAGAATGAGGTGCTGGGATTTCATCCATTTTGTTCAAACCAACAGCAATACGACATCTACTAAAATAACAATTACTGAAAACCATTTCTCAGAAACCCAGTTCAAAAAAATCAGAACTGTACATTTTCTTAATTTTCCTCCTAATGTCATTCTCTCTTCTATTTGCTTTTCTTAATTTTCTAGCTTTTGTACCTTCTGTGACAATCAGCACATGTGATCAGTAACGTTTCTTACACACACACACACACACACACACACACAGGGGGAGAAAAAAAAAAGACAAACCGACAGAGAAAACACAGAGATGGAAACATAAACACACATTCACAGTCTCACATATGTCTAAACTTCTGGACCTGGAACACACACATTGCTGCCAGCAGGTTTTCAAACACACCGTGTATAAAGGAGTGACTGCTGCACTCTGCTGGTCAAAATACATTACTACATGCATATATTTTTCTTTTGCCAGTGCTTGTGTCTGAGTAAAGGGAAGTTTTGGTGAAAACTTGTGATGTTTGTATTTATATATAACTTTGAATATTCACTTTAGTTTTAATATATGTAAATACCATAAGAACAAAATATCAGAAAATAGATTTTTCGCTGCATTCACGATGTGGGAGGGAAAGATACAGAAGGTCCTTCCTTCGAGCTGCTGTCAGACTTAACAATAACACTCTTCCAGCTGGTCCATGATGCAAAGGGCAACAAAACACGAAAATGTTTTATTTTATTTATAACTGGGCTGTTTTTATGTTATTGGTCTTAAGCTTTTGCGGTTTTATTTTATTTATTATTGTTTTGTACTCACAACTTTATGCTGCAACGACACAAATTTCCGACATGTGGGACTAATTATGGTTTGTCTTATCCTAGCTGAAGTGTTGATTAAGATGCATATTTGGATTGTAAGAAAAATATTTTAATTGAAAAAAACCCATTCAAGCATAGAGAACCTATATTCTATTTTTCAGTTTGCATGACTTTCATCACAGAGATGAACCCTGCTTATTTCCAGCTCTTCTTGACAAATTAACTCAGGACATTGCTGGGAGTTGTGGGGAAAGTATTTGAGGATTATTTCAAAGTTTTAATTAGAAATTATTGGTAAAGGCATGCAGGGAATATGGCAAAATTTGTGGGAGTCAGTGAAGAGACGTTTCACCTATTCTAATCTAACCATAGGACTCATGTTTTGATTAAATTTACAAGGAAGACAACATTCTGACCCTGAAGGTTTTAGCAGGTCATACAGACAGGTCCAGAGAGGGGCTCTTGGGTCTGGCCATAATAAAATGTTTTGAAACCGCTGATGGAGACTGAAGCATCATCCTTATGGAATTCTGCTAGAACAGAGTTAATCTTTGATGTTGATCTCTGCTCTATCTCAAGCCTAATTACCAAGTAGTCTAAAAGCTGAAACTACATTACATGAAGACAAGGCAATTTTATCTGTATAGCACACTTTCAACAAGGTAATTCAAGTGCTTTAAATGAATCGATGGTAAAGAGACCAATCATATGATAAAAGCGTGGAATGTAAAAACAGCAATTAAGAGTAAAACACTAAAATCATAAAAATACAACATTACAGAAAGTAAAAAACAGCAATTGATTGTAAAACCATGGTAAGTAGAAACAGGAAGCATAAAACATGAAAAGAATAAAAAACATTAGAAAAAGTAAACGGCAATTAAGCATCATAATTGTTTACTCAAATGGAGCTCTAAACAGATGAGTTTTAAGTTTTACATTTATTACAGCTCAGTGTTTCAGCAGCTTTAGAGTCTTTATGAAGTTTGTTGCAGATAAGGGGAGTATAGAAACTGAAAGCTGCTTTTCTGCATCCGGTTCTGATTCTAGGGATGATTAATAGGTTAGACTTTGAGGACCTGAGTTGTCTGGGGGGTCAATATAAATGACAGCACGTCTTCAACATATTTTGGAGCTAAGCCACGTAATGATTTATAAACTATAGGAGTTTTTTGAAATCTATTCTCTGAGCAGCAGTGAGCCAGTGTAAGGTCTTAGAATCGGGATAATGTGCTCCTCTTTCCTAGTTCTATTGACAGCAGCAGCAGTGTTCTGGATCAGCTGCAGCTGTCTGATTTTGACATAGTTACCATAACTATGTCATCTGCATAGTTACAGTATCTAATCTTATTGGCTGTTATAATTTGGATGTCAGTGAAGAGACATGAAATGAAGGGGTCGCATTGGCCAGTACTGAAACCTGCCGCAACTGTTAACTGAATTTAGTTGCTTTACAGAGGCCTTCTGTTCGGATATTCAACTTCTGTTTTTACATTCATGCTTTGTCCACTAAACCAAGCATCTCAGTAAGATCCTCATATGATACAGAGCCCTGGAGAAAGCCTTCGTCCCCTTGCATATTTTTTTATTTTTAAGTTTTCTGGTAAAACCTGTGTAAATACACAAGGCAGTTTTCCAATGAGTATTTTATTTATGAAGGAACCAAAAATCCGAGTAAACCTTTAAATATGCATGTGCAAATATAAGTGCTTCACTTGTTAAATAATGAATTATTTGTTATTAACCACATTTTGACCGGGCCTTATTACCACCAGACCTTTGCTATCAATAAATCAAAAAGAAACTGTCTGATAACATAAAGTAGACGAAAAGATTATATAATAAGAGAACGTATTGCAGGTTATAAAAAACCCTTGATGGTAGATGTTACATCTAAAAATATATTTTCACATAAGGTCAGGTTACTTAGGAGAACTAGTGGAAAACTTTGATTACTCTGCTTATTTGTATTTGTGCTGGAATTCAGTTTGATGCTCCGAATCATTTATCATTTATTTAAGAGGCCAAAACATTTTATGTAAAAGATGAACATTCTGGATGTTAAAGGAAGTCTCTCCTTCCTTGGCTGCTGCTTTTGCTCAGAGGTTCACAGCTTTGTCCGTCATGCCCTTGCCAACAGACGACACACATTTTGTCATCCAGGTGCATCAGTGACTGACATAAACAACTACGCCCACCAACTCTCTCTATCTCATCGGACATCACTGTGGTTCATGCAGACAGACACAACATTAAGTTCCAAAAGATGCTGTCCTCCACATCAAAGATGAGTACAGATCAATAGGGGGCCTTATAAACATTCCATTTCATTTTCACATACCGTTAATGCCGGATGTCTGTCCAGTACATATATCTCCTCTTTCAATACCCACAACATTATTAATGATCTGATTTTAGATAATAGGATAGACTGTCTCTTTTTAATTGAAACCTGGCTTGGCTATGATTTAAAATTATTGTCTCCCCCCCACCAGATTTTATTTTCAATCAGGGAGAAGGGAAAGTCAGAGGGATTGCATCAATAGCACAAAACTCCCTTTTATCATTCTTTCTAGCACAATTATTTTGTTTTTATTGACCTGCCTATTTTATCTGTTACAGTAAACAGACCACCAAAACCTCCTTACTGTTTTCTAAAAGAATTTTCAGAGTTCTTAACAACCATACAAGTTAAATATATTAAGATTTTAATAGCTGTTGATTTTAACTTACACATGGATGAAAATAATGATCCTCACAAACACGATTTAAAAAAAAAAACGTTTTAAGCAGTATCGATTTTAAGCAGAATATAACAAGGCTCACAACAGACGACACCCCCTGGACTTGGTCATAACTTATGGCCCACCTACTGTTTTTTCCCTTTGTCGTGTCACACCGATGCACACAATACACACACTTCGCTGTGTATTCTTTGACATTAGTTTTACCCAACAGGAGGCCCCACTAACAACTGTGAGGAAGCAATATATAACTACTACAGTGGCAGCATATTTTATTGATATTTTAGACCAAACCTCTGCATTGATTTTGCCTGCACTGTGTGATTTTATTGTTGATCCTTTAAACAGTGAATCTAAGTCAGTTATAGATGGTATGGCTCCACTTAAAACTAAAGTTATAAAATCCAAACTTACAACTCTGTGGAGAAATTAATCTAAAGGATATTGCAGGAAATTGCAGGAGATCAGAAAGAAAATAACATTATTGTGAAACATTACAGAAAGGCATTATTATTATTATTATTATTATCAAAATTATAATTCTTATACAGTATTTATTTTTTGGGAAGTCCAAGCTCTGCAATGTGCTCCTCTGTTTGGTGGTGGACAAAAACTTGTTTGGAGTTATACATATAATTTGGTTTGTATCTTGTTGTGATTCCGGAGCCCTTTTAAATAATTGTACAAATGCTGATCAAGAAATTCCAGCATTATTATTAGTTGGCAGAATTTGGCATACTATTTTGACTTTGTGCTTTTTAAATAGTTGTACACAAACAAATAAAGAGTTTCATTCATTTTTATACTAGTAGTTGTATTATTTGCTAAATTTGCGAATAAGCTTTTTGAAAGGTACAGTATATTTTTCCATTCTAAATCATAATCATTTGTTTGTGGGTTCACAGTGAAAGAAAAAATACAATATTTTCCAACTCTGTTTTTATGTTTTATTTGGCTTAAGCTCCAATATACAATCTCAATATGTCTAATTTAAATAACCTGATGTACATTCAAACAGTATCAGGTTATGCTGAGAAAAATGTATATCACATGAGCAAATATTAAAGTTTTCATTGTTGAATATCAAAGTAAAATCTAAATTTGCCTAAAATGTCCAAATATACCCTGGACCCCATCTGTACATGCTGCCACATAGGGATGTCATCAGGAGACAAAGCATTTATGTTCACGGCTATAATAATGATAGACAGCTTAACATTGTGGTGTCTCCTGATAACATAGAGCCAATAATGTTCCTTTAGGCAATTTTATGTATTTATTTATTACTTTAAACTGTAATTTAGATATTAAAACTTAAATGGCAGAAAAATTCTTAAAGCTCAACCTGGACAAACTAAGATCGTTAGTTATCCATCCCAAAGACAAGGAAGAGATCATTTTACCAAAACTGCAGAGTTTCAAACCTTCTCAGTGTGTGAGAAATGTGGGGATCCTTTTAGTCTCCTTTTAGAATCCTTTTATTCCACAAATAAATAATGAACAAAAACAGGATTTTATTGTCTTTCAAACATAGCCGGAGTCTGCCCATTTCTCTTGCTAGCCTTAAACTGCTGATGTATGCTGTTATCTGCAGCAGATTAGATTATTGTAATGCCCTGCTCTCTGGTCTTCCAAATAAAAATCTCTAATCTTCAGCTTCTTCAGAACGCAACACCATATGTTCTGATGAGGACCAGAGGGTAGAAAAAACAAGACTCCAGTTTTAGAATCACTGCATTGGCTCCCCATCTGCTTCAGGAATTATTTTATAAATGTCTTAATGGTCTTGGACTTTCTTATTTATTGGACTTGCTTTCTGAGCATGAGCCCTCGCGGACCTTGAGGCCCTCTGGTAAAGGCCGTTTAGCTCTACCAAGAGCTAGAACAAAAACATATGGCTAGGCCTCATTCCAACACTATGGTCCTTGCCTGTGGAACAGACTGCCACAGGGCCTCAAAGCAGCAGAACATTTTGATGTTTTCAAAAACAGACTCAAAACTTAGCTTAGCTTTTAAATTATATTTATTTTTAAGATAAATTGATCTTTATTTTAGGATTTTAATGTTTTACCTCCAGTGTTTTACCTCTTGGGAATACTCCCCTCATAGGTCGACCTGTTCTGGGTAGCAGTTGGTACTTTTAAAAATCCTAGGAACTACCACTAAACCCGTAGTCTGAGAACAAAGTACTCTTTCTTAGGAACATATGAAACAATCAGATCTCTGATATATGATGGAGTTTGATTATTAAGGGCTTTATACATGAGGAGGAGAAAAACTGCATTCACTAACTGGGAGCCAGTGGAGAGAAGTAAAAATAGGAGAAATGCAATTTCTCTTTAATATTCACCAGAACTGTCATGTTTGCAGGTTATTATCTAAAGAGCAGTACAAAACCAGACTGACAACACATGTGTTTTGATATAAATATAAAATAATTTTCAGTTAAATTTATCTGGATTGATGGATAAATATATTTGTGTATCATTGGCATAACTGTGGAAATTAATATCATGCTGTTAATTATTTTACCACCTGGAAGTAGTAAAGTAAAGAGAATAGGTCCAAGCACACATCCCTGTCGTACTCCACAAGTATCCCTGTAATGTTAAGAAGATTTATCATTTAAAAGAACAAACTGGACTCTTTCGAAAGGGTTATGATTTAAACCAGCCTAGTGCTGTTCCCTTGATCCGTGAAACATGTTCGAGTCTTTCTAAGAGATTAATATGATTGACTGTGTCCAAAGCAGCACTGAGATCTAACAAGACCAGAACACTCACAAATCCATTATCCGAGGCCATTAGAATATAATTGGTAACTTTCACCAGTGCTGTTTCAGTGCTATGATGAGCTCTAAAACCTGACTGAAATCCTTCAAAAAGGTTGTTACTGTTTAAATCCTTAATGCTTAATGCTTGATTAGTTATAATTTTACCGGGGCACTTGATACTTTTACTAAGGCACGTACCTCAGTAAATAAGGTCTACTAACGCCCCTGGTTGGCTAACTGGTTTAATGCAGAGTTGCATACTTTAAAGCAGAATACTGGGAAACTGGAGAGAATATGGTGTTCTACACACTTAAAGGATTCTTATTTAACCTGGAAAAATGGTCTACAGTTGTATATAAAGACCCTTAGACAAACTAGATAAATATATATTTTGTCATTCATAGAGGTAAACAAAAACCATCCTAAATTTCTTTTTAGCACAGTGAGGTGGCGTTACTAGACCTTATATACTGGGGCACGTACCTTAGTCAAAGTATCCAGTGCCCCAGTAAAATTATAGCGCTGTCCCCAATGGAAAATTAATTAATGAGCGCATATCTGTGCCTGTAAGACTCGAGCCTACCAGTCAAAAAAATAAAAAAAATAAGGAAAAGAGAAAGGAGCAAGAATAGCCAATCAGGAAACAGCACCTTTTCTACCTAGCTAGGTAGAAAAGATTGAACGCAACAACCAATGAAAATCGTTCACAAGATTAATAAGAGTGTTTCGTTGCACACAGAAGTACACAGTTGAAACCGCTGCAGATCGTCAAGCACAGAGTAAGTCTTTCTCTGTTTTAATATTACAACAAATTCACAACTTGTTTGACAGAAAAAAATACAAGTACCCACATAAGTTCCGGAAGTCCCACATAAATAGCATCTGTTTTTCAATGCTTAGCGCCATTGTGGCCTAAATTTAGCAGTTTATTTAAGTTTACCTGCCTGTGCTGTCTCCATCACACAGCATAGGCTGCATGCACACTTGCGGACAATTAATAATGATTTATACGTATACTGTAGAGAAAGCCCTGTAAAAGTAGCTTATACTGTTTGTGAAGCTGTCCTACTGTAAAACTAAACATAGCCTTCTGACAAACTATTCAGAGATGGACATCAGAAAATTATTCCTGAACAGAAACAGAGTAAGGGGAACAGAGAGGAGGACAAGGGAGGTATGATAGTTGTTCACATTAACAGTAACATAAACATTTATGCTGTTAAGAGCCAGTGCTATGATTTGATAAATGGTTTAATGGAAAAATTAACTAAGTTTTCTGCATTTGCAAATGTAGCCTATAATAATCTACACAGAGTCAGAGTAGGCTATGCATGATACTTTGCCTATAATGTAGCCTATGATAATCTGCAGAGTCAGAGTAGCGTACTCTGAGTCTTTGTAGATTATTGTAGGCTACATTTGCAATTGTCACCAAAAGTCAGTATGAAGGCTTTGTATTAACAGCTTTGTTTTATAACATTTTTCAGGTTAAACCTTGTTTAATGCCTTTTTAGTCCATGTTGTTCTGTAAAACATATACTGTTATGCTGTAGGGCAGGACGTTATAGAAAAAGAGCATATCGATGAAGGAATTGTCATATTGAACGATATCGATCAATCAACTAATTTGAACTAAGAATTAAATTAATTAAAAATTTCAAACACTTCTTTTCATCATAATTAAGTTTGTAAGGCACAGAAACAAAGAAAACAAATACAAAGAAAAGTAATTATAAACCATTATATTACATACATTTTTTAATTATGGTATTAATTTAAATTATAGGCTTATCTTGATGCTTTTTAATCTTTTAAACATTTTATGTCACTATAATATTAATAGCTGAAACCCAAAGCTTATTCAATTTCAATTTGGCCCCTGTTCAGCTGTTGGCTAAAGCTAACCTCACCAGAGTATAGAGGGTGCTGAGAACACTGTAGGCCAGTGCAGTCACTGAGAGCTGAAGCCGGCAGGTCTATCCAATCCTGTAGTGTTTTTTAACGTGTTTTTCGCTTCTGAAGACCGGGCGCAGAACCGAGAGGACATTTTAGAAGCCACAGATGTTGTTAGCAGCACAACGCGACCTGGGTAAGTTTCCTGGGTCTCTCTGTAACAGATTTACAATGAGCCGGGAAAGGAGGGTCCTGCTTTAGACAGCTGATCGTAGTTTTATTAGACATCTGACCGAGGCGAAGTTACAGCGATGGTTCACTTAGGTACTATAGAAAAATCCGTTTATGCTCAAATAATTTCATCCTTTTAGTGGTTTGAAAGGAGAGAGGGTGGCTGACAGAGCTGCATGGGTCAGCGTTAATGATTTGTTTGGAGTAAGCAATGATTGTTGTATTAAACTACCTGATAGGCTATAATGAAAAAATAAGACAAAATGTTGTTTTTTTTCTATCAAACTTTTTTATCAACCCCTTTTTTTCCTATTGCACCATACGTCTATCGATAGATATATATTGCTATCGTTTTTGTCGTCCAGCCCTATTGTGCTGTGCCTCCTATGTAGGGGTGGGCGGTATGGCAAAATTTTCATATCACAATATTTTTAAAAAACATATCGGTATTACGGTATTTAACGGTATTTTTTTTTCCACACAAGACCGTTCATATCCACATTATATTATAAGAATGAAGAATATAAAAATGTGTTTTAAATAGCCCATTTTACTGCATCATGTTGTTTTTTTCCACACAGGTGAATGATTTGAAAATAATTAAAATAATTATGATTCTGGTAGACATTCTTTATAAAAAGAAATAAACCTCACGTTGGCGCAAGCAGCAAATTGCATCTTCTAACTGCTTTGCATGTAGTACTGAACACCTCCACTAGGGGGGCAGAGTTAAGACTCAGATCAGATTTTGCCAAAAAAGAATTCAAATAAACATGGCGTGATTATTGGTGATTATTAGCTGCTTAATATTCAGATAACAGAAAAAAGAGAGCAGAAGTATCGTAATTTGTATGTCAAACATATTTACCGCTGTTAATGATTTCTTTCCTACTGGTTTTGCCGCCGTTGACAACGTTTACCTACAGACGGTCAAATAGCGCTCAACACTCCCCCTACTGGTTACTCTCAATAGCGTTTGTAAAAGGTAGGCCGTTCGATTCTCGTCTGACATTTTAAAGCCGATAGACTTTTTAAACTATAGGATGACGATCCTCTTTTTTGGAATTACTTCAACAGAATTGTGTGCTTCATACCTGCCAGCAGCTTCACTTAGTTAAAAAACATTATTTTCTACACTGTGTTTAAGATTGTGCAGCAGTGAAATCAGTCCTGGCTGAAACATTTCCCCTCATTAAATGTTCCGGAAGTTGACCGAACTATTCACCGGTATAGGGGTATATTAAAAATTCATATAACGAAAATAAACACCGGTTTTCGGTATGAACCGGTATACCGCCCAGGCTTACTCCTATGGCTGATTACTTCTTTTTTAAGGGGGGTAGAAAGTCTAATGCCAGCCAAATTAAGGAAGTAATGCTTTGAACCAGAACAATTTCTGACACTGAGGGAAGCAAGAATTTAACAAATTATTTAAAACTTGTTACAATACGCTCTAATAAAGTTCTCCTGTAATAAAATTTTCTTTCAGATTTGGGAAAATCAGGTAAAGTAAATTCAAAAGTAATTTAAAAAATGGTCAGACAGAACTGGGTTATGTGGGAAGACTGTTAATTCCTCACACTCAGTGCCGTATGTCAGTGCAACATCTAAAGTGTGCTGACCCGAGTGTGTGGGACCCTTCACCTTCTGAGTAAAGCCAATCGAGTCCAAGATTACATTAAAAGCTGCAGTTAAGATATCACTTGCAGTGTCCACATGAATATGAAATCGCCTGCTGTAATTACCTTATCATTGTTTAATACTTAATCAGATTAAAATAAATCTGAGATCTGATCCAAGAATTGAGAGTAAGGGCCTGGTTGATGATACAAAACCACAAACAAAAGTGGTTTAATGTTTTACAGCTTGGATGACGAACACTAAGGAGTAGATGTTCAAAAGAACTGTAGCTATAGGTTTAAGATGAATTTGTAAATCTGAATGAAAGATGGTTGCAATACTCCTCCTTGTCCAGTACATCTAGGAATGTGAAAATTAAAATAATTGGAAGGAGTTGACTCATTAATAATTACAAAATCCTCCTGCTGCAGCCAGGTTTCTGATAGGCAAAACAAATCAATTTTATTATCACATCAAGTCATTTACTAATAAAGTCTTTGAGGAGAAGGATCTTATGTTCAATAAACTACATATAATTGCCATCTTTTTTTGTTGAATCAAAGTGATATTTATTTGAATTATATTTTAATAATTTGCTTTAGTTAGATTGAACACCTAACCCCTGAGCCACTGTTGCCCCCCACTGTATAGGTACTGTAAACTGAATGTGAAAATCTATAGGTCTTATGTTTTAGGATTCATCTGATAACTGTTTCTTCAACACTTTGTAGTAGTCAATGTTTCAGTTTAACCTTTATAATCCAGGTTATCTGATTTCATGTTTATCTACAACTAAGAGGAAGAGGTTGGATAAGCTCATCATGAAGGCCAGGTCTGTTCTAGGATGCCCCCTGGACCCGGTGAAGGCAGTGGGAGACAAAAGGGCTAAGGTAAAAAAAACATCACTAATAGACAGAGTCTCCCACCCCTTGATTGAAGCTGTTGCTAATTGGCAGAGCTCGCTCGCTGCCAGACTACTGCATTCTAGATGCAGGAAGGAAATTACTTTTGTTGTAAAGTGCCTTGAGATAATATTTGTTGTGAATTGGCGCTATATAAATAAAAGTGAAGAAGTGAAAGGAGCGTTTTTGCAGTTCCGTCCACTCTGCAGCTGTTAGACTTTAGAACCAGAACTGCTCCCAACAAACTTGGCCACTTTATCTTTATTTTATTCTTTAATTAACTACACAGTACTCTTTTTTTATAACTCTGTTCAAATTGTACATATTTTTCTTTACTCTTTAATTATGTAGTTTTTGTTTGTTTGTTGGTTTGTTTTGTCATACCTTTCCACATCTGAGTCATAATTAATGTTTGTACTTACTGCCACTTTGCTGCTGTTAGGAAGGGATTATTCTATTCTATTCTACATCTTCATAAGCAAGTTATCTGGGTGTTTGTACAAATGTTCAATTAGTGACCTACAAGTCTAAAAATGGGGGAAACATCATTTGTAACTTCACTCAGGAGGACAAATCTAATAAAATGTGCCCTGCAGGAAATAAATGTACAAGTGTAAACTGAGTTTACAGAAGAAAATGCTATAAAACTCAAGGTAAAACATGCCTTTGACTCACACTGCTGAAAAGACCCCAGCTGAGTTAGCAGTCTGATCAATATTTTAGCACTGCTGCCCTCTGCTGTGAACATCTGAACTGACATTTAAGACCCATAAAATGAGGATTTACAGTGTTTAACTGGGAGTACTTTCACGAGCCATATACAGCACCGTAAAAAGGTTTCTAAGCTTGCAACACATGCAGCAGCCTTCAGCAACACTATGGACTTTTTTTTTTTTACATTGAAAGTGCTCTTGTTTCAAACCTGCTTCACTGACACAGCTGAAAGAGAAAGTATCTATCAAACAGTGAAAATCAAACTTAAATGGGGGAAAAAATGGCAGTTTACCTTCATTGATTTGCTGTAGCCTGATTAGTTTTCCAACCTTCAACCTGCAGGTAGGTCACACTGAACAAAGAAGCTGGAACAAACTTTTTTTTATCATATCAAAATGTTTTCTCTGTAATCTCTCCAGAAGCTCACCTTTTCGTTGAGAGTGTGCCTGCATCAATGAAACCCCCTCAGGGCTGGGGATGAAAGGAAAACACCTGATGCTTTGAACATGGCTAAACACCTCGCACGGCAGAGGTCAGAAGCTTGGATTTTTGACTTTCTCTCTTTGTAGAACTTCTGGAACAGTTGAGTCTTATGAAGAACTCTTATGTCTTGGATGATATGAGTTATGAACGGGTAACGTTAACCAATTTTTTTAAAAATGTACTTAACAGTTTTGGGGGTTTTTAAACGGTGAGAGAAAAATCTGAAGGCCCGCCATCATTTTGTCTGATTTCACTTTACACACCCCACAACTTGATACGGACAAACGGACGTTTTCAACTTTACACACAGAGTAAAGGTAACTAAATCAATGCTAAAAAAAATTCCCATGAGAGTATCTGATTATCATCTGCAACCTTTACTCTGTAGTCAATACTTTTGATAACTAGGAGGTGACAGTAGAAGAGTGATTAGTGCGGCTATTTACAGATATACTCAAAAGAGCTTGTTGTAACAGATCTGATCCAACCTGAGAAACTTCATTCCACTGAAGAGATCAGGTCAGAAAACGGCTGGTTCAAAGCATCTTTCAGACTTCTGATCACTTCATTTAGAAACATTTAATTAAAACTTTTGCCAATTTGGCTTCTCCAGTTCCAGTCTCCAGTTTGGTAGCACATCTCAGATTCAGCCCCTAGAACATCTAATCCCATGTCCCCGTCTATCCATTACAAAAACAAAATTTCTGCAGTAATTCCACTAATTGTTTTTTCACATGTGGGTGCACAATTCAGTTCCATGCAGACCAGGAGGAAGTTTTTTAAAACTGTTTTCACAAAAAGAAAAATCTGAAAAGTGCATGTGTCTGTTTCAGCCCACTTTACTCTGATACTAAATAAAATTCTGTGTAACCAACTGCCTGCAGAGAACAAATTCAATTCAATTCACTTTTATTTATATAAATACACATTTATATATACATATATCTCATCTTAAGGCACTTTACAAAAAAGTCATTTTGACTCCAACCACAGCAATTCCTCAGCAATCCCTCAAACTGAGAAAGCATGTTGCGACAGTGGAGAGGAGAAACTTCCCTTTAAGAGGAAGAAACTCCGGCAGAACCTGGCTCAGTACAAGCGGTCATCTGCCATGGCTGTCTGGGGGTCAGAGAAGACAGAGAAGAGACAGCATGGAGGATGCTGCTCGGTCACTTTAGACCGATGCGTCTGGACCGATGCATTATAGTTGAGCATGGTACCAGCCCGGGTGGAGCTTTTCTGGGGAGAAAAACACTCAGAGAAAACTGGGTTAACAATCGCAATAACAGCAGAAAGAATATATCTGGAGAGTAGTTGAAGAAAAAAGTCGAAGAGTGAAGAAAATTGGACAGTCTGTGCTCCAACACTCAAATTATATAGAAGCATAATTACATAAATATCTCAGGATAACCAAAGCCATTCTAACTATAAACTTTATTTAAAAAGAAGGGTTTTAAGCCTAGTCTAGAAAATAGACAGTGTGTCTGCCTCATGGACTAAAACTGGGAGCTGGTTCCACAGGACAGGAGTCTGATAACCTAAAGATCTGCCTCCCATTCTACTTTTAGAAATCCTAGGAACTAACTAACTAACCTGCATTCTGAGAACAAAGTGCTCTGTTAGGAACACATGGAACAATCAGATCTCTGATTTACGATGGAGCTTGATTATTAAGGGCTTTATACGTAAGCAGGAGGATCTTAAACTCTATTCTGGACTTAACAAGGAGCCAATGGAGAGAAGCCAAAACAGGAGAAATGTGATCTCTCTTTTTAATATTCATGAGAATTCTTGCTGCAGCATTTTGGATCAACGGAAGGCTTTTAAGTGCATTTTGTGGACTTCCTGATAATAAGGAATTACAATAGTCCAGCCTTGAAGTAACAAATGCATGGACTATTTTCTGTGCATCACTTATGGACAGGATGTTTCTAATTTTAGCAATAATCCGGAGGTGAAAGAAAGAATATTTCACCTCCAGGACCTTTCATCAAGGCAAGGCAAGACGTGTGTATATAAATACCAAATTAGCAAAGAAATTACAGCAGTATGTTATTTAATCTCAGTATGAATGGAACAATTCTCTGAAGGCATCACAGGTTTGTTTGAGAACAGCAAGGAAAGAACAAATTCATGAAGACCAAGGAACACAGTAGACAGGCCAGGGAGAATGTTCTGAAGAATGTAAAAATAGGGTTGTGTTATAAAACAGTATCCCAAGGTTGGGACATCTCACCAATCCATCTTCTGGCTGAACTTTGAACTACCAAGTCATGGGTGTCAATCTGAGCTTCCAGACTTGGGAAGGAGAACAGTAATCATAGAAGCAGCTGAGGTCAATTGTAAGAAAAAAATGTACATAATCATCTACTGATCTATGGTTCATGAACACATATAATTTCTTCACCAAACACTGAAATCTCTAATGATGTTTTCTCCCGCTGTTGTCTTCTTGCATGCGGAATGCGAAAACTAAAAGTAGTCTATTTCCTGTGTTGGCTCACACACACAGCCATCAGGTGGAACTACACTGCTGTAGCCGCACAGGAAGTGGAAACCAGGGCAACCTATACTGTATATAGGACTGCTCCTCCAGCTGCCTGTTCTTAGCCACACAGCCTCCGGCTGGGGCTACAAAGGCAAGGTCCAAGATTCAAAGAACCTTCCTTCGCGGGCGAAGGAGACACGTCTGAGTTCGAGGAGAAACTCGTTCGAGCAACACTGATGGACGATCGATCAGGTGACTGAAAAACATTGACAAAAAAACCTTGTTGTTCTGCCTGAACTCTGCAGACCGTCCCGCATGCTGCTGCTGGCCGCGGTGGGCAACAGAAGAGAAACAACCTCCAATCCTATTTCTTGGCTAGCAGAATGAAAGCACGAGTTTCTGGAGAAACTTGCTTCAAGGAACCCAAAGACTGCTGACACCAGGTGAATCCTAAATATTGATAAACAAAGACGTTGTTTATCCCCAGAGCCCGACGAAACCCCCTCTGAGTTTCAGGCTGGCGACCGCTGAGAAACAGCGCCGCGCGTGGTGGAGGACATAACGCAGCCTGAACCCCATGCCCGAACCGGACAGAGGTCGCATCCCTTCGTGCCAGAGGCGCATTGCAGCCCTGGGTCGGTGCTTTGGCTGCTGTTGTTGTTGCGCTGCTGCCGGTTCAGATGGCTCCTTGGCATTTCCTAACCTGGTTCATCTGTACTTGGCCCGATGTCCTTTTTATAGCTGCTCTTAAATGTGTGCATGCATGAGGGTTTGGTCGAGGGGGTGGTTACAAGTGTGATCATGGTTTTAATATGTGATTGGAGGGATGAGAATTCGGTTTATGTGGGATAATTGTAATTCTGTGAAGCACTTAGTCGCACGTTTTGTATGAAAAGTATTTTATAAATAAAGTTTGATTGAGAGCAACTCAAAACTAACAGATCAGGGTGTATATTTTATGACTAGAATAATGACGACCATACATGGTTTACTTTATTTTAAAATGTTCATAATGCTATTTTTTGTTTTTGTTTTAGTGTATCCCCTCCTTATCTGTGTGATCTTATTCACATCGCAATTCCTTTTCGTTCGCTCATCAGCCATTCATCTTGTCACAATGGAGAGCAGAGCTTTCAGTCATTCTGCTCCTCAGAGCTCACTTTCTCCTGTCATCAGAAATATATACTCTTTTTTTCATTTAAATTACAGCTCAATGCACATCTGCTTGAACCGGCTCTTTCTATTTAGAACCTTGACCTTGGGTTTCAGTAGTAGTTGTAGTAGTTGTAGAAGTTGTAGTCGTAGTAGTAGCATTAATGCTCCCATGCTATCACCAAGCTAACACAGTGGCATGTGAAAAATAATAAAGCAGGGGGTAACTCATGCATACACAGGGAGAACATCCATCTAGAAAGACCCTGGGTGGGAATGCAAACCCAGGACCTGCATGAGCTGCATGCTAATTCCAACAAAACAGCAATTTCACATGTCAGAGTCCAAGTAAAGGTTGGAACATTTCAAGTCCAAGTGCAAGCCATCGATGTGCTGCTCGAGTCAAGTCACAATTCCCATCAACGTGAGTCAAATCTAAGACTTGAGTATTCCATCGCTGGCTAAATGAGAGCATTCCACTTTGGTTTCCTCCTACTGCAATCTGAGTAAGACAGGTGCTGTCCAGAGGTAGATACTAGAAATATTTACTCAGTTACATTTACTTAAGTAACTTTTTGAAAATAAATTACTTTTAAAGTAGTTTAACTAAACCATACGTTTTACTTTTAATTGAGTAATACTTCTATGAAGTACTCTTACTTGAGTAAAGTTTCTGGCTACTCTAGCCAAAGCGAGTGACTTTACTGAATGAAACAGAATGTTTGTTTTAACCAAAAATGCACAAGACCATCATACCTCCAGTTTTTATTAGTTTTAACACAAGCTTCATCATTTTAATATAATTTTCTTCTGAGGTTGTTAATATTTTCTTACCCTGGTCTAACATATATACATTACATAATGTAAGTAATGGTATCATTAGTTTTATTTATTTTTTAAATTTATTTAGAAAAATTATTTTGTACTCAATTTTTCTTTTACAAATTTCTCACGTATTTAAATTTATTTTAGTCATCAAAATATGTGCATAACTTAAAATTTTTGTCCATCCACATAATTCTTAAATGTTAAATCATCTCAGAACAAATACTCAAGCACTCAACACTTAAGTAGCCCTCTTGCTACTTAAGTGTTACTTACAAGAGTAAAAAATACTTTTTTACTCTTGAGTAATTATTTTGATTACTACTTTGTTTTTTTGTTTTTTCTTGATTTTAAATATGTTGAAGTAGTGCTACTTTTACTTGAGTACAAGTTTTGGCAACTCTACCAACCTTTGGTGCTGTCCCTACTATGGATGTAGGAAAGGTCAATTTATCTCCTTACAGGGCAAAGAGAAAAAAAACACTTGCTGCCTTTTTCTGGTTCAGTGTCCAGAAAGAGCAGTAGGTCAGAGAGACATTTGGCCTCTGTGTCTTGACCTTGGACCAAATGTTGATCAAGACCCATAACTAAAGAGATTGAATCAATGAACACTTTTTTAGAGAAACTTAGGTGTGACTGAGAGGCCATTGTTAAGAGAAAGCCAAAGTCCGTCTGCAGCAACAGGCTAGTGGGAACCTAAGAGGAGTTTCAGAGATCTATTCCTCAAGAATGGAAAGATGAATACTATTATTGAAAGAAAACCATAAGAAGTTCTGTCGCAGGTTGCTACAACAATGTTGGTGACACAGCATATATGCAGAAGAAGATGCGCTCATCAGTGTAGATGACAACTGTCAAAAATCACTTATCATCAATTTCGAATACACCAATGCCAGTATGAAGCATTGTGGTGGCAGCATTATGCTGTGCAGATGCTTTTTTATCTGAAGTGAAAGGGGTGCTTTGGCAAAAAAACAGGAAATCCTGAAAGAAAACCTGTTAGAGACTGCAAAAGGCTTGAGACTGGGTGTAGTTTTTGCAGTACATCTTTGAAAATCGGCATTAAAATATCATGTAATATTAATTACGTAGAGCACATTATTTGCAAAATATTGGCAATATTGTAAAATATGACTTTAAAAATCAGTTTTAAAATACTTAGGCGCGGGTCCTCTTTTCAGGGGAAAGCCATATTAGATGATATCTTTACTTCTACAAGAGCCCGGTCTGGAAGGACAAAGCGTATGGAACACGCCCGCTATTAAAACATTGATTTCCCCTCAAAATGCAAAAAAGTTTTACCATAAAAACATTTTTACCTCTTCGCTAGTTCCCAGCGATGAAACAGAGACTGATGTGCTCGTCATGTTGCTGCAAATAGATAATTCTCAGGGAATTGAGCGTTTGAAAACAGCATTAGTTGGACCTCCGTTGTTGAGTTACTTACTCGAAGACACAGATACCGCATGGTTGTGATAATTTTGGTATGCACTGCCCCCTACTGGCCAAAAATTACACACTGGGGCTTTAAAAATTATCTTGATAAGAGTAATTAACCTTTGGAGGATTGATCATGACAGTAAACAAATCTAATTCCAATACTTTGATCAAATAACAAGAGTTCAAACAAGGTTAATGAGATTAGTTTCTGTTCTAAAACAATCTATTTTTTAACCAAGTTCTGTTTGAACCATTAATAGCGATATTTGTTTATGTAACGCCCGCTTAAACCGACACGTGGGCTTCTTTAAATGTAGCTCTCTGCAACGCACGTGGGGCGTTTAGAGTGGCTGGGGGAAAACTCCTGTCTGATTGAGTAGCTCAAATTACAGGATTTAAAACGACTCTTTGTCGGAAAAAGGTTTCTAAAGAGCACTGATTAAAACTTCAGGCCGAGGCCTGGTTTACCCAAAGATAGCGGATGAAACTTAAAAAGTGAAAAAAAGGGAAACACCTTTACAATTATTCTCCGTCGTGGATGGGTGAGGGGGCTCAGACGATGTTAGCCCAGCAGGCTAACAAAGGATTGCTAAGGTAGTTAGCAGGATGGTAGCTCCTGGAGCTTCCGATCGGGACGTCGTTTCCCTCCTTTCTGGGATCAGCTGTGTGACGGATGGCCCTGGCACTCACGCACAGTACCTCCGGCCAGTGTTATCAGTCCTGTGTCGGCTGCTCGATGCGGCCTCTGGCACAAAGGGATGTGGCCTTCACCAGTTCAGGCATGCGGTTCAGGCATGCGGTTCGGGCTGCGTTAGGCCCTCCACCTTGGTGGCTTTGTTTCTCAGCGATCGGCAGCCTAAAACTCAGGGGGGTTTCGTCAGGCTCTGGGAATAAACAACGTCTTTGTATATCAATATTTAGGATTCACCTGGTGTCGGCAGTCTTTGGGTTCCTTGAAGCAAGTTTCTACAGAAACTCGTGCTTTCCTCTGCTAGCCAAGGAATAGGATTGGAGGTTCTGTTTCTCTTCTGTTGCCCACCACAGCCGACAGCAGCATGTTGGATGGTCTGCAGAGTACAGGCAGAACAACGGGGTTGTTTATCAATGTTTTTCAGTCACCTGATCGATCGTCCATCGGAGTTGCTCGGACGAGTTCCTCCTCGAACTCAGACATGTCTCCTTCGCCCCGGAAGGAAGATTCTTTGAATCGTGGACATCGCCTAGCTGGTCTCGGCTGGAGGCTGTGTGGCTATGAATGAGCAGCTGGGGGAGTAGTCCTATTTATAGGTTTCCCTGGTTTCCACTTCCTGTGGGGCTAGAGCAGAGTAGTGCCACCTGATGGCTGTGTGTGTGACCCAACACACCCATCCATCCATCACTTCCTGCAGCTTTCATTGTTTTCATAGCTTTAATATTGCCGCAGAAGTGACAGGTGAGCCAGGTTTGACAACGTCAGTCCATCACTACTTCTTCTACCCTATTGGCGGTTCTCTGAAAGCTGACAATGAAGGTTAGGAAAGCTGGGGACTGAATACCACAGCATCTACCACATGTTGGAGACCCTTTACTAGTTTACACATAGACATATCCAGGCAAATACCTCGGAGGAGAAGAAATCGTCAAATGTTTTATCTCGCTGCTCAAATTCAGTTAGTTTCATCAAACGCCTGTGTTATTTCTATCATTTGATATGATAATGTGTTTCTTAAAATTGCAGTAAGACAGAAAGAGCAGGAAAATTCATGCATGATTGATGAAAGGAAGGACATTTTGATAAGTTACGTTTCCCCAAGGAGTACAGTGGACAAAAAGAAAAATGTGCTGCCTCAGGAGGATATTATTTGTGGGAGCCTCAGTGATAATATGCAGCTGGTGTAAAAGGAGTGGGCAGAGCCGGTACGCAGATTGCAGCAGGGAGGACCAGAGGTGAGCAGACAGCTAGCACTTCCATCCTGGAAGCGACTTGACTGTGCTGCTGTCTATGGTGAGGCGCTTGGGGTGCAGCGTTTGCCAGCGGAGGATTGCTTGGTGCTTTTGTGCTTAAGTTGGTGGTCTGCGTGGGAGCCGTGCTCTGCTTCCCCCTCCCAGAAACAGTGACCTCCACCTATGGCTAATTGTTGGATATGGAGAGGGTGGACAGATGATCTCTCCCATGCTCTCTGGCTAACCCTCTCTGCTTCATTCTGCAGCGTGGGGAGATCACAGGCAGAGAACACACTCCGAAAATGAGGGTGCACCTTCACAATCTCCTCAGCCCTGAAGATACGTAGGGGAGCATGAGGAGAGGCGGAGATTTAGTGAAAATATTCATTTTGTACAAAAACCGTTAGTGGAGTGCTCTCTTCTGGTTAAAAGTTTACTCTGCACTGCACTGTACTTGAATTGGAATCAGACTTAGCAATCTACTCAGCTTGGATTTCTGATGTTGGTTAGGATTTTTTAGGACTGCGTCCTGCTGCTGTGGAGAATAAAAGAAGCACGGTCTCTGCCACATCTCTGTAGTGAGTTGGCAACTCACAAACAATAAGCTCAAAATGATACGACTTAGGGCTGTTTGCCTCCTCCACAGAACCTTCCCTCTGAATGAGGTGGATAAAAAATATTTAACCTCATAGCTACCGGCCTCAGAGGGAATGGAGCTTGTGTTGCTATTGCTTTGCATCTGTCTGGCTGGTTTTTTTTGTGTGTGTCCTGCTCAGTCCTGCTGTAGAAGCTACAGCCAGTCATATTGGTTCACAGTGCAGACCATGTCAAACACTCCCCCTTCGTGTTCCACGAGGCAATGCCTCATTTTGAAGCATTTTTCAAACAGAAAATGTGGGCAGATTTTGACTCTGGTAGTGGGTAAGTTACTCTTCAAGTAGAGCAGTTCCAAATTTACCACAACCACAAGTTCCTCATCCAGTAGCTTATGTACGTCTGCTGTTTATTATGGAGGAACAAATTGAATTAAATTCTGAGTTAGTCCATCAGCAAAATCTATCTTTGTCACCCAAAAGAGAGATTCAAACTTTTCATGGAGATCCTTCACATTTTCAATCAATCAAACTTTATTTATAATGTGATTTCCATACAAAAACTGCAACTGCAAATGCTTTACATGATTTAAGTTACCCCACATAAACCACATTTACATCCCTCTCCCACATGCCTTTAGGCTAGAAGAATATAGCCCCATATTGTGTCACTTAGGAATGTGAGATTTGATGGATGGGGTCAAAGGTCAGCACGGGGGGTCAGTGGGGGAGGGGCGGGACTTCTGGAGGAGGAAGGGGGGTCAAAGTGGGGGAGGGGCAGGGGTTAAAAGGTCAGCACGAGGGGGGGTCAAAGAGGGGTAGAGGGAGGGGGACTTCCTGAGGAGGAAGGGGGGTTAGGGTTCACCCACAGGGCAAAAAATGTATGTCAAATGCTCGTCAAACTGGTATTGAGGTGTGGTTTTGCTAGGAAAGGTGGAGTCGAGGATTTTCTGCTTTTAAATAGAGAAAAAGAACCATCGGGACTCTTTTCTTTAGAAAAGAGACAGAGCCAGTCGGACGGTGTTGTGATTCATCTGTGATCGGCCTAAAAAGGTGACAACCCATCTATCTTTAAAATAAAATTTCTAAACTCTAAGTAACTTTAAACAAATTCCCTACATATAGCATGTTTTATTTTTTAATCTTAACTTTAAGCAAAAGTTCCTCGATGCATGACAATTGTAAACAAATTCCCTCCTCTTCATAGCGCGTCTATTTTATTCTAAACAATAGACTCTAAATACTAAATTTCCCCAATGCATGATAATTAAACTTTGTTTAAACTCTAAAGTTTAAGCAACTTTACAACACATCTCCCAATGCATGATGATGATTAAATTATTAATACCTTTAAAAACAACTTTGGAAATAACTTTAAATGCATCCCTTTAGGGTTTTAAATACTAAATCAACTACTTTCTGTGTGTTATCTATGGTGAAAAAAACCATTTCTATGTGGTTTATTTTGAAAAGCGCGCTTCCTCAGTTTGCGCACGATTCTCTACTTGACACTTAAATTAAAACATAGAATTAGACTTTCTCTAACCTCAAAAAATGATTTGCTACGTACCTCCGCAGAGAAAGTAGAATTATAGAGAGCCTTCTTTACAAAGCATTTATGTTATGTTGTTCTCAAAAAAGAAGGATAAAGAAAGAAATGGTTAAACAGAGTGAATAATGCAGAGAACAAATCCTACTGTTTTTAAAAAAAAAATGGTTTCTGGAAGGATTTGTGGTTTAGAAAGAAAGGTTCTGTCTATTTTAGAGGAAGAAGAAAAGAAAAAAACATGGTTAGAGCATGCAAAACTCTGCTTAAAAATGTAAACAGTAGTTGAAATGTTGAATTCCGGTACATTCTAAAATCGTTCCGATGGAAAAAATATTTCCAGGCTATGGTTCGTTTTTCAAAACGTCTGAAAGAGCTGCTGATGCAAGAATGAAGTTTAAAGGCAGGCTGAACAAACAACTTTCTCAAGTCCCCACCTCTATGCCAAAGACTCCACCCTCGGTTGTAACTGAATATTAATAAGCACTCTGTCTGTCTCAAAAACATATTCTCACGACCCATCTAGGCCCAAGTTACCATCAGCGGCTGGTGCAGGGTGTTATGCGCGCACAGACACACATACACACACCACCTAGTTGGGTTTCCATCCAGCGCTAATCATCCTGGCATTGGTCTGAGAAACCCATCTAAACTGAACCATAGCTACAGGTAAGCACATCTCCCCCCATTTAAAATCAGTCTCTTTAACATCTTTGGGTTCCCAACCACGGTTTCCTGTCTTACATGACCACTAGTCTGAAATCCTGAAGGCTGTTCCTTTCCCCAGACGCCGTTAAATAAACTCAAGTCCTATCACCTCGTCTGCATCATTCATTCAATCCGATTAAGGATTCCATCGCCTTAAGTAGCAGCAAAATACAATGCGGTCAAGGAGGAATACGCCATCACCCGAAGATAAAAAGAGAGTTACATTTCAAGATGAAGATCAGAAAAGATCTACTCTGTTATCTAAAGCACCTGATGGGATTCCTACCACAACAACGTGTGATAAATTCACTTCTACAACTCTGGACCAAAATCCCACCTTGGGTTTTGCAAAGGACTCTACTCTTCTAAGTGAAACTCCGATTCCAGCCTTGGAACAAGAGAATGAAACGGACTGGTTATCTTCAGCTCTCAGCAGCGCTATGAAAGCTGCTTTAGACAAGTTTATGGCTCATGCCTGCATGGCTTTTCTGCTGAAACATTGTAACAGCGGCCAGGAGCACCAGCGTTTGGGCATAGATGCCATAAAGAAAAACATGTTTTGTCCACAAGAAAAAACAGGTCCTACCCTGTTTTAGTAGCGTATCCTGTCATTTCAAAAAGGTACCAATGCTGTCTTACCTCCAAGTTTGAACAAGAAAAGCTCACACTATATTCTATTAAATACATTTGAACACTGAAATATCAACAATGCATCACCTACACGATGAATGATTGTGAAATAAAAAAAAACACATTTCATTACTCAGGGCTTGGTCTCTTTACTTTAACAATGACTTTTTAAACCAGTGTAAAGTTTGCACAATCTGCTTTTCTCCGCTGCTAAGGTTTTTCCATTCATTATTTTTGTGCATAAAAATTTGTGAAAACCCCTAAAAACGTACACTTTTAATATTTTTTTTTTTTAGAGTAAAAAACAAACAAAAAATAGTTTGTTGATAGTCGTCAGACTTGTCTATCTTGCTGAATCAGCTAACATTTTTCTCTCTAAACTTCTAAGTCACTTTTTAAAATGTCCCAAATTCTAGTCTTTTTACGGTTATCTGTTCAACACTGATGAAACGAGCCGCAAAAGTACTTTCGATACATGGATACAAAGCTGCCATCGGCCACGACAGTACTCAGTGAAGTTAAGTGAAATGAGGTGAATAAGACATTTTTTTTAGTTTATCATATGATAAGATGAAGAAGCGTCTTCCCTTTAAAAAACAAAATTGTGAGTGTATCTCTAGAATCTACATATGTTGATGAAGTACTATAGTTGTGTAAAACACATTAGACGGATGCATACAGTGTTTGCGTTGTTCCATCCACCCATTATCCAGGAGTCAGAGCAGCAGTTTAAGCAGAGAGACCTCTGACCCCTGGCCAGCCGAGAGCCCCTCCACCACGTCCTGGGTCTTTCTCAGAGTCTCCTCCCGGGTGGGGGGTGCTTGTAACACCAGAGAGGCATTAGTTCTTTAGATTTTGAAAGCTTTGTGAAAGATACATCTGTCCGGTAGTACTCTATACCAGGACCTTCCAATCGATGAGTATGTTCTTATATGATTAAGCGGATTTAGGGGCAAAGTTTATTGTTCTCTTTATTCCAACATTAGACAACCTTTATTTGTACATTGAGGTATATTAGGCGTGATCTGTAAGTCTCATGTTTCTTCTCTGCTTAGCAGAAAACACTTCTGCATCACCGAAGGTCTCTCCTATCGTCAGTTCCTAAACCTTTTTATGATGTTAGTTTAATCACAAATGACATGGGGATTGTGATCGCAGGCTACCCACTTTCACCGCATCTCATGTGACACTCTAAAAAGCAAAAATGATATTTACTGAAATTTCTAGGTTGCAACACTTAAAAATAATGAGTAAATGTAAAACCAGACAAATGTTTTTAATACCTTATCGCTCTAGTAATTCAAGCTACAATGGAGTGAGTTGCCACGAACAATTCAAGCTGTTACAGCAACATAAACAACTGCATAGTACAATTGAAAATTAAAACAAAATTAAGCTACAGATGAAACCAGTTAAAAATTTTAGGCACGTGTAACTTAGAGTAAGACTTTTCCTTTTTTTAATAATCGTTCCATTTACTTAATATTCTAAAGTGTACTTAAGTAAAAATCACAATAAAGTATAAATTTTACTGCGTTTTAATGCTACATTTTATATCCAGAAAGGCTTTACTTTTTTACTTTTTGATTAACTTTTACTGAAGAGAAAACACGTAGGTGTTTCACATCTTTCAGATTTTAGGTCTTTCACATAATGTGAAAGACCTAAAATCTGAAAGATGTGAAACGTTGTTATTCAAAGCAACTTCTTCCATTCAAAAGTGGTTTTTTTTGGTATGGTCTGAGAGTGTTAAGAAAACCCCATCCCCCCCTCGAGGTGTCTGTGTATGAAGTGAGATCGATGACATAATCTGAAACTGAAAAAACAAGTTTTGAAACCTTGAAAATCAGTATTTGAACATTTAAAGCCTGAAATAAAGTTTTGAAAGTCTGAAAATAAAATTTGAATCTCTGCAATTATAATTTTGTAAATAGCATTTATGTTTTCATTAATTCAACATGCAAAGTACAGAGTTTCAGCCTCACGTTTTCAGGGATTCAAACTGCTTGTTTCACCTTTGCCGTTTTTCAAGTAAGCTTTTTCACAGTTTCAAATATGGCATTGTTTTCCCACCACGCTATATTTGCAAAAAACCTTTGAAAGCTTGTAATATGAGATCTGAAAAAATATTCAACTTTCCAACATCTGCCTTTCGTAGATTCGTCTGGTTGCGATGACGTGATTTTTGGCAGCGTTCTCTCGGTGCTTTACGATTCGAAACTCTGAAACTCACACTCGCTGAAAAAAAAAAAAAACCCTCATCGCTCCGGGGAGGGACACGTGCCCAATCGTGTAGTCCAATCACATGTAAGAACAAGTAGGACTGACAGTGGGATGCGCCAATGACTGACAGACTGGTGCCAAAGGAGCCTGTCTGTTGAAAGTTCGGGAATCGGGGAGAGACGGACGCCGTCGGTGACCGTGTCGTTGTCCGTGTCGGCGACGGCGTCCGTCTCTCTAAGTTATTTTCAAAGTTGTTTTTAAAGGTATTAATAATCTAATCATCATCATGCATTGGGAGATGTGTTGTAAAGTTGCTTAAACTTTAGAGTTTAAACAAAGTTTAATTATCATGCATTGGGGAAATTTAGTATTTAGAGTCTATTGTTTAGAATAAAATAGACGCGCTATGAGGAGGAGGGAATTTGTTTACAATTGACATGCATTGAGGAACTTTTGCTTAAAGTTAAGATTAAAAAAGAAAACATGCTATATGTAGGGAATTTGTTTAAAGTTACTTAGAGTTTAGAAATTTTATTTTAAAGATAGATGGGTTTTCACCTTTTTAGGCCGATCACAGATGAATCACAACACCGTCCGACTAGCTCTGTCTCTTTTCTAAAGAAAAGAGTCCCGATGGTTCTTTTTCTCTATTTAAAAGCAGAAAATCCTCGACTCCACCTTTCCTAGCAAAACCACGCCTCAATACCAGTTTGACGAGCGTTTGACATAAAGTTTTTGCCCTGTGGGTGAACCCTAACCCCCCTTCCTCCTCCGGAAGTCCCCCCTCCCCCTCCCCCACTTTGACCCCCCCTCGTGCTGACCTTTTTTAACCCCTGCCCCTCCCCCACTTTGACCCCCCTTCCTCCTCCGGAAGTCCCGCCCCTCCCCCACTGACCATCCCGCGCTGACCTTTGACCCCATCCATCAAACCTCACATTCCTGAGTGACACAATATGGGGCTATATTCTTTTTAGGCTCTTTTAAACAAGTTATTCAAGTAAAAACTTCGATCCTGATGACTGCCTGCATTATCTTGCACAGTAAACCAGGGGGCAGCCTAATGAACTAATTAAAGCTGTCAGCATATGTCTGATGGTGCTGGATATGTAAAGGCAAAGACTCTGCTGTATGAGCACTTTGGGAATGAACATGTGATTGTATCAGGTTATCTGAACAAATTTCATTCATGGCCTTTGATTAGATCAGATGATGGAAAAGCTCTTCAGGCATATGGTTTATTCTTACGTAGGTGTTGCAACAAGATGGAAGAGGTTCATGATCTGTCATAGGAGTGGAGCTGAACCCAAATACGGTATTCGGAAAGGCACAAATAATGTTTGTTTTACGAATACTTATTTCCATCAAATACTTGAATATTTGTACTCGGGACCAAGAAAAAAAAAGCTTTTCCTCATGAGACTGCAGTGCATGGACCCAGGATAAGTGAGAGAGTGAGTCAGTGAGTGACATTCAGGTGTCGGGGATGGGAGGGTAGTTGACTGACATCTACTCCACACAGCAACAGTTGTGTTTTTACCCCTCGGGAAATGGAGTTTGATTGGGAGATTATTCTATTACGCTGCATTAATGTCTGCAGTCAGATGCTCTCATGTAGCTCTGTTTGCTTGGTAATTTGGACAATATGCTGTTGACAGAGTAATCTTAATGTTTGGTTAAAAAAGTTCAAACAAGGCTCCCATCATTAACTCAGCTTCTGGTCCCCACATGAGTGAACTAAATAGAAAATTCAGTGTCTGCAGCTAAGCCATCTCTTGGTCATCCACCCTGCCAAAAAACACTTGATCAAGCTCCCTGTGGGGCACATTTTTCAGTCAGTGCTGCAGAAACATAAGTAATATGTATATGCAAAAGTCAAATCAGCGGAAGCAAAGTTATCAAAGATCTGTCAAAAGATGATGCTATGCATAATCACATGCACTTAAAGCATTATCTCATGGTACCCTCCACAAGCACTCACAGTCATGTTCTGCCCTTGTTGGTCTCTTTTTCAAGATGTTCCTGTTACATGTCCATTGGTGGATTTATGGAAACATACCAACCAATATATCATATCCATAATTAGTATAATGGATAATTAAACATAATTAAATTAGAACTGTAATGTGGGAAAAAATATATTTTTTCACCAGTTTTGAATTTTTCTCAAATACAAATACATTATCCCCCTCATTAAATACAAATACTGTCTGCATACCCCTAATCTCTCATAATTAAATACACCCTCCAATATGCTTGCTATGATTAAAAGACTGCCATATAAAAAGATTAAAAGATAAATGGCAAACAGCAGCATGTGACATTCAGGAGAAGCAACATCTAAGAGCAATATTCATTAATATTGTTTCTTTCCTTGGGTGCCAAGATTGCTGCAGATCCTGTCTTTGGAAAACGTTATGATCTTCCATCAACACATTTAACAGTCAAGGGCAAAGAAGGAGGGAAATGTTCTCCTTGTCCAAGGGCTAAAGGAAGTAGCTTTGGCACAACTGTCTGATGTTGAGAGAAAGAATCAAACGGGCTCAAGATTGTCACAGTGCTGTGAGAATTTATTTTGCATTGGTGGTCATTAACTGTGACTAAGCACATGACTCCGGTCATGTGCTTTTCTTGGAAATAAAACCTCATAACGAGAAAATGTCTTTTCTCAAAAATAATGACATCTGTTTTGGCTGAATGTGTACTGGGCACAGCTGCATTGTCTCCTCATCTTTTGCTGTTGTGTGACATGGATGTTTTGACCTCTGATGTCTTGTATGGATTTTAAAGATTTTTGATGACAAATAAGTGAGCCTAAAACTGAAATCTGGGCTTACGTTTTATCAGCAAGCACATCAACATATTACTTTAATCAGCTGCTTGGTGACCCTAACACTAGCACCATGTTACAACATGACATCTCAAGTTACTTTACAAAAGACGTTTCAGTTCAGTCATACCTCAATTCTTATTAATCTTAATACCCAGTGCATTAAGTTTAGTTCATTATTCCATTAGTTCAAAAGTTTTCTATCGATGGAAACCTAGCAGGTTAAATCGAGTTAATGACTTGCAGCTTTCACTCCACCTTTATGAAGATGAAGTGACAGTAGACGGTCGTCTGTGTTGTGTTGTGGACTTCACAGAAATCCCTCATACTGAGCAAGCATTTAGCGACATTTGATAGAAAAAATATCCCTCTAACAGGAAGAAACCTCCAGCAGAAGCTGGCTCAGTATGAGTGTGTTGTCCAACAGCCTATGCGTATAGTAGCCTACTTACACAGACATCTTGGGATAACCCAGCACATTAGAATGAGACATAAGAGAGGCAAAGCCAGGGAAAACCATCTGTCTGGACTGTATTGCCCCTCAGCTGGCTTAGGCAATACTTCTACCTCCCTCTACTCCCCCACGGATCCAAAGAGTGGCCTAAAATCACTTTGTTTTTAATAGGAATGCAACAACATCACTTCTTTCAAACCAAGTATCAGTTCATAGTATCTGTTAATTAACAGAGAGCAATATGAGTGCATTAGAACAATATCGGCGCAATACCAGATACCAGTATTAGTTTCGGTGCATCCGTTGTTTTTAATAATAAGTTTCATCAAAGAAGAACGCTTCAATCCTATTTCTAAAGGTAGAAAGAGTGTCTGCCTCACCAAGTAAAGATGTGAACATGCACCAGTTGCTTCAGATTGCAACATAGCAACAGTGAGAGGAGTAAAAGAGCAGATGAGGAAAGGACTCATGTATAAGCATAATTGTCTTTTCTGTAACCTTCAACCACAGCAATCGCTCAGTAATCTCTCATACTAAGCAAACATTTAGTGACAGTGGAGAGGAAAAACTCCCCTTTAACTAGGGATGCAACGATATCCATTTTTTAAAAGTGATACGATGCCGATACTTGGATCAGAGTACTTGCCCGGTACTGAGTTCCAATACTGATACTTTACCGTACAAAAAAGTGGAAGTCAGGTTTTATTCTTCTTCTGTATTCTTCTCTGATTGTTACAACAAATAAGAATAAATTTGATTTAACAAAAAATATTTATAAAAATGACCAAAAATTTCAAATTAAAAATTTAAATTTTCTGTGAAATTATTATTACAGAGTTTCCAAATTTTAAGCATCGGTTCATTGTATCGCTTAACTTTAACCGATATCGATATGAGTAAAATATACAGTATCAGGGCAGGTATCGGTGCATCCCTGCCTTTTACAGTACAAAAACCTCCAGCACTACATTACAACCGGGGGGGGGGGGGGGTCTTCTCACGCCCCTGTTCCGGCCATCGGGGGTGGTGGAGGTACCAGGCTGTCGGGGGCCTGGGCTGGCAGGCAGCTCTTGTTGTCACGGGGCCTTTGGGCTTTCTACTTGACGCCATCCTGCTGGGCAGGAGGTTCATCTCCTGGGTGCGGGGACTGGTTAATCCGCTTGATTGTCGGTGCCTGCACCTGGGAGTATCGAGTATGTATGGGGCATATGAGTGGGTGTACAGCGTCTTTGTTTTTTTGTCTGTTCTCAGTTGTGTTTGTGAGAATGTGTGTGTGTAAGAAGGGGGGGAGGTATGATTGATCAATGTGTCTTTGTCTATTTCTCAGGTTGAGTCTTTGGCTACCCTCTCACGTGCCACATTTTAGGCCCCACATCTAGTGGGGGCCTACTTCTCCCCCGTCACTCCCTACCAGTGACTGACGCCCCTGCCCCCTGGTGCATTGGGGGCTCTTGTCTCTGGCGCTGGGGACCCGGACGCGAACCGATCTGCCCCGATGCATGCCTGGTTGGTCTGGGGCGGGCCGGTTTGTTGGGCGGCCGATGCTTCGGGCGGAGATCCTCCTTGGATTCGTTGGGGCACCTCACTTTAGGGGTGCCAGATAAGCATTGTAGAGGTGGTGCCATCCGGTAGGCTGGCGGGGACTGGATCTGGTTCCCAGACCCATTATCAATTATCTGGGTCCCATGCCCGGTTGGTCCACTGGGAGGGATTTGTTCGGCCCTGTTTGGGTCCCTGGTCCCGGCACTTTGCGTGGGGCGTGGGATGGAGTCCGGAGCTGGAAGATCTGGATGTTCTGGAGCTGGCTGGGCATGGCCTGGGGGCGGGGGCGTCCATTCACGGTGGCTGGTACTGTAGCGCCCCGGCGTGGAGAGGGGGGGCAGTTGGCTGCGTGGGGGGCCCGGGGTGGTGGCGGCGTGTGTCATCGGCTGGTCGGCTGCAGGGCCTCCATCTTTTCTTCTGTTGGGTGGTGGGGTCAGCCTTGCGCTGATCCGCCTGTGGCTCCTGAACTCTGGGGCACTCTGGACATGTGTACCCTGGACCCCCTTTCATGTCATGGACATCAGAGTCCAAAGATATATTCTTGGATTAAGGTCATCATCAATAGATAGTTGGCACCAAGAGCATTTCATTGACATTACTATTATATATATAAAACTTTTTTTTGTGTTGAGAAAGTGTAGTTTTTAGTTCACTTTTTTGGATCTGTTATGTTAATGTTGCTCCACTGTATTGGTTGTTATTTTTATGTTTTGTTTTGTTCTCCCACCTCTCTGCCGTCCAAAGGAGGTGGAGAGCTGGGATGTTTTCTTTTCCTTTGTTTCCCTTCCTATCTTGGATTGTCTATTCACTTCCCTACCTCTCCTATCTTTCTTCCTCATCTTCTCTCTTCCCTTTTGCTTTCTTATTTTCATGTCCATAACTTGGAAACTTAAACCCACAGAGATCATTAATAAACATTCTGTTCATATATATATATATATTTCAAGCAGAATGTTATAGCACAGCTGTAATGCTCTGCTTGAGAAACACAATTTTTGAGTGCCACACTGCCAGACAGGACATGGGAAAAAAGAAAAAAGAAAAAAGAAATCCAGCAGAACCTAGCTCAGTACAAGCGATCATCTGCCACGACCATCTGGGGGTTTGAGAAGACAGAGAAGAGACACACAAAGAATAAAAGGAACTTATGTAAGAGTACTTTATATATTAAAAAGAGTAAAACATTAACATGGAGGATGTTCGGACACTTGGAGCATCATCCGAATCAATGGTCACCATCCAACAGGATGACAGTTAGGTTGTGTTTCTATAACCATCTCAAAAGAACAATAGTGGGTGAGGACATGGGTGGGCTTATCTTAACAAAAACACCAGCAAAAAGCAGTCACAAAGTCATCATGACAACACAGATCCTCTCAAAAGTTAAAAGACTTTTGACTCACCTCACATTCCTCAGACATTTATCTATTCATGCCTCCAGCTCCTGATCAGTGTTCTTCATGCCAGTGCTGATCTAACCAGGAATCATCCAGTCTGTGGAGACTCTAAATCTGCCACCTTGCAGCTGATCCAGCTCTCTGATCACCGCAAAGACATCCTGCCTCTCTGCTGCTATACCAGCTTCTCCCTCCCTGACACCCCGGGTTTGCTACTGGCTTCTCCAGTCTATCACACACCGACTTTGCCTGCTACCACTACCTGACGGAAGCCTGCTCCAACCCACATGTGGAAGCAGATAAAAGCACCAGGCTTGCCCCAGCTCTCTGATCAACGCGGAGAGCTCCTGCTTCTCTGCCTATACCACCGGCTACCCGCCTTCTTCCTCCTCTAACTGCAGGCTGACAGTGGTTTCTCCATTTTTTCACACACCGACTTCACTGCTCCAATCCGCATGTGGAAGGAGATAACAGCCCCGATCACTTCTCCATTCCTCCTGGCAACCTGATAAAAATCAGTCATTACTCACAGTTTTCCGATGTCCTAGATGCCGAAGTTGCAGCCCATATCAAGCCATTTTCTCCCCTGCAGCAAGCGAAACTGTAGCCCGTATCAATGTAGATTCTCTCTGTCACCTTCAGCTTCAGCTTGATCAAAACTACAACCCTCTCTAAAAGCAAAAAAAAAATAATTATTTTTCCTTTAGCCTCTTTTCTTTATGGAGCTACTTAAATAAAAATAAAGCCTTCTCTGACACTTTGAATATTTCCAATTTTATGGAAAACCTTTTTGATCTTGGTGCTGTTATTGTTATTTCACTCAGACATCACTTCAAACAAACAACTCCAGGCCAATCAGCAGCTACCGGTGCTAGGTGTGAGTGAGAGGGATTTCACATTACTCGACCAATCAGTCCATATGTGGGCGTGTTGGGTCGCTTGAGCACCCTTTGGACCGAGGCAGAGGTAGTCAAAAAAAAACGGGGTCAACTCGGACAGGACAGAGGTAATGGAAACACGCCAGAACAGTTCCAAAGCTACCCGTTCCGTACCGTTCCAGCCCTAGTTGAAAAGGGGCATATTTTCCCCCAGCAATGCACAGAGGACCTGAGGTGTTTTACTCAAGCACTAACAATCTGACAGCTAGCTCCTTAAATCAGCTGGTGATGAGCTCAATTAGCCACATTTGTACAGGTGTAGCGGGTAGGCTCCGCCCTCGCTTGATTGGCAGAACCTCTGATGGAACTCTCCAGAATCCTGGAGAAAATGTGCAAGAAGCAGACAGACAAGGACAAACCCTGAAAAACACAGCCATACTCCGAACATAAACATTTGAGGCTATATACCAGCAAGTCGCTTCTGCAGGAAATTAATTTAACTGCATTATAGCAAAAATTGAAATTGAATAAAGGCACTTCGCGTACCACACAGATTTTAATTGTATTATTGTTTCCGTACACTTTTACATTTATGCGCTACTTAGAATATAATAATATACATTAAAGTTGTTACAGTCTGGTACAAACGTGCAAAAATTTCAGGGGTTTGAAAACGTTTGAATGTATTTTTAATGTAGGAAGGAACTGAGATGTAATAAACTGATAGCGCTTTTCCCAGAGGAGGCAGGCTTTAAAAAGCCGCTGTGTTGGAATGGGAGCTGCTGGGCGCAGCAGAATCCGATACCGTGGCTTATCTTCCAGAAATCGTGTCCCCATCTCAACGCGGTTCTCCATAACCTCCCACAGGTAGATCTCCTCCGCGCTCTCATCCCGCACCAGCGTGCAGAGCCTCCATCAGTGATGTGCACTCCACTGCGCCCCCACCACTCCTCCTCCTCAGCCAGCCGCCTCTCAGGCTGTCCAGTCCCGTGGAAGTGCGCGCTGAGAGTCTGCACATCTGGATGGACGGATGAGACGCAAGGTTTCAACCATGAATTCGTTGATTTTTCGTGTGCATGTGCGCATCCGAGTGTGACTGTGAGGGGATTCGGCGGTGAGTGCAGCGGCAGCACCCGCATTGCAACACGCAGCGGCTGCTGAATGCCAAGAACAGCATCTTTCCGCCGTTCAGCTGTTATCTAGAAAAAATAGTCATTCTTGCCTTGGTCAGGCAAAGGCCGTGTTTTCGCAGATTTTAATAGGGATCTGGAAGTTGAGACTGTTGCAGTCAGCGGGATACCTCCACCTCACTGTCACTGGTGGCCGTCGAAGGCGTCATTATCAGTCTGTCAAGTTCTCAGCGGAGTAAACTGTTGCATTGAGCCAACTTTGTCATTCAGGATTCGAATCTGGGACCCGCTTTGCTTCCGATCATTTCTCTTCCCTCTCCTACCTTCTCCCTCAGTACTCTGAGGAAGAGAGATGGAGAGCAGCAGGTGACTCACCGCGGCTTCCGGACGTCTTCTGGGGAATTATTGGACATACTGGGAATACCCAGAGAGTCCCAGGACAGGATGGTGAGTGCGCTGCGCACTGTGCGCCGGCATGCCTGCTGACTGTGCGTGTGTGTTAATTAACAGCGACGTGCCACACGGTATTTAAACGGCTGACAGGTGAGCGATCCGCCCTTCTGATCTCTCGAGTTTGGCTAACTATTAGTTAACTATACATGTTTGAAGTAAAACGTTTAGTTTACTTGGCATCAAGGAGAAAAACCGTCTTAACATCTACACTGTCTCAGAGTTTTTCCTTTTGCTACCGATAAAACGTGCATCTGTAAAACTTTACTCATTTCCAACTTTCAGATTACACCAGTAAGTGCATGGGATGTATTTTGAAAGTCACGTTTTTAAGAGGTCCTTTTATGTAAATGATAAGGTTCCCCATAGTGGGCATCATTCAGTAAAGGGGCAACATGGGTGTAGAAAAACATGTTGTTACTGTAATCAGGGGCGGAGCCAGGACATTTTCATAGGGGTGGCCCAAACATAAATTGCAAATAGTTTTCATATTTTTAATTAATTAAACTATGAAGAGTGCGGTTAGGTTTTATACTCACATCCTTAAATCTGATACTCATAAATAAAATCCAGTAAACTAGCAAAAAAGAAGCCATTCCAAGCTCACTACCCTAATTTGAGAGGCCGGACAGTAGCTGAGAGGCCTTAGGTTACTATGGGGGAGTTGCAGTGAACCACAGCTCATTTTGTAGAATCTTTCAGCAGAACAACTGTTATTGGTTAACTCTACAAATATGTTCTAAAAACTATTATGGAACGAAAGACTTTAGCTTGCCAGATCCTGAAGGAGACACAGCTTAGGTGCGTTTGTCAGTTGTGAGAAATATTGAAAATTTGGATCTGTAACTGAAAACAAACGCTGCACATTATTAAATACAAACTCCTTTATAAAAAAATCATAGCTAAAAACTGCTAAAAATTATTTCATTTGGTAAAAACAGGGAAGTTGAGCAGAGCTTATTTTTTTTTAAAGTATCGAATCAAAGGGTCTTAAAACAAAAAGTGCTGATATTTTTTTTTTTTTCAAAAATAAATCCCAAATTCAACTTATTGGCTTTGTTCATACTTCTCAGACCAAAATCCAATTGAGAATCCGTAGCAACTCTTGATTTAGGTGATATTCGGAAAATGCAGAAAATGCAAAAGTTTATTTTTTTCTGTAATTTAACTTAAAAGGGGAACCAAATATATGATACAGACTCATTAAATGCAAAGTGGGATATTTTATTTGTAATAATTTTGAGCGCTAACAGCTTATGAAAACCCCAAAATCGAAATCTAAGAATAGTAGAATGTTACCAAAAGTTTCATCATTTAGGCTCAGCTAATTAGTCCAAAACACCTGCGAAGAATTCCTGAACTTTAAATTGTCTCTCAATTTGGTTCAGTAAGAATCACAACCATGGGGAAGACTGCTGACCTGACAGCTGTGAAGAAAACTATCATTGCCACCCTCAGTGATGGTTTTACTGGCTCCCTGCAGCGCAGGGAAAACACTTCAAAATACTTTTACTAGTTTGTAACTCCTTGAATGTCTTAGCACTAAAGTATGTTGAAGATCTGTTATCATTATACCAATGCCCCCAGAGCTGGAATAGCACTCAGGTCTTCCAGCTCTAGTTTTCCAGTCATCCCCATAATCAGAACCGAATATAGAGAAGCAGCTTTCCGTTTCTATACTTCCGTTAACTGGAACAAACGTCATGACAACTGCAAAGCTGCTGAAACACTGAGCTGCTTTACATCAAACCTAAAAAGTCATCTGTTTAGAGCTGCCTTTGAGTAAGTCACAGGTGTTAAAGTCAAGGCCCAGGAGCCAAATCCGGCCCGCCATAGCCATTTATGTGGCCCTCTAAACTCTACAGCAGGGGTCTGCAACTCCAGTCCTAGAGGTCCGGTGTCCTGGAACTTTTAGAAGTGTCCCAGGTACAACACACCTGAATCAAATTGCTTATCCACCTCCTCAGTACGCAGTTAAGTTCTCCAGAGTCCTGCTAATGACCTGATTATTTGACTCAGGTGTGAGGCAGATACACCTAAAAGCTGAAGGTCCTTGGACATCGAGGACTGGAGTTGCAGACCCCTTCTCTAGAGGAACCAATAAATACAACCTTTAAGATGTAAACTTAAAGATGTACTAGTTGCGACAGATATTTGTTAATATTTTACTGGTTGAGTTTGACACCCATGGAGTAAGTGATTAATAATAACTGGAATATCAGATTTTTTTTTTTATTGCAAAAGAAGTTTGTTGTTCCCAATGTGCTCTATCAAAGCACATTAATAGGAAGTTATGTGGAAGGGAAAAGTGTAGAAGAAAAATGTGCACAAGAAGAAGGGATGACTGCAGCCTGGAGAGGATAATGCCATTCAAAAGTATTGGGGACCTTCACAAGGAGTGGAATACAGTTGGAGTTAGTGCATGAAGAGCCACCACATACAGACAGGTCCTGGGCATAGGCTTCAAATACCCAATTCCTCTTGTCAGGCTGCTGCTGCTGGTCTGTTGCTCAGAGGTCCAAAGTCTTCTTTTCTGATGAGAACAAATGTTGCATCTCATTTGGAAACAAAGGTCCCAGGGTCTGGAGGAAGAATGGGGGGCACACAATTGAAGATGCTTGAAGTCCAGTGTGAATTTTTCACAGTCTGTGTTGATTTGGGGAGCAATGTCATCATCTGGTGTTGGTCCACTGTGCTTTATTAAGCCCAGAGTCAACACAGTCATGTACCAGGACATTTTGGAGTACTTCATGGTTCCCTTTCCAGACAAGCTTTATACAGATGCTGACTTCCTTTTCCATCAGGACTTGGCACCTGCCCACACTGTAAAAGTACCAAAACCTGGATCAATGACCATGGGATTACTGTGCTGGATAGGCCAGTAAACTGACCCGAACCCCATGGAGAATCTATGGGACATAACCAAGAGGAAGGTGAGAGACATGAGGCCAAATGCAAAAGAGGTGAAGGCCAGTATTGAAGCATCCTTGTTTTACATAATACCTCAGCAATATTACAGATTGTTAGCATTCATGCCACAACGAACTCAGGCAGTAACTGAGGGGCCCAAACCAAGTACTCACTACATATGCATGATTATACTTTTCAGATAAGAACATTTATCTAATTAATATAATTGTTTTATTGATTTCATGAAATATTCTAATTTGCTGAGATTTTGAATTTGGGGTTTTCATAAGCTATAAAAAATAAAAAATACAGGATTGTAATAGCTAGCTTTACATGTAATGAGTCTATATATTAATTTAACCTTTTAAGTTGAATTACTGAAATAATTGAACTTTGCTCGATATTGTAATTTTTTGAGTTTCACTTAGATTAGCACTCTCCATTCACTCTGACTGATCCAGGTAGAGCCTAGGTAGACAATATATATGTATGTATGCATGTATATATTACTAATGACTTTCCTACCTTGAACAAAATTTAGTCTAGTTTGCATTAAAAGTCAATACTGATGATATTCAGCTTTAGATCACTTTTAAGCTGGAGTGTTTCTCATAACTTTCAGTACTACAGACCTGATTGAAACTGATGAAGGTCTCATTGTTGGAAAGGTTTCCCCAGAATGAAAATAACCCAAAAGTTCTTATTTATATTCTGAATAGCATTGTCCCACAGATTGTTGATTGGTTCAGTTACACACACGGAACTTACTGTTAGGAATACAGGCCTGAATTCTGATGGCAATTTATCATTTGAACCAAAAGTCCAAGGAAAGTGTCTATGTTTGCACATACAAATTTGGTTGATGATATGAAACGTTTATGTGTTGCGGAAAAGCAAAATGATCATCTGGCATGCAAGCAAATAAATTGTAAAAATTTTAGGGGGGACAAAGAGTGCAAATACTGATACCAACTGTGAGATAGGGTTAGTTATTTATGCTTTCCTCTCACAAAAATTGCTGTAATTCCCATTTTCTTACCTGAGTAGAACTTTTCTGGGTTGCATACAGGTTATCCAAAATGCACCTGCTGAAAGGCGATATACCTTCATACGTTTCACAAATTGGGCCTTGTGTCACCACTAGGACTGACATCTCAATAACTGGGGCTCTCTATCTCTTTCTAAACATAACTTAATCAACTGAATTAACTAAATAAATGTACTCTCTAGTCCACTTTCCAGTATCTATGAAAATATTTATTTTTAGTAGCAAAGATGTGATATCCCTATCAGACATTTGAGTTATATGACAGTTCTAAGAAAGCTGTTATACAACAAAAAAATAGTTTTTGGTATATCAGCTCATCTTGGTCAGAACTGTTTTCTTGCTTTTAAGAAAGTCCTGGCTTAGGGCTCAAATAGCAACACATCAGCATTTAGAAACAAATCCATTCAGATATGTTTATGAAAGCATTTGCTGCACAACACAGCGCAGCATGAAACTGTCAGAAAAAATATACTTTACTATAAGCTAATTTGCAATGTCAAGAGAGGAGGTTTTTGCTTAACAAACTCGCCATTGTTCTCGATGCCTGTGGATCATGTCAGCCCAAAGTGTGGATATGGTTGAAACCTCTAATTTAGGGGCAGAGCTTTGTTTAATTTTTGGGATACACACACACACGCTTTCTGACATGCCGCCTTTTGTATGATCCATCCAGTCACTTTTCCTGTGGCCTCATCATCCTCTGTTTATCCTCACCTCCCAACAGTCTTGGTGCATGCGGCCAGACTTGCACACACATATTCCCAGAGGTCTGCCCTCGGCATGGTGGCTACTGATCCTCGTGTCACAAGATGCATATGATAACTGCGCATCAGCAGCTGGCTTTCGAATCACAAGCCTCTTTTAGTGGCTTGTCTTTACACACATATTAAGTAGATTTTAATGAGGGATCATGTGGCATCTTCTGTCAGGAAATAAAATAAAACAAAAAATAAAAATCTAATCTGCGCAAATGGCCTTTCCAGTCATGCCTCTTCTACATAAAGAGAAACTCAGAAATTTGGCACAGCGATGAACCCGCTGGAGGCGACAAGCTGCCTTTGGTTCCACCATTGTGGGATCAAAGACAGAATAATGTGGGCCAGCAGTTCACAGCAACTAACTCCTTCATGTAGCTTTTCTTCCCCTCTGCTGTCGGACTCATGAACAATAACCCTAGTCCGTTCCCACCACCTGCTCTGTATCAGTCACATGAACCATACTGTGTTCCTCTGCACCTGTGTGATTTACACTGATCGTTACCTGCACTCGTGTATATCAGTCTGTTTAGCACATTTTATTTTTATTCTTTTATTTCTTTTTTTTGTATTTTTGCACAAAGTACTGCAACAATTTCCTAATCTTGTAAATCTTCCCAACATTTGTCAATAAACCCTTTCTGATTCCGATTCCTTCAACTGAACACTACCTTGATTGTTCCACTAGGGGGCCTAAAACAACCACTGTAACAACCTAACCCACATAACCCTGAAAAAAATAATATATATACAATCAAAAATAAAACCAGTTGAAGTAGAAGTTTAGTTTTTTATAATAAATATTTGCTTTACTTTTTATAAAATTGTGTCTAATTTAAACAACAGTTTCCAGTTATTTATTTGGCTGTTCTGCTTCCTTATTAAACTCATCACTTGTTAAGGAGATGCTTGTTCTTGTAGGGTGGACTTTGGGTGATTTAGTCGAACTATGAAGCCTTGATTCCCCATAAAAAATTTTTTTAAAGCAGCTCCATACGCTGTTGGAGCCTGAGGTCCTCCTTCAGTCTAATTTTAAAAAGTGATATTTTCTGCTGCCTGATACTTTGAATCACTTGACCACTTGCTAAAGTGCCAGATTATTTTTTAGTAAAATAAATTCAGTTTATTTATATAGCACCAATTCACGTCGGATGTCACATAGGTTGAACATGTTCTTCACATGGGACTGCATATTATCCAATCTGGTTCCTGCTAAACTACATGTGTAGGACACAAGGACTTCACATGTATCGTTTTAAATGGATTTTTAATATATTTTTCACATGCAACCACATAAGCTTCACATGCGCTTCACATGTACCTCCATATGTGTTTCACACATTTTTTTAAATGTTGGTTTTATGTGGAAAACAACACATTTCACATGTGGTTTACATGTTATCTCATGGGCTTGTGTTTTAGTTTTTTACCACAAAAATGTTCCATATTCACACAGGAATGTGTGCAAAACAGAGATAATATGAAATTTTTTTTAAGTAACTAATCTAACATTTTACTATTTTCATAGTGTTACTCAGATAAAAGTTACTTGTTAAAGACACTGCGTTACTATTTTTGTAATTTTCTTAAGCAAAAAGATATATTTGGTACATTGCGGCAAAAGCATCAGGAAAACAAACAACAATAGAGATTATGGTCCTCCATACTTTCAACAACACTGATACAGTCTTTTTCTGTCGTAATCCAAAAAGGCTAGTCATTTCCTTAACGGTCACCATGTTTGTTTTAGCCTGAGTCGAGTCTGAGTTCTGTACTCTGCCCCCTAGTGGAACTCTAATAGCATGTGCAGTGAGCAAGCAAGTACGTCCCCAGGACGCAATTTTTTGCTTCATAGTTTCTGGTTTCAGCTTGAGGTTAAAAAGCAAGTATAAATCTGGCCTTACTGTTAGAATGCTATAAAGTGAGTATTGGCAATCTGGCAAGGTACTTTTGGGAGGAGTAATCAGTATTCAGTAATCTGATTACTTTTTCAAAGTAACTGTGGCAACACTGATCACCACAGAGTGAAAGGCCTGCTCAGACTACAACCAGGAAGGAGCACAGCAGTGACGTAATTGTAATCATGCAATAGTGTAGTTGTATTTTTGCCTCTATATTACTCCAATATCAAACTAATAAGCTGTGTTGGGCATCTTACAGTAAAAAAGTAATTAGTTATAGCTACAAATAAGTTTTCCAAAAAGATATTGAGTTAGTAACTCAGTTACTACACTGTAAAATTAGTTACTCATCAAGGTAACTGTGGTGTTATTTTTTGTTCAATAACGCAGTTACGTTTTATAATATCTGTAACATCAAATATTTTTATCACTGAATGACCAATAAAAAAACACCATATACAGGATTATAGAACATTTAGTAATATGAACTTGACCCAATAAGATAAGCTTTATGCAGAAATAAATATATGTACAGTACCAAAAGTAAATATTGGTCATACATATTTACACACTTTTTATTAAAGTGAAAAACTAAGACACACAAATGTGTGTAAAAAGAAGCAAAGGAAAATCTGTCTATTAAGTTTTTCAAATTTAAGTATCTGTAATATTGCACATCAAATAGAGCACTATGTAATTGGATGTAGTAGGACTGATTTATTGTCACATGCAGTTGAAGCTAATGAAGAATTTTTTTTACATATTATTTTAAATATTACAAATTTTAGAATTTTACCAAATTAATAAGAAATATTACATATGTTAATTAAAAAAAAATAGTTGTGTTACTTTGTTAGTAGCTCATAGGTATTTTCTGGGATGCATAGGGATTTATCGAAAACCAAACTTTAATCAAAAACACTGCCTTCAGGAGGAGCCTTCGCAGGCATTGGAAATTAGGGGTGAAACGTTGGAGCAGGTCTCCGCTTTAAGGAAACTAATGTCCATCGAATATCCGACTTAAAACCTAAGTTCACTGTGGTCTTTAGAGCACACAGTGAGATAGCGAGCTGAATAATTGTATCCGCCCACCCAGCCATCGCCATCTCTCTCCATGCAGCTGAAGTGTGCCAGTCAGAAATCCTGACACCGCTGCACTTCGTTTAACCAGTAACATGCCAATGTAATGGTAACGTGGGAAAAGTAAATAGTTAGATTGCTCCGTTATCTTAAAAATAATGCAGTTAGTAACCCGTTATACTTAAACGCCGTTACTCACAATACTGCTAATAAGCACTTCTGAAACATTCTGAACTTGGAGGGGAGTAATGCTAACAGTTAATAGCAAAACACTGGTTAAATGAAGGCATTTTGGGGCAGAAATACCTCAGTACAGCCAGCAAACTCCTGCCCCGATTGATTGACTCCCATTATATGGCTATACGCTGATCACGACTCTATATAAACCTCTCCTGAACGGCTCCAGGTAGCTCCAAACTTGTCTGGGTGAGGAAATAAATGTAATATTTCCTAAAAATAAGGTTGAGGATAAAAAAAATAACTTTATTTAACTTTTTTTTTTTTTAAGAACCCTTTAATGTTGTGTTGGAAACGGTTTTATTTGCAAAATTAACAACAACTAGCCTACATCATACTTTGGTGGTACCATGTTGTCAAAGAATGGACTAGATCGAGGAGCACGGTGGTGCAGCTGGTAGCGGAGCTCACCTCACACAGCTAATGTGAGCTACTCCCACAAAAACATGCACTAGTTCTGGGCTGTACACTGCCTCCTCCTGGCTGACCGGGGTGCCTGAGGGATTGGGGAGGATCTGGCTGGAATAACGTGATCCTTCCACGCGCTACGTCCAGCTGGGAAATCCCCAGCTGGAAAAAAAGGGTTCATCACTCCTCAAAGCATGAAGGAGGCTTGAGCCCAGTGTAGGGCCCTCCTGGGTTGGCGGAGGGAGAGCAATGCTGGGTGATAATGGGGAAAACAATAAAATAAAATAATGGACTAGATCAATTAGGGTTGTGCCAATGAACGATGTCATCGTCCATCGTGATGGAAAGCCACCATCGTGATGCCATGCCCCCCACCCTGTCAGACACGCACTAATCCTTTAGTCTCTTCTATAGTTTAACTAAAACCTTTGCATGGACCGCTCTGTAAACATTGAGAATATAACTAACTAATGAGTGTAAAAAAAATATAATTGTATATATTTTTTTATTTATTTTGCGTGGTTTGAGTGTGTGGATTTGGTGTGTTTTGTGTACATTTGTTTCCCTTTGTGAAGATTCAAAAAAAAGAAAAAAGAATTGATCTGGATGATTCAGGACATGGAGCAAAGCAACCAGCTGCTTTGTTACAGCTGCTCAAAACTTGTTAAGCTGAACATTAAAAAGAGCCGAGGCAGGACGGCACAGACTGAACCCAATTGGCCGAACACCACGAGTGATTGCCGTGCACTAGAGCTGAAGATCTTTACCTGAACCCTCTTTAGCGCGATAATTTATATTAAAGCGCTGCATTATTCCCAATCTACCTGTCAAGATGGTACCGGCACACAGCATGTCATGATGGTAAAGACCCACTCCTCTAAGATAAACTCACAGAAAATGCTTAAGAATAAATGCACTATTCTAGCGGAAAATGTGGGGTTTAATGGGTTTGCGCTATAATAAGCTGCCAATCCAAATATACTCTTGAACTCTCTCTGGTTCAGGTCGGTTCGGGGCCAACTTTTAAGGCCCGATTACAGCTCTAAAAAGTCTCCGGTGGCAGACAGTCAGAGCGAGGCAGATAATTACTGTTTCACCCTTTTTGAGAAACGAGCAAAGATGGCCACAAACGTTGCACTATGCGCACTGAGTCAAGGCTGCTCGGATATTGGTGCCTGCCCTTTGTTTTCCAGCTGCTTTTGGCTGAAATGGGGAATGAGAGCTTCAAAGGAGATCAGCTGTTCACCTGTCAGCTGATGTAGTGGTGTATGCTCGTTTGGAAGAATTTATATTAAGACTTTTACCTGGAAGGAGAACAACCTGGTGTGAGTTTATTAAGTATAACTTAGTCATCTGTTTTAAAAGGTAAAGGAATTATGTCTGTTTTTCAGTTTAAAGTGCTGAAAAGGTCCGTCACGAGCCGAAATCTAAGTGCACATAAAAGTGTGTGAGTATGGATTTCAAATCCAATGTTTGACTGTCAACATCGTTAACTCTCAATTTGGCGGACATCGCCCAACCCTAAGATCAATACAGGTAACTCAGAAAATCCACACCCCACCCTCCATCTCACTCCTTCCTCTCTACACTTGCCTCAGACGGAACTGCTGTGAGGAAGCCCTGTTAGAGTCATAGATGCGTTGCGGTGATTGATGTTTGACTTTAAAAAAGTCCTGCAGGTATTTTAGTTGAACAGTTGCCTTAACTAATTGGACCTGACATAGAAAAGAAGGAGGGGGATGACTGATGCTTTCCCAGTGAGAAACAGGCCTCAGTGAGCATCTGACAGATTAAACAGGCGCAATATAAAAAAGTTCTTGATAGAATCTGAAGGAACTTCACATTATTATTATTATTATAATTAGCAGTGTTAGACTAGTTACAATTTTTTAAATATATTTTACATAACTAGTTACGGCCTCAAAAATTGTATATGTTTGCATTACATATTACTGTCTTAAAAAGGCAACTGTGTTACACTACTTTAAGTTACCTTTGGCAAAATATCTTACATATGTAACACAATTTTTAAAAACTTTTACTTATCAATTTACATTTAGCAAATAAGCGTGACAACACAAATACTGGGGCTGCACGGTGGCGCAGTGGTTAGCGCTGTTGCCTTGCAGCAAGAAGGTCATGGGTTCGTATCCCGGCCCAGGGTCTTTCTGCATGGAGTTTGCATGTTCTCCCCGTGTATGCGTGGGTTCTCTCCGGGTACTCTGGCTTCCTCCCACAGTCCAAAAACATGCATGATAGGTGAATTGATCACTCTAAATTGTCCCTAGGAATGAATGTGAGTGTGAATGGTTGTCTGTCTCTCTGTGTTGGCCCTGCAACAGACTGGCGTCCTGTTCAGAGTGTACCCTGCCTAACGCCTGATAATTGCTGGGATAGGCTCCAGCTGCCCCGTGACCCTGAATTGGATAAGCGGTTAAGAAGATGGATGGATGGATGGAACACAAATACTGTATTCTAACATTATTTTATTAAACTTCAAGCCCCAAGTGCCTTTGCATGCCTATTGGTAAATATATTTGTTCAATCTTATCAAAAGAAGGTGCTGAATGAGCTCAACAAGTAGATGGTTGACAAAGATGCGTCTCCTGAGACTGAACAGTCTTTCATTGGATGGTTATGGCAGGGTAAGGAAAATAGTGTGAATAATGCCACTGTGTAAATGTACAGTACATTTTTTCCTCAGCCGTCCGCGTTCTCTCATGTTTTGATTTTGAACAAAAGGAAGTGTACCGTGGATCTTCTTCTATAGTATCCAACTTGATTTGGTCCGCTGCATTAGTTGGGCAGAAAAACAAATTTAAATGTGTTTGTAACTTGCAATACTGAAATGCTGTACATGTTTCAATTATAAGTAAAATATAACACATTATAAATATTGTGTTGAATTACTCTGTAACTGAAAAAAAGTTATGTATTTTTGTAACCTTTTACTTTAGTAATGCGTTACTCTCAACAGTGCTATTTCAATAATTCAAATTAATTTTTATATAGCGCCACTTCATAATCAATGTCATCTCAAAGCTCTTAATAAGAAAGGTCTTTGTAGTTCAATCATACATACATTCCAATCAGTTTAAAGGTTTTGTATTTAAGGAATCTCAGCCTTACACTGCAAAAACACACGTGTCAAAAATGACACGTGTTCTGAGTGTGATCAGGGACTACACTTTTGTGTAGGTTTTAGCACACAGTGTGTAATCTTCCAATCAATTGATTGACACGGTGAAAGTGGTATCTTCTGTGCCTGAATATCTGGTACAGGAAATGTTAAGATTTTAAAATAAAATAAACATAAAAAACAAATATATATTAGACAACAAAAAGAATGCATATCAATATGTGCATGCAAATAAAGTAATAGGTTAACGGGAGCAGTTATTTAAAATGTCTCACACATACAATGTGTTAAATTTAACTCAACATGTGTAGTTCCTGATCATACGCAGGACATGTCATTTTTAACAGACCTGTTTTTGTAGTGTATGTGTTCTTTTTTATGGGGCAAAGACATTTGGTTCACCAAAGCCAAAAGTTTGAGTGGAAGACACTTTTTCATTGCATAATTTTCTACTGAGTAGCATCAGCCCCTTTGTCTTCAGCCCAGGACACAGCTCTGTCCTTGACAGACCATTGGACTGTGTTGAGTAGGTGGATGAGAGGAGGATGAAAGCCAGGCTGACATCTATCGTGGACCACATGTCTCATCCCCGGTGAGGCTACAGTAGGGATTCATTCAGCAGCATAGTGGTCTACTCCCAGAGAAAAACATCAAATTATTTGGATAATTCATCTCCACGGCAGTCATATCAACAAATCAATGCCCCTGTTATTTTTCAAATTATCACAGATCATGTCTTTGTTTAAATCATCCCCATATCTCTACATAAAGAGTATTTTTGTTATTCTCTAGAGTGTTTCACATAGGATGCATAGTATTTATTTTATACATTTCTGTCTTTTCTGTCAAAAAAATTTGTTTGAGTAAACAGTTATGACATGTTTCAGATGTGACCAGCTGCTATAAAGTCACATTATGTCAGTATTGAAAAAAATAAATAAACATAAACCACTGTAAATTTACATTTGTGTAATTTGCCTTACAGTTTCTTATACTGTGTTTTTAATAAGTATCCTCGTACTTTATTAGTGTATTTTGGCATTTTTACCTTTACCATTCTGGCAGGGACAATAGAAAGTGAAGAAACTAAAACTATAACAGAGTGCTATAATGACACATTTCTTTGCTGGGGGGCACTGGTTTAGACTTAAAGTATAAAGAACATCCTTAAAAATGTAAGGCGGTTTTAATTAACTTAAAGTCAGTTATAAAAAATAAAAAAAACTTCCACTGTATTTCCATCCATCCATCCATTTTCTTAACCGCTTAATCCTTAATGGGTCGCGGGAATGCTGGTGCCTATCTCCAGCTGTGAACAGGCGAGAGGGGTACACCCTGGACAGGTCGCCAGTCCATCACAGGGCAGGACAAACAGGACAAACAACCATGCACACACTCACACCTAAGGTGAAAATACAGTGATCAATTAACCTTTTTGGAATGTGGGAGGAAGCCGGAGTACCCGGAGGGAACCCACACATGCACGGGAACATGCAAACTCCATGCAGAAAGACCCCAGGCCGGGATACGAACCCAAAACCTTCTTCAAGGCAACAGTGCTAACCACTGCTCCACCGTGCAGCCCAACTTCCACTGTATTTCAATGTCTTAAAATAGCCTAAATAGGCATGACCTAAAGAGATAATGTGAGTCATATTTTTTTGTTTACTGCTAGATATAGACTCTATTGTATTCCCCCTTGTGATCTTGCAAGAGGTATAAACACTAGATTGGCAAGAATATCCAAAAGCTTCAACAGTTCACACCACAATGAATTTCAAATGTAACAGCACTATTAAAAAAGAAGAAGTTTGTGTTTCAATGTTGACCTGAGGCCAGCTTCTTTTACTGTTAAACAACTAACAGTATTATTAATAGTCTACTATTAAAGTGAACTGTGTCTCTTATCAGCATGCTTTCTGCAAAATTTCCCTCATTTCATTCTGTAAACTTTGACATAAGACTAGCACAAACCCAAAAACTGCAGTAAGATAATTTTCATTAAATTAAAAAGATAAAAAAAATATGATGAATATTATGTCTTTGAACATTATATAAATCTAAATACAAGGTAGCAAAATTATGTATTTTGTTGTGATACTATATTGGTACGTCAAGGCAAAATGTTTTTGTTATTTTAGTATATACCTTAAGCTATTACAAGCTGAAGTTTAGTCACCTGTAAAACCTCTTTCCAAATGAAGAATTACCAAATAAATTATGTTTGTAGACATTATGGCAAAGCGTTTTATTTTGACACTGAAAAACACAGTGTGGCTATAGCTTTCGTAAAGTCGTGTGGTAAAATTATTTTTGGTTTCTTATGGTATCCTTTTTTTTAAATTGTGACATGATTCAGCAGGATGCATTCTGACAGACCAGAGATGGTTTGTTGCCTGGGAGAAACATGGTAACAAAGAGGGATGAAAATAAAAAAAAAGACTGTTCTGTGTCTCTGCTCTGTCTTCTTGAAGTTGATGACGACTCGTACTGAGCCAGGTTCTGCTGGAGTTTTCTTGTTGTTAAACGGGAGTTTGTCCTCTAAACTTTTGCTACATGCTTGCTAAGTATCAGGGATTGTTGAGGGATTGCTGTGTTCTGCATCTATGTTTCACAACTGCAAGTTAGTGACTCAGTGCAATCTGTCGGGATTCCTTGAATGGAAAACTTTTTAAGTGATTGGAATGTGTGTATTATTGACTGAATATAAAATACTTTTCTTGTAAAGTACCTAGAGATGACATTTGAGTTGAACTGGTGGTATATAAATTAACTGAATTTATTCGAATTATCTAATTGGCTTTTTAATGTGAGGTTCCTTCAGATTGCAGAGACAACCTTTTTATACTGCACCTGTTTATTCTGTCAGATGTTCACTGAGGCATGTTTCTCATTGGAGCAAATCAGTCCCTCCTATTCTTCTCTGAATCACCCCCTCACCTTCACAATTCGCCTCTTTAGACACTTTCCATTAGGCTACTGCTGTAGTCTAAGTCAGGCACAATTAGTCAAGGCAATGTTTAACTGAACTACCTGCAGGACTTTAAAAAAAACATCAATCACTATTAATAAATCTATTACTTTAACGGCGTTCCTGATAGGAAAATGAACCAATGAAGCAGTGCAGACTAAGACAAGTGTGGAGAGCAAGGAGTGAGATGGAGGATGGGGTGTGGATTTTCTGAGTTAACTGTATTGATCTAGTCCATTCTAGCGAAGAAAACAGTTTCCAACACAGGATTTAAGTTGTATTTTAGGAAGTTGAGATGTAATCCAGACCGCATTAATTTTGTGGGCATAATTAAAGGCTAAAGTTGGTTCTAATAAATCCATGTGTTCATACATCTCAGGTCTACAGGTTTCTGTTTTTGCATTGGAGCTGGATAATTATTTTTGCTTGTGCACTTACTGCAGGCCTTGAAATCTTGACTGCTGTTTGTGGTCATCTTCAGAGCAAACATTGACATGTGATATAGGGGTTGCATTACCTACATATAATTTAAACATACGTTTTGTTTTTACTTTAAATGTGTTGGAAAAATCTGAAGGACAGTCAGATTATCATTTACATTTGGCAACTTGATGGAAAAGTGCAGACATTTTCAACTTTATACAGAGTACAGATAATTGAATCATTCAAAACAAAAGATTCCCATGTGAGCATCTGAGCATCATCTCAGAACTGGACACCGTACTGAATACATCCCACTATCGGTGAGCTGATGGGGGGGTGTATCTTATTGTTAAGATACAGAGTGATCCAAAATGAGGGGAAGGTTGAAGCAATGCGACACCAGGAATCTAAAACCACACCACCAGAGAAAGGAGTTAAAGGGCCTTTGTCCAAAACTTCAAGGGGTAAAGGTGAGATGTTGATAAGACATCACAAGCTAGAGAAGCTTAAAGACAACTTAATCAGCTTCTCCAAAGCTAGTTTTTGGACCATGGTTGGAGTGCAAAATAGTAAGCAGTCCAATGTTTGAACTGTAGTCAATGAAAGCTGTGGGACTCAGGATACGGACATCAAGGGGATAAGGTCTGGAAAGGTGTGGTGATGGAGATAGAGCTGTAAAATGATAGAAGTAGAAATGTACAGTAGTGTGAAAAAGTTTTAGGCAGGTGTGAAAAATGCTATAAACAAAGAATGCTTTCAATAAATTGAAGTGCTAATTATTTCCTTTCATCAATCAACAAAATACAATGAATGAACAAAAGATTTTTTATATATTTTTGAAAGCATTTTTTTCACACCTGCCTAAAACCTGAGCATAGTATTGTACATCTCCATTATGTGCCAGGGAGAGGAAGAGGGCTCGTAAATGTTGGATGGAATGATGTGGAACTCAAAGGAAGGATGTGATATTGGTAAGAAGTGAGGATATCCATAGGCAATTCTTTCTGGTGTTGATGATTACTCTAATAGCACCTAAAGGTGACAGGAGCATTTTTATTCATGGCAGCAGGTCCCTCCCATGCAATGACAGCTCAGGAAATGAACATAAATGCTGTTGTGCCACTGAATGCGTTTGAATTCTCGTGGGTGTAAGGTTTACATATAAAGTCAATGAAGACACATGCTGACACGTGTAAAGGGTCAGCCGTGTCACGTCAGAAGTAGATTTACGTTGCAAAAATACTTTTCTGCCTCGGTCGTGCGACAGATTTGCACGAATAAGGCACTTGATGCACGACAGAAACTACGCGCATCATTTTATGTTATGCATTTTGTGCATTCTTCTGTCACGAACGTTTTTTGTGTCTGCCGCTGAATTTGAAAATTCTGTGTCAATTCATGCTAAGTCAACAAATCAGGAGGTTTAACTATTTAGACAGGAAAGCTCTTAATATATTTGTGGATGGCTCTTGAAAGATGTTATGGCTGCAAAGGCACTGCTCTCTCCGCCAAGAAATGGGCCATTAATAGCTCACTCACCCAGACAGCCTCACTGGAAGAACTGTTGTTTGGTTGAGAATCGTGATGTCTGAAAGAAGGGAATGACTGGAAGGATCGAATCTGGATGAAGATGGGGGTGAATACACAGCGATGCAGGAAGCCAAAGTAGGCTTGTAGAAACATTGATTCTAGTGTTAAATTGACTGAAGGAGGAGAGTAACCGGAACGAATAGTTTGAATGCACAACTAAGGAGGTCGGAAGTGAGTAGAAAGCGTTGATTAACAATAGAAGGTTCATGCTTCTTGAGACCTCTTGGCAACATAGATATATGACTATGGCTTAGAGCTTAACAGGGGTTGCCAGTAGCCAGTTTAACAAAGAAACTGATGCTAGAAATATACTATTGAATACTGAAAATGTATAATTTTTGGATTAAGTGAGAGTAGGTAATGAACTGACAAATAGACATTGAATTGAGTGAAGTGAAAGGTAGATTGTATGCTACATGGAAGGCTTTGAAGTTGTTCCATCCTGAAAGATAAACCTGAGAGGGTGCGAGGAGCGCTGTTCAGGATGTAATCTAGGGATGAGATGGAGACGTCATAGAGATGAGTTACTTGTGGATGGTTTATGAAAATGGTGGGTCTGGTGTAGGTTGAGGATCTGCAGTAGACGCCAGCCTCTGAATTTCTGAAACGACAATCGAGAGAGGGAGTCAGGAATAAGGTTTTGGTAGCCTGGAACATGAGCTGGTCTGAGCAGAAACTGATGTTGAGCTTACATCAGTGTGAGTGTACGGACAAACTGCATGATTAATGTGGAACGTGAATTACCTTTGTTTAAGATGTCAACAACAGCGGTATTATCAGAGTGAATGAGAATGCAGTGTTCAGACCATTTGTGCCCCCAAAAAAGGGCTACAACAATGATAGGATACATTCCGTGGAGAACAGAGGAGAAAGAAGCAGACTGAAGCTTCAGGGATTTTAATTCGTTAGGCCATGCTGAAGGGGGAAGGTGCTGTGTCAGTATAAAGCTGAATGTCATCTGGATAGGAGACAAAATCATTATATAAAAAAAGAAATGCCATTCCAGTTAGACAAAAATTTTCACCAGCACAGTTCGTCAATGAAGAGCTGGCTTTGGAAAGAAGGGATCTCGGCGGTGGAGGAAAGAAGATAGGAGATAAAATTCCTCTCCTTGAGGAATGATGCATACAGCTTTTTTAAAGTGTTCTAAAAGCTATATCAGTTGTTAATTTGAGCATGATTCAGTGACTTTGAAGTTAGACAGGATCAGGGAAATTGTGTGAACCTTCTCGAGGATGCTTGAAAAGATGATGAATCGAGGCTTATCCCTAGGAACTCATGAGAGGTAAGGGGGCCTATTGTTTTCTTTTCAGACAAAGGGGCACCAATTTCCGAAAAGGCTTCAGTGAGAGCGCAGAGCCCTAAACGAGAACGAGACAATGCAGGGGTACAGAAAAATCAGGAAATGGGATGAAACTGTTAATACTTGGCACCAAGGAGCCATAGGGAGCTGATAGGTCTATAATCAGCCGTTTCTTACTGGAATACTTGCGAGTAGCAATGCCCAAGGGACTGACTTGGAAAACTGTAAACGGGGGGCGAGCGAAAGGACCGATCATTATCGTGCTCAGAAAGACCAGACAACAGATTGGTGCAATGAGTGGAATACTCAGGGAGAACCTCTATGCCTGGGTGGAACCTATTAGTAAACCCATTGACTATGAATTCCACATACTCTCTATCCGGGTGATGAGCCAAGGCAGAAACGAGGGCGCTCTCCTTGATGGATGTAGCGAAGTGTCATTCTAGTCAAACTGCCTGAGAAGTGGGGTTATGGGGGCAGGCGAGTGTGCACCACCACAGAAGGAACATGTGTGCAAGAATATACAGCTTGAAACTGAACAACCAAGGTCACTGAAGTTGTTGCAAACCATTCTATCACCCTAATAGAGGATGGGCCTTCCCCGCTTGTCGATGCCCCCAGAAACTGGGGTATTGGTTTTTGGTTGAAAAGGGAGGGGTTTAGGATTGACTGGAGGGGGAGGAGAAGCAGCGGAGAGCAATCTGGGGCTGCTGAGCTGCATGTCGCAGAGAGCCGAGGCCTTAGAAAGGGCTACCAAGGTGCATGCAGTAGCTGGGTGGGACGGAGCACCACAGAGACTGCAAGATAGAGCAGCTCAGGCTAAAAAGATACGACAATACAGCTCTGTATCAAGCACATCCCAGTACGTCCCCTGGTTGTATTGTGCTAGCCGGCCTGCTGCCTGAGAGGAAAGTACGGTGTGGTATTGTTAAAACCCTCTACCCCCGAACCGGAGAGCCATGTCGAGTACAATAGACAAATAGTCATCTAGTTCGGGCCCCCGTTCGGAGAACACAGAGCAAAGTGAATCCCTGTCAAGTTAAAAAGCGAAGGCGAACTCTGCAGGAGTCAGGTCTTTAGATCGAGGACTAAGAACAGTACTTAGCTGCATTGGCCCTGATCCAGTTTATAGCTGACCCCAGAGACCTAGAGACCTAGAAAAGGTTGCAGCAGAAGCGCCAAATCAATGTAATTACTGTTGGTTATTTGTTGACAGAGAGAAGGAAGAACTGGGGAAGGACAGTGGATGGAAGAAGGTGGCTCGGACGGGAGGAACAGCTGTGGCAAGAGAATAATTATTAGAAACAACATAGCGGAAAAAAGTGCATTACTTTGAGCACACTAAGGAGATGCTTACACACTTTTTGGACACGGAGGACACTGACATCGCAGCAGGACGGATACCAAAATTCTGAATTTAAGCCGTATTTAAATGAGAATTTGATTAAAAATATTTTGCATTTAATAAATTATGTTCATATGTATGTCTTCAGATCTTATAGCAATCGCATGTATTGGTGCCTGTGTGAAGAACAAATATGCTGCAGTGTCACAGCATAATTCAGCACAATGGATGCACTGGCACTCATTGAAGATTCTTTTTTTATGTCAGGCATGCTGCTGCATTAATCATGCCAAGTCACCTGCAGCTCTTCCGTGCATTTTTATGACCCCAAATTAATATTTTGCATGTATGATACTTTTTGAAAATAGTTTTGAAGCGCACCTTTTCGCCAGGCTTAAATATCTAGAAGTGCTTCAACTTATTATGCTCTATTGTGATTTAGTTGTATTTGTTTTAATTTGCTGTGATTCCAGTGTTACTGTTGCTACAAGAGATAATAGCCTATAATTGAAATTATTTTTAATGTTCTTACTTGTTTCATCTCTTTTGCTGTTGCTTTTATTTTTTACTTTTGTCTCATAACACATTTTTTCAACTATATTTTTGTCTTTATTTGAAGCCTTTGGCTGAGTAAAGCTCTATATAGATCAACATTGATTGATTGAAATAAGTTTTCTCTCCCTCAGCATGCCTGCAGCTGTGTCTTTCTCCACCTCTTGGTTGCCATGGTTACCCGTGAAATGCCCCATATTAGCCATCTTAAGTGGATGCAGAATATATACTAGACACTTTGCATTGACTGTTTATGGCAGAAAGTGGGAGTGTAGGAGGAGGGATATGATCCAAACACAGCTGAGCACATTTCAACGAAGAGTCTGATTTATAAAGAGGAAATTGTGTGCAGCTGTGCGTACTCCAAGTTTGATAGATCAGAAACTTACTAGGCGTAAGTAAAAAAAGTTCCTGAGCTTAAGTACGGTTTTAGTAAGGATTCTGCGCAAAGTTTTATAAATGAGACCCCTGGTCTAATACAGTAACTCCAGGGTGGGTGTATAAATTCCTCTTTCTCTTTTGGCTTTTCACTTCAGGGGTCACCACAGCGAATCATCTATCTCCATTTAGTCCTATCCTCTGCATCCTCTGCCTTCTCACCAACTAACTTCAGATCCTCTTTCACCACAACCATAAACCTAATTTTTGGTCTCACTATCTGCCTCCTGCCTGATGGCTCCATCCTCATCATCCTTCTACTAATATAATTGTCATCTCTCATCTGAACATGTCCAAACCATCTCAGTCTGGCCTTTCTGACTTTATCCCCAAAACATCTAACATGAACAGTCCCTCTGATGTACTCATTCCTGATCCTATCCAGTCTTGTCACTCCCAAAGAGAATCTCAACATCTTGAGTTCTACAACCTCCAGTTCTGCTTCCTGTCTTTTTCTCATTAGTACTGTTACCAGACCGTGTAACGTTGCTGGTCTCGTTACTGTCTTGTACACCTTTCACTTCATTCTTGCTGAAACACATTCGCTTTGGACCATTGACCCTAAGTTCTTAAAGTCCTCTACTTTCTTCACTTCCACTCCCTGTAACTTCACTGTTCATTTGGGTTTTTATCTTTACACACATGTATTGTCTTGCTGCGACCAATCTTCATTACTCTATTTTCCAGTGCATACCTCCAATTCTCTAGCTTTCCCACCACCTCCACCTCCACCTTGCTTTAACTGCAGATCACAATGTCATCCACAAATATCATAGTCCATGGAGACTCCTGTCTAACATAATCCATCACCAAACCAAATTAAAGGTGCCCAGAGCTGATCCTTGATGCAGATGGTTGATGTAATCCCACCCCCTTGAACTGCTCTGTCTCTCCTACAGCACACCTTACTGCTGTTTGACAGCTATCATACATGTCCTGCACCTCTCTAAAGGCGTCTCTCCACTAGTACCTTTTACCCTGCCGTACTATACCGTTACTATCAGTAATGCGACTCGACACGGCTCGACTCGTTAAGTGTTGCTTCACAGTTGCAACAAACCAGAGCGTCCGAAGTGAGCGGGTCCGTCATATGGTGGGCGGCCCCAGAGTACGTAGCGGGAAGTAAACAAAGGCTCGGAGAAAAAGAAAGAACAGTGACGACCATACTAGCGATCATGAGCTTTTTGCTTAGTTTGTGGCTTCCTGTAGTCCCCTGTCGAAGAGAAAGCCTCTCTCATCGAACAATAAAGACCCCGGAAAAGCTGCACACTGCAAGGAAAGACACGGTGAAGTAGTACAAACGGGTGTGAGAAGCTCTGCTGGAGAATGACACTACAGACAGGATCCCGGCAGCTTGTGTGGGTAAGCCAATGCAAATAATATCCCGGTGTGGTGGGCTATAAATACGCTCTGGGTATTTATTTATTCACTAAAGCCCAGCGTAAAAACCTGTGTTAACAAATTGGCTTCATTAATACATATTCTGTGTGTTTGTTTCAGATGACTGTTCTGTGAAATTGTCGCAGCCGATCGTCGGTTTGGTAGTTTAACTGGGTCTTGCAGTGATGAGACGTTCTGAGTTTCACCGAAGCTCAGTTGCTGCAGAACTTCAGGATATCAGAACAAATTCATCTACATGTGCAGCAAACTACGTCCAGCGCTGGAGCGAAACAGCTTTTCGCTTATGTGTCCCCTTAAAAAAAGTAGATGTCATATACATGGTACGAATTAAATGAATTATAACCCACAACTGTATGTTTTGTAATAAAGATGTGTGCTTTGACATATTTAAAAAAAATAATTTAAATCACCACTACAGTGTGTTTTACAGATGAAATCCTATCTTTGAGTAGGATTAGGCTTTTCATTAGCTTTCAAATGTATGCAGTTTACTTATTTAGCAGCGCAAGACGTTTCTACTTTTAACAGCCAGAGCAAATGTTGCTATCATATTTTTAAAATGTTGCTGAACCCTGATGCCAGACATAATATTGTAAAATGATTCCACCAACCAGCGTGTAATGAAACTGCAAATGATAATACAAGCGTATAACTTGATAATTTTTATTGTACAGGTATAGGAAAAAGTTCAGAAACAAAAGTCCAGTTGCACATGTCTGTGGGTCATGGTTTAGTCTCCAGCATCCCAGGAAGGTTTGAATGAAAGCATCGTGTCATCTCCACCCTCTGTAAGCCGGTTTCCTGCTTCTGCTCCATCAGAAGGTGTTGATCCCGCTGCAACGGATCGCAGATATTTTTTTAAAGTACTATGCTTACAGTGCATTTAAAACATACGCTAAGAATTAAAGTTAAGGAATAGAAACAAAAATGTCTCGCTGTGCTGCAGAAAAGTTAAGTAGATCATTCATATTTACAAAAACAAAGAGAAGCATCAGAACTAATTTGGATAACTGTCATACTGAAGATAATATGCAGCTGAATAGGTTAATATTGTGAATAAACTATACAAGCGGCAGGAAATTTGCTTCTTACCGAGTGTACGAGACAGCGAGTTCAGGACTTCAACGTTCTCCGTTTCTTCGGCCTGCTGGTGAGAGCCATCGGCTATGAACCACGATCAGCTCCGACTCCTCCTTTATAACCCTCTCGCAGCGGGCAGCTCCATCCAGCTCATACTGAATCTTCTCTTCAGCCAACAAGCTCAGAAATGCAGAAACTCCGTTTGAATCATAGCACTGGTTTTTAACATTGTCATTGTTCTTCAGCAAACACTAAACACATCCACTCGCTGTAGCGAGGTTTCAAAATGGCGGTCGGTTTGTTATTAAAAGACGTTGTCAAGTTACTCTCCAGTGACTCCGCCCTCCAGCCAATCAGTAACCGACAGCCGTCTGACGTCGCTTTTCAGTACCAGTTCAGCACGGATGGAACCACAGCAGAGCTGGTACGAAAAATAGTATCGGCTCGGCTTGGAGCGGTTCAGCCAGACTTCTGCCAGTGGAGAGTAAAAGGTACTGAGGATGAGTCGATCCGAGTCGAATCGTACCGGTGGAGAGACGCCTTAATATACTTCTCTGTAACTCCAGACTGCCTCATGCAAAACCACAGCTCTTCTCTTGCCACCCTGTCATATGCTTTCTCTAAATCTACAAAGACACAATGCAGCTCCCTCTGATCCCCTATGTACTTCTCCACCAGCATCCTTAAAGCAAAAATTGTATCTGTAGTACTCTTTATTGGCATGAAACCGTACTGCTGCTCACAAATGCTCACTTCTGACCGAAGCCCTGCTTCCACCATTATTTCCCACAGCTTCATTGTATGACTCATAAACTCTATTCCTCTGTAGTTTCCACAGTTCTGAACATCTCCCTTGTTCCTAAAAATCGGCACCAAAACACTTTTCCTCCATTCAGGCATCTTCTCAGTCTTCAAGGTCTTGTTGAAGAACCTAGTCAAAAAAATCTTCTGCCACCTCTCCTAAATACTTCCATAGCTCCACAGGTCATCTGTCATCTGGACCAACTGCCTTTCTCATCTTAGACTGCAACAGGCACAATGCTCTCTACGCCTGGTTGTTAATCAACTGCATCATATTTTCCAGACAAAATGCAGTTTGCAACCGTTTTAACAAGAGCAGCCTGTTTATAAATCGGGTCCTTTATCTCTACATTTAGGCAGACCTAGTATTTGTGACAATTGAAACAAATTGTAATATCCCATTTAATAAGGAAACATATGATGTTCATCATTATCACCATATCTCTTAAATGGGCAATCATAATTTGTTGTTCTTAATTTGCCAGACTGGTCAGTGAAAATTCAGAAGAGACATATTCTATGTTACGGAGGAAATAAAGGAGTCCTTAATAACTATTGAGAATCAAAGTAGCCTTTTAAACATGGCCAGTATAGAAGTGACTGAAGATTTGGTCAGATTTCATAATTTGACAAAACCAGCATTAAAACAACATTTTTAAAAATGGTTTAGAAACTTAGGAAGGTCTGAATGAGACACTTAGTGACATTTAAATATAACTAAAATATTTAGTTGTTGAGTTTTTTTAACCATAGATATTTTTAATGGACAATTTGAACTGAAATCACCACAAAGTTAAACAACTGTAAACAACTGTAAAAGGCAGAATGTGCCGGGACTGGAAGTTGCTCAGACAACACAGTTAATGGGGGACCAATGGAACAAACCGATTTTGAACTTTTACCTGAGCAATGGCATAATTCAACTTAACATTTCAGTTTGATAAAAGAAAACTGATATTTCACATATAAGTAGCAAAAAAAAGTATATAATCTCACAGTAAATAGGTCTTCAGGATTAGCATAACTGACTGAAACATCCTTGCAGTTACAGGTATCAAATACTGTGATATACACGTTGGTGTTCCAAGTCACACAGCTGGGTATTCTCTTTTCTCTGCAGGATCTGTTTGAAGTGTAACTGAATCTACTTAAGCCATTTAATCATCAGTGTAACTGCTGAAAAGAAGTGTCAGCGAAAATAAACTTATCTAAGACGAGAAGGTCATAGCAGACTAAAAACTTTTTAATGCTGAAACTGAAATATTCCATGTCCACGGGAAATGTAAATTTGTTCAAGTTTAAAGTTCTGTGTATGATGATGACCTCTGGGTTTGGGCTGACCTGACTTTGCTGGGAATAAATGACTATGTTACAAGAAGAAAAATATAACTAGAACTATAAATGTGTGTGAGTTTACTACTATAGTGTGTGAAAGAGTTGATGCTAACAAGATCATTATCTATATTCTGGATGCTTGTTTCTTTGCTTCACCCATAAAATCTCACAGATGGTCCTTAAACCTCCATCTGAGTACTGACTCCTATATCTAAGGAATCTAAATAATTTACTACTTGCACATTTATAGGGGATGTAGAAAAATACAGCTACACATACAGATCACAGATTTAAAGCTAGTTAAGGCATTTACAGCTGGCATGGAGGCCTGCTTTTGAAGTGAGTTTAAAATTGCAGCACATTCTCTCAAATGTGCAAGTATTTAACTCTTCACCCTTTCTTTCTTGTACCTTGCAGAGGTTCCTGCAGGCAAAGACATAAGAGAAGCTAAATGCACATAAACAGGACACATATTGAATGTGTCAATGGTGTAAAGGTGGAAGTTTAATAGTTATCTAATGTGATTTAAAAGTGTCACTCCGGGCGTGTTTCTACAGCAGGAGTCTCTTCTACCAGTAGGACTGCTTCTGTGAGCACCGAAGGTTGACTTTGAATCTCTGTTTAATTTGGCACGTATGTTTTTTGAAAAAACAGATTACTTTGGGGCGGTGGAGCCACTTATGTTGGGTAAAACTAAACAAACTCCCCACATAAAGTCCTACATGTTGTGACATAACTTTGCAAACTTGTTGCTGGTGGTACTCAAATTCCACTGTACACAGATACATTCACTGCAAACTTAGTGGAATCATCTTCTGCAGCAAACTACACTGAATCTCAATGAAAATAAGAGAAAGACATAAAATACAATAAAAAAAACAATAAAGGTGCATTTATTGGAGCACAGTTTCTTGTAGCATCCTCGAAGGATGCTACATCATGAACATTTTGGATAACACCTATAAATATGGAAAGGTATTATGATGCACAGAGAGAGGAGCCAGCACAACTATTTATGTAGTAGAAGTAGTAGTAGGAGTTTTCATCTTTGATCACACTGACTTAGCAACATAAGGATTCTTTCTTCAATTCAATTCAGTTGATTTATATAGTGAAGATTCACAACAGGTGTCATCTTAAGGCACTTCACAAGAAAATTCATTTCGATAACATTCCAATCAGTGAAAACGTTTTCTATTTAAGGGATCCAAGCAGATTGCATAAAGTAATCATCTAGTATTGATGCCCCAATGATGTAGACTCATACCAGAGCAATCTTGAGTCCTCCACCTGTGTCTTCAGGAGTTTCTGACAAAGCAAACCAGGTTGAATTATGTTAAATGGACTGGAGAAATCAAACATGATTCTCACAGTGCTGCCTGGTTTGTCCAGCTAACACTGGGTTGGTTGAAGCAGGTTGTTGATGGCATCTTCAATACCAAATACATGGCGATAAACAAACTGCCAGGGGTCCTGGTCTCTCCAGGCCCTTCATTATGTGGGATATCAGGGCATCAGATATTTAGTAATTGAGGGTTAGTGTTAAGGTTAAAGAGGTGCTTCAGAATCCCACAGAGCTGCTCTGCACAGGTCTTCATGATTCTGGGGCTGACACCATCTGGACCTGCATTCTTTTTCCGGCTGCCTCTTCACCTAACTTCTAGAGACAGACAGGTGGGAAAGTGAGGCAAGGGGGGTAGCAGCATCTCATGACTTTGTTGAAGTTGTGGAAGTAGAACAGTTCACGACTGAGGTGGAAGAAAAACATCTGAGGTGTGACAGGACAGGTGTGGGTCAGAGGAGAGTGGGATGTCTCTTCGGGTGGGGACACGAAAGGAGGATGCTGAGCTACTGTAGTTCCTGAACTGAACCTATTGGTGAATATGTTTTGTTCATTGGCTCTGTTCAGACTTTCATCTTTCCAATCCTTCCTGTGCTTAAAGCCAGTGATCTTTTTTGATTTCTTACCATACATCTCTGATATTGTTCCACTGTAGTTTTCTCTCCAGCTTCTTTCTGTAAGCCTCCTTACCATCTCGGATCTTGACTTTTAGTTGCTTCTGTAAACTCCTTAATAACTCCCTATCTCCCTCCCTGAAGGCTCTTTTTTGTTCACCAATCCCTTCAGCTCACTGGTGATCCATGGTTTGTTATTAGGGAAGCATCTCATTATTCTGGAGGAGATGATGTTTCCACACAGAAGTTTATGTAGTCACTCACGCACTCAGCCATGGCATCGATGTCCTCTCCATGTGGCTGGCATGTGGAGTTGTCCAGTTTGTGGACTCAAAACAATGTTGCAGGGATTCTTCAGGTTCATGTGACTATTTTAAAATAGTTCTTTGTCACAGGTTGCCTCTGAATAAGTGGTTTATACTCTGAGCAGAGAAATTCAAGATTGTGATCTGATTGTCCCAGACAAGGTTTTGTTTTCTGACATATAAGCATGCTTTACATTTGCATAAAACAAATTCAAGATGTTTTCTCAGCAGCTACCAAATTGTTGAAATGTTTGAAGTGTAGAAGAGAGCAAGACATGATTTAATCACTAGATATTGCAACAAATGTATTCGGGTGCTGGGACTGTAGCGTAGCGACAACAGAACTGATGACATCACATGCATTGTCGGAAACGGCTGAAGGTGGAACGTAAACTACTCCCAAAATAACTTTGGTGAACTCTTTTGATAAATAATATGGACTTAAACTTATTTTAAAGAGTTCAATATCTGGGCTGCAGAGACGACACTTCGCATTAACATGTCCTGAATGACACCATCTGTTCTTGACAAGCAATGCTAATCCACCTCTTTTTCTTTTCCTGCTCCTCTTTAGATCTCTGTCTGCTCAGACAGAAAGCCTGGTAGAGTGACACTGCAGTCAGGGATATAATCCTGTAGCCACGTCACATAACACTGCATTCTTGAGTTCATACATCTTGTTAGGTAGTTATCTCACGTTGACCAATATGATTGATGGAAGAGATGGTTTGAATTTCACCCTTTTCTCTCTCCTTTTTGCTCCTTCTGCTCTGCATCCATGCCTCCTTCTCCACTCAGGGATTTGTGGCTTCAGTTGAGGTATTATTTCAGTTTTTGCAATGTTGATCAGCTGCTCCCAGCTGTAAACTCCTTTGTTACTGTGGTTATGCATCATAACAAATGATCAGAAAGTGAAAAATTTACATCAAAAATCGACTAACCTCACAGCACAAAAAATAGAAAGTATACAGGTCCAGAAAATTTTTTTTCTCTCAAGAAAACAGGGCAAGTAATGTCCAACAAAACAAAACTCAATATGTAGCTAACAGAGCCACTCAAACATGCAGCCACCCAGAGCAGCTCAATATTAGAATTGCTCTGTAAATGAAAGGAAGGTTTTATGCCCGGTCTTCACCACACTTCTTTCTGTTTATAAGTGCCGTATAAACAACTAATTGAAAATTACAGCCACCGACTGATATGGAGTGTGTACCAGAGTCAATATATTGCATGGTTAGAACTTAAGGAGTTGTAACTTGTCTTGGACAGGCCTATATGGCACCAGGTGTGGAGCTGGGTCTCTAATTCCAACACCCTCACCTCCAAGGCTACAAAAATGCTAGATTTATTACAGTTACCATTATCACTAAAGGAGGTAGGGAAGGACTAAACATCTTACCAAGAGAGCAAGAGCTTTACTGCTTACTTACTGCTACCACTCCTGCTGAAGGACGAGCAGCTCTCTCTGAGCTCCCCTAACCTCTCGGATTTTTGGCCTATTTGTGCCCTATTTAGATTCTCTTTTTTAGTTTTCTTCTATTAATTACTGTGCTGAGCCTCTGAAAGTACTCTATTAGACTGGATAGCTTTTCTATGTGGATCACTTCTGAAGGACCTCTGTAATACTGTGGGTTCACAACATGGCGTTTTGCTCAGCTGAAGACTTTGATAATTCATTGGTGCTGAGACAGGAAACCTTAAAAAAACAGGTAAGTATGGAAGCAAAATTACGCCTTCTGTAACTGCACCTGGAAATCAACGACACGATGCTACCGATAAAGCGGTAAGAGGAAGAAGAGCCTGGCAGCCCCATGATCGCTCGGTCCAGTAACCAGAATCCGAACAACGCTACCCCATCACTAAGGTGCAGAACAGGAAGGACCCCTCACTCAACCCATGATGAAAGCTGGCCAGTTTTAAAGGGACTATATCATGCCATGTTAAAGCTTTGAACTTCTGGGATAGACATATATATGCTAAAATGTTACCGTTGGTGTCATACAGTAATAATTTGTCCTAAAATTTTACTTGTATCCTGCGGTTAATATTTGACCACAAAGTAAAACCACTTGTTTCTCTATAATCCCACCTCCTCCATCCCCAGCACTCCTTCCCCCCTCTGCTCCGGTGCAGAGCCACAGCAGCTCAGACTGAGAGAACCAGTGCTGAACTTCATCTCAAACAGTATTTTAAAAGTGAACTTGAAAAGCACCAAATACCACAATAAAACTCTGTTATATTAAGGGCTCAGACGTTTCGCTTATCCTTTTTATTTTTTGTTAAAAGCAGAGTCAAAATAGCCCATTTCAGTTGCTAAATCTCCATTCTTTAGACGGAGCCGAAAACAACTAGCCAAGTCTATTGTTACAGGCTGGCTCAAGGCCCGCAACAAAAGTGTGACAAGTTAATGTTAAAAATTTTCTTCTGAATAATGTCATACTCACAGTGGTACCCAGAAATCATTGCTTCTCGCTTCCTTAAACCCGTAATGCTACAAGCGATTTAAGGTAACAAGTGGGAAAAGAGAGCAAGGAACAGGCCTACCAGGTGAGGACATCCTAAAAGCATGGAGCTCTGGACAAAGCACCTGCCACATGGTTATAAATACCTTTTATGTGGTGTATCTCCAGTGTAAAAGACTGTAAAAACAAAGACCATTGCATCAATCTGCGATTTTGACAAATCATGGAGTTCAAGAATGTGATGGGATTATGGTCCGTGTAGACCACTGGACCCTAAGTAGAAGGAAATGTGTTGAAGAGCCTAAATTAGAGCCAGTGTTTCTTTTTCAATTACAGAATAGTTCAACTGATAAGAGTTGAACTTCTTGGAAAAGAAAATGACAGGATGTTGGACACCAATTCCATCACACTGTAGAAGCACAGCACCAACATCACTTGCATCCAACTGCAATTCAAAGGGACGGTCCATGCAAGGGGCTGCCAATACAGGTGGCGAACACAGAATAGTCTTTACATTTTCAAAAGCTCTTTGGCAGACAGTTGACCAAACAAACTTAACCTTCAACTTCAAAAGGTCAGTCAGTGGCGCTACCACAGTTGAGAAATTTGGACAAAAACTCTGGTAGTAACCCACAAGCCCGAGGAAACTCAGTTTCTTTTTAGTAGTAGGAAGAGGGTAATGTTCATTGGCAAAAAATTTGTCCTGAACTGGTTCAACAAGACCCTGAACAACTACTTTCCCCAGATAGTTAACCATAGCCTTGAGAAACTCTTTGCCAGATTAATTGTTTTATGTGCCCCTTTCAGACGATCAAATAGTTTTTTGATTCTCACAATATGATCTTCCCAGGTGTCACTGTAAACCACAAAATCATCTAGATATACTGCCACACCTTCCAGTTCAGACACCAGAAGGCTCATGAGCCGTTGAAAAGTTGCAGGGGCATTCCGTAACCCAAAACTTAGAGAACAAAAGTATAACCCAAAATGTGTAGTGAAAGCAGATATTCATTGTGCTCTGAGTTAATGGAACCTGCCAATAGCCTTTCAATAAATTCAGCTTGCTCACGAAATGTGCAGAGCCCACTTGGTCAATACAGCCTTCGATGCAGGGAAGCAGGCTTCGTGACAGAGTAAACTTTGCCGTAATCCGTACAAAAACGCATTGTTTTATCAGATTTTTCCACCAACAGCAAGGAGAGGCCCAACTGGAACATGATGGTTCAGCAATGCCATTCTCAAGCATACATTTCATCTCAATCTCCAACAACTTTCGTTTTTCTATAGAAACTCTATAGAAACGTTGGACGATGGGCTTAGCCTCACCTACATCGATGTAGTGTTTCAAAAGAGTTGTCTGAGATGGAACATCTCCAGACAGACACCTACACTCTTGAATGAGTTTATGCAGGTCAGCGTGACTCTGGTGGAAAATGTCCAAACACTGAGTCCAGATTGCAAGTTTCTGAGTTCTTTAATCTTACCTGTAGAACACAATCATCTTCATAACCAGACACCAGTTTAAAACTCACAGCATCTGAAGCAAGCACAGGTTTAAGGTCATGCTGTGGCACTCCTCCCCCCCAAACTAGAAGAATGCACAAACTTGCTATAAAAGGGTTTGAGCAGATTGACACGACAGAGCTGGGTTTTCTTTTTTCGATCTGGTGTCTCAACAATATAGTTCTGCTCTGAGATTTGATCCTGAACTGTGTTAGGACAAAAAAAAAAAAAAAAAACTTTGCCTGAAAAGGAGAGCCAGTAAGTGGAAACAAAGCAAGAACCTGATCTCCTGGACTAAATTTACGATTCTCCACCTTCCGATCATAAAGTCTTTTCATTTTTTTCTGAGAAGAAACCAGATTTTCTTTTGCCTTCAAACCAGCCATATAAGGTCTGTGTCGAAACCCATTAACAAAATCAAGGAGGTTCCGAGGTGGTTCTGGTTGGACAACCGAATCACGCAGAAGTGTTAAAAGCCCACGGACAGTGTGACGAAACACCAACTCATTAGGACTGAAACCACTGCTTTCTTGAATTACTTCTCTTGCTGCCAAAAGCAACCAAGGAAGAACATCTTCCCAGTCCCGGTCAAGCTCAACACAGCAACTCCCCAGCAAAGACTTGAGTGTCTGATGGAACCTTTCTAATACTCCTTGACTGAGGATGATATGCAGAAGCTTTGTTGTGTTTTACTCTGATATGCTTTAGGACTTGAGAAAACAAGTTTCAAGAAACATTTGAGCCCTGATCACTTTGAATGACTTTACGAATGCCAAAGAAAAACAAACTGAGTCAGTGCTTTAACTACGGTCTTAGCAGTGATGGTACGCAACGGATAAGCTGCTGGGTATCTTGTACTTTGACACATTACTGTCAACAGGTAGTTACTGCCATTCTTCGAACGAGGTAAAGGACCAACACAGTCAATGATCAGGTGTTCAAATTGCTCACCAACCACTGGAATCGGAGTCAGTGGAACTAACTTCAAAGTCTGATTGGGCTTACCAGTCACCTGGCATGTGTGACATGTTTTAATGTAAGCAGCCACATATTTCTTCAAGCGAGGCCAAAAGAAATATTTCAGGATGTATTCGTATGCCTTACAAACACCCAAATGTCCATATTTATCATGAGAAGCTCTCAAAACCTCACAAAATTTCTTGGGAACCAAAGTCTGGAAAACAGGAACACAAAGAAAATGATTCCCTTGAAGCCATTTCCTAACCAATAAGTTGTTTTTCAACAAATAACCTTTCGCTACACATCTACCATCCTCATCTGAAAGCACACTGCTATACAACTCACTCAGCAAAGGATCAGCTTGTTTCTCAGCTATTAGATCACTTGTAGAATCAGACAGCGGTGAATCTGGAAATAATACACGGAAGGTATCACCGTACTCTGCACCATCAAGATCCATTGACTCTTGTCCATGGCACAAACTGGAAAGTCGGACATAGGATTTCCCCTCTCCGGTTCTAAAACAGAAGGACATGAGGTTACAACAGGAACATGAACATTTGTAAAGCTGGTCTTCGTACTGCTTTTAATTGGACACTCAGTTTTCCAATTACCTTTTTTGTTGCAGTAATTACAGATTCTATTTGGGTCCTAAGGTACATGGGGTTTCTCTAACCTACCATGACGTGTACCAGATTTTTCAGTCCATCTGTTGATGACTGGACCACCCTGGACTCCAAGAAATCATTTCGAGACCTCAAGTCAACAGGAAGTAACAGCACATATTCACCTGCTAAAGCAGCAGCCTCAGCAGCTGTTTTCACTTTATCATCAGTCACATGAATTGCAATTTGGGTTGGAACAGAGTTTTTAAACTGCTCCAAAACAATAAGGTCACACAGAGCTTCAATTGTTTTCATCTGCAGTGAAGAGCACCAGCAATTCAAATTAGTGACCAACTCTCCGGCAAAATCCATGTGATTCCTGTGACAATTGAGCACACGACCAGCCTTCAACTGTCTCCCAAAACAATTTACACCTACAGACTGCAGTGTAAAACAAAGAACATGCCATAACAAAAATGCATTTCTTTCAGAAACTAATAGCATCACAAACTTTCAATTAATTCTCCTGAACTTACCAAAACAGGGAGAACACCTCTGAACAAGTTCCCACTTGTTACAGGCTGGCTCAAGGCCCACAACAAACAGTGAGAGACAACCAAGGTGGTAGTATAAATGAAAAGTTATTTATTTAACTTAACTAAAAAAAAAAAGTTTAATCGGTAATGTAAGAGTGCCTGGATGAGTAGCCCTGCAAAACAAGCAGACAAACAAACATAAGCAGTGACCATGATGTACTCCTCACTGAACAGAGGACCCACCACAGTAAACCAGCAGGAGCACACTTTTGAAGGAGCAGGAACACACCAGGCTCAGGTGCACCTAATTGGAATCAATGTGAGACAGACCTGAAAAAACCAATACAGAGACCCCTAGTGGAAGCTCGTCACACCATCAAGCAGATCTTTCCAGCCCAGTATGTAAAAAAGCCGTGGGTATTGTTTGTGCCCGTTTACTGAACATTCTGACATCGTACAGATCAATTAATTAACCACACAATGCTGATATAAGATTACATAAGCAGCTTGATAAATGGCAAAAAAACATTAGCATTAGCATGTAGCTACTTACTTCTGTAATCCATGCAGCCAAACAGGCGTTTTCACAGAGACAGTAAAAATCCCCCCAAAAAAGTGTTTTAAGCTACCAAAAACCGAAGCAGCTGTGAGGAGGAGGAGGGTGTGTTTTAAACTCCAGCAGAGGTAAGCCGCTCTGCCTGCAGGGGCGGTGGAGCCACCTCTGGCACTCCCTTGTTTTCAACTATTGGTCACTAGTTAAAAACTCAGTCGTTTTCTGGGAGATGGAGGGGCAGCTGCTCAGAGAGCAGAATTCAGGAGGATTACTCCAAAAATTAAGCCAAAAAACACTCTGGTGGGGTTTTTTATTAGAAGATCAAATTACCAGATGGTTGAAAACTCCAAAAACTTGATTTTGCATGATATCTGCCCTTTAAAACAATGCTCCTCAACACCTGTTGCGAGAAGGAATAAACCAAACAAATTCCATCACTCTCCTGGAATTCCCCTGAATAACAGATTTGCAGCTCTTAGCTCCCTGAATCACGATGGAGCCCCTGCAGCCAGCGGGGGTCACAACGCGGAATCCAACTTAAAAACCAAAAGGAGGAAGCCCCGAGCAGAGACATCCAGCCACAATAAACCACGAAATAAAGTAAGAGAGTCCCTTGCGAAAGTTCTGATTATTCATGATAGTTAGCCCCCCCTGAACAAAATAGTACCATCCCAGTGCGTATAAGTAGCAGAGAGCAAAAAAAAAAAAAGAATATTAGAGAAATGAATTAAGTTTTTGTTTTGAACTCCATAATCACATTTACAATGTTTGTGTGGTCTCATATGAAAAATATTAGCAAACTGAGGTAGAACTAACCAAAATGTATGAATAATATTTACATTTGGATATCAGCAAACTGTAGTAAATATCAGATAAATGTAATACAGACAATAATCTAACGTCACAATTGACCGTTTTCCAAAAGTAAACACAAATTTAAGTCAGAAAACATCACTTTAACTGAATAATTTCATATTTTTAACGCAGCAGTCTCTCAGTATGAAATGTAATGAAGCTATACGGTAAAACAACATGCATTACTTAATTTAAATACGGAGCATTTAAACTCAGCACTGCACACAAAACAAACACTGCCACGCACACAGGAGCTGATATCCGAAGCGGACGGATAATTCTCACAGACAACTTATGAACTTATCATATCACCACAAAGCCAATATGCCAATAATAATACACTTATATGTCATTTAGGATCACATACACAATCGACAGGCCTAACCTTTAGCTGTTTTTTGCACAAAGCCATGTTTACCTTTTCTGGTAATATAGGGAATTGTTCTTGGCTGATGGTATGCCCAGAATCCATAGTGTTTGACATCTCTGCGAAAACAAGAACAGAAAAAAGGCGCCGAAATGTGCGCTGCTTTTCGGTCTGGTTACTACCGTTTACGTCAGAACCGGTGCCATCATCGCACCAGACATCGGTACCCATCCCTACTCTAGACTTAATTATTAGTAAAGTTTTAACATCCCTGTAGTTGATACTACGCTATCTGACCATCTGTGTGTTTTCTTTGAAAGCTCCATCTCCACCCAACGTTCGAGCACAATGAGACCACTGTAAAACAGCATTTTCTAGGGGACAGTTCAGTTGAAACTTTTAAAAAAATCTACTCTCCTACCACTACCCCCCTCATCCCCCAATTCCACCTCTGTAAAGAAGCTGGTGGAAAACTTCAGACATTATCCATACCATTGCTCCAACTAAAGTTAAAGTAGTTTCGGGTAGAAAGAAGTCTCCTTTGACAAGGGAGAGTCGACGAGCCGAAAGAAAATGGCGGAAAACTAAACTCCAGGTTTACCATGAGATCTACAAAAACAGGCTGAACAGACACTACTTAACTTTGAAAGATGCAAAGGCATCATTCTTTTCTGAAATCATTAACAGAAATAGTAATGATATGCTGACTTTGTTTGCAACAGTTGAGAGACTAACTAGTCCTCCAATAAAAGTAGCTCCTGAACTCACCAGGGCCTGCAATGAATTTGCCAGCTTTTTCACTGAAAGATTCTAACAATCAGACATTTAGTATATACCTCAGTGCATACCCCACTACCAATATCATCCCCAATCAACACCAACATAGAGAAAATGTCTGTATTCCTTGAGTTAAACCAAATATACCTTGAAGAAATCATTAAGCAATTAAGCTCCTCCTCATGCTGCCTTGATGTATTAGCCACAACTTTTCTAAAGAAAGTTTTCCCTGTCATTAAGTCTGATCTGATTCAAATAGCTAATTCATCCCTCCTGTCTTCCACCAGGCCCTAAAAACAGCAATTATCAAGCCCCTACTGAAGAAGAACAACCTGGACAACACTTTAATGCGGAATTAAAGGCCCATCTCTAATCTCCCATTCATCAGCATGATTATTGAAAAAGCTGTGTCTCAACAATTAAATAGTTTCCTAACAATGACCAACCGCCTTGATACTTATCAGTCTGGTTGCCGTGCTCATCACAGCACTGAGACTCCCTTCGTCAAGAATATTACTGGAACGACTGGAGAGCTGGGTCGGACTCTCTCGGTGGTTGCTATTAACTACCATTGATGTTACTGAGCTGTAGGACATAACTTAGCTACCGTCTTTTATGCCGTACCATAAGCAGAGTGGACCTCTGACTGTATTAATATATGTTAAGCCATTGTGTTTTTCAGCAGATCAGCTGGAAGATGAACGGAAGAAGCACAGCCCACGATAGTGTTTCACACAAATGATAAAGTAAAGTTGTATATCTGTGGTGAGCTATTGATTTCTCAGTCAACATGCATAGGATACCAAACAGTATGAACGGCCAATTAAAAAAAACCCAAAAGAAACCACATGAAACCAAGAGACGGGGTTTGATCCTACAGTTCCTTGTGGGGGAAAAACAGAACTTTGTAACTGTGTCTTGACCAGCACACTAACAGGTCACAGCAATAGATCTCACCTAACCTCATCTAAATAACATATATAGCATTCCATCAGTTTGCCACGGTAAAATCCACAGTCTTACAAGCAGAACAGTTTTCAGGTCATATAGATCCCAGTGGTAAAGTATTAAAAACAAATTCTTTCTTGTTGCCGATTTTTTAATTTTGTATTTTTGATCCATGACAAAAAATTTAAACATGAAAAGCAAGGCATATTTCTTTTTTGTTTGTTTCTGACTTAAAAAACAAACAAAAAACCCGTTCAATCCACATTTTTTTGTTTTTCAATCAAAAGGACAAATGGTACACGGATTAACCTGTTGCAGTATTAATTAATATGGACCACCCAAGTTGACACATTAAACAGGCAAAGTTTTTGGATGCACCTAGAGACTGCTGAAGGCAGATAAACTATCCTGTTTTTTCCTTTGCCAGCAGCGCACCCACTTGTAGTGGTACATACCTGAAATTTTCCCATGGTGATTATTAAGCCAATAACTACGTTCACCCCCTGTTTCATCAGATTTTGGGGGGAGCTTCTGGAAGTTTAAGAGGAAAACCACGGTGAAACTATCAAAAGTAATTTTTATTTGATTGAAGATTGTAGGTATGAATAGATAAAGGGATGTCTAATCTCAATCCCTGGCCACATATTTGAAATACATTTTCCAGGTGGTACATATTGTCAACATGATAGTACAAAATGCTAAAACAGGTACTCTCTTAAAAATCCTGGGTTAAAATCAACCCAACCTGGGTAACTATTGGACCAACCCAACAGTTGTCAATTTGACCCAACAAAATGGGTTGTACATTTTAACCCAACAAAATGGGTTACAAATTTAATTTAAATACTTGGTCAAATTAATAAGAGTCCTGGGTAAAATCCCCCATATGAATTGGTTAAATATTAATTATACATATTTATATAATAATAATAATAATAATAATAATAATAATAATAATAATAATAATAATAATAATAATAATACATTAAATATTATGCAAATGATCCCTCTTATAATACTCCACCCAAATGCTTATTCATATATTACTCATGCAAATATATTATGCAATAAACACTTTAAAACAATGTCAGAACCTTAGAAATACATTTATTCTATTTTTGGTAGATCAGACTTCCCAAACAATTTTCAACATATTGACAGCGCAAAACTACATGAATAAATGTAAAATAACTTACAGGATTTTAAGAATGAAAATATAAAAACAGACCATTACTATGTCTTCATCTGAACATGAGGCAACTATATATATTTGTTGTAACTTTATATTTTGAAGATCAACACACTTCACACATTTCAATCCAGAACATTGTTTTAACCAGGTAGAACTCTAATTTGAGCCAGAGAAAAAAAAGTCAAGTCCCAAGTCTACTTGCAAGCAGGTAGTGCTGAACGCAAAAACGTAACTCCATTTTGGAGGAACTCCCAAAATGTAGCACGCTGTTTCGGGTACTCAATGTCAAATATATAAAACATCTTAAAGCAGACATCGACTGCCTGAAGCAGTGTCTTTAGTTCTAAAGCCTCCCCAGTGACAATGACAAAAGACTGACACGAGTGCTGTATGTTGTTCCCGAGCGACAGAACAATGGGGTATGGTCACGATGCCTTCGCTTCAATGAAGTATTCCAACAAGTTTGTTCCAACCTGAGAAATAAAGAACAAAAGACAATAAATTAAACAAAATATATATATAAATAAACTATAAATACAGTGGTTCTCAAAGGAGAGCACACATGTTGATGCAATGCCCCATTACCCCAGCATTAGGTTCCTTTAAGGTTAGGGTTAATTATAGGTTGCGTTTGTCTACTTATATGCATTTGCATCGATACTCGTATGCATACGAGTCTGTCATGGTGCATTCACACCGCAGGCTTTATCAGCGTCAGGCAAAGCTCACAAAGCATCTAGCTTGACGCTTATTTGTTGAAGCTTGCAAAGTCTGCCACTTCTGAGCAAAAAAGAGCGCACGGGCGGGGCTTCTGCTGTTGCCGGACATTCTGAACTATGGCAGATAGTATTGAGAGAGACAGCGTCAACTTCGGCAGCATTGGCGCCGTTTGTGGATACACCCTATTCTACGGCTGCGTTCTGAGTTTGGGCAGTTTAACCATTTGCTCCAGGAGCTACGTATGGATGAGGTTCGCTTTCAGCAGTACTTCCGTCTGTCCCGCGCCTAATTTTACGACGTCCTGGGCCGCATCGGAGCTCAAATCTCCTACCAGGACACCAACTACAGGTTCTCTATTCCTCCCGAAGAGCGCCTATCCATCTGTCTTCGGTAAGTGTTATTTATGATTTTTTAAATCTGCGTTATCTAGACTTAAAATGTAAGGTTTTTCCTGCTTTAGCTACATTCAAAATACATGTAGTGACATCGCTACAATTATAAGCTCTAATTGGTTAACGCGCCGCTTCAGGGCCGTCAGCACCGTCAAAAGTTCAACTAGCTGAACTTCTGCGCTGCTGGCTTTATGAGCTTTGAAGCATGAAAAGCTTGAAAAGAGGCATGAAAAGCTCCTCCAATGGCCTCCGCCATAGACTTAACATGTAATCTTGACGTCGCTGACGCTGACAAAGCCTGCGGTGTGAATGAACCGTCAGAGCTAAGAGAAGACCATAAAATTTAAAAGTTTTAGGAAATCTTGTCAAAAAGCAAAGACTAAGCAAGATAATGGTGATTGCAGTGGCTGATACAGCGCATGTTCAGAAATACCATCAGATCAATGTTTAAGCAGCAGCCAATGCGTGTTCAGGCCCCGCCTACTGACCCTGATTGGCTGATGCGGTCATTCAGTTGATTACCAGCTTTTGGAATGAAGAAGCCACTGGGAAAAACACCATTATGAAATAAAAGCTGACTTTGGGAAAAACATGTTTTGGAATTAAAAACTGATGGACTTAAACAAAAATGGCTAAAAATAAAATATATAATTAGGTAAAAAATACCATTAAATAATTTTAAAATAAAATCTATTAGGAAAAAATAAACTTTTTTAAATAATAAATATATTTTTAAATGGAAATGAAAAATATTTAATACTAACGAGCGAAGAATTTTAAATGAATTCAGTTTTCCACAACTTCATTGTCACAGTATATATTTGTCCATTATTCTTGTAGACATTTATTAAATAAGGTTTTATTCATTTATTTAGTTTGAAAACTTCGGTGTTCCATAGTTGTGAGGCTGCTGATCTGCCATTTTGGCTAACACCCCAACAAGAATATGGATGCTGGTTTCATCTGCTCAGAATGAATAACTTTTCCTATTACATATGCGGAGGGACTTACAGGCTTTTGGTCGATAAACGCCAATTTGGACTCCTCAATGGTGTGCCGGAATACCTTTTGGCCAATTTTGTACACAGTTGGTGGAAGGAGCGCTGGTAGCTGGGTCGGGGCCAGTTACCCCAAACAATCTGTAGGAAGAAAATTTAATAGGTATCAATATGTTGGATGGCATATCTGAGATATGGTCATTTAGTTGCAAAACACCTTCTGAAATTGAAATGTGCATTGTCTGCTGTACCGGTTGTTAATCCGGTGAGCGAAGAGGACAGTTTCCCTTCTCTTCTCGCCAGGTACAGTTTCTTTTCTGCATAAAACGGCAGCCAGGTTTGGAAAAGTTTTGGTGCAGCCTCTCCATGTAAGACTTCAAAGTCCTGTGCAATCTAAAACAAATTGAGGAAAACAAATTAAATGTGGCAGCTAACATGCAGATAAAAAATTAACAATGAATCCTCAACATGTATTCTTTCCTAACTTTCCATACCTGGAGTGAGTAGATGGGGGAACTCTTGACAGATCTCCTGTATGGCCCACTTGTTTCCCCTGATCATGTTGGCCCTGTTTGATTCAATACTTTATTAGCAATTGCAAACAAGTACAGCACTGCAATTATAGATGTTGTCCAAGTAGTCCAATTAGTTTTTCTGGAGTTTATATTTTAATGATTTTGAGGTTTTAGAGTACCATGAGGTGTGTGCATAGGAGAAATGGCATCGAGTGCTACAGCTATTGTCCTCAGTGCATTCCTACTGACCTGTACATTGCTGTATCCAGCATGAATAGCTCCACCGTGCTGAGGGGCTGGGAGTTGTGTCTCAGCCATTCTTTTAACTCTATGGCTCTTTCTTCCGATATGGTAAAGTCTATAAAAAAGTACAAATAAGCACATTATCAACCACAAAATTATACAAATATTGCTTCAACAAATTATTCAGTTCCAACAATTACCTGGTATCCGTATCCTAGGGGAGCCTGCTTCGTTGCTTTGTGGCAATCTCTGCTGCGTGCTCTGTGATCTGCTCTGCGATCTAAGCCTCTTTCTGCTGTTCCGAAGCCTCTCTTCGAGGAACCCCGTGGCTGGATGGTTGCTCCTTCCTGGGGTGAACCAGATCCCATGTATACAAAGGAAAGTCTTTGGTGAATAGAGATGAAACACGTTTTGTTTTTGACAGCGTAGCCCCAACATGTGGCTGAGTACAGACGTCCAGTGCTCAGGTGCTGGGACATGAGTTAGTGTGTCCACTGTCTAACCAACTATTTTAGTTTTAATTCCTCTATAAAGGATTGTTCTATCCTAAATCTATTTGCATTTTACTTCAGACAAGTCCGGACACTGCTTTCAAGTCAATAAATTCTACTTTTTCTGACACAACTACAATTGATAAAAAAAAAGGTAAACATGAAAATGTATGTAAATATCAGACTTGAAAAGTAGTGCCCTGTCTTATTTTCCCCCCGAAAGAAGATTGATAGAGAACTCATACAACTTTTTCAAAAGAACATTCAAGCATAATAGTAAGGGGGAAAACTGTTTTTAAGTACCTGTCTCCTTTTCTATGAGATGAGACACCAAAATACGAACGCTGAAAAGGGGAATGCCTCCTAGACCACTTTGGATGTCTTTGAGTCCCTCAATGTTGGCCAGAAAGGTAGTGTGCCCTGTTCAAACCTCTGTATTGTGACTCAACACAGTTCCAGACAGCAAATTGTAGCACTGTGCTATCTGATGGCGAAAGGCCATGGTTTTGCTAAATATTTTGGAAGTTACATGTTACATGGCTAACCCTTTTAAAGAATTGTGTTTGGCTTCAAATCTCAGTGCCCAGAATTGAATCAATGGTCCAAGTATTTGAATGGCTCTTGGGTAATGGAGCATGAAGTGGTGTTTTGGCCGCAAATGTATGTGAGGATAGAGCTCAAGGAACAGAGAGTGATGCTCTGCAATGATTTTTGCCAAGTACAGCATTGCTTCAACAGTAAGAGAAGGAGAGAAGATGAACTCCATACATAACAGTAACAACAGGAGAAGTTTCCATTCCTTGTTGTGCACGGGGATCAGGTCACCATTGATTGTCCAACCTAAGTAGGCACCACATTTGAGCTGCTGACTGTCGCATGGTGCCTTCAAATTTTTTTAGATTGGTTCTACTAATTACAGAGGGTTTGTTACCCTTGTCACAAAAGCCGTAGTCAAAACTTGTGATTCTGTAGTTAAGATTGTCAATTGTGAGATGTTTTTGCTCAATAAGCGAATTCAACACAAGCTTGACTTCAAATGGTGCTACACCTTCCAGTACATCATGCATTATGTCAGGTGCTACATTGTCAGTTACATGATAGAAATTTAACGCATTGGTTCTCAACCTTTTTGGGTCGCGACCCCCAATTTAACATGCACTGCTGCAGCGACCCCCCCCCCCCACCACACACATACGCAGTCGCATTTACATAATAACTTACTGCAGCTATTAGTTTCTTTATCTTTTTTATTTTGAAACACTTTGGGGTTTTTGGGAAATCATGAAACAGCATCAAGGCGCTAACTTTTCCTATTAACAGACCAACAGTAGTCGCAACATCCCATCATTTTGCGGTTAAAATGTAGGCCAACCTAAACAAATAACGGAAACTTCGTTGTAATGAAATGCAACGATAACAGCGCGTTATAACTTTAACAAAAAACTGTAGAAAAACCGCCTATGTTTAATTTTAAACCCCTACGGTCCGAGAGCTTAAACATGAAAAATAATAAGTTCTCGGTCAAAGCAGAGATGCTTTTATGAAACTATTTCATGTGATGGCTGCGCCTGCTTGTTTCAACAGAGCAGCTTCATTCTTGGCTTTATGTTAGACACGGACACGCGAAGACCACTCTCAACACTGACGAATCGTGATCTGCATTTGTTTTTCATGTATGTCAGCGCAGAAAATGTCTTTTCGCACAGATATGTGGACGCAAATGGAAACAGGACATCGGTTGCAGCTTTTGACAGTGCTGCGTACTTTGTTGCTACTGACGACCAGAACTCTTCCAGTGAGCATGCGGAGAAAGCAGTCTGTAATGTGCGATCAGAGGAGAGACCTAGCATGGCGTCCTGCAGCTCTGATGACAGGTGATGCGCGGCAGAGGTGGTGAAAGGCTGGCATATCCAGTCGTACTTTTCCGGGGTGTCATCATTCAGGAAGTATTTAGTGAAACTTTCAAGCAGTTTCCTGAGGTGAGAGGCAATAATTCCTTTCATAGTTTGAATGGTTATGTCGTAACTCTCCACAAAGTCATCAAGGACCCCTGCTGCTGCTGACTGTCTGGAACACTTTGTCTTTTAAGCCATCGCTCCATTTTTCCAGCTAACAAAGTTAGCTAGCTGCAGATGTGGCTAAAACAACAACGCACCTGTTTTAAAAAAAAATTATTTTCTTTGTCCCCAGCCTGCCATCCTGCATACACACACACACACACACCACTACCACCACAAATTCGCCACAGAGTGCTTCACTGACGAGAATCTGACCCGCACAGATCAGAGTCGCATACAAACGCCGCGTTGATACAATGCATTTTGGACAAACAATGAAGCAGAAAACAACTCTCTGTTTAAAATTATTTAATTTGATATGAATTTAACAACTCTTTATTTTAGAATGTTTAAGTAAACTTATGTTTAAGTTTACGTTCTGCGATTTCAGACTATCTGTGAATGCGTCTGCTGTCTACAGCTCCTGCTGACAGCAGATTGGGGAGAGAAAAAAAACATTTCTTTGCTCAGCTGTGTGAATGATGAGGGCAGATATAAGATGAGTGGTCAGTTGTTGTTGTTTTGGTGTTGTCACGGCCGACAGTAACTGGCTTTGAGTAATAAAATGCCTGTTTGAGACCAAACGCTTGTTTTCCTTCTAACGTTCATTCGGAAGCTACATTCATATATATTTTTCCAAAATGATTTGGCGATCCCAGGAATTATCTCACGACCCCAATTGGGGTCGGGACCCCAAGGTTGAGAATGGCTGATTTAAGGCACTGTCTCTTTTCAGGCCTGTCTGCGAGAGGTTGACTGTACGCAAATCTGCCTCATGACTTTGGACATCACGCAATAGAGCAGGGTCTGCCAGTGTCAGATACCTCAGGACCTCCTTATTTGCTCTGCAAAAACGACAAATGTAGTTTCCAGAGAAGCTTTCAATATATCCAAGCATGCCATTCAAGCCCACATTATCTCCCACAACCTGGACTAAACTTCACAACACCTTCAAAGGTGGGGGTATCAACGGTGATGCCATCCCTCTCAAGATACCTGATCTCTTCGACAATAGGGCGTAGCACTGCATCAAGGCCATATGTCTTAGCATCATCCGTTTTGTACACCACACGATGGAAATGCGACTGCAAACTGGACAGCAAGTCTGATGGCAAGCTTTTTAGGATAAAATACATAAATCCCAACTTGTGAATCCCAGTCTTAGACCCAAGCCGATTGACTGTCTCACAATCATCTTGGTAAAGCACAAGTGGGATCGAAACCTCTTTTAAAAACAGTGGGTGTGTTTTGCAAAACTCCACATCAAATACATCCTTAAGAGAATCACTCTCTGTCTCTGCTGCCATTCTCGCATGCCCTGTAAAACCCCAGGAATTTCTATTATATTGGTTAGGAGGGGCTTGAGTGGAATATGCTGATATGAATCGGGAACCAAGACTTGCCAGACGGTGCCAGTGGCAGAGGCTCTTTGCTGCACAATGGACGTACCCCCGTGGAATATCTCCTCAATTTGCTGAATGAAGTTTCCTGATTTAGCAAAATACTGCATCTGCTTGTAATCTGTATCTAGTCCTTTGAAAGGCTCGGCTAACTCCAAGAACTCCAGCCCAAGCTCTTCTACCTCTGGAGTTTGATCAAGACCAAAATGACGAAATACAGATTAGGGCTGCACGATTATGTCCAAAAAAATAATCACGATTATTTTGATCAATATTGTAATCATGATTATTAATCACGATCATTCATCCAGTCCTGTAAAATATCTATTTTTATTGCACCAATTATAAACTTTTAAAAATGTAAAAAAAAAAGTGAAAAATCAAACTTTAGATTAGATGATAAATAATACAAAAAACTAACAAACTTTTATATATAAAATCTGTATGACTATATATATATATATATATATATATATATATATATATATATATATATATATATATATATATATATTTAAAAGTACAAGCTAAATATGTTATTGCAGAGTGCAATCTCAAAGTGCATTTTATGGGAAACAAAACAGCTTATACGGAAAAGGCCTTTGACATTCCCTGCATCCAAATCCTTAGTATTTACTATATGCTATGTGGCAGCTATTACTCACCTGTTAATGTAATACTGCATAGCAAATGATCGCGTAATAGACATTAAATCAGACATACTGCTCCACCATTTTGCATGTCCTTTGACCCATATGACTTCTGTTGACCCAGAGGTTTAGGTTACGTTCGCCTGTGGTCCCGCCATCCTCTAGCCGTTATTTTGTCTGGTATGACTTAACAACTTAAATGTTTAATCAGTCAAAAAACAATTACAGTAATCAAGTAACATTGCTACATGTACATTTATCTGCCGAAACTGCGGCGGTGTCAGTAGTTGACAGTTCGTATGTTTTATTTGGTCAGCTTAATGAAGCTTTAGCCATGCGTTTGCCCCCTGGTGGTTGGCAGACTATTGGTTGAGGCAGTGTATGATGATGAGGCACGCAGTGAAGCTCGCATTTTGAATGTAAACATCGTTCAGGTTCATTTAATTGTGGCAACCAAAATCGTGATCACAATCAAAATCCGATTAATTGTGCAGCCCTAATACAGACATAGTTTGTGATTCAAGTTTGCTCACAATATCGCCTATTAAACTACAGGTGTGCTTCACCATAAAGTTTAAGTTAGAGAATGTCAAATTAGATTTAGACATCAGATTTGAGGAACTTGATTCTGGGGCCTGCTTTTGGAATCAACTGTTTGATGGGCCCCTCGTCTAAAAGAAGAAAACTCTCCTCATCAATTCCCTCATCTGAAAGACAAAAACAATATACAAAGACATCTTTATTTTCTAGCAGGCCATATGCTTGCTGTGAATTAGAATGTTTGTATGATTGTTTTGAAATTAGTTTTCTTGTAAAGTGCCTTGAGAGGACATCTGTTGTGATTTGGCGCTATATAAAGAAACTGAACTGAATTGAATGTGAAAAAACATGCTCTCACCTGTAATGGGATCAACAAGTTCAGTCAGCTGCCACTGTATCAGTTTGTCTACCACAAAGTTGTCCATTGACCTGCAACAACAACAGATAAATAATTTAATTAAAAGACTAAATCTGGCTTAATATAATAAACAGCGTATTGACTGTGAAAATGTAATATTTCTGTTTTATATTAAAAACTGTACGGTATTTTACCAACCATCGCACTGAATGTCCTTATTCTGTAGTCTGAATATATAAACCCACTGCAGCTGTAATGATCTCAAGTGCTTAAATGAAAGGGGGGTTGTTCAATACTGTTTTCAACGGTTCTGTCACCCTCCTTACTACAGTCTCAGCTTATTTAGAATATGATGTGCCCCACCCCCCCAGTAGCCAGAATCACAGTGGTCACAATTTATTATAGCCATCAGAATATTTAACCTTACTGTAAACATATGAAACTAATATTATAGCTCAGAGCTTATTTACAAACTCCGATATATCAGTGCTTACGCAGTTTAGGTAAATAATGTTATTGCATCACTTCGAAGACGATCATGCAGAGAAATGCACACTGTTGCCCCCTGTCGTCACAGATTCTGACGGTTGAAAGACTGGTAAAAACGAGAAACTAACTGCTAAAACTACTGACTTACTGTAATAAAAACATTTGTAAACCAGGATAAAACTATCTAAAATACACTTAAAAACTATCGACTCGATCGATTTCTCTTGAACTACGGCTCAATCTCGGATAATGTCCGCCGAAAACTCCGACTCGCCTTCCTTGAAGTCACCGTGAATTTAAATAGCCGCAGTGCGGCCATAGACTGTAAAAATGAATAGACAGTGCCTTCTCACTCCTCCCCGTTTACCAGAATGACACACTTTCATGGGGGAATTCATGGCGGATTCACAGACTCCTCCTCCCCAGCTCAGACGAAGCATGTTCCTAAAAAGGTAATGGGGCGGGATCTTCACTGCAGACTCTGTCCTCGCGGGGCGTCTAGTTCGGTCGTAATCACGCCCATTCTGTTTCCGCGTCTTTAGCTCTGATGCTAAAATTGGCTCGGCCCCCTCATTAATTATGCAAGATTTGAAAAAATTATCTTACGAAAACCAGCCTAGTGCCTATTATTTTTACAAGCCCAGTGTTATCTCAGGAAGAATATGTAGCCATAAAAAGTTTCAAACAAATGGGCACCAGGCATTAAAGTTGTTTTTAACGTGTTTAAAGTGCAATGCTTTTCAATGGGGGCCTAGCGGCCAAATGGAGGTACTACAGCAATGGAGGACCAATGGCAGCCTCCATGGTATGCAGTCACAAAGCGGAGCAACCAGCGGCCGTTGGGTGCGGCCCAAGTAACACAACGTGATGCTATGGACTTGTAAAGATGTTCGATGTTGAAAGACGGGAGTCTTACCTTTCAGCTAACAAAAATGACTGCTCTACCTATTATAGTTTTTTTATTTTAAACGGGATCATGCTAGCAGGCAAGTCCCTCCAGCCGCCCGATTTTAAAGGTTTAATTGCGGCCTAGCAAAGCAGCTACCGGCGAACTAGCCTGTTAGTTAACTACAGCACACCCAGCGAACCGGTTAGCTGGCAAATATGAGCTGGCGAGCAAACCAGCAGGATAATTAGTCCGCTTGCTGTCAGGCTGGCAAACCAGCGAGCTAGCTAGGAAATTCAAACATGACCAAAAGCGCGGGAATATGGACTTTTCTTTAACTCATTTAAAACCAAACTGATTTACTGCATCTGTGTGCTTCCATGATAACAAAATAATACTACTTTTATATGTAATGCAAGACAGACAATGTGGAATTAGATATATAGTGTGCACAATCCTTAATTATGACTTGGCTCGCCGCTGGATGATCCGTTTGGAAGATATCACGGGAGAAATCGACGTCACGATGTGTTCACGTTCAAAGCATAAACAACCCAGATCCTGAATCAACGGATGTTTGTTGGGTTGATGGATTTTAACCATAGACCATAGATCACCAACATGGTGCCCGCGGGCACCAAGGTGCTCTCAGGGACAGCATAAGGTGCTCCCTGGACATGTTTTGAAAATAGCAAATAATTCAAATGCGCTGAGATATTAATTGAAATGAAATGTTGCATGTTTAAATGCATCTGTTTCCTGTCTTAAATCAATTATGATCATGTATTATTTGAATTATTTGTGAGCAATTAACATGTAATCAGACTTAGCATAAGATAAACAATGCAACTGTGTAATGTACAGGTAGCCCTTTGTATTACTAAGCTCCCTTTGTGTAGCTCTCAGTATCCAAAAGGTTGGTGACCCCTGCCATAGACCATATATAACCCAACTGTATTTAACCCAATGCATGGGTTGCACAAAAATAACCCAAATAATTACCCAAGACCCATATAATAACCAAAAATGGGTTACACATTTCATAACCCAGCAGTTGGTTTGATTACATAACCCAGCATTTTTTTGTGTGTAGCATCTCCTATGTACATGTCATTACACATTTCTTGCAATGCTAGTGACATCAGTTCAGAGAGAACTTTAAGGCTTCCTCAGCAAAACTGATGGAAAACTACAGTTTTCCACACAGGCATGCAGGTGTAAACTTTGTTTGACAGCTGGATAGATCTGCTGTTTACACATATGCTGGGATGGAGAATGGTTTATGTTATGCAGCCTTGTATCTAAGGAAACAGTTCTAGTCCAAGAGTTGGACACCTCATGTCACCAAAAGGAGTTTCCATCAGAGCAGACATCTGTAACGATGCTGCATTTTTTATTTATTTATTCTTTTGTGTAAAGTTTCTACAAACCCATTGCATCTCCAAATTATAGCAGAGGTTTGCTTGTTAAATTAAAGAGAGTTACACTTTTTTTGGCACTGAGCTGATCTGGGTATCTCTGGCATTCCCGAGAAACCCAGACTTTTTCCCACAATAAATTTTGTGTCTCTTTTTTTTTTTTAGATCTGAGAAAATATTTACACTTGCCAACCAAACTGTTATGGATTTTGGTAAGACATATTATTAGGCCTTGCTCCAAAGTAAAGGGATAGAGAATAAAACGTTTTCTGAAAAGGAACTAAGGTGTGCTTGTGGGGAAAAGAAAGCAGATGTTTTATTTTAATGATCTCCGTTCATCACCTAAACTTAATTTCTTCTAAACTTGCTTGTGCTTCTTCTTCAACCAGTGTTAATCATTTTCGCTGCTAAATAAATTGCTTTATCTTATTTATCATTTTTATCAGCATCCTCCTCTTCATCAAAAGGCACTAAACTTTCAAATTCAACAGCTGATTAGGCAGTATGGTGAGATCACTGACAGAAGCATGAGTTCCTCTTTTTTGTTTCCTATAATTTCCAGGCTCCCTTCACTATTTGCTCTGCTTGGCTTTTGCATTGTATTTTTTCTTGTGTTTCCCAAATAAAGAATGCGATAATAAGTGCATTAACTTTCACAGCTTCCCTGTTCACACAAGTTTGCACAGTTGTTGTTTCAACTGATATAGCTTAAATAAATTCTGCGCACAGCACCACACAATTAAAGAAGTAAATAAAATAAATTAATATCACCAGTATTATTTGAAAAAGATAAGTGAAATGATTGTACAGGCACAGAAAACCATATAAAGTATTCAAATATTAGCTTTGGCCTAATATTATTAGGAAAATAAATAATAGATATCTTGAATAAACAACCAGACATAAGTTTAAAAACCTACATAATGTTACTCAACACAGAAACATTACCATGTTATTATTTTGAACTATGTAACACATTTACACAAACAAAAGTTGTTAGAGGCCCTACAGAGCTACTCGTCTGCATTTCTGGGCTGCAAAATATCCAACCTGAGATCTCTGAACATGAAAGGAGAAAATTTAGCATAACTGTAAGATACAGTTTTTTTTTTACTCAATTTAATATATCATCTGATGTTTCCCTTAGCCTGTAAACCTCTCAAAAATATCTGCATAGAACAAATACTCAATACGATAAAGGTCTGTCTAATTTGGCAAATCAAATCACACATTTACAAATGGGTCAGATATTTAATCATGATAAATCGCATGACAGTCCGTAGTTAACACACAATTAATCACAAAAAACTGCTAATTCAAATTATTCTTTTTTTTTACTTCACCTTAAAAGATTGTTTTGTGTTTAGAATATTTGGGTGTACAAATATGCATATTAATGCAGACATATATAAAAACTTGCCGGACGCACAGTCCCACACAGGTTAATTGGGTTTTACCATCAAAGAGAAAATTAACAAAGACAAGAGATTTTAATTGGGATTAAAACAAGTAAACAAATGAAGTTCGATAATGGAGTTTGACAACTACAAGTGTAATACAGAACTCTGTCTCATCTTGGATTGTACTGTTAGAATGACACTTTTTTTGTGCACTTTCATATGTTTTATTTTTTTCTGTGTGATAACAACACAGGAAACTGTCCAATGTGTCGAGACAAACTTTCTTTTCTTAAAGGTTGAATAGGGAACATTTTCATAAAAAGCTACATAAAAAAAATAACACATCCACAGGGCTGTGATGGACTGGCGACCTGTCTAGGGTGTACCCCGCCTCTCGCCTGTTGACAGCTAGAGATAGGCACCAGCCCCCCTGCGACCCCTGGAGGAATAAGCGGTTCAGAAAATAGATGGATGGATGGATGGATGGATGGACATCCACAGGGCTTTTAGAGGGGTGTAGAATGAAAGTACATTTACTTAAAAAAATATTAGAATTAGAATATAAATAAATGTAAATTTAAAACAGGCATGACAATTACGTTATGTTCACATCTACAAGCCAGGAGCGGCAGTGGACAGATACAGTCTCTCTGATCCAACTATATGGTCGGCAAAGCTGCGCGTGAACTCGGAAAAATGGTGGAGTCGGCCGGTCAAGCAGCTGCTTCAGAGCCCCAGATATATTCATTTATCCATCTCAATAGAGGAGTGACCGCAGAAGAACCGAAAGTAGAGAAGTTTTAAGTGAAGCCTGCAATAGATGGAGCCACATAAATGATTTCTACAGCATCAAACACATGCGGAAACGGTGACTTTCCTCCTGGATTGGTAAGCTAAATCACTTGCCAACTTTGCTAACGCTAGCTGGGAGTTGAACTGCTGTAAAATATGTTCCTTACTGGACACGGTTCAGGTTGGTTCCCAGACGTATCGGCAGTGAACCAGGCCATCCAACAACTGGAATTATGTTTTTAATGTATGACCACAACCTAAATAAACTAGATTTCATTATCATGCTCATGTTCCATATCCAACCTTTAGGGAAGATATTAAGAGGAACATATTACAGCAAAAAATATATATAAAAACTATCTTGACATTAAGCTTAATATTTTATATTTTAAATTTATTTTTGACACAAGCCTGATTTACAGGCTGAATAAGGGATCATTTCACATGTATTTGTTTAATTTGTATGTATCATTCATCCATCTATTGTCTATACCACTTATTCTCGAAGTGTCATGGGGGGGGCTGATGCCTATCTCCAGTGGTCAACAGGCTAAAGGCAGGGTAGTCTGGGACAGGTTGTCAATCCATCACAGGGCAACATAGAGACATACAGGACTGACAAGCATGTACACTAGGGAGGAGCTGAACCCGGATAAAGTATTCAGAAAGGCACAAATAACGTGTTTTTTATGTTTCCTCTGTTTACATAGCACTGTTAGCTCAGTAATTTAGACAAAAGGCTGTTGATGGAGTAATGTAAACCTTCGGTTATAAAGGTTAAAACAAAGCTTGTCTAGTTGTGTCCAATTGTGTGGACTTGTTGGAGTTATTTGGTGTGTTTAAGTCACTCTGTCTTTAGCAGAGACCAAGATAACCTAGTTAACCTTATAATAGCTTCCTATCACCCATTAACTTAACTGAAACTCCCCATACGGCATTCGGGAACCAAATAGAAAATAGTGTGCCTGCTGCTGAGCCGACTCTTGGTCCTCCACATGCAAAAAAAACTTGTTCAAGTTCTGTGTGGAAGCATTGTAGTCAGTGCTGCAGGTAAAACCCAAGTGATATCTAATGTGTGCAAAAGTCAAATCTGCAGAGGCAGAAATATCAAACATCAATCAAAATAACTAATGCACTTAAAGCATCTTTCCTGGTAGTGTCTGCCAATCCACCATAAGCACCAATTCATCATCACAACCATGTTTTGCCCCTGTTGGTTTAACCATGGATGATATAATGGCTGTTCCTTGTTCATTGTTCCGTGCCGATGAGGTCCAAAATGAATATATGAATAAATTCCTATTTGAAATTGTAATAACAGTGATAATGGTGTATTGGCCTGCATGATATGAGCAAAATGTGTGATGTGCGACGAGACTCTTCAATATTGATGATGATGATGATGATATGACTTGCGATATATAAACACGGAGAAAACCTCTATAAATCTTACCATGTGGAAAGAATAGCTATGCTGAAGGAGAAACAGACAGTAGAGTGATGCTTATATGTATATACATATAAGCGACTTCTGGTTTCTGATTTGTAGGCAATTTCAATTTTCAATTGCGAATTTTTACAAATCTCAAATCACTTGACAAACACAGTTGAGATGCACATAATTATTTATCATTTAAACTGAGGTACATTGTATATGTGATTCCGGACATACAACAAAGCGGACCAGAAAACAACTATTATCGCTCCATTAATTTCCATTCATTATTTTTTTAATTCAGGGTACCCACGGGCCAACCGGAAATGGAAGAGACTTAGGCTGCCCATGGGTGTCATCTAATTGGCTAAATGTGTGTGATCATACATTGCTGCATCTAATTGGCCAAATGTTAGCATGGTTGTGAAAGCATGGCACATATAAACAAAATTACCGCATTCCAGGTAAGCTTTTTCAATGTGTTTATACACATGTTGACATCGCGATAACGACGAAAATACGATTAATCGTGGATTCCAAATAGTGTATTTAAAAAAATGAACACTCTTAAAGGAATATAAGTTTACCTTTGACAGCCCTGGTTGCCAGGTTTTTGTCAAAGTTCACGTTACCAAGCAAATTACAATTTTTCTTTTATCAACTTATGACTTGTTGACTGTAGCGTATCTTATGACAAAACAATTATTTTCTCAGTTTATAGTACAAAATGCATGTCCTACAGTATGCTAACTTAACTTGGCTCTGCGTAGTGGTGTAAGTAGTGCCTTAAACCAGGAGATGTGGCACAGTTCTTAGCTTCTACCACTCGTTACCATCACATTATCATTACTAGTCCTCATTTGGCTGTGGACAGACTTTACAGAGATGTAATTTTTTTTCTAACTTTCAGTGTAGCCGAAGAAATGTTGGGCATAAGCACTTTGTTTTAAAATTTTACAACGTAAAATCTCAAACTGGCAGACTTGCCTCTGAATGAATGAATAAATGAATAGACTGAAACAATTTACCTAATTCATCCCACAGTGGTAAAATTCTCTCACACACACACACACACAAAACAGCTTATAAAGTGCAAGGAAAAACACAGAAGTAAATTATAGAAACACATTAATAAAAAATAAATAAAATGAAACTCTGTTTCTCTCTGCAATGTCACATGGTACGTGGGCAGGCTTTGGCTTGCATTTAATTCTCAAGAGATGTTATGTCAGGTAACACTATCCTTTATTTTAACTGGGATGAGAGAAGTTAGCTATTGTGTCACATGTTTATATAAAGTCATGGTGCTACTGACTAGCTAAATGACTGGACGTCCTTCAACATTGTAACTTCTGTTGTTCGCATGTGTGTACAGAAAGACAGACAGACAAAAAAGACAGCCTCATCATGGACATAGTTTTGTTTTTTCAAAGAACAGAGCCAGGCTCAGGTAAGAGTGAAACATCAAATTGTATCAAGAATATTGTTGTAATTTGAATCAATGTATCCATTTTAGTATATCTTATTAGATATGAAACACATGGTTCGGTTATTTACCTTTTGGTTGACAGTACAAAGAAATACAGAGGCATTGAGAGGACTTTATTTATTAGTAATGTCAATATATATATTTTTTATATTTCTTTATTTTTTTCATTTATTTGAATATATTTTGTTTGTGTATTATTGTCAGTCCGAAGAGGGAGAGATGAAAAGGTAGATGAAAGGAGAGAGTGCAAGATCAGGAAGAACCAGGTAAGAAAATAAACAGATAATACCGGCACGAAGAACAGAAACTGATAAGCTGACAAAGCAAAAACATCCCTTTCACAATATAACTCCACATGAAGGTCATGCAAGTTTTGTGTTCTCCCCATTCTGAAGTTGCTCTACCTGTTAACAACATTCTAATATAAAATTGTTATTGATATTTTTAGGGGATTAAAAATATTAAATGGAATTGTGTGGTTCAGCTACAATTGTCTAAAAAACCTCAGCCAATAATATTAAGCTGGAACCAATGTCAAGTTGCATGTCCACCACATTTGTGCATTGCTGTAATATACCAAACAGCGCTGTGGGGGAGTGAGGAGTTGTATTAAAATATACAAAAACAGTGAAATTTATCTTGCCTGGTTGGTCAGCATTAAGGGTGCTCAGCACCCCTTAACCCCAGATTCTAAAATCACTCCTGCCTAAAGCTATAATGTTTTCTGTTTATATGATGAGGGAGCTTTAAAATAACCTGTATGGGAAGGTGACTCTCATCAAAGTTTAACTTGCCAGTCTTGTCCTTTTATCAGGTTTATCAGTTTATTGTGCATCTACACAGCTAAACTCAGTGCTCCCATCTACTTGTTGTACCTTTGATATTACATAATCTTTTTTTTCCCTGTCAAATGGCAACAAACTCTTACTCTGCACTGTGTAAATCACACTCCTGAGCATTTATACTGTTGTATTTCAGTTGTACCCATCAGGGTTCTCATGTCCCAGGTGCAGGACACAATAACACAATGGGGTTTTTTTTTGTTTGTTTTTTTAGGGGGGTGGGTGACACCTATACGTATACATACTATACATCAAATTCTATCCTACAACAACTGATCCAGAACTCTGCGACTCACTTTGTAAACCTATAATAGTAGAGCACATCCCCCGACTTCGAAAGAAATTACATTAGCTGCCTGTAGCTCTGAGAATAGGCTCTAAAATACTTTTGTTACTCAAAGAGTAACTGAACCCCATGAATAAGCATTATACTGCCCACAGGCAACATTTGAAAAATTCTACAAAGTTGTCAGAGCCAGGAGGCACAGATGGGCTTGGCCAAGTCTGGAGGATGAGCGCGGGGGGGGGGGGGGGTGATCTTGAAGACAGTCACAGCTGAACAAACTCGAACTAATATGTCGTGGGTCCACAGAGCTCCATAAAGCCTCTCTTTATCTCCGGTAAAGGGAGAAATCATGAGGTCTCTTCTCCGCCGTCTACCAGTGGTAAAGGGAGTCTTTATGGAGCTCAGCGGCCAAACGGCATAACAGTTTCCAGCCATTGACTCAGGGTTCTGAGTCAGCACTGCCTGAAGCTGGCAGCACGTACAGAAGCAAACAAGCACAGAGAGCCTAGCACCAGGACCGATGCTGATTAGCTTCGGAGGGAATCATGGCGGCACCTTTGTTTCCTTATTGACGGTTTATTTAAAAAATATAGGATATAACTTATAGCTTAAAACCACTTTGCTGTTGTGGTCCTCCAAAGTGCAATATACTCATTTCAGCTCCCTGTTTGTCTCAGCATTGTTGTGCACATAGCACACAAGATAACTAATTTCAACTTGTCAAAGAGTGTGTCTGAGAGACAAAAAAATTATTTTGGGGTTTAGTTACTCTTTAAAGCGACTATGTGAAGTTTGAAAGCTTTGTGCTCATGAGTGACCCCTCAGACCATATGCATAACTGCAGCCTGAATGGTAAGCTCATGAAGCTCGTGATTGAACAGAAACAACAGCTGAGTCAGTCCCGTCCTGCACAATTTACAGATTTTCAGGCATGACTTCAACTGAGGTAAGAATATTTACTCTTTTGTAAATTAAGCTGGGGTCTAGGCTGAAGTTTTGCCGGTGCTAAAAACTGCTCTCTTCTTAGACTCAGCTGGATCCATCCTTCATTTACCTCTCGTTCTGCAGTTGTTTATGATGGAGATAGCAAATGCTACACTTGAGTGTATATGAGCATGACGCTATTATGCTGCTGCCCCTCAAAAGCACTTGGGAAATCTGCTTGTTCAACCTGAGCACTCACTATTTAAAGATTAACTCACCCCAAAAATCAAACATTTTTTGTTGTATAATTGAGTCTAATTGTATAATTGAGTCTATAATAGCACTATCTACATTTACAGTAAATATTTTATGTATTTTAGTACATTTTTGTGAAAATATTCATTTTCTACCAAAAACCGTTAGTTCAGTGCCTCAAGTGGTTAAACGATTACACTGCACTGCAATTCACTGGAATTCAAATCCTGCCTTGCTAATGGCTAATCTCAGGTTATTGACATAAGCTTGGAATAGTGACGACAGCAGTCTAGCCATGGTGGGGTATACAACATGAGCGGTTTCGGCCACACCTCCGTTGCTATGTGCCATGAACTGCCTGCTGCACAATCGGCTCAAAACAAGCTCAAAACCGGGGTGAAGGAAATTTGGTAACACTTTATAATAAGGTACACAAAAGTGTGCTTTGTCACTAGGGAACAACTTAGGAGATAATGAATATTGAATCAGGGACTAATGGTGGTCTTCTAAGGAAAAAAAGAGGAATTAATCAGGGACTAATGGCTAGTTAACCAGTACTTACTGGTGAAAACACCTTGCAGTCTTATTCAGGGACTAATGGGTAGTTATCTAAGAAAAAAAAGAGGAATAAATCAGGGACTAATGGGTAGTTATCTAAGGAAAGAGGAGGAATAAATCAGGGACTAATTGGTAGTTATGTATGGGAAAACTCAGTTATGACTCAGGGTCTAATGGGTAGTTAACCAGTACTTACTGGTGAAAACACCCACCAGTCTTATTTGGGCACTAATGGCTAGTTATCTAAAGGGAAAAGGAGGAATGAATCAGAGACTAATGGGAAGTTAACCAGTACTTACTGGTGAAAAATAAACAGTCTTATGGGGAATAATGGTTAGGTGTCTAAGAAAAAGACGAGGAATGAATTGGGCAATGATGTAATCCCTCTTTTGTAAACTTCAATAAGGATGCTTCACTATACTTTAGGGTAATGGTTAAGTACGTAAGTACGAGTAAGTAATGTTTTGTTCCTCAGTATGTACTTGAGTGGTTGCTTCACTGGACATGGCAGTGCACAATGTAATGGTTATGAAATGAATAGACAATGGATTCTTGCTAATTAAGTTACAGACAAGTGAAATCAAGATGATACAGGTGTGCTATGTCACTGTAACATTGCAAATCATTTGCATCTTGGTGGGTGTTTTTGTCAATGAGTACTGGTTAACTACCCATTAGTCCCTGGTTCATTACTCATTACCTCCTAAATCGTTCCCTAGTAATGAAGCACAATTTTGTGTACCTTATTGTAAAGTGTTACCAGAAATTTTTGTTTTTTATATTTATTTGTGTTTAAACGTATGTATAGTAGTGTGGTTGGAGAAACCTTTTAAATAAAGAGGTGGGGGAGATTCCTTCATTTTCTTGTAGGTTTTTTTTACTTGAGTTTGATCAAACACAAGGAGATACAGAGTTACACAGTAACTCCAGGAATCGTTTGAAGCTGACCTGCCGTCCCCCAACTGCTTAAGCATTTTAAAGATTTTAGCAACCTTGTTCTAATCTCTTTCCATCTTTAAATAAGTCTCCCTTGGTAAGATTCCAGACTCCGAGGCATCTTGGTCAGATACGAAAGGTCCTAATCTAAGAGTCAGCATAATCCAGGGCTCCGAGGGTCATTTCCGTGGAAACAATAGACGTAGATATTCCATTATCAATTCATTTGACCTAACCTAATATTATACAGTGTCACACAATAAGACTATCACTATGTCGTAAGGAAATGGCACACATTTCTCTCAGAATGTAAGAATACACAGCCACTATAATTCTTAATATAAATTTCTCAATATAACTTCTCAATATAACATTTTCCATAACAGTAGCTTTAAAGGGGAAGTACAGTTTTTTCAACTTTAACCTTATTTATAGCATTTATTATCTTAATTTACTCACCCAGACAATTTTGGTGCACTTAAAGTACTTTGGGAGATATATAGATCCATTCACAATCCACGTATATCATAATGGGAGTTGTTGGGGGGTTTTTTTTCAAGGAAGGGGGAGGGGGGTTGACTATCATTTAACAAGGTCAGGGTGACAGTCCAGCACCATGGAGAGCAACATCCAAGGTTTAAGTTCAAATAACTTGTACCTGAATGGTACAATAACTCAACCTATTCTTGCAGCTTGATAAAAGAAAACTGATATTTTAAGTCTAAGTAGAAAAAAACATTGTTTTTAAAATCTATAATCTCATGGTAAATCGGTCTTCTGGATTTGTATAGCTGAGTACATCATCCCAACAGTTACAGGTATCAAAAGCTGTGATATACACCTTTGTGTTCCAACACACACTACAGGGTATTCTGTCTTCTCTCCAGGATCTGTTTGCTGTGGGTCTAAACCCACTTAAGTTATTCAATAATCAGTCTAACAGCTGGAAATTACTGTAAGCAAAAAAAAAAAGAACAAAACCATGTAGTTAAATTAAGTATGGAAGGTCAGAGCAGAATCACAGACTTCATAATGCTTTAACAGGAGGATTGGGGGGAAGTGTGAGGTTGTTGAAGTTTGTAGTTCTTCTGTGTCTAATGGGGACCTATTAACTGACTAAATTACAAGAAATCATGATAACTAGAACTATAAACATGTGTGAGAGTTTACTGTAGTGAGATACTTGTTGCTAACAATATCCATATCTATTTCCTGGATGCTTGCTTCTTTGCTTTAACCATAAAATCTCACAGGTGCTCCTCACACCTCCATCTGAGTAGTGACCTTGACATAGAGGTCACTACTATGAATCTAGCTAATTCACTGCTTGTCAGCTAATAGAGGATGTAGAAAAACACAGAATGGACACTTTAGATTTGAAGCTAATTAAGGCATTCACAGTCAGCAGGCAGGCTTCCTTAAGTTTAAAAATGTTGCACATTCTGTCAAATGTACAAGTTTTTATTCACCTCTTCATTATTTCTTCCTTTCACCTTGTAGAGGTTCCTGCAGGCCAGGATATAAGATAACCTATATGCACTTAAACAGGACACTAATGTGTCAGTGGTGTAAAGCTCAAGATTTTATCGTAATGTAAGGTTATTTAAAAGTGTCACTCTGGGTGTGTTTTTCTACTGAATGAGGGTTTTTTACCAGTCAGACTGCTTCTGTGAGCACCGAAGTGTGACAATGAATCTCTGTTGAACTTGGCATGCATGTACTGAGAAATATATTCTCATGGCCTCACGTGAATACCGTCACGCTAGTTTCATGTACCATGACTGTATTCTTGGTACATGTAAAAACTAGACAAACTCCTGACAGAAATTCCGACTTGTTAAGACACAACTTTGTGAACCTGTTGCTCCTGGTACGTACATTCCACCAACGCCATGGGAAGTAGGTGGAGTGCAGAGGGTGCTTCAGCGCCCCCTTCTGGATGACAACTGCTATACATGTTGAATTTCTGCAAGCATAAAAAAACGTGATTATTTAATTTGATTTAACTTTGAATTTAACACAAATCCATAAAATTATTTTAAAATAATTTAATTTGTTTTGTTTTTTTTCTGGAACAGATGGAACAGCATTTGGAGCCAATGAGAAAAATGATGAGCAAAAAGCTAGCAGGAGTAGTATTACAGCACAGTGATTAATGCAGCAAATAAGATACCGTGTGCATCATTGGAAATTATCCTACTGGCATCAAACTTTGACTTGAACAGGCAGTACCTCCTGCAGATGTTATGTCATGATGTTAAAGATAATTTTTATTGGCTGAAAGTGCGGAACTTGCATCAAAATCGCACTAGACATTTTTGCTTACTTTAATTTTGACCATTTGGGTCAAAAGAATCAGATCATTAACTAATCTTACTCATCAATTTTTAAAATGACAACAATACAGTAGTAGGCTATTTTTAATTCATTTGAAATACCTTAATTTTTAACACCAAATAAAGCTGAACAGAGAGTTACCTATTAAAAATGAAATTGAAAAATTGCACTTAAAATACTAATAGTTCACCTGAATGTCTCTCATGTTTCTCCTGCTCTGCCTGGAAGTGAAATGCCCTGCTATTTGTGCCTAATCAAATAGTGGGATTGCTGCAAAGGTTATCATCATGATGTTTGCAATGTTCCCTCAGACAGATGACCTCTCATTAGGGTTAAGATTGGAGGCTGAACCCCTGAACTAATGAGTATCCTTTTTGATTGATTTAGATGCCTCTACCTCATGTCTAAAGTTGAAAATGTCTGTTTCTGCACCAAATGAATTATAGTCTTTCAAAAACTTTCCATCAACTTGAAAAATAAAGAAATATGGTTAAATAATAGAGAATATAGAATATATTAAGAATTTATTAAGAACATAAAGAATTTTTGTTCCTGATCAGGCTTTTAATCCGATTACTGTACTTGTGTCCATGTTAATTTAGCCACTGTGGCTAGAAACCGTAGAGATGGTTCTTTTAAAGAAAATGCAGAAATTGTCATAAATGTGTGTAGTTAGACATGTTAATAAGTCTAGAGTGTGTCCTAGATTGTGTGTTGGCTGTTTGACATGCTGGGTCAGGGCGAAGTTAAGAACAGGATCACTTAATGTTTTTGTCCATCTATCTTGGGTGTTGTCAGCATAGATGATGAAACCACACACAATGATTAATTGGTCATACTCAATATATATTACAGACAGAAGGTCCATTAAAATCACTTTAAAAATTAGCGTTTAGTTTTGAGGATCAATGACACAGAGCACAGAAGAGAACACGGCCATTTTGACATTGTGGAGGGAAGTGGCAATATGAGCTCAGTAGTTGGGTACTAGCAGCCAGATTAAACCAATCTGTAGAATCTGCTGACGGACCCTTCAACAAAGCTAAGTAATACAACCAATCTATTTAATCACCTGAAGTCCCATCATCCTTCAGAGTACAAAGAGACACACGCAGTTTTCAAGTTAACTTGATGTTGTTAGCAATACAACAGCAGCAGGATGCACACTCTTTATGCAAAATTCATTAACAGTGCAGGCTATATATAATTGTTTTCATTATTGTTGTTTTGATTAGACTAAAATTGAAAATTGTTCAATATAGTGAAAAAAATCGGGATTATTTTATTTTGATAATCGCCCAGTTCTTACACCTATTATCAGTTCCAGAGACCTGGTGCAGTCAAAAGGAAAGTCTTTGAATGCATTGCTCAAATCAATGTATTAATCAAGTGGCATTTTAGAAGACTCTAATATTTAGTTGATATTGTATGAGTTCGTTAATAAAAAATAGTTTTGTATGTTTCTGTTGTGACCATCTTTGTAAATGTGATTGGAATCATGTCTGTTTAGATCTCCTTCATATCTCTCCTGTATTTTTATAAGGATAATTGTTTTGTGGAATGAAATTCATTTTTTAGCCTCTGATGTAATTCTACTCTATTTGTAGGCAATATTGTTCACTGACACTAATCTGATGGTGAGTTGTTGATGGAAATTTGTAATGTGACATTATTGAGAACAGACAGTATCTAACGCCTTCCAACTTTATGTACACCAAACCTGTTTTCTATGTATTTACCTCCCAAAGACTGTTGTTCAAGACACTTAATATACATCAATTTGAGGCCTGAGTCCGAAAATCAATTTAAATACAAAGCCATAAGTCACAGGTTGCAGCATTTTAGTAGGTGGAGCTAGGAATCCTGACCATGGGGTTCAAGTTGTTGGGCTGAATGTTTTTTTTTTCTCTCTGCAGGGAAATGACCTCCCAATTACAGTGAACCTTAGAACAGAATAGAAAATTGCTTTATCCTGTTTCTGCTGCAGTTTGCATACACAACATACCTTTTGAAGTTTACTGGCATTGCTTTTTTTTGCTTAACAGCTTTATTGTCTTAGCAACTTCTTACAGTATGTGCTAAAATCTATTTCTTTCTTGAGCTGTCAGGAACAATTTTAATTAGTTATTGACCGAGTGCCAAGAAAAAGTACCGGTATCCTTACTCTGGTGATCTCACTTTGCTTTTGTGTTTTGCTTCATTTGGTATCTATATTCTTGCTGATTTAACAGGAAACCGTTTTACCCAAACTAACTGCAAACAAAGAAAACTGTTTGAACCCTCCTGTTAACAGACGGGAGCTTATAAGCAAAACCAACCTCCTCTATTTGGGGATTTGGGGAAAAATAACTCAGATAATAACTCACATAAACACAAATGATAATACATTATCATCAGTATATAGGAAAATACCCAAAAGCACCCTTCTTTCCCATAAATGAAAATAGCTAAAACTCCCTCCTTTCACCAAGGAGTATCCAACAGCATATAAGGAACTACATAGTACTGTATGAACTACAAAGAAAAGAGAGTGGGAACCCCCCAAATGCACAGGTCTTAAAAATGAAAAAGGATTGTTTTAAACAGCTACACTAAAAAGAATAAAGAATTGGGCATCAACCATGACTTTCATAACAGCAGAAATCTTACTTCATGTCTTTTAACCTTGTTCTTCTTGCAACCCATTCACGTATAAGTTCTTCCATTTTTCCAAATGACTTGGACAATAATTTTGGACATCAGATCTTGGTTTGTTTCTTTATATACTGTAGTTTTATTTCTTTAGTCATTCCTTTGTTTTTTTGTTTTTTTAAGCTCTCTTATTTTGTGGCCACTAAATTCAACCACCTTGGCAAGATTGCAGATGGCGAGAGAATTTTAAGTCATACCTGACTTCTTCAAATTACTTCTCCAAACTTTCAAACTTAGTAAATATGATGGTTTGTCTCTGTGTTGACAGCAGGTTTCTTCATTTCCCCTTGTTTTTTTCACAGGTGCAGTAGCTTTACCTGTTGTTATCAAGTGATACTTGGTCCCCTTCAGATTAGTCTCCCTAACATCTTGTCTAGCAAAGTTGCGAAGAAATAAGGCCTTTATGACTTTGCTCTTAGCTTTGCAGATAGCCATTCTTGAGCATTCATTTGACTCAATTATCTGGCTCTTCTACAGGTTATGGTGGTATTTTTATCAAGTGCCTGTCTGCACTTGACTATGAATGCTGGAGTTAAATAACCGGTGAGTAACTTCTTGCATAATCTTAATGAATGTCTGGATTTGCTGCTTAGAGCTCCTTACTGCACATCTGCCGGCTCTACCATTTTGCAGGAATTATTATTATTATTATACGCTGCCTACTTGGTTTTTATATTTGGAACCCATGCAACGAAAACTAGATGGGCCCCACATGTAGTATTCCAGTACATATCAAGCCCATTTAGCCCACTTATATTCCATATAGGGATAATATTCATGTTACCCAGCTTTAGCTCACACTTGGCTGGCCCACATTTATGTTTTATGGGGCGTATTTAGCCAGCTTACATGTTGTACATGTAGGGCTGATATTAAAAAAATAACTTTGTTGAATTTGCCCAATTGAAGCCTATTCCCACTTAGTCCACCATTACCCCTCACGGGGCTCATATAGGCCACCCACATGGGCTTCAAATATTGGACCCATGTAACTTTACTGAGAAATAGAGTAGAAGTGACGTGAAGACTGTTGGATCCGCCTCTCTGGCTGCAGTGCATGCGCTTTTTCTGTGTTTGATTACTTTTTCATTATTTGAACAACCAAAAATCCATAAAAATATGTGTAATTTTAAGATTACAAATGTTTTTTTTAACCGTAGAATTTAAAAAGGCACCCGATTTTCTCTCACTTTACATTTTAATAAAAAATCTAAAAAAAAGTACAAGGAACCTGTATAATGGAAACCTTTACTCTCTGAATAAAATATAAAGGCCTGGCAAAGGTTTTCTAGAAAATACAGAAACCTGCTTAGCTGGAATGCCCCGTTCAATGGAGGGCATCAATTCACATTATGCCACCATTGACTGAACGTCTTCCATGTCCTGCTATCAAACTTTTACTTTCTTTAATGTAGAAAGTACTCGTACATTAGTACCTTTTGTTGTTTTTTGTGTCTCTTCTCTGTCATCTTAAACCCCCAAATGGTCGTGGCAGATGGCAACTCGTACGAAGCCAAGTTTTGTTGGAGGTTTCTTCCTGTTAAAGGGCTTTTTTTTATTATTTCTACTGTCGCTTCATGCTTGCTCAGTGTGAAGGATTGCTGTGGTTGGAGTCTGCATCAATGGGAAAAAACCTCTTGTTTTGTTTTCTTTGAAAACAAAAAATTTTAACTGATTGGAATGTTTGTATAAATGTATTAAAATCACTTTTCTTGTAAAGTGCCTTGAGATGACATCTGTTGTAAAATGGCACCGTATAAATAAATTGAACTGAAATTGAATTGAAGAAAGATTTTTTTGGAAAGATGAGTATTAAATTAATTATTTTGAAACGAGAACGGCTGATATGTGCCAAAAACAGTGTTTCGGGAAAATAACCTCATAACAACAGTGAAGTATGGAGGTGGATGTGTCTTGGTTGATGGATGCGATGCTGCTGCAGAACCTGGTCAGCTCGCCAGTGGTAGTAGTAGATCTGTCAAGGATTGGCTGAAAATTTAGAAAAAGACATTCTTGATCTCATTAAGATGTTGTAGATTGTAGATAGATTAAAAAGAAAAATAGATGACATGGGAGCACACCTCTCAAACTTTCCACAGCTGAACGGGGGGTGCGGACGGCTTTTCTCAGACTGATGTCAAAGACTGGTAGATGGACATGAAGTATCTCTATCTCTGTCTTCATTCTGTTTTCGACCCCAACAAGTACATTTTTGTGTTGTATAGTAAGTCAGCAGTTCTTTTAGCTCTTTGACATGTTTTATGAACTCTGGTGCAATAAAGCCTCATATAGCTAGAGGATATTTGCAGGCATTCCACTGGAGGTTTAATGGCTTGTTATGAGAAGTACATTTATTTTTCAAACTGTCCAGGCTCAAACAAACAACATCACATGCTTTAAAAAGGCATGTGATGCCAAACCAGACAAACCATCAATAAATCAATTAATGGATGCAGAACTGATTAGTGCATCCAGAAGAAAAGACAAAAGCAGTTTCAAGAAAAAAAAACATCAAGAAATTGTTTTGCTGAAAGTACATTTATTTTAAGCATTTGCTGGTCATGTCCTTGTTAATAAGTTAACATATCCTTCACTTCATAGGAGAAATGTTAAACTTGCCCTTTTTTCAAGTCGAGTGGCAAATATTTTTGCTTTTAGTCATCAAGTCTTGCGTTTTGAACAACAAAACAAATCTTTTCTTTCAGTCCATTACATCTAGGTGACCTCTGACCCTGCATCGCTGTAGGTGAGAATTCCAAATCTGTATTGTATGACCCTAGACCTAAATAATTACATTAACAAACGTTAACTGTCTTTTATTTTTTACAGTCAATATCTATTATTTTAACCAACTATTGTATGTCTTAATATTTCAACATTTGGTTCAGAATTTCTCCAAACACTGGATAAATGCTACTTTATAGTATTATATGGCTTTATGTATTTGTAAGGACTAAGTTAACAACTAGTTATTTCTGTCTTCATATTGTCCTTGAGGAGAAAACAGCAATGCCGATGCAACTTCACCCACTTCCTAGGTGCACGGAGAAGAAGAAAATCAATGAATGAATGGAAACTCCGGCAACACTTGAAAATGTATAGATTCAGTTATTGAGACCGAAGGTTTCGGCGTAAAACCTTCATAAATTTGGAATTTTACAGGATGTATTTATTTGAAAAAATAATAGTCCACAGAAATAACATAAGTTAATAAATTAAACGGTCCCACCAAGATTTTGTGCCACTTTTTCGTGTGATTTGCGGCAGCTTTTGTGAAAAGCTGGAACAAAAGTTGCTGTGTCTTTATTTGTAATTGACTTTCATTTTTTGCCAATCACCTAAATCGTTGAAAAGCAAGTTTTTTTTTAGAATATATACATATATATATATATATATATATATATATATATATATATATATATATATATATATATATAGCCCGGTTTTCTTTTCATCTCGTTCTGACCTCTGACACCCACTGTTGGCTTCATAAAAGAAAAATTTTCGTACTGAGTTCCGAAAGAAAAGATTTTTTAATAGCACTGCTTTTTATGATTGATTTTTTTTCTTTCTTTTTTTTCGGCAGTAGTTTGTTTAGACCATATTGAGAAAGTAGTACAATAGGCGGCTTTGAAGAATAGCAGTGATGACAAGTTTAATATTTCTGAAACTTCTACAAAACCGAGTAAACATCTATGTAGAAAGTGCTACATGCATTCAACATCTGCAAAACATGAACTGGATTTCACACTCAAGCTATGGAATACTACAGGAACGCCATCATTAACAATAAGTAAGCCCCTTACAGTATTACTGTAAACATAATTCCTGATTGATTGACATTTGCTTGGATTATGCAAAGACCTAGACTGGTGTAAAAATGATTTTGTATAAATATTTACTTGTTTCCAAGGGTGCTCTTAAGGTCCCCGAGTATATTAAACTGAACAGAAGGATCTGCATATGACTGTTTTAGTTACACTCATTTATTATATTGCAGTAACCAAGGAGCTGGAGGTAGAGTTCCACAGGCAAAGCCGCAGACCACACTGATACTTTTTTTATAAATACCTTAATCTTCACCTGAACAACAGAGTGGACTGGAGATTCAACAGTGAAGCTATCTAAAAGAAAGGACAAATCAGACTGGACTTCCTGGGGAAGCTTAGGTCCTTCAAGGTTTGCAGCAAGATGCTGCATACCTTCTATGTAAGTCTACAGGTGAAACTCAAAAAAATGGAATATCATTCAATCATATCATGTTATATTTTAGTTGACTACGATTTCAGCTATGGAAAAGCCCAAGTTCAAAATCCCAGAAATTTTAAAAATTACAAGAAATCAATAAAACACGGATTTCAAATAGAGACATTTCAGACCTCATTTGAAGCCCATGTAGACAGTGTGGTGGCTCTTGATGCACTTATTTCAGTCATAGTCCACTCTTTCTTATGGTCCCCAACACTTTTGAATGGCCTTTTCCTGACAGTCCTCTCCAAGCTTCCATCATCCCTGCTGCTTGTGCCATTTTTTCCCATCCACACAAAGTTCCATTCCACAGCTTTCTATTAATGTGCTTTGATATAGCTCTTTGGGGAACATTCAACTAATTTTGCAATTACCTTTTGAGGCTTTCCTTCCTTATAGAGGGTGTCAATGACTGCTTTCTGCACAACTTTCAGGCCAGCAGTCTTCCCCATGATCATGATTCCTACTGAACCAGACAGAGACCATTTAAATACTCATTAATGAGCTGATTGGTGGGTTTAGGGAATTAGTCACACTTTGAGCCAACAATGATTAACCTTTTAGAAATATTATAATTTTCTGAGATTTTGAATTTGCTGTTCCACTATTCTCTGCTGGGGTTGGTAGCAGCAGAGCTAGAGACTTAAAAAGGCTTAACAAGTTTATAAAGAAGGCTGATTCTGTTCTTGGGATGACTTTGGTACCACTGGAGATGATGATGCAAAGAAGGATTCTTCATAAAATCAAGATCATTACAGAGAACCATCAGGTTCATCTTCATGACAATGCTCTACATCAAAGGAGTATGTTCAGTTTACAGGAGATCCTTGCTGGCCACAGCCATCTACATAACCTATTTGAAAGGACTTAAATACTATAAGTCACAATAAAACTTAATTTCTCACTGGGGTCAATAAAGTATCTTTGAAAAGTATACATGCGATGATAAAATCTCATCCTTGTATCTAGCCTTACTTATCTAATGTTCTGAAGTCACAGTAGTTCTGGTTCAGAACAGACTCTAGCATTATTGCATTAGTTTATCAATCACTGAAAGGCTTTGCACCAAAACATAAAAATCTGTTATTATTTTTGTTGTTCTTGTATCAACCTTGCAGATCACTCAAGTCTTCTGGTTCTAGTTTACTCTGCATACTCAGAGTCAGAATCAAACATACAGAAGCAGCATTCATTTTTTATGCTCCTCCAAACAAACTTCCAGAAAACTGCTGGAATATAGTTCCTTTAACTAAAGTCTAAAGCCCATCTTTTTATTGCTGTCTAATTAATAGTTACTGGAACATTATAATTCTGGTCTGAATTTGAGTTTTTCACTGTTCTCTTTATTTTGCCACTGGGGTATCATGTAAAGGACTTTGACCTGCATTGTTGCTGAAAAGTGCTATAAAAATAAACTTGACTTAAATTTACTAATGTAGCTTTGAATCAAATTATCTGATTAGAATAGAAATATTTTTTATTGTCCCACACTGGGGTAATTCAGGCTTAACAAGGTGACAGATTCCCACCAAGGTAAAATGTGTTCAAAAAAATGAATTAAGAATACTATACTGTAGTCTACAGGGAATTAAGGATAAATTAATGACACTAAAACAGTGTGAAGTTTTTAAAACTAGCATACTCTGGTACACAAAATCTTCAGCTGAATAGGATGAATATTAAATGCTTAAAATATGTGCATATTTATTTGTGGAAAAAAAAAAGACTTTTCAAAAAGTGAAAAAATACTGCAAACAACAGATAAGTGCAATAACAGCAGTAATGTTATTTGAAATGAGAAGAGAGTGTAAATAATAGCAGATATTTAAACACCTCTTGGCTTTTGAAGGGAGCAGCGATAATTCTGCAGTGAGGAAGGATCTATGATAAAGTTGCATCATGCACCTAGGATGCAGCAGTCTGTCACTTAAGGAGCTCTCCTGTTCAGCAACGGCTTTAAGAATCGTGTGGGAGACACAGTCCTAACAGTGATGTTATCTTAGCCAGAGTTCTTCCGTCTCCCGTCACCTGGACTGGGTCAATGGGGCACCAAGCACAGAGCTGATGACCTTATATTACCGCTTCCTCTCAGCTTTAGATGAGCTGCTGCTCATACTTCATCAACAATTGACCCACAATTTTGTCTGTGCTGAAATAACCAAAAATCATATTTGTGATTATTACGTTTATAAAATTCAAAACGAAAATTGGATATAGATTGCGATATAAAACAATACAATTAGGAACAAAACCTCCAACTGCTGTTTATTTTTTGCAAAAAAAGTTTGGAATTAATCACTTTTGATGGGTGTACATGGGTAGGAGTTGAAATTAGAGGTTCCTTGCTTGTCTTGGACATAGGCACAGGGCTCCTCAAAGAAAAATTTTTGGGAACCACTGCCAATGAAAGATACTTGATGAGCAATGTTGATTACTCATGCTGTTAGTTACTCTTTTTATGAGTAACTTTTTAATGAGTAATCTTTACACCAGTGTAGGTCCATGCACAATCCATGCTACGGAATTTGCCGTCATTTTGAGATTTGCATATGTTTTATGTTTTGCATGTGCTTGGAATCTATGGGGCTGATTTATCAACGGTTTGCGCAAACCGCACAGCATCGCAAAAACAGGCTCTGGCCGATCTATCAACACGGTCAGAGCGCATTGCGCCTGTTAAACCCACAGAAAGACCCTCGCAATCCATTTAGCACTTTTGCCCTTGATGATTATGCAATCTGGGCGTTTCGGTAAGAACACGCAAAAATATTGGGAGAACAGGCAAAGAAGTAGGCGTTCCAGGTGCAGTGTGATTTACTGAGCATAAAAATGTTTGCGCCGGCTATTATTGACAAACAAAAAATGTTATTCATACACAATATAAACTAAGAGTAATTAACACTCTAATGGCCATAAAACCTGAGAGTTATGTAAATATTTACCTGTTTTTCCCCCAAAGACGCATCATAACTGCATTCATCACGCCTCCTCGTGGTGAAGATGCGCTGAAGGCACAGTGAGTTGTCATTCTCATTAGTTTCCCCCATAGTGGTTAAACTTCCTGTAGTCCAATTAATAAAATTTAGTAATCATATAGAATACCACAATGATAATAGGCATTATATATGAAATTTTAAAAACAAAATTCAGACATGCTGCAGTTTTAATCAGTCAAACCCTGCAATGCAATGTGTGCATTTAGGAGAGAGCAGGGCATGTACACTGCATGAATGACATTTATTACTGAGAAACGAAAAACAGAATTCACAGCATTTTAGCCTGATTTTTGTGCTAAAGACGCACCATGGATCCATGTGCATTATTCCTCCTCTCTCTAGCCGTGGTGCAGCTCGCATAAGCAGCCGTAAACTCCTCATTTGAATACTGCTACTTGCGCCTGTTGAGAATTGCTCATGCAATCTTAGGATATCACCTGCAAATTAAGGACAACCCACTTTTACAATTTTTTTAGCGCTGCACACAATTTTTCATTATCAGGAATCTGGATAAATCAGACCCTATATGTTTAGGAATTTTGCATCTACTTTGTCTCTTGGGGGCACAGTATGAACACCCCTAATGAGCCTTCAGATGACCAGGAGAGTAACGGCATCTTCCACTGAAATGCCATAACAGGTCCAACAGGTATATTATGACAGTGTTCAGTAGAATGGAACGGAAAAACTGAAATGATGGAAATTTACTCACTCTAATAGAGATTGTGTAAGGTTCACTCTTCACAATATTTGTTCGCCTTATAAAATCTAAATTTACAACAGATTTATTGTAATTTTTTTACAATGTGTAGCTTTGCAAATAGAAATGTAAATACATTTAAGTAATATTTTTTGTTCGCATGATATTTTTGTTTTTTTTTATCTAATTTCTGCTTCATTTTTGCTTTAGGGGTTAGTCAGGTTGTGATTTACGCTGTTTATTGTCTTTAACATTAGATACAGGAATCTGTGCAGGATGCCCTATAGGTTTTCATTCATTCTATCACTAAAAGTAATCTTTTTTTTCATGACAATGTTTAAATTTGAAATCTACTGTATAAATTAATGGAAGAAAGAGTCAACAGCTCAAAATCGTAAGAACCACATCTGACAAAGTTGTGGCCAAGTTTCTGAATCAGTGAAGAAGTGAATCTGCTGATTGTTAGACAGTGGAATGGATGCCTCTTGTAAAAGATGTGTTCCAGCCAACTGCCCATCATAGCTGCTCCCTTTCGCTTCTGTTATTGACTGAGGGTTGTTCTGGAGAAGCTAGAGCATGTTAAGAAAATACATTTTGTAAGCTGTTTCAGCTGTGGTCAAATAGAAAGCCCCTTTTCAGAGAGACTGAAGCTACAAAATGTTAATGTATTGTTTTTTACGGCATAAAAAAAAAAATCAGGATATCTTGGCACAAAAATCCACTAAGGATGGGAATTAGTCCCACTCAGGCCCCACAGATCTGAGAGAACTTCTGGAGGATGTCAAATCAGTTTTTCATAGTTTTTAAGTTGATTAGAAGTCATATATTTTTTTGGGATGTTCCACAGGCCATAACCCATACCATGGAAAATGCAGTACTTTGCCCCATGAGAGGATGGATAAATATTGTAGGATTAACTTAATGCCTTTATATAAATAGGCTCAAATTAGTACAATGGCAGGTACTATGTTATTAGGTACAAAATGAGATTTAAACTATTTTATGGCAATCTATGAATCTCCTTTTTAGTTTCTTAATAATAAAAAGATTTACATATTAAATTTAGTTTTAGTTAATATTCAAACTGGCCCTGCTGAATATAACTATCTGGTGGGCTTAGAAAGTTTGATTCTTTCATAAAGTTTTAAATGTACAATAGAACACTGATTTACATCAAAGGAACAAACAATAGGCTGCCAAAAAACATGGATCTTGGTCTTTTTCAAGTGAGCCAAATGCAGGAAATGGACTAAACACAGGGCATTGTGTTTATTGATTGATTTATTCATTGATTTTAAATTATTTTTTATAAATAAAGTTTGATTTGATTTGATTGGTAAACCCACCCAAAATAAACACAGAGCAAGATAGCTAGAGCAAAGGGTAGGATATTAGGTCTTGGGATATTCATCCAATCTCTGGCTGGACCAAAAGAGTAACACTTGATCACCTGAATGCATTGACCTAAGTTCACTTCCAAGTTAACTCTGGTGTGCTTACATTGTGAAAGCCAACAGACTATTTAGAGAACCAAGAAGAAAACGTGATCCAAAAGGAGCAATTTATGCATGAACCATCATTCCAATACTTGGTATACTTTAATTTGGCACCTATATAACCACCACAGCACATATCTGTCTCCTCATATCTCTAATGTCTTTGTCTGTACTGCTGCATTTTTCTCATGTAGAGCTAAAAAAAAAATCGAAAAATTTGAATATAATGTAAAAGTTCATTTATTTCAGAGATTCAGCTTAAAAGGTATAAGTAATATATAATATAGACTAAATACACGTATAGGGAAATATTTCAAGCCTTTATTTGTAATAGGTTTAATGATTATGGCTTATAGCTAATGAAAACCTAAAATTCTCAATCTCAGAAAACTAGAATATTACATGGAATCCATAAAGAAAGAATTATAAAGGTTGCATATGGAACATGAGAACGGCAGCGGCATCTAGTTTATTTAGGTTGTAATTACAACAATAAAAACATAATTCCAGCTGTTAGGTTTTCCTGGTTCGCTGCCAACACGCCCAGTGACCAATCTGAACCGTGTCCAGTGAGGAATGTATTTCAGGAGTTTAACTGACAGCTAATGTAAGCCAATTTAGCTAGTGAGTTAGCTTACCAATCCAGAAGGAAAGTCACCGTTTCCACATGTGTTTGATGCCGTGGAAATGTTTTATGTGGGTCCATGTAGTGTTGGCTTCAGTCAAACTGCTCTAGTTTCTGTTCTTCTGTTCTTATCTCTGGGGCTCTGAAGCAGTTGCTTGACTTGCTGACCCCACCATTCCTGCTAGTGCTAGGGAGCTCTGACGACCGTATAGTGGGATCATAGAGACTGTATCTGTATCTGTATCTATATACATTTTATTATAATTAAAATATTATTTTTTTAAGGAAATGTTGTACTTTCATTCTGGACCCCTCTAAAAGCCCAGTGAGTGCATTTTTTTATGTAGCTTTTTATCAAAATGTTTCATATACAACCATTAAATAGAAAAATGTTGAACCTTTGAAAAGTATAATCATGCATATGTACTCAGTACTTCGTTTGGGCTCGTTTTGCAATGCGGCATGGTATGGATGTTATCAGCCTGTGGGAACGCTGAGGTCTTATGGAGGACCAGGATACTTCAATAGCAGCCTTCAGCTCTTCTGCATTGCTTGGTTTCAAGCTCCTCATCTTTCTCTTGGCAAAGCCCCATAAATTCTCTATGGGGTTTAGGTCAGGCCAGTTTGCTGGCCAATCAAGCACAGAAATCCCATGGTCATTGAATCAGGTTTTGGTATTTTGTGCGCTATGGGCATGTGCCAAGTGCTGCTGGAAAATGAAGTCAGCATCTCCATAAAGCTTGTCTGTGGAAGGAAGCATGAAGTGCTCCAAAATTGACTCTGGACTTAATAAAGCACAGTGGACGACACCAGCAGATGACACTGTGGAAACTTCACACTAGACTTCAAGCATTTTAACCTATTTTAGAACTGACTCTCTCTATTCAAGGAGGATGGTATTCATCGTATCAGACTAGGCAGTCATCTTTCAACAAATAACATATTTTATGCTATTCACAATTTCTCATTCCAATTCAGACATCATCCCAGTCATTCGGTAGACATTTCTTGTCACAGTCTGCAGTATACCAGCAGTACCTCTGCCCAACTTGAGTTCCAAAAAAATAGAATCCCTGTAGTTATACCAACCATGGTCACAAACATTCCTCAAACAGGACTACTAACATGAACAATCTCAGGAATGTTATCAGCAGGAAATCACTACCTATAAGACCAGCATCTCCTTCAATTCTTAACATGGCACTTTTAAATGTTGTTTCTCTTTTAAACAAATGTTTTGTTATTAATTAGTTAATTTCAGATAATAACATTGACTATTTCTTTTTAACTGAAACCTGGCTTGGCTCTGCTGTACCTGTTATTGTCACTGAGCCCTCAGACCCCCTCCCCCAGCTACTTGGTGTTTAGAAACTTCCCTGTTTGTGTGTTACAGTTTGCAGACCCCGTAAGCCTCCTTCCTTCAAGAATTATCTAAATTTGTATTCAATGTTAATGCTAGATTAAATAAAATTGTATTAATTGGTGATTTTAATCTACACGTTGATAGTTTTTATTCACATTCAAAAGAGTTTTTAAATCTGTTGAACTGTTTGGATTTTAAGCAATGTCACACAGCCGACTCATAACAGAGGACACACCCTGATCCTGGTCAAAACGTATGGGCTCTCCACTTATGTGTCCTCTGCTGTTGACTTGACTGTCTTAGACTACTTTTCAATATTTAATGGAATGTAATATAATATCAGAGGTTTTACCCAACCAGATGCAACATTGAGAACTGTAAGAAAATTATTTATAATTTCTGAAATGGCTGCAATATTTTTCTACTTTTTAAACTAAACTCCAGTCTGGAATTTACCTGCATTGTCTAATTCTACTGCTTATTTTAACAGCAGGCTAAAATCAGCCATTGATTCAGCACCCCCTCGGAAAACAAAAACTATGAAAACCAAGGACACAAGACCATGAAGACATGATGAATGAGAGATCGGAAAAAGAAATGCAGGGCAGCTGAGTGAAAGTGGAGGATACCAAAGCTCACGATTAATTTTCAAGTATATGGTGAACGACTTAAAATCTATAATAATACCATTAAAAGAGCAAGAATGCTCCACTTTTCAAACCTCTTATCAGGCAATAAAAACAACCTGAAATTCCTTTTCAAAACAATAGATCTGTTAATAAATAGAGATTGTTAACACACCCTCCATGCCTCCTTCAGTTGCTACATGTGAGGACTTTAGGGTTAGGGTAAGACAAAAAATGTATGCTATCAATTGTGACCTGTTATCTCAGCAAAATGTTAATATTAACATCTCTTAAGCATGGTTTTTACCCAAGCAAATAATACAAAGTTTTGTCCTGGTTGATGAAAAGATAATTTGTAGTTTTCTCAGAAGTTAACCCAACTACCTCCCTTTTAGAAGTAGTTCCCACATCACTTTTTAAAGAGGCAGGAACGGATTGAACAGAGAGACAGGTTGTGTATGTGTCTTCCATGTCCTGAGAATTTAACTGGTTGTGTGTTAAGGATTTTGCTTTTTTGTTTTGTTTATTTTTTCTGTTTTTACCATATAAAGCACTTTGTGAATAGCATACCGTACGTTGAGTTATGTAAACAATTTTAACCAAGCCACAAGTTTTATGTTCTAAACTTAAGGTCATAGAAGGAAAAAAATACATTATTTTAAACAAGTAAGCAAGTAAACGGATTCCTTGTCCTCCCCGTGTCGTCAATTACTGACGTCTAGGGATCTGTATAACATTCAACGGGAGCAATGAGCGCGTCAAAAAAATGACGCGAGGGGGTACCCAACTCGTCACATACTGTATTTACGCTTGGTCAGTGCGTCCATATGTTACGAGTTGGGTGTGAGGATGTGTTGTTTTATCATGAAAAGTGCTGTACGAATGACGATTGATTGATTGATTGATTGGTTGGTTGATTGATTGATTAATTGATTGATTCATTGATTGATTGATTCATTGATTGACCAGGGTTTGTTTGGGACGGATCCAGAACCACCTCTTCAGCTGGGTCTTGGTTCGCTTGTTTGTTGTGCACCAGAGTTTGGTGGACTGTTTTCGCATCGGCTCAAAAAGTGAGGACCAAGGAAGCAAACAAATTTGACTTAGTTTCAAGCAAACTCAATGAAACTGGTATGAATAAACCCTTAGATTCTGTATCTTACAGTTGATTTATACCTGTGGTGAAAATATGTTTTAAATACTATTTTTCTGACTGTTGCTGTTTGCAAGTCAGACTTTGCTTGACAAATAAAATTATATCAATTATTATCTCAATGTTGCATGATTTACCTACAACCCTTATTACGTACCTGTGCTCCCAGTAATGCACTTACAAACAGACATGCCTACTTCTCTATTCTCTTCGTCTTGCTGATCTTAGTCTCCAGTTACCACTCCAGCTGTATCAGCTCCAAAACAGTCCAGTAAGTATTTGATTAAACTATTACTTTATTCTTTTTTGAATGCTAAGTGCCCTAGTTAATCCCAATGCAACATTGATCTAAAAACCAATCGAACACTGAATAATACAGCATTAGTGGAAAACACTATAAGCATGCATTTGTTAATGCCTTCCTACAGCTAAAAGCAAAAGTCATCCTGAATGAATCCATTGTCTTTGGCAAAAATCTAACGGAGAAATCTGTAAGTGTGTTTGACTCCTCAGGCGTCCATTTATCACACTTGCAAGCTTCCAGCCAGACAGTTGTCCTGCAGTAAAATAATAACCTTTTCCTTTTGTGCGAAGACAGGTGAGTGATTACGTTATTCTCATGACAAACATGGCTTCAAGAATTTATTAACAGAGAAAACAAGAGTGACAAAAAGGAAAAGTAGGTTCTTTGTTGTCTCAGGGTGAAAATACTTGAGATCTATGTATGCACCACTTGCCTCACATCAGGTAATTTTCCATTTCCTGCTTTGGCAATGGACACCGTTGAGATAATGTTTACTCCCAATAAAATCATCATAAATTCCAAACTGATCGTGCTCTCCTTTAAAGTATCACACTTTATGTCTTTAAGGATATCAAAAATTATTATGTGAATTAGTCAAATATTAAGTGTTACTGTTTACTGAATCACACAGATCAAAAATCTGTTTTGCATGATTTCATTTTCAAAGATAGAGATATGTCATTGAGGAGGCCTTTTTAAGCTTAAGATTTAAATATGAATCCCATGTCTTACATGAATTCCAACCCAGGTCGGAGGTGTTGCTAAACACAAACTGATATCTGTGCTCCAAAAGCAACATCTAATCTCACTTTTTTAGTTTATATATTCACACTAAACACAATCCATACCAACATCTCAGCCGTATTTCTTTCTGATGGACGCTTGACAAAACCAATATTAGTTGACTAAATCAGCCTTCTAGTTCTAATCAAAATTTTTAAGATGATTTCGGTGATGTTTGAATTGAATTATCATTTAATAATGCATTCATAATCTACTATGCTTGAAATACCATATTATCTTAAAGTGCCTACTATGTGTACAACTCAGCAGGGTGGGCATTTAGCATGAACAATATAACTGACTGCTGAAAGTTTTTTCTTTCGTTTTTTCATTTTTTGAGTGCAGCTGCCAATCTCAAAGACCACCGCGATTTAAAATGACTGTTAGAAGTTTTGAGCAAGACCAAATTGCAGCCAGGGATTTGAGAACCCAGTAGTGAACAATGGAAAGTGGGGAATTAAGTGCAGAGATCTGCTCAAAGACATGAGATCGAGCTGAGTTCAATCTGTGTTTTTGGCATGTGATTCTATATTATATATATGTTTTTCATCATAAATTGTTGTTTTAATCAAATGCTAAATGCTTTCTTTTCTTGTGTCTCTGCTTTTAATTTTCCTACTCTTGCATATTTGATTTCTTTGCCACCAACTCATATAAAGCACCTTGATTTGCCTTGTGTTGAAAGTGTGCTGTACAAATGAAATTGCATTGCCTTGCCTTGCCTTGCCTTATAACCAGTGTGATCAAATTACCAAAGGTCATTTATTCTTACGCCAGAAGAGGGCGTATTATGCCTTCATGCGTAAGAGGAGTTTAGTGATCTACATGTTAGAATCAAAAATTCAGGTTGAAATATAAAACTGGCTAACAGGGTCACCATTAGGTCCTACTTAAACAACATAGCTGATTTTACATCTGTTATTTCTGTGCTGCAATCTTTAGCATGGATCACACTGTACTCTTTAAACAAATTGAATATTCGCAGCAGAAAGAGAAATAATTATTTTCTCTAACCAAACTACAGAAAACATAAAAATTCATTGCATTTAAATGCAGTAAGAGAAAGCTGAATCACTGCCATGGTCCGATTGACGTCGGAATATCATGTATACACTTTAGTCTGGCTGAAGTCGAACCGAAGATGATTTCTGATAATCACATTTCTCTGCTTGTGACTCCAAGCCTGTTTCAGCCGAGCGTTTCAATGGAAGTTAAAAGACAGCAGAAACATGAATAACAACAAATGTGTGTGGAGGGGGTCTTGTTTAGAAAGGAAGCTTACCGATGCCGATTTTCCATCTGACAATGCTTTAGCTACCAAGAGCAAGATCCAGATAACTGATGGAAAATGGCTGGTCTGCTGATCTTGAGGGGATTATCTGTGTTTATCTCATATCTCCATTTTTCCATAGCAAATTAATAGCTTCCTGGAACACTTGTTTAACCTTAAAACAGTTGCTCCAACAGAGGACGGCTTGTTGTTCCTATGCAATCACATTCCTATGAATATCACAGCACTCTTTGGGTATGTAACAATTTGCTTTTAAAACCGATGTTACAGAAGATGCTTACCTCTTCAGTAACTTCAGTCTACTCTGATTGGTTGATTAGGTTCAGAGTTCAGTGGCCATTGTACCTTAACTTTGACCAAATCCCAAATTTAAAACAACCACTAGAGCAACACTAGAAAGGCTTTTGTATTTGATTAAAATAATATTATGTTTGTATAATAATGTCAGCTGTAAGATCTTAATACGATTTAATGTCTTGAAAGAATTACAACACTTCCTGGTAAAGTAGTGACACAACTGTAGAGCAAGCTGACACACAGGCATTTAATCATCACAAGATTGATTTCTAAAAGGACTTTTAGCCACAAAAGCTGTCACTTTCATACATGCTTTGCACAAAGCAGTCAGTCTAATCATTAACGGAATAACACACATATTTTTCTGCCATCTATAAAGCTTGAGTGCTTAGGGTTTTTTTGTTTTTTTTTCAACAGATCCATCTTAAGGTGAACTCACTGCTGACAGCTATGAATACGTTTCCATTATTTGTTTCACATCACTGCCAGAGAACATCAAACACTCCAGTTTCTCAGTATCGATTTTCTGGAGACAAATTCAATCAAATACAGGTTGGACCCCTGAAAGTGCTATCTTTCTATCAACTTACCTGAAGTTGAAATCTGAACTTTTAACATACAACATTTTGATCTGCTTTCTGCTTACTCATCTAAGGTGAGTTTGTTAGAAATGGGTTTCAGCCTTAGAAAGAATCGTTCAGTAAGGACTGTGCTCATGTGGGTGTGAGCTAGCTATACACACAAGAGTAAATAGAGGTTTTATTTCAGTACCCAGTTCTCTGAAAAGTACAGTACAGAAATTGGCCTTCTGGAAGACTCTCTGGGCTTTTGGGTAAATTTGTGCTTACAAAATAATCTCATGCAACTACTGTAAATGTAGACCAATTCGGTCTGACACAGTTGTATCTTCATTGCAGTTGTTAGTGTCTGTGCAATATATCATGAAAAAAGTGAACATATTGTCATCAGAGTTGATATGTTAGAAGCAGTAAATAAGGATTTGAGCAAGTTTGACAAAGAGGAATACTGTGATGGCTACTTGGTCAGAACATCCTGTAACCCACGTAGGGAGTGATCAGTATTACGTAAAAGTGATCAAAGGAATGCTTACTGATTCAGGAAGTGGAGCGAATCCGGCCCAAGAAGTCAAGATTAGCAACTGCAGCTCAAATGGTGACCCTTGACCAACAGCAAAAGCCAACAATCAATATGACCATCAGAACTGGACCTTAAACTACTGAAAGAATGAGGCATAGTCTACTGAATATGTTTACTTATGAATAATGCAGATGGTATGGTACGTGGCCATCTAAATGTGACTTCCCCGAGGAACACATGGTGCCAAGATGCCAGGGAGTGCAGTGATTGAGTTATATTCTGGTGGGAACCTGGGGAAACATTGCAGAAAATCAGGTGCGCCATTTCATGGAAACTATATTTCATGTTGGCCCTTTTCAGCCGGACAGGCGGCATGCCACAGAGCAACAACAGTCCAGAAATGGTTTGAGAAGCACAACAATTAGTTTAACGTGTTTTAGTGACCTCTAGATTGCCCAGATCTCAATCCATTTGAGCATTTTTCACAGACAAACAACTCCAGCTCATTAAGGACCCATTATAGCTTGGCGGTGGATCGATTGTTCGTCGAAAAACTGTTGAACAATTATATGGAGAAACCTTATATGCACCAGCATGCTTGTATACATACACACAGGTGTGGGGATTCCAATGTTTACAGAGGAATTCTTGGGCTGAGGTTACCACAACTATAATAATAATAATAATAATAATAATAATAAAACTATGAGCTTTTCATTTTTTGTATTCATAAGGCATATCTATTTGTTTGTTGTGGTAATGTGGTTCTCAGTTGGAATTGTTTGATTTGTTTCTTCTTCGTTCCCTCCTCTCCCTCTCTCTGCCTTCCTGCAGTTGTGGAGGTGGACTGGGATGTTTTCTGGTGTTTTCTTTGTTCCCCTTCCTTTCTTTTATCTTTAATTCAACCTCTTCCTCTTAACTTTTTTTCCCTGCCTCTCTTTACCCTTTCTCTCTTTTCCCATTTATTATCCGTCTCTGTCTCCTTAATATCAGGAAAAAAGAATCACAGCAATTTCTAATACAGATTTATTACACATACATATCAAGTGGAGTAGGCCCACTATAAATAAGTTGTGAAACTGAATCGGCTTCTACTTGGTACTCAGATACCAATTCTGAATGACACACTGCCAGACAGGACATGTTTAGAGAAAAAAGGAACTGAGCAGCTGCATATGTGTAATGGGGAGCCCACCGGACCCCTACTGCCAAAAAGTAGATTAACGAGAGTCAATGGAGTAAGAGAAGTTATGAATTTTAAAGACACCTTTAATTTCTTTAATTTTGACCAGAAAAAAGCTACTTTAGGATTCTGTAAAAATACTTGGTGGAGTTCAAATAAAGAGTAGGGATGGGTACCAATATTGGGTACCATGATGGCACTGGTCCTGACATAAACGGTAGTAACCAGACCGAAAAGCAACGCACATTTGAGTGCCTTATTTCTATTCTTTTTTTTCTGGAGATGTCAAGCACTATGGATCCTGGACATGCCATCAGCCAAGAGCGATGTCCTATATCACCAGAATAGAATAACATGGCTCTTTTTTGTAAAAAAAAACCCTGCTAAATGTGTCAAACTTAACAGATTAACACAGGTAGATTAATTCCTAGCATTAACTAAAAAAATGTACGCAATTAAGGCATCCACAGAATACCGGCCATTTATAATTCAACACACACCACACCAGTTCTTCCTAACCAGAAAAACTACAGAATGCTTTGCAGCAGCATGTGTGTGTGTCCCTAAATGACATGTGAGTATATTATAATTAGCATTAGCATGGTGTCTTTTGAAAACACTTTTTTTGTCATGATAACAATGCAGCAAATATTGGTTTAGCAAGCCTCCAAGCAGGCAAAAACAAAGTGCAGAAGTTCAAATCATTGCGGAAAAGCAAAGAATGTGTGACATCATTTTAAATGTTTGGGGATTTGTGCGTACGAATGGGTGAACGTGCCTTCAGTGTAAAGCGCTGAAGTAGATATCTGACCTAATAAATATACAGGGAGTGTGTTTGTCATGACTCATCACTCAGCTCCTGTCACTCCCTCACCATCGTCCGCACCTGTCTCCCATCTCCATCCACTCACCTTACGTCTTTAAAACCAGCTCCCATTCCCTCAGTCAGCGCTGGATCATTACAGGTGTCAACTTCAGATGTCCACTGAGTGGATGCCTGCCGTCTCCCTCTCGTCTTGTATCTTCATATAAGGAGTGTAATTGGTGAAGTCTGAATAATGGGAAGGTCCCTTATAATTAGTGCTGTAGAACTGGGCTGTTACAGTAGAAGTGTACTTTTACACTATCATGAAGATATTTCTTTCGCCCAGGAAAACCATATACAAACTGTCCCTTTCTAGTTTTATTTCTCAAAAACTGTTTAAAGTCTTTTGAAGTGTCTTTCCTGTCAAAAGTGCCATCACTTTCATAAGTCTTACAGAGAATGATTCATAAATAGAAAGGAGAAGTTTGGTCACCAATACAAAAACTAAATGCAGGCAAATATGTTCAAAATACTTTTAAGAACAGTGACACACTTGATTGTAACACGCTATTAATGATTTATCAGATAATAATATTAGGTGTACTGTCATCTGCAAGTGGAAACTTTCCATTTAGAATTAGGCAGCATTCAGAAGTAAATTGAAGAAATATGAGAAAACATTATTTTCTCATATTGCAAATGTATTTGAGTTGCATCCAAAGGCATAATAGGCTAATCGTTTCATAACCCATTGCACTTGTGAGTTTTACACAAGTAAACATTTACACACTCTTGGCTGGATTATATTCAGGGTATGGATACTTTGACCCTTTTGAATTTAAGTTAACCCTGAGAAGTTTCTGCAGAGAGAAGTAATTAGGTCTGCTCAGGAAAAGGTAAAATGCTCATTGCAATTCCAGCCCAACCTGAATCAAAGAGGTAATTTTTTTACAAATAATAATTCTGAATGAAGGAACCAAAGTAGATACACATCCATTTAAACATTTCGTTAAATGCCTCTGAAGACAATTTCTACCATTCAGTACTAACATCATTATCAATACTAGTCCTCGTGTTAGTTGCCGAAGACATGTTGGACATTAATGCTTTAATTTAAAATTGTACAATGTAAAGCCTCCAACTGCGGCCATGTTGCCTGACCTCCTCCTCCTTTAGCCTTGCAAATATATTGCCATTAAAATATCTATATTTATAATCTAAAACATTAAATTGCCCAAAGTAGGTTATACTGTAATTTTTAGGCAACTAATTTGTTAATATTTCAAAATGTTTTTGAATTTTTTCAGATGTTTCATGATAATCACTAATAACTGTATCATAACCCCCCATTAAATTGTTGAATTAATTAATAGAAGCCATTCATCCCAAGGTGGGAATATTAATATGTTATGGCAGGACACACATAAACACACAAAAAAACCTAATACAAATTAAGTGCAAGGGAAAACACAGACATTAAGCTGTAGAATAAAATATAATAAACTACAAATAAAATTAACTCCCTGTTAGCAAAATAATTTAAAATAATGTTTTAATGTTAAAAATTTGGGGGCTGATCAGGAATTATCAAGAAATCTAAACTGGATTGTATTTCACAATAAGTCTGCTCCAGAGGCTACACGATAGGGCTACTTCGAATCCAGCGAGACTTTACAGCTACCACAAACTCAATCCAAAGATCAGCATGAAAGTTTTGGGAAGTTCAAATTTACATGGTAGGTGGGCAGTTACCACTTTCCTCTACTGGAACTCTTTTGTTCCCCCCCCCCCATAAAAACAGAAAAAGAGCTAGTAGTGAAATATCAAATGGTCTGTCTACAAAGAATAATGTTATAAGTTGAATTAAGGTATCCATGTTAATATCTCTTATTAGATATGAAACACATGGCTTGGTAATTAAGCTTTTGTTTGACAGTAGAAAGAGAGAGAGAACGAGACAGAAGACTTTATTTATTAATATTCTGAATAGTACTTTGTTCATATGTATTTGTGTAATTTTTTTCATTTAGTTGAATTATTCTATTTGTGTAGGTTCAGGTTCAGGAATAACCAGGTACGAAAATAAACCATGAATACCAGCACTCAGAGTAGCAACTGATAAGCTGACAAAGAAAAACAGCCGTTCTACCTGGTAACAACATAGTTATGAATATTTTAGGCGGATTAAGAAATAATACAATTATGTGTTTCAGTGACAATTTTCTACAAACCTCAGCCAAAAATATCAATTGGTGCATAATCAATATTTGGATCATCTAGTTGTCTGTCTGACCGGCACTGCGGATGGACCACAATGGTGCACCCCTGGAACGTACCAAACAGCGCTACGGGGGACGAGGGAGTTGTGCTAAAATGTACAGAGGGCCCAGAGGGCATTTTGCTGTTGCTTTGAGGTTGGCTTGAAAAATTCGGATGTGCTTCTTCATGGTTCTGTTCACATTATTTTTTGTCTGCAAGCCTCCAAACATTCTTCTTGTTGTAGTGGCCAAAAGGTTCAGTTTTCTCATCCAAAATGTTTCTCCAAAAGGCATAGTTTCTGTGTACCCAGGAGTCACCTATGGAGCACTGGCTTCTTTCTTGGTCACCTAACTTAATAGGAATGTAAAGCAGGCTTCACTTTGGATGGTGTTACTTGTATTTTCCCCTTCATAAGAGATTTAAGAGGTTCCTGGGTTTCTCTTGGACTTCCTGACATATTTGCTTTTCTCTCTAGGTGACACTCCGGCTCAACCTTCAGATTTAGACAAAGTGGTAACACATCCAAATAATTTGCACCTACAATACGTACAGTTGTAGGAACTACTGATGGAAACATAAACTCTCTACTGTAGCTGTTTAGAAATGAGTCAAACAATATTTCCAAGAAGTGTATCGGCAATTAGAGGTAGCCTGTCGTTCTGTCTTCTCTGAATTTCTTGGACTTTTCCAGTTGTTCTGAGTAGGCATATATTAGGCAATCAGTGAGGGAGTTATAAACTAACATATACACAGAGGATCTTTGCTCTTTATTGGGATAACTGCTTACGCCCAATAAAAAAATAAAATCCAGTTTATCACATCACAGAGCTGCTTTTAAAGAAAATTATTTTAATGCAGAAAGTTATGCCAACTGAAAAGGGTGTCCACCAATGCTACTAAACATGTACTCAGTACTTAGTTGGACTTCCTTGAGCATGAATGACTGCATCAGTCAGGGTGTTTACATGCAGTAAGTGAAAGCTGAATGAAGTTGGACTTTTGAATTGTATGCATACACTTTAGTCCGCCTGACGTCGAATTGAACTGGACTTCTCTTCAAAGAACTAATACACCAAGATAATGCGGTTAGAAAATTGAATTTCTCTTCATGTGAACTCCAACCCCGGCTTAGCCAAGCTATTCACAGGAAGTGATGAGACCACAGAAGTGGGAATAACAACACTGCTATCAACTGAAGCAAGGAGTGTGTCACAACCAAACAGTACAGTACTTAAGAAATGTGAATATCCTGCTTTTACTCCGCTTGCTTCACTTCTGCCAGCATTTGTATGACATCTGTGTGACTCTCTAGTCCAACAGAAGAATGTCAGCGCCAAGGGGTGCATGTCATCACCTAGCTTCATGTATCCAATGCACTTCATTCAATAATTTGATTTTCTGAGTGACATGTAAACTGGGTTAAAGACTCCCTTTCAGGAAAAGCTATTAGTCTGATTAATACCAAAATCTGATTTTGAGTAGCCATATTGAATTCTAATCAGATGTGAGTCTGATACTGCTCCATTGGGCTGCGATTATGGGGCGTGTTTTAACCGAACCAGGGAAAAAAAATGCTTCTGCACTCAATTGGATAGACCTACAATCAATCTGAGCAACGGAAGTGTGTGACGTTGCCCTGCAGAGCAACGGACGTTATCTGTATCCTCTCTTAGAATTCCTCTTTAAAAATGAATGCGCTGTCAATATCTTCTAGAAAACTCTCGATGGCAGAATCTACACATCTCAGTTCTCCAGCGGCAGCCATCATTGTTGTAAACAAATTCAACCCAGGCGCTCTTTGGTGACGTGGTTGATTACGTTACTTTTGTTCACCTGTCAATCATCATAAGCCCGATTTGATTGTTCCGACCAGAACTTGTTCGGGCATAATTGTTCCTCAATGGAGGAATGCCAGACCGAACTTCCATAAGATGTTGTGGGTGGGACTGAGTTCTGCTGGCACCCAGGCTAGATTTTGAGCACTGCGTGGAGTAAATCAGCAAGTGTTGAGGAAGGCCAAGTCACATTAACAGGAGCCTAAATCTGTTCTGTGTTGTTAGATCTGTTTTCTGTCATCTTCCTTTGAGTATACTTTACAGACTCTATGGCAGTTTAGGTCTGTGCTCAGTGAAGCTGGTGTTGGTACTTTTGGCAGTGCAGACAGGCGAACGAAATCAGCGTCTCCCTAAAGCTTGTCAGCAGAGGAAGCATGGCGTGCACTTAGGATTCCTGGTAGACTACTGTTCTGACTTTGGATTTCATAAAACACAGTGCACCAACACGGCAGAGGACATGGTACCTCAAATCATCACAGATAGTGGAAACTTCACTCTGCACTTCAAGCAATGTGGATCCTCTGCCTTTCCACTCCTCTTCCAAACTTCGGAGCTTGGTTTTCTGGGTAAAATGCAAACATTACTTACATCTGAAAACTGAAATATAGATTACTTAATGACAACAATTTTCATCCTACGGCCATTTAAAGGTCCTGGCAGTTTTTGTGGTTCTGAAGTGGCCTGAACATGTATGACACAGCCATTAAGTCAGTCCACAACTAACTGATACACTCACCTGCCACAACACAAAAAGCAATAGAGTTAATAACATGGCAGCAAATCAATGCATTTAGGCAACAGGAGGAAGTGGTGTCTTAGTGAAATTAAAGCTGAGGGTCAGAATTGTCATTTTATTGACCTTTAGCATCATGCGTTATGAGTTGTGTTTCAGAAACACTTTAGGCATCGACTTTAATAAGTTCCTATGATCAATTTCATTTTTACCATCATAGTTTTATTTAAACACTTAATTAAAAGTTAAGCTGTTGCACTTTTAGATTCAGCTATTTTGAAATATGATCACAGTTTTGATCTGCAAGATTTTTCTGCAACAGTTCTGAGGCCTGAAGTGGCTATTCGGGTCTGTTTCCCACTGCACACGCATGAATAGGGAAATAAGAGCAACTTGGAGTGACCAATTTACCTTACAGTCGTGCTTTTGAACTGTGAGGAAGCCGGAGTAAACCCTGCAAGCGCATGGAGAACATGCGAACTCCATTCATAAGACCCCACATCGGGATTCGAACCAATTACCTTCTGACTGCAAGGCATCGATGTTTCATGTCATTATACCTAACAAAGAGGCCATTGAGAGTAGCTATGTTCACCTATTACATGCAATACGGAAGCGTGAGTATAAGCAGTCCACCTGGACTGAAGGAACTCTCCACTTATTTTCAAAGGAGTCTATTTCTTCCTGTTTACTAGCTCACGTGAGGAACCCACGCGACGAGATTCTTCTCACTTTGATTGACTCGACATGGAAGGAGGCAGGGCTCCACACTCAGTCCCGCCTAGACTTTGTTTGGGAACTAAAGCTATAAAATGAAGCGTTTCAGCACGATAACAGGGACACAGCGTGAAGTCAGAGTTCAGCCAGTGAACCGCTGTACGGACACTTGAGTCAGGCTGATGATTTAGGGAGCGAGGGCGAGCGGTAAGACGTCGCTGACCGGGGTTTCCATTTAACTTCCACACCGAGAAATCCTTCCGTCCAGTCGCCGGGTGAAGCACGGAGCAGAACCATGGCGGGTAGCGGTTCGGACCAGCGAGCCCTGCAGTATGAACAAACTTTGGTGAGTCTCACTTGTTGCCGCTGTGGCATTTCTCCACGGCTCTCCGCGAGGGCTGACGGACTGAACCACCTGGCTGACCTCCCCCCCCCATGCACACATCTGTCACATAAAACGTTTAAAATGAGTGAAAAAACACAGACAACGTGGAGCAAACAGAAGCCGAATGATAAACTGTGACATTTACATTCTAAAAACACAAGTCTGAGTCCTTAAATGATTAGGCAGCTGACTGACAGACATATTTCATGATATTTCAAACGAAGTTCAGCTTCTAGTGTTTTCTCGCATGTGTGTAAATATCGCTTGTGTGTTCCTTCTTTAGCACGCGTTCCACGTACACACACAGTTATCTAGGTAGACGTTTCTGATGGTTGGGAGAACATCTGGATTCAGGTGTAGCCTCTGTCCTACCGTTGCTTTTTTTAAGGCTATATTTTGTCCTAGATGTAGGAAAACATGCGAAAGAAACCTAAAAAAGTTTGCTCTTTGCTCCCCCTGTCAATTCACAAACTCGTTATACCGTTGGGGTCAAAACTGTTCATACCCTCCTGGCACATTTGGATGTTAAATGGGTTTCATTCATAAAAAGTTTCATTCAAGGTTGATTTATTAACTGCGATTGAAAATGGCACAGCGTACTCCCAAAAATCACAGGCCAATGTCAGAGATATCATTTTTGAAAAACAAACAAAAACCTGCATATTTACACTGCTGCACAAACAAAAAGTTCACACCCTCCTCAATAATTAATGGAAAAGCCGTAATGGATCTTAAGATCACAAACCCTTCTGCTTTTTGCATGCTTTCCAGCATGATATTTTTCATGATTTGTCTTTGATGATGAGCTCCAGGTCTTTGAGGTTGGAAGGCTTCCCTGCAATCACCCTAATCTCCACTTATAGATCCCCTGTCCTGTTCAGCTCAGGACTCTGGTTGGGTCTCTCCAAAATGTTGATATTGCCATTCAGTAACCTGTTGATCAATTTAAAAGATGACTTGAATTAAAATCTTCCGTGGGTGGAAATAATTTATGAGCTTAACATTCAAGTGACTTATCAAAGAAAATAGTTTTTTCATTTTGAGGGCTTATAAACTTTATTGATGCGGTGATACTCTCAGGGTTGCTGATAACCAGCAGTGCGGTGTGTTCCGAAATTGATAATGAATGTGTGATTTATCTGTTACTATTTTTGGATGATTCTTAAAATATGCTAATGTTTTCTGGATGTGTATTGAGGTTTTTTTTTCCTGACTAGGCTCCTTAAAATAAAATGATTTGCAGAAAGATTTACTTGTTTTTTTTTAATTAAATGTTTCTCAAGCATGATTAGCAGAGCCCCATCTTAAAAGCCATCAGAGAGGTCACTGTATGTGTCAGGACTTCTGTGCGGCGTCTCCATTGAGAGCAGACAATAGATGTGTTCATTGCTGCTCTGTTTGTCAGGCGAGCCTCAGTGTCGACTTAATGTTCAGCATTCTGGGGATGAAAGGAACAGTTTGCTGTAAGAGCCTAGTTGGAGATCAGACAATCGTCTTAAGCTTCATAAAGTTACTAAAGGTGCATTTACACGGCTGTGCTTTGTTCTGCTTTAATGCATTTTGCATAATTGTAGAACATCTCAACGAAACTCTGGCACCTTTTTTTGCCTTCATGTTACGCATAGCATTTTAGCTCATTTTTATAGTTCTGCCCTGTAAGAACATTTTTATAGTTCTGCCCTGTAAGAACATTTTCACACAATTTTTCTTTTTTCTGCTGATTCTGCTTATTACATTTCAGTTATAATTTTGCTGATGACTTTTTTTTGTTGCTCTTGTGAAATTTTCCACAAAAACCTTCACTTCTCGCTCCATTTTTTTCACAGCGAATGCAAAGTTTGCTAGTTTTGATTTCAGTTCAGCCGATGCAAAGAGTGTAAACTTGAATTTTCAGGTATTTCCACATATACCCAGTTGGAAGTAAGGTCTTTGACTAGGCCATTCACACACATGATTATGCTTTTTTCTGAAGCATTTTGTTCTAGCTCTGGCTGTATGTTCAGGGTTATTGTCCTGCTGTAATTTGAATCTCATCACCAGCCTCCATTGTTCTGCAGCCTCTAACAGGACTGCTCTGTATATTTAGCTCCACCCATCTTCCCATCCACTCTGATCAGCTTCCTTGTGTCTTCTTTAAAAAAAAAAAAAGCATCTCACGCTCCCATAGCATGATGCTGCCATCATAATATTGTAGTGTGTGGAAACCTTCCTAACGGTGACCTGCGTTGGTTTTCCACCTTAGATAGAATGTAGCATACATGCTACAAGGCTCATCTGACCAGAACGTCTTCTTCCTTTGTATCCCCTCGCCTCGGGGCAAACTGCAAATGGACTGCATGCTTCCTTCTTTCCGCTCTTCCACAAAGGCTGGATTTTCAGAATGTACACCTGAGTTGTAAATCTATGCAGCACCTCCAGAGTTGTCATATAATCCATCGGATTAATGCTCATTTTACCAAGCCTGACAGTTTAGCTCTGTGCTTTAGTAGATTAGTAGTGATGCCATACAAGTCCATTTTTACGCTGCATATTGCAAGCCCCTCCTTCACATTGGTAGATAAAGGAAGGCTTTTGGATAAAACTTTTGACTCCCTGTTTTATTCCTGGCTTTATATGGACCAGTTCAGTGGGACCCAAGCTTTAACTTAAAAGGAACCGCGGCTGTAACACCACTTTGGGCCTTTGTTTCCTCTATTTGAAAAAGTTTATTGTAAAAAAAAAAGAGCCCCTCTCTCCACCCCTCTCCTCTCTGTGTTCTGTTAATCTGTGTGCTCTTGTGAGAGAGAGATTACACAACTTGCGACCCGCTGATTCAGCAGTGGACACTCCGTCAGCCTGGCAGGTCTCGTGCTTGGCCCTCCGGCTCTCTGAGTGGGAAAAAAATAAATAAGGAAAAGAAAAAGGAAAAAAAATCACCGCCTGCAAAACAGTGGAATTGACTAAAATGGGATCAAACCACAAAAGAAAATGGTTTCAAAATGAGAGGAATCTGGTTTGCCATCGGTTCTTCCTCTCCTCCTCTCCCCCCGTCCTCCTCCCTTCCATCTCCTCGCTGTGGGCTGTAGTAACATGGTGTCTTTGTGTGATATTGGCAGTCGTGATGGTTGTGTGGGTTTTGCTGTGGGCAGCGGATGCTCAAAGAGGCCAGTGTGGTTCAGTTGTGAGAGAGAATGAAAAGCTGGCTGTAGAGAAAAAGATGGCGGGGTAGGGATGGAAAAAAGGAAAAGAAAAGAAACGCTGCCTCCAAGTAACTTTAAGTTACTTCAAGGAACGAGGCGCTCAATTATCAGTCATCTGTTTTATAAGACATATTAGCCTGGTGTTTTGATCAAAGGTGACATTTTATCATGTATTGTATAATGGCATTGATTGTGGTCTCTCTGTTTTTGAAGTGTTAAGTTAATAACTCATATTTCATGTGGGGTGATTTCTTCCTCCTCAATAAGACTTTCTTTATCTCAATCTCGGCAATAAAAATGCAAATTTATGGTTGGATGTTATTAATAGCGGGATAATCATGACCGCGCCAAACATTGGGCATAAATCATATCTGGGCTTTAAAGCTATCTAATTTGCCCATCTGTTTACCATACAGTGGACATGATGGTGCCTTCCAGAAGTAGACCTGAGGATGCTGTTGGTTGAAAAAACAACAAAGGAATTTCTGTTTTTTGTTTTTTTGCTTTTTTTTTTATTTATTTAAAGTTACTGACATTCTGTTCATCAAAGAAGAAAGATTACATTTTAAAATTTTTTTGTGGATGCGCTTTCTAAACTTTTTTTTTTTTTTTTTTTTTATGTTAAAATTCACCAACATTTCCTGTACTTTTCGATGAATGGGCTTAAGCATATTTTTAATGCAGAACGTGATTCCTGGTTTGCTAACAGTGTTGTCTAAAGACGAGCGGGTGAGGTGACCAGGTCATTAGAGCGCTTTTTTTAAACCAGCTTTTTAGCTTTCCGTTTCCGCTTTTCTTTGAAGGTTGTTTACTAACCAAGCTGAGAGACGCTCAAGCATGTTTATGGTATAACACTGAAAGTGTGGGAAGGCTAAGCTAACTTGGTGCATATCTAAACACGGCTGCTAGGTGTGGGAATCTATAGTCTCTTAATGTTTCTATTGGATTTTGATGCAGAGGGCGACGACGTGATTGTAATCGGCCCCTCCCCCCTCAAACGCACATATCTCCAGGAAGGACCTTTTTAGTCCAACCAAACACATTAAATACCTCAGGCAAAACAAATGTGTGTATACAATTTTGATTCAGAATACATTTTATAAAAAAAAAATCAAACCACCCATTCTGGGGAACTAGGGGAGGATTAATGTACCAACTAAAATTAGACCCTTCTCGGTAATCTGCTGTTTTTCTGCTAAATTTTAAAGTGCTCTTTTATCATTAGACCAAAAAACTGATTCAATGAGCTTTGTAATTGCCTTTTCCTGCTCTCAGTTATTGGGAGCTATGATGCTAGCTTTATGGTATTAAGTAAGATCAGCTGTTTTACTTCAGCCTCTGGGTTGAAGCATAGGGGGCAGTGTGGTTCCTCTTGTTTGTAGATGTATAACAAACGTCCTGTTAGTCTAACACAGAGTGTGGCCTTAGCCTAATTGGGTGTGACTCCTCTCCAGTTCATGTTTATGTTGATGCAGAGGGTGGAAATAAGGCTCATAAATTAGCACTATGATTGCTCAGGTATTGTGGCTTTACAAATTGAATTTTGGATTTGTTAGTCAACTAAGAATCATCCATTTCTGTATCTCGGACACTACGTATCAACACTGTGTCTAAGCCTAAGGTTCCACGGCTGGAAGATGAACCTCAGTCTCAAGTCAAATTTCTATAACTACGTTGCTCAGGGTGGCAGCATTTCAGAGTAGCTCCTTTTTACAAGAGTTCTGATTTGTACTGCCTAATCACATCATTTTTTGCTCTTGTTTTACCTTAATTTTCTGTAAATTTTGATACATGACTGTGACAATAAGGTGTTGTTTTTACAACTGTGAGCAGTTGCTTAGCATCCCAGAAGAACAAATAATAACTAGAACGCAAATCTCAGAAGAGTTGAAAAGGAGGCTTCGATGATGGGGAGCAAGACCAAAGAGCAGAGTGTGAAGGAGGAAGTTATTCAAACTATCTCTTCCATCAATCATAATGGGCAAGAATCAGATCTTCAACTTCATCTTTCTGCCGGTTTTGTTATCATACTGCCAGACAGATTTAAAGAGGAGTGACAAAAGCAAATGAGGTGGATTAGCAGCACTTGTCAAAAACAGATTGTGTTATCCAGAACATGTTACTGTTTTCATAGCATCACAGTTTCCCATCATAGTGGTCATGATACTGTCGTACAGTAACTGTCTTCAGTCAGTCCCGTACAGATATGATGCAATACTGACCGCTAATGTAGCTCCATCCTGCCCACATCATGACTGTCCACAATGGTTCTACGAAGATACTTGGATGATATAAGGTAAAACATTTAATGGAATTAAGGTTTTCCTCCCTAATTGTCTGACCATTGTCTGTCCCTGCAGAAAATAATTCCCGCAGCATGTCATTGTCTTTACCATGCATTACCATCATAAGGCCGAACTTCTCTATATCTCTAATCCAGATGTGCTGTTAACATTAAACATAGTCTAAACGTTAAAGATGTTGAACGTATTTTTTACACGAAAGCTCAATAATACACTGATCTGATTTTGAAAACCAACTCAAATGATGTTAAAAAGCCATAATGCAAATTGATATAACTATGTTTTTTGGGAATATTCTATTTTTTATGTTTAGCTTCATATTGGAAATGTATTTTGATCTTTACTATAAACACTTAGCTGCACTCCCATTGCAAAGACAGACAAGGCCTGGGGGTGTTTAAAGTGGGGAAGAAAACCTTTTCTTGTTCTTTGAACAAACCTAGCTGTTCAAGAGCCGATCAACGTATCTGGTAACATAACCGGTGAAATCAAACTGGAGTTTTTGATTCAAATGAATGTGGAAAACTTTCCATACAACAAACATCAGGGATTATTCCGTTTTCAGCCAGGGAAAATTTTGGTTGTTCTTCTCCTTCGGCTGTCCTACAGAGCCAACTGGGTGCGGGGTGTGTTCTACTTTGTTGCGCATAGCCTGAGGAATTCTGGTACATCTTTTGTGAATCGTTACAGGAACTCCTGATACTGCAGTAGGGGTTTGATGGAAAATTTTATGAAGCCAAGTATGTCCCTGTGTCACCCTAAGAAATGGTCATAGGCTGAACATACAAAGCTTTGGTCTCATTTTTAGGCTCAATTTTCTTTGCAAAGGAGTCAGAAAAACTGAAGTGAAACTGCTATAGAAAAATATTACAGTTTGTAAATAACTCCATACATGAGTTCTCATTTTTAACCAAGTTTAATTTGCTTTGCTGGTGTAATTTTCTGTGCATTTATAGTGGAAATTTCCCTTTCCTCTGACTGTTCCCATCATCTTATCTCATGGGTAAATTCTCCTTTTATTTTTGCAAGATAGGTCAACAGCTCCTTGAGCCTTTTTTTTTTTTTTTTTGAGTGTGAAGTTGTTAGCTTAAAACGTGCTAGCTTTATCTGCTGATGAACATTAAAAAACTTCTTATCCAGAACAAACACAAACAGCCCTGATAAATTGCCCCAGTCAAAGGTCGCGCTAGAAGAAAAGTTTAAGTCAAACAATTACACAAAAGAAAAAGAAAAAACAGCGGGTTTGGCAGACAATCAACCGGACGGAGTAAATGTGGACGATGTTTTCAGGTGAAATCAAAAGGTGTGTGCTCCTCTTGCTCTTTGTTCTCTGACTGTTCAAAGTTTTTTGGTTGTGTTGATGATTAATTGCTGAGAGGGGGAGAGAGAAGCAAGAGGCAGAGCTTGAATAATTACACAAGCGCCTGTCTGAAGTGTCGAGGCGTGCCTCTTCATTAGTCCTGTACATTAGGTCAACCTACTCTCAAATCCTGAGCACAGATTGATTACACACAGGACAGAAAACGGAAATATCAACGATGGAGGTAGAACCCTTGGAAGCAGGGAAAGGTCAATGCAAAGCTTTAAGTCAAAAGCAGAACTAAAAAAGGGTTGGGGTTAAGGGTGAACTGGGGTGATGGAAATAATGTGGCTATGTGACGTCTGGAAAAGTATCAGATCTCATTCAAGCATTCACAGGTCTGGATAAGTAGGAATAAAAATTGCATTTATTTCCATCTATTCAAATACTCCCTCCCTTCCAGGTATATTCATAGTAAACTTTTGGATTTATGTCAAAAATGACGGCTGAGAACTCTAGAATTTGGTATAGAAAATAATGACATTTTTACATAATGTGTGGGATAACTTTTCTATCAACTAAATTATAGATTTAAAAAAAAAAAAGGTTTTGTAGCCATAGTGGCCTGTAACTTTAAAAGTGGAAAGAAGCGGGCAAGGACATGTGGCAAAGGTCGCAGAGAACAGGACTCAAACTCTCGACATCTGTGTTGAGGGCTGAGGGCACCTATACTAACCACTATGCCACGCAACGCCCATAAACTATATATTTTTACATATAGTCTTCTTGGATGCTTTAAAATTATACGACATCAGGTGTTAAAAGATGATCTTGGACTTGTGTCCAGAAATGGCTTTAACAGTTGTTTCATTTAAAGGTCACGACCGGCTGGAATTTGTATTAGTTCCTCACTGTTAGCTGCTTGTTGGAGAGATTATATAGGATTATACAGAGGTTTATACATGGGTTTTTTTCTCTCAACAGACTTGTATTAAATCAGGTAAAATCACTCCTGAAGAAATGCTCTGGAGCAGCAGGTGCAGCATTGTGTTTTCATGATGCTTTCCTTAGGGTGATCATAGCGGTTGGGAAGTAGTATGAAGCTAAATGAAGGGAAATCCTATAAGAAAACCTTGTAGACATGGGACTTAGAGGTTTAGCACAGGCGTATCTAAAGTTTTGCCATGACAATATTAAGTTGAAATCAATGATGGGCCAAAAAAACAAGATAAAAATACACATAAATAAAAAAATGTTTTTATTTCAATCTTATGTCCATCAAAAATAATATATCATGGGTCGCTCTGTCTTCTAAAACTGAGTTCAGTAAATGGTTCCACCCAGGTCTACTTAAAGTACAAGTCCTTGGATGTTTCAGGTTCTATTTACCATATTACAATGAAATCAAATACTGTGGATAATAAAAGATTGTTATTGTTGCTGTGTCTGTGTAAATCTTGCCCAAAAATGAGAAATGGTGAACTGCTCAAGATCATTCAGAGTGCTGTAAATGGGGCTAGGGGCATACTTTGTTTGAACATGTTCGCTTTAGCAGGATCGAATCCTATTCCTGTGTTGGCCCAGTCATAGTCCACACCCTAATATGAAAATTGATCTTCACAGAAGCTCTCCATTCATCTAGGGCTGTTTTGCAACGATTAGACAGAAATTCCCACTTCTAGCTCTACAAAGAAAGTGGAGACATACCCCAAAGTTTTGCGGCTTTAATCCTATTGAAGTGGGTTGTTTTTTTTGTTTTCTTTTTCAAGGTATTGTCTTATGGGAGCTAAATAGAAATGGTAGCCACACTTTTGTTTACAGTTTTATTTCTTTTCGTCTAAGAATTCTGTAGTATTTTCTGTGGGTCGAGTGCATAAAATGCTGAAGTCGGTGGTTGTCGAAAGATAGGGACACAGTTTTGCAGTCAAGACACTTTTGTTAGTTAGAGAAGAAGATGTCTGTAGTTGACGGGGTAAGACGCTGTATGGAAGCCAGATCCATGAAATCCATGAGCTCTGAATGTAACAATATGACTTACCGAGAGGGGGAAAAGATACTGATTAAAGTAGGGCTATAGCTATCGTAAAGTTTTAGTAGTTTAATATTCTATCAACTCCTCGGTTGATTAATAGAAAAATCTGTCTTAAACTGGGTAGGGGTGGATTTGTATAATTATTTAACAATCCAACACTCATATGATATCATTCCTTTTATTGATTTACAACAAAACTGTGGGACCACTAATCAGTGCAACAACTGGAATGTTTTAAAACCGTGGACTGTTTGCCAAAATGGAATAATAATGTTTTTAGTAAATGAAAAGCAATAAAAAACCTAAATTAATGCATTCTATTAAAATGCAGATCAGAGTTACTGGAAAGGGTTAGGGTTAGGCTAATATTTTATTTATATTGGTCACAATGTAAGGGCTGCATGTTTCCTTGTAACATTTAGATTGGGAGGGTTGGCATTATTCTGATTATTTATATTGGAAGACAGATTGGTGTGTAGAGGACATACTACAACAGCCTGCCATAGACACTGCAGTGATTCAGGGCAGACCTGCAGCGACTGCATTTCAGATTCCAGATCCCAATTTTCTGAAGTATCTGCCTTTTAGTGACTATGAGGTCTTGGACTTGGAATGTGGATGAATATTTTTCTCTTCAAATGTTTCCTATTAATGAAGTGCTCTTTTTTTTTTTTCCACATTTATCACCATCCAGTTTTGGGTGACGTTTTCTTGAGATTCTGATATTCCACCTTAATGTTCTACAAACCTTGACAGAAACACCTCCCCCTTCTCTTTAGCGTGACTCCTAAGGTCATTTCCTTTCCGGTTGTAGACGGCCTTTCAGCCGTCAATATTGGTCCTTCCGATTGTTTCGTGCCCAGTGGCTTTGTTGGTCGAACACGATGCAGGGTTGTGCTCATAGCTTCTGTATTCCCAACGTTCCCACATCCTGTTCTCTGTTGTTTGTTCTTGTAAATAGTGAAATGGGGTTGTATTGCAGCTCGACTAGACGTGGTCCAGAAGGCCAGCTGTTAGATGACCAGCGCAGGTCTTTCCTTACCTCGAGGTGAAAGCTTGCTGTGATAAACTCAATGCTAACATATCAGAGGATGGAAGGTTCGTTATCAGCCGTGTGGATATGCGTGTCTACAGGGAGATTTTTCCATTTCCTGAGCTGAGTTTACTTTCAACATCTCCCTAATGAACTGAATTATGTTTGTGTATTCTGTTGAGGACGTGAGATGCCCATCAACTGTATAAACCTCGGCTGTTTAAGCGCCTTCACTTTGTGCGTATGGTAGTTGTAAGTACTTTGCTACAGAGATCCAGTAAATTAATTCATAGTCCGTGTCTGGGTTCACCTGAACTAGGATATCAGAATGTATTTTAAGTACCATAGTTTTTACCTAGTTGTTGGCCAGAGGAAGAATGTAGCTGAGGGGTATTGACACATCTTGGCGTAAGCGTAACGCCTTCCTGTCCTCCGCTTTGACATCCAATCAGAGAGCAGCTCTGCGGCTCATTTCGTCCTGATCTGCTGTCATCTCTGACCTTCCACACTGGCTGCTTGCCTCTGTTTATATGTCCACATCATCATCAGCACATTCTCTACCATTAGGTTTCCACGGGACTCATAACCTTGCCTGTGTGGCAAGAAGTCATAGTCATCATAACATTGTCATAAAAAAATGGTTGCATTCGCAGCAATCTGTATGCTGAATATTTTCTGTTTGTTTTGAATGGAAATGGGGTGTAACGGTGGTATGGTTGGTGGTGCACCGTTTCCTCGCAGCACGAAGGTCCTGGGTTTGAATGTGTGTGTTCACCCTAATTAATTCCTCCCTCAGTCCAAGTGGGGTTGCATATGTTGTTTAAAGGACGTTAAATATATACCATATATATAATATTGGTATATATCGGTTTTCGGGCATAACCACAGTATCAATCTTAGATATTGATATCTAAGATATCTATCTTTCCACACATTGTTATTGAATGTTTCCAACCGATTTGATTCATACTGTGTGGTACAATTCCTTCTACCCTTAGGATACGTCCACACTAAGCCGATAAGGTTATACAGGGAGTTAAACGCCTAATGTTATCCACTCAACACGAGCATTTACGCGTCGAATACGGTCCGTTTAAGTTCCCATGATTGCACAATCTCATACCGACCTGTGCAAATACTGGGCATGCGCGAAAAGATGCACTGAACACGCGTATAATCTACGTGACGCCAGCGCCTACATAATATATACAAGAAGCTCTACAACACAGTACATATCTGCTTGTCCCGTTAACCGAAGAGAACAATAGGTGCTCAGAAGAAGAGAGAGTTTTTGGTGTGGACAGACGACGAGATCGATTTATTACTCTTCGCTGTTGTCTTTGTCTGTAGTGTCGTATTGTTATTGACGCAGCATTCATTGACGCCACTTCCTTTCATTATCCAGGGAAGCTGTCCACACTAGCTCGTTTAGCCGTTGAATTAAGATTTACACGGCTCTCTTACCCGGCTAATAGTTATCCGGCCACAGACCTTAACGCTCCTCTATTCGCCATTTTCAGTCTTTTTTTTTTTTTTTTTTTATGTCCATAGTATTTGTGGTGGAAGTCGGGAAGTCGTTTCCTTTCCTGCTCGTCTTAATGGCTGCCGGCTCGCCCTGAGTGGAGTGCAGTTAAACACACTTGGCCCCTTCATGGTCCCCTGAAAACGGTTGATCAGCTTCACCTTGGGCAACGAAGGCCTGACAGACTGGAGAGCAGTTTGATGCAACAAAAGCTGGTTAGCATAGGCAAGCTAGAAAGAAAAAAAAAAAAGAGCCTTTTTGTGTCACACACTTGGTAGGTCCTTGACCCCCAAAGCCCACCTGTTACTCCCTGCGCTGTCTGACTTGTCACACACACCGCCTGCTGTTTTTGTATTTTATTTTTTTTAGTTATTTTGGCACTAGTTGGCTTTTATTGACAGTGACCAGACAGGATATGAGGAGGGGGGAGCAGGAAAGATATCTAGATCAGGAATCGAACCCAGGATAGTGAGAGTTATAGCCTCTTTATATGGGGCTCCAGCTCTACTGCCACCCTGTATTAATTAGGGATGCACCGATACGGGTATCGGCCCCGATACTGCTTAATGTACTGTTATTGGTATCTGTTAAACTTAACTAACCAATACCATGAACCGATACTCAAAATGGGGAAAATCTGCAACAAATTCACCAAAAAAGATACATTTTTCACTTGAAATTTTATTTTTGTGGTAATTTTATATTTTACATCTGTTATTTTGTCTCAGTTATGTTTAGTTTGTAAAGTCTGGTGCCTTTAGTCTCTTCAAGAAAGGCACCAGAAGTTATACAGTTTATTAATTCAACAATATGTGGCAAGGTACACCCAAGCGGGATTCGATCCCACGACTCCCAGGTGACTGTCATGTGCGCTAACCAGTCAGCCAAAGGGCTGTCCCTGTGGCCAAGCAGTTGACAGGACCTCCACACTGTCACAAATAGAATCGGATCGGTATCGGGTATCGACAGATACACAAAATCCAGCCATCGGTATCGGGACTGAAAAAGTCGGATCGGTGCATCCCTAGTATTAATAATTTGTAAAGTTTGCGTCTGTAGCAACTGATTTCTTTCAAATTAAGCCGTAACCTGGAGCTTAAAGGAAATGTATCATGTACTTAGAGGTGAATAGAACACACTGCTCCGTAAAGTTAAAAACCGGTTGAATAAAATTAAATAAATGAATCTAGGGGAAAAGGGTACACAAAAATAAGTTCACTAGGTCTCCCATATACTTTAACCACTAAAAATAAATGCAGATACATTTTTTCTTTTCATTTTATGTTCTAAAACTTAAAAACGTGATAATGTAGAACTTACCATTTGATTGTATGTTCTTTTAATTGAAATGGTAAAAGCAGACGTAGTCTGATTAGAAAACAATAAAACCACTTGAAAACAGTCGGTGTTAAAGTTTAGGAATGTTGAAATGATACCTTAGCATTATTTGAAAATAAAACCTACAGTAAAACTTACTTTGACAGCCAGTCTCCCAGCTGTACTTGAAAGCAGCATGGGCAGATTTTTTTTTTTTGAAGAAAAATCCCTTTTTCATCAACAGGGATTCTGCCGACTTCGGTTTTATGCAGAATAAGGAGTTTTGGCTTATTGATTCAGATGTTTTATTTCTAGTATCAGTGATGTTTACATTCAGGTGGACATTGATTCTGGTGGGTCATTCAGTTCAGTCCAGAGTGTGTTATGGACCTCCTTGATTTTAAAAGTTGCGTTTGCTGAAGTTTTGGCTCGGTCCATCTTTCTTTTTCTACTGTAGCTGCATAAGAAACCATTAATGGGAAACTATGAATGTTTCCAAATAGCAGAGTTTAGTGATAGCTGGGTGTCCTTACTGTTTCTTCTGGTGTCACTTTTTAGGTTCTGCTGCAGGAACGTTGCACTGCGCTCTGAGTTCCCCAAGTAAACATTCCTCATGTGTTCAGGTATAAAAGAGCTGTAAGGATTAATTCGGTACACATGTGACGAAGCGAACCGATGGACCGTACCAAAAAAATACAAGTACATGAGATGCTCCACCCCTAGCAGAAAGCATTTTCTTTTTTTTGTTGAAGTACAAGTGGATTTAATTGCAACTGGAGATGAAACAAGAATTCAGCTGCTGAAATGAGTCTGACCATTTACATCATGACTGATTGTGAACAGTTACCGACCCGACGCTCAAAAGTCTGACATTCACAGGTTTGCAAACTCGCCATACGTTAAGGTCAACCAGGTCACTGCAACTACAACGCTCTTTGATGTGGATAATGCTACTGAATGAAGAAAACTCTAAGATGTAAAGTTTTCAGTTTGATTAAGTGTCACACACTTAATGGGTCCTTCACGTACTGGAATATATCTGCGGTTCATTTAGGTTGCAAGAGAGCCAAACTTTCAGCACCAAACAGGAAGGCTAAACGGTTACAAGTTAGCCTCCCTGCTATTTTGGAGATCGGGAACACAAAATCTGATTGGTGAAGCTCCGTTTGTAATCGTTTGTCATTAAATAAGTTGTTGGTGCACATTCCTAGATTTTTTTGGGCTCTCTGGCATCTTTTGATGTAGAAACAAAACCAGCAGGGCAAATGACATATGTTCGACTTTTTAGGAGGAAAAAAACACCTTAATCTTCTGATACAGTATCTGTGTTCTTATTTGTCATCTTTCAACACTTTGGAATGCTAAGCCAACATGTGCTGACTCAGATTTTCTTGTGCACACTCTCAATAAGCCTGAATCAAAGCAGTTTATTTGTGGCTGGTTTGCAGTAGCATTAATCCGGCTAATCCTGCAAACAGTTCAAACAAACGTGTCTGAATCCGGGTGGGAACAGCTCATGGAACAGAGGTGGAGGTTAGATGTCCGAGTAGATCAGAGGTTTAAGTGTGATCCACCTCTCTAATTTTCAGGTGGGACTATGAACCGAAGGTGATTTAACAGTAGAGGAAATGGGGGATGAAGTTTCGGAGATCACCTGCTAGCCACAACTCGTTGTAACTTTCTCCTCCCTGAGCAAAGTTTGTTATATAAAACAAACACGTTCTCCATGATGAACCAGATCCTGATGATAGATGGCTGACTGATGTGTTTTATGTCCCCCGTATCAAGAATTCCTTATACCTAACAGCTCCAAGAACTTGTAAAACTGCTTTCCAACAAGGTTTTCTCCTGAATTCCTTTATCCCTCTGTCACAGATTCAGTTGTTTGTCCTTTGTCCTTTGATTGTGCTTCGCCTACATTACTAAATGGCTGTGGTCTCTTTCTCGCACCTTTTTGTGGGTTATGTCTGGCTTTTCCACTACGATTTGTTGTTTCTTCTTGTTTTTTTTGGGGTTTTTTTTTCATGCCCGAAATATTTTCTCCAACCAATAATGTTTTTTGCATTCGGTCTGTCCCTGTTATTTGTTTTTTTTCCCCTTCCTGCAAACAAATTCCGCAAGATTCTTCATCCCTGGAGAATCAGTGGGTGCCTTTGAACGCCCCTCGTCACTCTAACCGCAGCTCAAGATTAGTCGTCCCACAGTGCTCACGCACACACACACACACGCACACACACATACACGGAAGGGCACACTATGGATACTCTGCACAAAGTGAACAACATACACGAATGGAAGAAGCACATTCAACACACACACACCCACACAGGAGCTCCTTAGCTTTTTTAGAAGGGCTGCTCATCGGCTCCCAGCTGCAGTCAATCGAGCGGCTGGCCTGTTGGCTGGTTAGCTCAGGAGCTGATTGGCCTTTCGCTCTTACATTTTATTTCCTTTCTTTCACTTCCTCTGCATTTCCTTTACGTCTGGCTAGCTTGTTCTCAGTTTGCTCTAATTAGGTAAGACCAAACTGAAAATGTAAGCTTAAATGTTTTCCGGCAGAAGACTTGGGCCATGTCCACATGTAGCCGGGTTTTTTAAGAAGCGAAGATTTTCCTCCACTCCTTGGAAAAAAGAAAAAAAAAAAAAAAATCTCCATCCACACGTTACCGGATAAATGCGTTTTTTAGCACATTCATAGACGTGGCAAACCTGTAGGGGGCAGTAGTTCTCCCAAATCCTATCTGCTCAGAGTAACTTTCTATCCTCTAACTTCAGTACGCAGCAGTCATACAGCTTATAAAAGCGAACAAACAAATGTGCTTTAACAATGGATGATGCCAACACAGCTTTGAGGGCATAAATACTGTTTTTGAGGGTAAACACAGGTCGCACATGTATTGTTGGAGCATTTTTTGCCGCTGATAGACGCTACGGCTCTTAAAACTCAGTTTTCATCCGTTCACACGCTGATACTGAAAACAGAGAAAAAGCAAATCTCCACTTTGGCCGGAAGTTTTGAAAAGATTTGTTATTGTTGCATAAAATCTCTGGTTATGTGTGGATGACAGGCCAAACCCTATAAAAATATCTCCGTTTTGTGAGATACCCGGCTACGTGTGGACTCGGCCTTGGAATCACCCTGAACACAGCTCTCTCCATGTTGAAACATGGTGGTGAGAGTATCATGCTGTGTGGATGCTTTTCTTTAGAACAGAGAGGTACGCTGTGGTAGTTCTGGGGATAAAAGCTATTAGTCCAGCCTAGAGCTAGAAAATGTATCATTTCTATGAATTTATCTAATTTTCTATGAAAATCGAATTTTAGGAACGTTGAGAAAATCAAAAACAAAATGAATCACTGAAGCACCTCTTGTGTTTTCATATTTCAAAGTGATGTCAGCCCAGCCCAGCCCAGGCCTATTATCTTGTTTTACAAGCAGGTTTTGCAGTATGTATTTATTCTTGGACTTTGAAATCAGGTCAACTTCAAGAAGGAATGACTTGAATAAAGCTAGTTTAAGAGAAATATTTTATGCCGTTTATAATTTATGTTTAAGAATAGACTGGGTGGGGGGGGGTCAACCTTGGGATAAAACGTTTTTTTCTTTTAGATTGGCACTTAACATCCATTTGGTTTCCTTTATCTTCACAAAACTATTTATTGCACTTATAGCGCTTTTAGGCATTTTAGTTAGTTCTGTAGTAGCAAGCATCTCGTAGCGGGATTAGATGGTAGACGTAATCCAGTCAGATTTTTTGCAGGTTTGCATTGAGCTGACTCATCATTTGAAATATTCCAGTCCTTCTCCAGTCTTTAGTTATTATCAAATGTTATTCAATTTCTCCACAACAGATTGGACTAAATGATGTGCAGTTTCTAATGAAGTTAGGGTAGAGCTGATGCAGTTTTGGAGACTCTTATACAGTTCTTGCAACTTTATAACATCAACAGGATTTATTTTGCGTCTCCCTTAGAGGCTGAAGAGGCTGAGGAAACATTGGGTCGGATCAGATAATCTTGCAAATGATTTATATCAGTATCTCCTGAAAGTTCCAATAATTTTATTCCTTTGTGAATTATTCAAGGTTGTTTTTTTTGTTTTTTTTTCCAGGGTCAGATCAAAATGTCAACCTGAAGTATTGCTAACTTTTTCGGAAGCTTCTTGATACTTTGTTATTAAGTGTAATCTTTCCTATGCTGTAAGTAACAGACAGTAGCAACACTGTCTTTACAAAGCGAGTCTCCTGATCCCTGGTGCCGCTGTTACATCATCTGTCTTTGACCCATAATGCCTGAAGGACACGAGGCCGAGGCGTCTGCGTGTCGTCTGATGTCAATCTCTCCAGCTTTGGCTTTGAGGATCAGAATCAAACGGCACAGGAGGGTTATATCACATTTGGCTTTCAGCTCCTCAGAACATGCACAGAGACACATGGCGGCTCATGCTCACCTCTTGATTTCAGACCCACTTCTTATCGCCCGCTTTCATACACTACTATCCTGTGAAACGTTTTAGCAACACTTAAAGAGCAGATTGCGGGTTAGAAAGACCCCCCCCAACTACTGTTTATTTAATAAAACGGTTTCTAAATGATTTTAAAAAAATTACTTGTACATTAATTGTTAGATTTGGGTGTTGTATTTAACCTCAGGCAGACTGGAAGTGGTGCACCTTCAGAGATTCCTGTCAGCTGAAGAATCGGGAGGAAAAAAAAGAGAAAATATGGATTTTAATGGTGATTCTGACACAATCATTTTTTAAATGTTTAAAACCAGACCTATGACGATCCACAACCATAGAGCTTCAAAGAGTATAGAAGGACCAGAGGGAGAATTAATGGCCGAATCATTGCTAAGGGAAGCTAACATTATTAGCCTGGGTGTTGCAAGCTAACTTTACTGTTTGATAACCTACTTATCATGTTGCTTCTAATCTTTGATATTCTGTTTTTAGGGCGATCTCCAGGACCCCTCATGGTTTTTCATTTCTACCGGGAAACTCCCTTAATTTGCATGTCTCAAACTCCTTTATAAATAATTGGACCCAAATGTTTGTCTGATGTTGACTACGGCTGAACGATTTATTGCATATGCAATTAAATCGCGATTTGGTAAAATGCGCAAAGGCTGCGATTTGACTTGATGTAAACATATCTGCTAAAGTCACGTGACTTGCAAACAATGCAGGGAGAGAAGGAAACGCTGCACTTTAAACCAGTTATAAAATGACCAAAAGCTTAACAGAATCCAACACTACACAATACTTGGTACCAAAGAGGAACAGTACATCAGTTGTGAGAAATTATATCTGCTATGAAAACGTTGATGCTGCGCAACGCCAGGTATTATGCAGAACCCGTCTTGGTATTGTTGCTGCCTCATGAGGTAGGCTACAGTACGAACCTTTATCAACTCCTAAAAACATCACACCACCATATATGAGAGTTGCACGGCTAAACTGACCGCCACCAGTGTTTAAATTTCCAGTAAACAAACTTCGAGGCGACAGGGATCGCTGACCGAGCTGTTTGAAAGAATCGCTCCTTACGAACATAAAAAAACGGCACACTGAAATAATTCGTGCTAAAACGGGTTTTATAGCCAAAAGTATGCTTTGTTAACCATGATGAATAAGCTAGGATTCAATCGCACACACACATTTTAGCCACATTTTATAAAAAATGCCGACAGAAAGTTAAAGCCGCACCGAAAACAGCGGAGTATTTAGCAACAACTGACCTGAGATCAAACCGCTCTACGGAGCCATACCAGAGTCTGAAAGTGCTTTAGATCGATGGAGAATTAAAAATCAGAGCTTGTTCCTTCAAGCATCCTACTTCCTGGATAAACACATGGAGGAAAACATTGCAGCCGGAGGGAATTATTAGCTGGGATCAAAAGGAAGAAAACCTTGATTGCAGAACGACACCGATGACCATCGAGTGTGATGATTAAAAGTAGATAAAGTTGTTAATATTTGCCTTTGTCTTAAAATAAGTAAATAATCTTATGGAATAGAATAAATTATGTATAAAAATCTGTTTATAATACACAATATTTTTGATTGCATTAATCAAAAAATGCATGACCAGAGCCCCACAAAAATAATTGCACATTAAATCGCAATCGCAATATTAAATAAAAAAAATCGCTATTAGATTATTTTCCAAAATCGTTCAGCCCTAATGTTGACACACACCATACAATTTAACCCGTTTGTCACTTAACACATGTAGTACAATTAACAGCATGAGCACCCCCCCCCCCAACCGAAAGCACTGCGCCTTGAATGAGTCACACCTGATCCTTGCTTTGGTATTCCATGGTAAAAAAGTGAGAGCTGGAAACAACCTCGTTTTTTTTATAGCCAAAGCATAAGTGAAGTCCAGTCATTTCAGCCACACAAAACTCGCCTAGGCCCAGAAGATGGCGTTTTCTATTTATTTATTATTTGGAAAGCTTTGGACACATTGTCCTGACAGGCTGGTGTTTGTACTGCCCTAGTAAACACAACAAATGTAAACAATTTTAAAAAGGTACAAAATGCAAAACTAGTGAACACATGATAACACAACCGCTCTACCTGATAATTATCTACTTGCCACACTGAGCTGAGGCAGCGCAGAGCATACAACTACCTCTTTTGACGTCACACATGATTATGAAACTTTTGAATACAATTTTTTGCCATTATTTATCTGGGAAATTTAAAATGCCATCAAACATTTTAAATGGTAATTTATGGAAAACATTTTATATGCGTTTTTGAAAATATTTAACCTGCAATACACTCTTTAAATCTTGAACACACCACCCATCTCTGTGGAAGTTGATCTTTAAAAAAAGACACAAAACCTTTTTTTTGGCTGTCCACCCATTGTCTCAAGCCACTTTGTCCTTGCAGGTTTGTGGGGGGCTGGTGTATATCTCCATCAGTCATTGGGCGAGTGACAGTCCATCACAAGGCAACATAGAGACACACAGGACATAGAACCATGCATGCACATGACACAGAGTACCCAGAGAGAGCCCACACATGCCCAGGGTATAGAGCTGAGTATTGAATCAATAAAATTCCAATTGTGAAGCTTTTAAGTTGATTATGACATGTACATGTTTGGGGTGACTTCGTCAGGGAGACATTTGCTAGACAACATGACCTGCCTGAAGCAGTTTATGAAAGTAGTACCTGCATTTTCTTGTTGAAAACAACAGAATACAGGCGCATTTTTTGCAAATGAAGCTCAAAATTGTCTGTTATTTTTAGGGAACCTGCAGAATTGGCTGGTAGTTGTAGCTAGAGCTTTACCTGTTGTGGCCGGTGGACTACTCAGAAATGAAATCTTGGTGATGTTACAGCATATGGCTCCTGAAGTTGATCGTAGTTCCATAATACTCCACTTTCATTCGGCAGGCCTTGCAACTCACCTTGCCTCTGTCAAGCTCATCTTTCAGTTTGTCTGTTATAAATCCAAAATGGTGTCCGACTGAGGCGGGGGCTGGTGTTTTCAAAGCCAGTGCTAGATTAAGGGTACCGCTATTGTAAGGCCCCTAGTGTAAGACCCCAGGCTGAGCTTTGAACCAAGGACCTTCTTGCTACTAGGCAACAGTTCGACAAACTTTTCCACCTTGTAACCCCTTTTTCTTCTTCCTTTATGGTTTATCCCTAGATGGAAACATTTTTTATATTATAGCTAGATTTATTGCATTGCTTGGTTTGATAGAGCATTGATGCAACTTACAATAGTTGATAAATTTCAACTTGTTTTAAGCCCAGTTAGCCAAACACTTTCTTTAGAAATGATGCTTTAGGTGGCTCAGAACCAAGAAGGTGGGGTATGCTCAGTGAACCAAAAAGCACCCTTTTAATATTGAAACCAGTGACTTATGTTGGATTGGGACATTTTCTCAGACAGGAGAACAAGAATGCTGGGTCAGAAAACTGATCTAGAGTTCTGTGGACAGGTTCTGGTTGAAATTATATCTGCAGGGTGATGGGTGTGTTTGTGTAAAGCATTGTCTCTTCACTTTCACATGGGAGAAGTGCGTTCTGACAGAATGAGGAGCATTGTGCCGATCAGACTGCAGTGCCACCTGATGCCACCCCTTGGCAAACTGGGTAGTACATTTACAAAAGACATCCGTTGAGGGACACTTCTGCTAGGACGGAATGAGAATTGGGGAGGGAATAATTTGGAATAATAAACCTTCTTTGTTGGTATTCTCTGCTTTTAGCCACTATTATTGAAGTCCCGATTTAATTGCTTGGGTTATAACCATTGTATAGCTCGTCTGTTTGGGTCACTTTCTATTCTAAAATAGTGTTTTTAACATCATCAGAAGGGAGACCGCAAATATAGTCAATAATTCTTATTACCGTAGAAAATCGTTAGAAACTTTATTACAATAGGGCAAAAAAAGTGTTTAGTCTGCCACCAATTTTACAAGTTTTTCCACTTAAAAAGATGAGAAGGGTTTGTAAGGTAAAAAGACGTAAGGAGTATTGGGGTGGGTTGGTGGGGGGCATTGATTCCTATTTAAAAAGACTGATGCTTCAGCATGAAAGACGAAAGAGAAATACAGCCTGCCCTGTTTTTGCTGAAGGCAAATGTTTGGGCCATCTGAAAGAACTGTGCCGTTCTAATGACCACCCTTAGCTACTTTATTACTTGTTCATAAATCTGCAAGTATATGAATGATCTTTCTTTTGTAAGCCACACACTAACATGCGGCAGAGCTGAACACCTGTGGCGCTTTCAAGGAATGTTCGAGAAATATGCTGAGTTCAATAACGTTGGACATTTAAAACCTCTGACAAAAACAATGAAAATAACATGAGCCATAAATTTGTGATTTAATGGCGGTTGATAAGCACGTTTGGTGCATACTAAATATACCCAAAGTATTTTCAACTAAGTACTAAAGAACAAACAAAACCTATAATCTTTTTGATTTTTTTTCCTTTCTAAAATATCTCAGCATGTTTTGTTTTTTCATAACTAGAAATTTTGTTTATAAGGTCCTAGATGTTCTTTTGCAATTTGATATCTTTTAAATTTGTAACCATTTCCCTTCTCTCAACAGAAGCCTATATTTCAGGCAAGATTATATAATATGTTCCACAGTCTCTTTTTGAAGGTTTTAAGAGATTGTAAAATAGATTTCGTGCTGACGCTACAACATTTTTTGTCTGTGCTACAAAACCAACAATCTCTGTGGTACCAGTGCTATAAGAAAAAAAAAACGTAATAGACGGCCCTGTTATATTCACGGCTCAGTACATAAAAGCTACTTGCTAGAGCGAGTCAATTATATTATAAAAACAAGTGATGCATTAAAGCCACACGGCCACTAATAGGGCTGGCTATTGATTCAAATTTCAAGAATCGATTTGGATTCCAACTCTCAAGAGTTAGAATTGATTATCACGATCCATTTCCATCCGATTCTATCTGATCCTGTTCAAAATTGCTATTAAAATCTTTGTGATAACTGAGCTGTTATATTAATTATATGCCTGTAATTCAATGACTTAACACCAGTGTTCTAGATCAGCAACAGCTGTCTGATTGTTTTTTTTTGTTTTTTAGGTAGACCTGTGAAGATACTATTACAATAATCAAGGCGGCTAAAGATAAATGCATGGATTAGTTTTTCTAGGTCTCCTTGTGTCATCAGTCCTTTAATCCTATAAATTTTCCTCAGGTGATAGAAAGCTGACCTTGTTATTGCCTTTATGTGACCCTGGAGGTTCAGGTCTAAGTCGATTATTACACAAAGATTTCTGGCCTGGTTGGTAGTTTCTAGTTGGGCCTGTTTAAGCTGATTGCCGATATGTAGTCAATTTTTTTTGGGGTCCAAAGATAAGTACTTCGGTTTTGTTTTTGTTCAGTTGGTGGAAATTATTCGACATCCAGTTGTTAATTTGCTCAATGTATTTATGTAGGGTTTGGACGGGTTTAACATCACCTGGTGACATTGAGATATAAAGTTGAGTGTCGTCGGCATAGTTGTGGTAGTTAATAGCATTGGTGGTTATAATTTAGCTTAGTGGGAGCATCTATGCTAAATAGCAGGTGCTCTAAGATGGAGCCCTGTGGAACCCCGCATGTGATTTCTGTGTTTTGTGATAAGAATTGTCTAATTGACCCAAAGAAATTCCTGTTCTTTAGGGAAGATTTGAACCAGTCGAGTGCCGTACCAGCGAGTCCAACCCAGCTCTCTAGACATTCCAGTAATATATCATGATCAACGGTATCAAACACAGCCCTGAGGTCCAATAGTACCAGTACTGTGGATTTACCACAGTCAGTATTTGTACGGATGTCATTGAAAACTTTGACGAGGGCTGTCTCGGTGCTGTGGTGCTTATGAAAACCAGACTGATAAATATTAAAGTGGTTTATTGTTAGGAAGCTGTTTAACTGTTGGAACACAGCTTTTTCAATAATTTTACAGATAAATGGGAGATTAGAGATTGGTCTGCAGTTTCGCATTAACATGCTGTCTAGGTTCTTCTTCTTTAGTATTGGTTTGATAACTGCTGCTTTTAAGGCATTGGGGAAGACACCTGATAGGAGGAATGAGTTGATTATTTTTATCAGATCCGCCCTGATGGCTGGGAGGACCTTTTTAAGAAAACGTGTTGGCTCATTCCTCTAGTTATCAAAGTCATTGGGTGGATACAAAAAAAGAATAAACCTGAATCATGTAGCAAGAAGAATCAAGGAAAGTTCCAGATACGGAGCCTGATTGAGACCTGTCCACATACATTCCGCGGACATAGAGAAAGGTGAAACATTCAAAAATATTTCTTTATTTAAAGTTTCTTCCTACACATAAAGACACTTTACTAGCACCTTGCCCCTGTGATAACTTTGATTTCTTTAATATAATATATCTTAACGTAATAGTCTGGATCTCTAAATGAATTACAAATTTTAAGAATTGTATTAAATTGACCTCCTGGCCTTAAATGTTTATATAAAATAAGTCATATTATGAATTATAACATTATGGGTAAGTCCCGCCTTCCCGTATCTCAGCTATTGCTCAGAAGCCACGGTGCCGTCCACTTCAACCAATCAAGTGATGCCAAGGGCTGTCAGTCATCACGAAAGCTGTATGCTCGTGCTCGTAACTGTGCGCATGCTCAGTTTTCTGTTTACACGGAGCCTCCGAATCAAGCCTCCGATATATAATATGTTCAAACCAAAAAAGCTTCTTCACCTCCGATAACTCTATTCTTGACACTCTGGTTGTTTTCTCTCTCTCTCTCCTCCGCACGTCTTGGGCCATTGACCTGGCGCGTGCACGGAAAAGTAGGCGCTTTCAAGACCGATCAGAAAGGGAGGGGGAGGGAGCTTTTTTCAAATCATGTCCCCATCTCTCTTTTTTCTCACAAAGTCCAGACTATCACTTGAACAGAATTTAAAAGAACTGTGTGAACAGTATTTGAGCTCAGATTTTTTTAGTACACCGTTTCGATATTCAGTTATAGTAGTGTGTGTCACTGGTGAAACAGTTAAAAGGAATGCTCTCTAAGATGCATTTGACATAACTGATTAACTAGCAGTGAAGTCACATGTGTGACAAAACAAGCCCTTTAATTATATAAGAAACTTTTAAATTATAATGCATATACTAGGACTGGATGATACGGCCTCAAATCTATATTGCAATATAATCTAAAGGACGTGCAGTTGATGAAGATGAAGCTGTTTTGAACAAACAAAAACCTTACCAATATGAAAATGAAGTGTTTATTGATACATTTAATGTCGTACAAAAAGAAACCTGCATATATTTAAATTCAAAATGTTTCAAGTTCATCAGGTTTCTTTTCAGTCACATGAAAAACAACAAACTTTAAAATTCCAATTTCTAGTGTAAATACAAACACTGAATGTAAGTAGCCTTGTATACCTGGTACAAAGTATGTATGCACAGCTTGATGACATCTTCAAAATGCACAACAGCAATATGGCAGTACAGTCGTTCCCTGCATCCGAATTCTATAGTATGAACTACATACTACTAGTAGCTACTTCTTGCCCGTTGATCCAGTAAGTACTGCGTTGTAAGCGAGTGGGTAGTAGGCATGAAATCGGACGTACTACTCCACCATTTTACTGGGATATTTACGTTTATTACGTCACCTGTGGTCCTGTCCTCGGCATTGCCGACGTCACTCTTCTTCTACGATTTTGGGGCTTCCGTTGCATTATGCGATAGCTTAGCATACATCGGATTTCCTTGTGGCGGTAGTACACATCCGGGAACTTTATGCCTACTTGGACAATCCATACTAGAGATTCGGATGTACTACATCGCTCGCTTACTTATTTTCGCCTACTAATAGTAGGCATGGTAGGGGTATTCGGATGCAGCCAAAATCTCTACCGTTGGCTAAATTTATATCAATTCTATCTTCATACCTTTTATATAGCCCACTACTAGCATTGAACTTAAGTCTGAGATGAGCAACAAAATGTGTGTTCCTAGGCTTTAACTGGCAACAAAATAAGTTTGCCTTTAAGATGTATTTTTGTCATGCTTCTTTTGTACAGTTTTTTTTGTTGAAGATTTTTGCTAGTCATGAGGTTCGCCTAAAGGCTATAGAGTATTTTGCTCATCATGAGCAAATTTTCCTGCAGCTATGAAATCGTAAACAAAGTGGGGACATGAAACAAAAGTTGAATTTTATATCTAAATTCCAGTTTTGCAAGATGAAGTTGAGCTCATGCAAACAGCAGTATAGTTTTTATGACATATGGCAAATGCAAATGAACTATGTAAGGTTCTGGTATCACACAAGCGGTGAATTCTCCCCCACTGCAGCATAACAAGCCTTCATGTCTCATTTTTACTGGAGGAGGGTGTCAGCCATTTGTGTGCTTGTTGCTCTTCCTCCAATGGCTAAAAACTCTGTGCTGCAACACCCGAGCACCTGTGTACCCAAATCAATCCTATATAGATAGAAACGCAGCACTTGTTTTGTGAGGTGTTTGACATTAGCATCATACGCAGTCACTGCACCACAGGGAAACTTGTACTATATTAATTTTACTTGGATCAATACATATTTTGCTCTCTCTACCTTAATACCTCCATCGCTTCCATCCTCCCATTAAGTGTGTGTGGCTCTCACACATCGATCTTCTGTTAATAAGTTGGACCAAGCTTCAGCAGTTCCTCACGCACCTCCTCCTCTTTGCTATGCTCCTCCTTGTGCTCCAACACAAAGAAGTGACTAGAGTAGCATCTGATATTGTGTCTAGCTTTGGGGTTGTGGAGTTTGAACTACGCATTCATGATACGACGCTGAGTTTCACACAGAAGACACTTGACCTTGGAAGTACAGTGTTGTTGATGCAATATCCTGGTTTTCAATCTCTCTCTCTCTCTCTCGCTCTCTCTCTCTCTGACACTCGCACACACATGCAAACAGATTAAGATATGAATGTGAACATTGGTTACTATGTCACTTCTAGTAAGATCAGTGGAGTGATAAAGATTAGCCTTTGTTAATACTTTACTGTCTTAACTTGGGCTTTCACATCCAGCAAGCAGACAAATGTGAGCAAGTACAGAGCATTAACTAACTTATTTAAGAATATTGTCGTATTTTTAAGCAACAAAATGCCCAGAAGAAAAAATATTTGCTGTGCTTTTTCTTTTCTTTTTTAGAGATACCAGTGAGTAAAATTGCCCTATAGACATGGAAACCCAAGTGTAAGGGCAGTTGTCTGTTTTTTACGATATGTGCATTATATATTATAATAATCTGCAACACATCCATAGTAAACATTTTGATGAATGTCTTAAAAGTAAAAAACTTCAAATTCTATTCTGGAAAATTATTGGATATTGGACGTTTTAAATTAAATGTCCATATTTAAAAAAGAAATTCAATCTGGACCTTCTTTATAAGCATGCATTAAGCTCAGTTTCTCACCCAGACAAGCCGCTACAAGCTGCTTAGAGTTCGGGCTGAACGATTAATCAAATTTTAATTGAAATCGTGCTAATAAAAAGCTCAATCACAATTAATCATGTGTTGTGTTTTAATCGATATGCTAACTGACAAAACCTGTCGAAGAACTGCCTTGTTAAACTAACTGGCCAATCAAGTTGTAGAAATGATGTGTGACTTCAAAGCATGAGGCTCATGCTTGTAGGTAAAACGAAAGTGTCAAAGATGTATGGCTGGTGAAGAACTTTTAAGGAAAATGGACAACAGGGAAGATAAAAAAGATACGAAATAGTTGACGCTGAGCTCAGAAGAGAACACAGCCATGACAATGTGAATGAATTTTTTTAATATGCCAAAATAAAATAAAAATGAAAGAGAATAAAACTAATTACTTTTTAAATTGTATCTTTTAAAGCTGGCGCATGCATTTTAAAACTATTAAAGTAACTTAAAATAAAATGTGACTATCCCATGCTATGAGATATAAACTAGGACAATTTCAGAGTCCCTCCGCTTGGATTATGCAGCAAAACAAATCCTTTACTTTAGCCTAGAGCATTGACCAATAGTCATTCACTCCTTCACACACTGGGGATGGTAGTGAGCTACATTGTGGCTACCAGGCCCTCTGACCACCACCAGCAGGTAAGTGTCTTTCCCAAGGACACAAAGACCAAGACGGACAGAGCGAGGGTTATAAAAAGCAACTCACTGCTTAGTGGATTAACTCCTACCACTTAAATCAAGATCACCCCAAAAATAAGCCATAGACTTGTCTGGACAGGTTGAAAGAAAAAAAATGCCATCTAACTTTGAATGGCTTCTAAAACCTATTGACTTAATTGTTAAACATATTTAACTTTGCGTGTTATTCGCTATGTATCAACATCTGCCCTGAAGAGCATTTCTGTGTCCTGATGGGGCCCAAATATGGAATTACTGACCTGGTCATCACAGTTCAGGGTGTATCCACTTAAAAACTGGCTCGTTTCTCTGTACATCATGTACATTTATAAAATGTGTTTTTGTTGTTTTATTGTACAATTTTTCATAACCATTACTATTCTTCACACTTCTACCACATCTTACATCTACGTCTTTGTCGTCCGACTACTGCCTTCATAGGCGAGGGATCTCACTACCCATGACAAATCATATTTTATTTGCACTTTATATGGTAAAATGCATTCTGGCTAAATAACTATGTGGGATAGATGAAATAAAATTATGAAATCCAATAAGAAAGACGAAGATAATGTCTGAAAAGCCAGCTCTGCTATTGATATCGTCATTCATAGAAGCCTAGTGAGTTAAAGGGGACATATGTAAATGTTTACTTTTTTCTTCCTGTTGTGTTGCCGGTTGGGTCTCTGTTGCCTCTATAAACACTCTTAGCATGCATAGAAACCAACCATCCATTTTTTATTTTATTTTTTGCTGATTTTTGCCGTCAAATCTTCTGCTTCTTGAAGCCATTTGAAAAAGGGCCTAATTGTCACGTGACAACAAGTGTAACTTGGATTCAACCACCCCTCTCCTGCTAAATCCTGCCCACTAATTCCACTTAAACGCCACTCTCGTCTGTGGCAAATACTCAGACTAGTATCAAGATGGGTGGGTGGGGTCTGGAAGCGCTAATTTGTATAAAAGTGACAGATTCTTATAAAAACCTCATTCTGAAAGGGTCTGAAATGGTTAAGAATTGGGCTGATGAGATTGCTGAGATCGATTTTGTGCAAATAGTTTCATAGTTAAGTTTGTCATAGTAGCGGAACGAATTGCGCAAAATCAAATAGAAGTGGGTGGTATAGGAGAAAGCGAGACATCCTCCTGCCCAGTAGCAGATAATGGAGCTCCTTACTTTTACTTTAAGGTTGAGCCCTGCCAGGAGGGCTGCACAATATTACACAAATGCATCACCATCACAGCATCACTGTTTGGAGTGCAACAACTGTTTGCTAATGCATTCCAAGTGTTAATGCTGCATTCAGACCAAGCCCATGCGGCAGCGTCAGCTGCGGCAAGATTACATGTGAAGTCTATGGTGGAGTACGTCAGAGGTCCGTCAAGGGCTCTGCATTGCGTTGAGTACGTTGGCTCCGTCAACAAAGCTTGCGTTTCATACGGCAACGTACCAACGCATGCGTCAAAGAAGTTCAGCAAGCTAAACTTTTGACGGATCCAACGCAGTTAACGCAGTGCGGCAACCAATCAGAGCGTCTCACAGTAGTTATGTCACTATACACGTATCTTGAATGAAGCGCGGGCCCACTGAAAACATTTTCAACGAACGCAGATTTAAAAAATCAGAAATAATACTTACTGAAGACAGATGGACAGGCGCTCCTAAAGAGGAACAGAGAACCTGTAGTTGGTGTCCTGGTAGGAGATTTAAGCTCCGATGCGGCCCAGGAGGTCGTACAATTAGGCACGGGACAGACTGAAGTAGCACTGAAAGCGAACCTCATCCATTCGCAGCTCCTGGAGCAAATGGTTAAACTCCCCGAACTCGGAACGCATCTGAATAGTTGTCTAGCTTTATCTAGCTAATAAAGCCAAGTCACTCTCTTGTTACGATCCACCATAGTTCAGAAACGTCAGAACGTGCGGCAACAGAGAAAGCCACGCACATGTGTTGTTTTTCCTCAGAAGCAGGCTATGGAAGCCAAAAAGTACATCAACAAACTTCATCCGTTGAATGCGTTGCCTGACGTAGACCAAAGGTGCGGTGTGAATGCAGCTTAAGAATTTGCAATTTTCTTTCAATTGTAACATTTTACCCAGGTGTGCAGAGCTGACAATAAGTTAGAAACAACACTTGTAACATTCACTGAACGATGTTAACTGTCAGCAAGATGGCAGGAGAGCAGCATAAGTTGGGGTGCTGTTCAAATCATCTATTGGAAATTCCTACATTTTTTTCATAGCAATATATAAAAATTGCAATTAAGAAAAGTCCTCATCCCACCATCATTTGAAAACCGGACACGGATGAAGTTAAGTTCGGGAAACTGTGATATTTTTTTACTGGAACTAGCAGGAGAAGAAGAAAGGGAGTCCTAAGAGATGTTCTTTGCTAAGTCTGAACCAAGGTGTGTTGGAAATAACACGGATGAGGTTTACTGCTTTGTAATGAGCTCATCTGTGCAATCATGCTTTGTGCGCTGATTAAACTTCTACCTGTCTCGTCACACACGTGCCCTTTGAACTCAATAAAAGTTGACACAGACACCGTCTTTGAGCCAGCAAGTCTGAGCGTCTTAGCCTCTGTGTGTCTAAAATTAGTCCTACTGGGCCAGAGGTGTTTATGTGTGTTTGATAGTGGCAGTTCTTTTTCCGATTCATTGATTGTTTATTATACCAGCTGGATCCTTGTACACATCACCCTGCATCACAGCATGGAAAACCCATAGATGCATCCGTTCCCTTCCTGTACAGCCTGCAGCTACGCATCTATATTATATTCCGCTCCTTGCACTAAGTATGATGCACACACACCTTAAAAGCCTAACATGAACACTTGCTTCAAGCAGCCACAGTTTTATAATTGGGGGAAGGTCTGGTTGAATCAAAAACAGATTGATTTAATCAGTCAGGTGGGGGTGTGCTTCTCCTATTGACATCCCCTTGCTGCAAGACGGATCTGTGTCATTAGCGTTAAATTAATTACAGTGCACACCTCACTCCGGTGCGCACTCTTTTTCTGGCTTTTGCAAGTTGAGATGGATTCAGAGGAGCTGCATAGGTGTCTACGAGATAAATCGATACAGTACAGCTGTAGACTGGATCTGTGTTGCAGCTAAATGAAGTGCAACCACGTTTTCCACATGCAGCCATTACAAAGAAACAAATTAAAGGAGACAGTCATTTCGCAAAATTTGGGAAAAAGAGGTGGGAAGCTTCTTGTTCCCTCACTGACAATTATGTAAGACCTTCTTGATGCTTAACGTCGAATATTTTAAATGTTGATTTTTATTTTTCTCATCACAGCTCTAGGAAACACTGACTTGGGCTGTCCAGCTTTAAGATTATCCCTGTACAAAACACATAATTCCAATATTTACTGAAAATTGTGACATGATCTAATAGCTTTGGGAAAAGATATCAGAAATCTTTTTATTTCTTTATTTATAATTTTTTTTTGCTATTCTGCATTTAATAGAAATATCCAAGCATACTGAGTTAAATAGATGGACAATCTACATTAAATGTCAAGTTTGTCAATTTCTTTTCAACCAGCTGGCCAGCAGTGCACAGCAGCAGTTAGGGACAGGGCATATTCTCTGGCAATGTAATCACTTTAAAATACAGGAATAGAATGTTTTCTCATGACCCCAATCTGGATTTTTTTTTTTTTACCCTAGCGTATCAAATAAATATTTTCCAAAATGTCGAAACAGAACCCATGTTGAGACAACAGAAAAAAATATTTTTTTTTTGGGAATATTTTATTAAGAGCAGAGCTTTAAGCTGCAGGGGGTTGGTGTTTGTTTTTTAGAGGGGGGGGTACATTTAATACGGCTATTATTGAAATGGATCAGTCTGCTAATGGTGGCTTGTTTTGATGGGAATTTAACTCCAACAGGTATGCAGGAAAGCGGACTAGCAGCTCTTACTGTGGCTCATATCCATGAAATCCTCAGTAGATGAGATCCCGCACACGTTGCAGTCACTTCTGCTCTCTCGAAGTCAGAGAACTAATGAGCTCTGGACAGATTTAGTTCAACATGTCTCAACTTTAGATGTGAAATTTGCTGCAATACTTATTACATTGGGCATGTTTTATAAGACAAACGTAGAGCTGGACAGTTTAAGGCCTCTGCTTTTCAATTCTGGTTTATGATTTTTCGTGTTTTTAAAGCCAAGTGGCCTCTGCTTTATTTTTGTATAACTATCACATTGGAGCCATACCATGTGAAATCAGATATTAATTTTCCTATCCCAAGCCGCAATGGTGATGACATCAGAAGTAGTAGACCTTTTTTATTAAGGCGACACAATAATTTGATCAATATCAACATAATTATTATTAAAAAAATAAAGCTTGACTCATTTTAGAATATCTTCTCCACATAAGAAGTTGGTTTCTGTGATTTCATATTGTTAGTTCCGTTTTGAGTTTGCTCATGCATTTATTTTCAGCCATCTATTACTGATCTCACAACTCACCATCAGCTAAATGGATTAAGTACAGCACTAGAGTGAAATGATTTTTTTTATTTTTTCTCTCGTGTTCAGGAGCTTAGTGACTGTTGTGAAGTTGGAAGGCTTAGGGAAAGTTCCTCAGAATGATTTTCCCATGGCCACGAATCAACACTGATGCCAAACCAATAAAGCAGATTGTTTTGGGGATTATTTTGGAGCTTTTTGGATGGACATGAAATATTGCTAATAATTTCCATGATAACAAATGTTGACAGGTTTCTCAGCATGTGCATATCTGTGTTTAGATGGAGATTTTTTCCTTTCTTAACTGGCTCCAGTTTGCAGAGTTTTTTTTTATTACCATCTGCTAAAGTGTATTTTTCAGGATTTGTGTTAAATATACAAACATTGGATGTTATGATCATTCTGAGGATAGTCCAGTATTAAAACAAATAAATACTATGAAACAAATTAGTTTTTTTGCTTTGTTTTTTCTACACATTACCAGTTTAGAAATACGTACTTGGTGTATCGAGCTTAACATTTTAAGAAGAAAAATCTCAGATTTACTTTTTAAATTTTTTTTTTAAAGGTTTTATCATTCAGTCAACCTTTAGTTATTTAACAACCACAGTTGAATATTTACTTGTATTATGAAATGTTGTTGCGGCACAGTTCGGATATAAAATAATAATACAGTTCTGTTTAAATAAAAATACTTGAATATGTTTTAAAAGACGGGCAACATTTATAAACCCAACATTTACCATCCATGCATCCATCCAGTTTCTAAACCGCTTAATCCTCAAAGGGTCACGGGGGCCTGGTGCCTATGTCCAGCTGTCAACGGGCGACACCCTGGACAGGTCGCCAGTCCATCGTAGGCCAACACAGAGACAGACAGGACAAACAACCATGCATGCACACACTAACACAACTAAGGACAACTTGGAGATACCAATTAACCTGACAGTCATGTTTTTGGACTGTGGGAGGAAGCCGGAGTACCCGGAGGGAACCCACGCATGCACGGGAAGAACATGCAAACTCAATGCAGAAAAACCTGGGCCGGGATACGAACCCGCTATCTTCTTGCTGAAGGGCAACAGTGCTAACCGCTAACCACAGTGCAGCCCAACATATACCATCAAAACAGAGCTGTAATACACTCCGCTTCCTGATCTGCTCATGAAAGTACCCTGAAAGTACAACCAAAATGCCTCTGTAGCAAACACAGTTTCCACTTCAGAACCATTTTACATTCCATCTATGCTTCTAATGACTTAATTTTAAATGCGTCGCGAGATCAGCTCAACATGAAGAGTGTTGTCAGCTTGACCTGTTGAGGATTATGCATGGTGGGCTCACTGATTGGGGCACAAAAAGATAAGATGTACTCAGTGCTGGGTTCAAGTTTGTAAAATAAGTTTCAAAAATGGATTTTGAGTCTCAAATTTAAAATAGATTCCCATTGGGGTCTGTTTGGGATGATTAAGTCAGAATGACCTTTGCGAGACGGCATAGTGTCCTGCGGTTCCACTACTTTCATCAGCTGCCCACAGAAAATGGGCGCACATCCTTGCAAATGAAGCCAGAAAATGCCAGTTACTTTAAGGGAACGTTCTGAATTGACTGGTAGTTGAAGTGTTGACTTGAGTTTCATCTGTTGCATGCCCAGTGGACTGCTCTGACATGCGATCTTGATGATGTTGCAGCAAGTAGTTCCTGAGGTCAGTTGTTTTTCTGCAATACTAGACCTCCGTTTCGGTAACCCTTGCCAATCGCTTTGCTTTCATCAAGGTCATCTTTCAGTTTGTTCTTTCTGAACCCCAAATGGTGCCTGTCCATAGCTTTGTGGCTTTAGCGTTTTTTCAAGGCCTGGTCTAATGTTACCGATGGTGTTCAACACCATGTTGTTTTAGTTGCTGTAAACAGTGTTCCAGTTAACATAGTCTGAGTTGGGATTACATTTTGGCGATGCCCAAGTAGCCTTTGTTGGTAGTACCTCTTAGAAACATAATTTTAAGATGTACTTTCCATATGCAAAAACCACTTTTATTTTAAGTTTAGACACACTTACTAGTGTGTCTTGTAAAACAAATGTTTCCACCACAGCTTGTTGTGGAAGTCGGGGCAAGAAAAGAATGTGACATTCTTGGAAATTCGTGGAAAGTTCCACTAAAGTTGACCCACCCCCCATTTATCTGTGAAAATGGCAAACAATATTAAAGGGATAAATCTATAAATTTTTATACAGAAAAATCTGTTTTATGAATTAAGAGAGTCTACTCACAATCAGAGAATCTACTTTCTTTCAACACTGTACTAAAACTATTAAATGAGGCCATTCAGGCCTAAAATCAAGCCTGTCAACAGCTCATTGGTTGAAGTGATAAAGCCTGTCATTGTAGTAATGCTGTTGTTGTTATTGGTTGTAAAGCCATGAATGGAGCAAATGTCTAAGGAGGATCTCCATAATCAGATGTTGATTGTGTTATAAAAAAAGCTTAATTAAAAAGATAAGGGTGGGATTTATGTAACAGGACCCGTTGGGAGTGTAACAGCAGGTGCCTTTCTTAACCTACACAATTTTTATGATAAGGTCTCCTGCAGCCATACCACTCTATCTTTTCTATTCATCCTACACTCATAAACAAACAGAGTTTGAGGATGGGGGCACAACAGTGAGCGTGTCAGTGGAGAAGAACTCCTAGCTGACAGATTCCCACTAGGTGAACAGCTTAGCCGGCACGGCTGACAGCTGAGTAAAAATAAATGAGGAAGAAAATCCTCTGTTCATGTTCTCCTGCCCTGAAGCAGAATTTAAGCCAGTCCTTGGCTTGTAAAATAGACTATATCAGCAGAGTACACAACAGCAAGGAGTTGTTAAAAAGTTACATTTATCTAGTCTTCGGGTTCTTAACCTTTGTTCCTGGTAGCTGATGACTTAGCCCTGCGGATGACATTCCTTTCTTTAGTTTCCCTAGAGTGCCTTGCAGAAGTATTCATACACAAAACAGTTTTTGATTTGTCAAGCACAACTACATTGTATTTAACTATTCTTTTTTGTAATAACTAGTAGCCTTTATTTGCAATAGATCAGACAGAAAATGGGAACAGAGTAAAGTTGGGGAAGACTTTTAGCAAAAGGTCTCTGAGTCGGGACCTGAATTGAACCCTGGACATCAGCATCGAGGACTCATAGCGTCTGTAAGTAGAGCATCCGCTCTACCCCTACACCACGCACCGCCCTATACATACAAAAAGGGGAAGAAAAATGAATGGAACTTATCTGAACATACTGTCAAGTCTTCAAACAGACTGTCAGTTGGCCACATGTCAAAACTTGGACTACAGCTATTTTACACATACTTTATACTTTATTCTAAACCCTTCCCTCGTTGAGATGTACATTGTATGTTCAGTCTATGCTCTGGTAGAAGGGTAACTTTTGTTTTCAGGAGAGTTTATCTCTATCTTACATTAAAAATAATCCCCTTCCATGTCCCTGTGCAAAAAAGCAACACTATAGTGATATATTTGGGTTCAGGGAGATGGGCACTATTATTTTTCTACTAAAAACAGCATTGTTGCCCAAAAAGTACAGTTTTGATCTTGTCTAACTATAGGACCATCTTCCTCATGTTTGATGAGGTCAAAGATAATCCGGTCATAATTAATGTTTACTGTAAAATTTTATCATGATAATAAAATTCGGTTTTTCATTCATTTTACTTAAAGCTGGGGTACACAGTTTAACATTTATAAGTAACCTCCAAAATGCTGAAATTTGATGGTTTTCTATGATATGAAGTAGGTAATGTTTCAGAGTTTCTTCTCCTCTACAGCAAAATGAATAATTTATGTGACCGTTGACAAATAAATTTGTGCATCCACAAAAGATAGCTGTCATTGAACAAGAAAGTGCATTGCTGGGATGGAGACTGGTGTACAATGGGGTAGCGCATGTCAGTCAATTTAGCAGAGAGAAGCCAATGGGTTTTGGTAAAAAAAGCAAAAAAAAACACTCTTTTCTCAGAAAACTCGAGTGTAGAAAGAAGGTCAGAGCAGTTATGCTCTCCCTGTTGACTTGGTTTTCCCTGCGTTTGCGTGGTATGAGATGTGGCTTCCAGCTCCTTTCAGAAGGGGTGGTGGAGCAAGAGTGGGAGCTACGTATAGCTGTTTGCATTCCAAAATCTCCACCTCCTCTCCTTGATGACGTCACGCTACGCACCTCATCTTTAATATTCAATCTGGACAAGTTGACAAGAGAATCCACATCATTCCATCACACATCAAGCAGATTAGTAAGTAACATGTATTATGAACATTTCACCTGCTGTGGACTGAACGCTCTGCAAGGAGCTGACCTGCACTCTGCTTGTGCATAATGAAGCGCCACCTCAGCCATAGTTTTGAATTCAAGGAACATTTATCCTATTGAATTAAACAGAAATTGACAAGACTCTCTGAATCAGGACTTTTCTTTTAGCTTCAGCGGGAGGAAAACCCCCTGCATGCACTCTTTTTTTTCCTTAAGTAGTAAGGCCGCAGCATTCTGTCACCAACAGACCCAGATGCACCGGATACAGTTTTAAAGCCTCCATAACTCTCCAGCGCATGGTCAGCTCGGGGATAACGAGTTAATGGGGTGAAGTGCTCAGGTTTCTGTTGATACTTTAATAGGAATCTTTTTTTATTGATTATTTTATTTATTTATTTTTAAAATTACAGAAGGCTTTCAGATTTTTCCCTTACATTTTTTCCAAAAACCTATCAAATTTTGAAAATACTTGGTTACCCTCCCCTGGCCCATAGTTATGTCTGTTGGGTCACTATTATCCTGTTGAATTGTATCTTTTGTAGCTTTTAACAGGTGTTCTTCAAACATATCGTAAATCTAAAGCAACAACCATCGATATCACACGTGTTTATGGTCAATTTTTTATGGCTGGAATGATTAGGAAGTTATGACATTTTTGAAGTAGGTCTGCATAAAGAAGTAAACATGGCGATGCAGGCAGCTTCTCTGTAAACACTTCATATGTGGATTTTTAGATTATGTCTTAAGTGATCATTGCGCTGCTTGTGCCGTAGAACAAGCTGTGTTTTAGTCCAGATTGTAGTAAGGAAACACAGATAATGACTGTTTATTTTCAGTCGATGAAATGATGCATGGGAGGTAAATGCGGTCGGAGCAAAAATATGGTCGAAGACTGCAGGGAGGAAGAGCCATTTGAACACAATGAATCTTTGTTTTTCTTCTGTGCTCGCTCTCTGTCACTCTCATACGTGCTCAGTTGGGATGTGGGAAGACCCGGCCATCGCACAGGCTTGTGCTGGCCCGAGCTTCCACACAAACACGCGAGAGCCGGGGACACGATGTCCAGCAAATTCATAACCAGAGTTTGTCCGAGCAAACACAGCTGTGACAATAACTGTCACAACAACTCGTGCTGATGGAGGGCTGCACAAAAATTATTTAAAAAAACAGGAAGGGAAATACTTTTATGAAGAAGCAAAAAAAAAATGATAGAGACCAAACAAAGGATCTCCCAATATCAGCCTCTGAAAGTTTATGAGATCTTAAAGAAACCTAAGATGGTTGTGAAGCTTGAGAAGCTGAAATATGAGAGCCGTAACATTAACAGGACTCCAGTGTGAGAGAAGAGGGCAGCACCACTTGTGAGAAAGTCTGAAACAGACCCAGGTGAGAGGTGGAAAAATAAAATAAAAGCTCCATGAATCCCGCAGCTGCAGTGACCAAAACACACACTTAAACACACACTTTCACACAAAACTTTACTCAGATGAGGGACACCGGACACTGGTTAGTGCAAGGTGGGCAGCGTTTGTCAATATGTCAATATTCGTAATGAAATTAAGGCTGTCTGTAACAATATCCCATAAACTTGTGTTTGTGTTTTAGAGAGAGAGAGAGAGTAGGAGAGCAAGAAACAAACCTGCAGCCATCAGCAAAAAGCTGCACTGCACCACATCACCTACTGTACCCCATTACTTTAATAACGCTCCTTTCACTCTACCCATGGGGGCACTCCTCAAGTGCTTCTAAAAGAAACATGAAATTGTTGGAATTCAATATTTTAAGAATATTATCTTTACATTTAATCCACTTTGAGTCCAATTTAACATTTATTTCTAACAGCTTTTTTAATTCTAGCTAAATAAAACGAGTGTCTAGATGTTTTATTTTCAATAGATTTTTGTGTATTTCAGACAAATATATATATATAGTATATTTTAGACTATTATCATCAAACCTCTGTCTATGTAGAAAATAGATCACCACCATTTATAGAAAATGTGTTCCAGTGAGCTGCTGAAATAATTCTTCAGTAAACTTCATAGTGTAATAAAGAGAATTTCCTTTTCAACTCTCTTGATGTTCACGAAATGACTTGCTCGGAACGCTGAAGACAATCTACATTGAATCTAGGGCCAGACAAAATGGCAGTTAGCAGCAATAAAACTGGCACAGACTGAAATTATAAAACACTCTCCGAGTCATGCTGACTGCTCAAAGCATTTTACACTGGACCCACATTCACACAAAAACGCACATTTATACATCGTTATACAGACTAGTAGGCACCCTGGGGTTAAGGGCCTTGCCTTGCAAATTGACAGGCAGGAGATGGAATCGAACCTATAACCCTCAAATTACAAGCCATGTTGTTTCATCAGGATTCTTCATCATTTCAGAAAGCGGGGGTGCCGACATCGGGTCCATGAATAATGAGCACTAATTATGTTGCATCTCTGCTTCAGTTAAGTATCCCATCTTGCTACTAGCAAGATGAGCATAGCATGTTGCTAGTAGTAGGGAGCATGTTCCAATAAGTTTAGTGATTGTGACTTCTAGATTGGAGTGCACCCACACACACACGCACACACACACACACTTGCTCAAAACATAACTTTTAGGCGTCTAGCTTCCTTAGCTTCATCATGTGACATGAGATTAGCTCAGTTAACTTTACACACCGATGCAGAAACAATGAAAGCATTTACCAAAACAGTGCTGAGGTCGAAGTGAAGGAGAAGAAAAACAGATCAAGAGAACAAATGTACTAGAATGGGGGAGGGAGGAGATTTTGTCCTGGCGTTAAGCTGTTTCTAAAAGTGCCTAAAATTCAATAAAAGGTCTTTCTTTACATAGAAATGGAGACCTGGTCTAATAAGGCATAAAACTACAGATTACCAAACATTATTGGGAATTATGCATTAATCTGATGTAACTGTATCCTGTGAGTTTGAGTTATGTTGGGTTCAAAATACTTTGTGGAGGTTTATAACACATACTGGTACACGCACTCTCCTCACTTTAAAAAAATGTATAATGCAGCATTGAGCTTTTGGGGAATTTGCTCTTTAACTTAGATTTTTTTTTAAGATGGTCATAGTTTATAGGGGAAATTGATTGAGTTTAACATCAGGTGAATCCAGAGATGGCCTGTTAAAGGCTGCAATAGACAAATTTCAGCAGAACTACTACCCTAATCTCAGGATCTCAAACTTTCAGAGGCTGATATTGGGGAGATCCTTTGTTTGGTCTCTTTTATTAGGGCAAAATTATTAGAGAAAACATTGGGCAAGAGAAAATCTTAGAAAACAAAGTATTCTTTTAATAACCAGTCGTCTAGTAATCTACCTAGGTACTATAACTCATTAACAGACTTTGGTGCAGCTGAAACTACTTTTAATCAATTAAAAATGTGCTAAATGCATTCTTTTTATCAGTGGAAGGGTGACCAGAATACTGTACTTATGGCTGAGAATAAACAATTTGTTTTTCTTATTTTCAATGGAGTCCAAAAGTATTTGTGCACTACATGCTGTTTTTTAACCTTGTCTAAGTGTTGGATATACAAAAAAATGTAATGATGTATTTGTTTAAAGTATTGCATGCTCAGTTTATTTTTTGAGCAGGTAACAAAAAAAAGAACAAACGTTCCCCCCTCCTCCCATGTGACAAAGGTATGAGATCGGCCTAGTTACAGAGTAGACCTAAATCTAATTTAGAGTTTACATCCAGACTTGAAGGCAGATTTTTCTACATAATGTATCTCATCTGGCTGATCTTGATTTATTTTGCAAAGAAGATAGAACAAAGATTTCAGCTTCTCGACTGAAATTTAGCAAAACTGTTTGACGTACTCCAAAAGACCCTGGACTGTAATTGCAGGAACAATTGACTAAGTCTACTGTGTCTTGACAGAAGAAGTTGTATTCAGATATACACCATTTTTCAGATCTTCATTTTTAAGAACATTTTTTTATAATAGAACCTGGTATTTGTGATAAGGGGCCACAGCTGTCCTTAAATAGCTAAAATATGCCCACATTTGAGACACCTGTAAAGATGCTTATAATTGCCTATTTGATATAGTTCAAAAACCAAAAACATGTTAATACTCATTCTGGAAATTTTCTTGGCAGTAGTGAAGAAACTGACATTGATAGTCTTCCTTATTTCTGCTCTTGGGGGTTCAGCCAATTAGTGTCAAGGACAATGGATGGCACTCTGGGATGGGCTGCTTCAGAAAACCCTAGGCAGTAGCGTGTCAAGTAGTTACTGGAATGTCAGCGTCCCAAGAGCCATTTTCTTTTATATAGAAATATACTTTAGACATGCTCACAGAAATCCATATCCATAATAATTTGGAGTTGTGTTCCACAGAAAAATCTTCAAATCTTGACACTATTGACCATTGAATTGGCAGGGCTCCACTGTATTCATATCAAAATCTCAAAATTCATTGATAAGGCTGAAAAAGTTGAAGGGGCGTGAGTCGCTTGTAGATTCCCCTTGCCATGTTTCATGGTGAAACACCAGATCTCCTCTCTTGTTTAATGGTTTATAAAACTGCACTGCTCAAATACCTAATTGACAATATATGGGAAAACTTTTCCATCAGTGTGCTACATGAAAATTAAACTGGTTCTATCCAAATCTTTTTTCTCTCTCTCTCTCTTTATATCAAACTTAATGTTAGGAATGTTAAGTAGTTGTTAATGTTAAGGATGCTAAGAGTGCTGGGGCTTTTTTAAAGTCATCTTACTAAACTCATCCGGTGACCACTTCAGAAACAAATCAGTATAAGTGCCGTCTTAGAAAAGTTGCCAAAATCTTTTAGAAGGGGGGACAAAGGTGAGTAAAAGTGAACCACTTTGAAGATGTTGGCATGCCATTTGCCAGTAGAGAAGGATGTGCCCAAGTCAATATGAGTTTTCCTAATGGGGTAACAGAAAAGTGCACCTGCTGCTCACACGCTTCTACTTCTCAGGTAAATAACGGGGCTTTGCAGTGACACTGGTGCTTTTTGTTGCCCTGCTTCAGACGTGGCATTAATGCCAATGCCCAGCTGCACATCCAGGCTCCTGGTGCCAGAGGCACACACACAAAGAGCCAAAGGGACACAGTTGCTTTGTGCCTGTACCTCATTTTCTCTGTGGGGAAACTGTAGCTTATTAGATTGAGTATTTAAATAGAAATAAGAAGATGAAAAATAAAAGCATATTGGGACAGCAGGATCAGAAAAAAATTGTGCGTTCAATAGCACTCATGTAGACTTGCATCTGAAGGGTGAGGCCTGTAATTAATCACTAGCCCAGTGTGGCAAGCTAAACGTTCACTCCATGCTCCTGTTTTCCTGCTCCAACTGTTGCACATTTATACTCTAAATTCAGTTCACACTGTAGAGTGGATTCTGAACATGGTGCCAAAATGTCGCAACTCTACTTTCACACACATCAACCCAGCACTTCTTACTTCCTTTACCTTTCTTTGTAGTCCTTCTGTGGCTGCCTTACACCTCCAGTAGCTTGCCTGTCCATTTGTCATGTGTCCATCCTTCCTTCTTTTCTTCCTTCTCTCTGCGCTGCTCTTAATCAGTGTGAGAGAGGCCCAGACGTTGGCATGGTAGCCTGGCACAAGCAAACAAGACTTCCGAGGTGCCCCCTGGGATGCCCCTTTGGAGGAATGGGAAACTGTTACTTACTGTAAATCATTTTCATCCCACTTGTTCTGCTCGGCTTTTTCCTTTGAATGTGTTTCCCCCTTTTTGAATAGAACATGTACAGTCCTGCTTTAGAAACAGTTTTCAATAATTTTTTTTCTTCTCGACAATAGGTGAAAATCAGTTCTCGTCCCAGATCTTGGGCAGTTCTGCTGGATGTGTAAAAGGAAAACCAGCAATGTAGGCAGCGGCTCTGGAAGTCAGAGGGGAAGTCAACTTTATTTTTGAAAAGAAGTAAATCTACTGCAATTCTGCAGGGCAGGGCTGGTACCTTCAAAATCTGGATAACTAGGTTCTTCTTTTACAATGGAAATGGATGAATTGCTCCTTCTCCTATCCAAGAACTCAGACTTTAGTCGTTCTGCCGCCTTTTGCTTCACTGAAACCTGGTCCAGTGAACTCATCCCGGACAGCGCTCTAAAGCTGCCAGGCTTCCAGCTGTTCAGAGCGGACCGCTTCGCGGAGCTGACTGGGAAATCAAAGGGAGGTGGAACGTGCTTCTACATTAACGAAGGTTGGTGCACAGATGTCACAGTGTTAAAGAAGACATGCAGCCCTCACCTTGAGTCGTTCTTCATAAACTGTAGACCATTTTATTCACCGCAGGAGTTCGCCTCGTTTGTGCTGGTCGCTGTATACATTCCACCGCAGGCGTGTGTGACGGAGGCATTACATCACCTCGCCGATCAGATCACAGACGTGGAGAAAAATCACCCGGACTCTCTGCTAATCGTTCTCGGGGATTTTAACAGAGCTAATCTCAAACTTGAACTGCCTTAATATAAACAACATGTGACGTGTCCCACCAGGGACATGAACACTTTAGATCACTGCTACACCACAATAAAAAATGCATATCGCTCTGTCCCCCGTGCTGCTTTGGGACTTTCCGACCACTGCCTGGTCCACCTCATCCCATCTTACAGGGAGAAGCTGAAATCTGCTAAGCCTGTAGTAAGAACTGTGAGGAGATGGACTGATGAGTCAAAGATGCAGCTACAGGCCTGCTTTGACTGCACTGACTGGAGCGTCTTTGAAGCAGCGGCTTCATCCCTGGATGAACTGACCGACACTGTGACATCCTACATCAGCTTTTGTGAGGACATGTGTGTGCAGACCAAAACCTTATGCTCATTCAAAAACAATAAACCGTGGTTCACTGCAGAACTGAGACGGCTACGCCAGGACAAGGAGGAGGCCTACAGGAGTGGGGATCGGGACCTGTACAAACAGGCCAGGAACCAGCTGACAAGAGGGATCAAAGCAGCAAAGAGGAACTACAGTGCTAAGCTTAAGGACCGTTTTTCTGCTAACGACCCCTCTGCAGTTTGGAGCTACCTGCAGACCATTACTAACTGTAGGAGACCATCCCCCCACCCTGTGGAGAGCCCCGCCTGGCTGAGGACCTCAACGACTTCTTTTCCAGGTTTGAAAGGACTTTCACACCTCCCACCTCCCCCACCATCTCCATCACAAAAGACCCAGCTTCACCCCAAACCACCCACGTACCTGCCTTGACGATCTGCGAACAGGACGTGCGCCAGCTATTTCAGAGACTGAAAATTAAAAAGGCTCAGGGACCAGACGGAGTGTCCCCAGCCTCTCTGAAATTCTGTGCTGACCAGCTGGCTCCCATCTTCACCCAGATCTTCAATAACTCCCTGGAGCTGTGTGAGGTCCCCTCCTGCCTCAAACGCTCCACCATCATACCGGTTCCCAAGACGTCCCCAGTCACTGGATTAAATGACTACAGACCAGTTGCCCTAACATCTGTGGTCATGAAATCCTTTGAGCGTCTGGTACTGACCCACCTGAAGGACATCACAGATCCCCTGCTAGACCCCCTGCAGTTCGCTACAGATCAAACAGGTCAGTGGATGATGCCGTCAACATGGCTCTACACTACATCCTGCACCACCTAGACTCTGCAGGTACCTACGCTCGGGTCCTGTTTGTGGACTTCAGCTCTGCGTTTAACACCATTGTACCAGAGCTCCTCCACCAAAACTGTCCCAGCTCACCGTGCCTCCCTCCACCTGTCAGTGGATTACCAGTTTCCTGACTGACAGGAGGCAGCAGGTGAAACTGGGTAAGTTCACATCCAGCTCCCGTTCCCTCAGCATCGGCGCCCCCCCGGGATGTGTTCTCTCCCCACTGCTCTTCTCCCTTTACACCACTGACTGCACGTCGAGGGACCCTTCTGTGAAACTCCTGAAGTTTGCAGATGACACCACCGTCATTGGACTCATCCGCGACGGCGACGAGTCTGTGTACAGAAAGGAAGTGGAACAGCTGGTTGTCTGGGACAGTCAGAACCACCTGGAGCTAAACCCGCTCAAAACTGTGGAGTTGACAGTGGACTTCAGGAAGAGACCACCATCAACATCTCCTCTCATGATCCTCAACAAGCCAGTCCCCACAGTGGAGTCTTTCAGGTTCCTAGGATCCACCATCACACGGGACCTGAAGTGGACCTCACACATCAACATAATAAGGAAGAAGGCCCAGCAAAGGCTGTACTTTCTGCGTCAGCTCAGGAAGTTCAACCTGCCCCAGGAGCTGCTGATCATCTTCTACACAGCAATAGTCCAGTCTGTCCTGACCTCATCCATCTCTGTCTGGTTCGGATCCGCCACCAGGCAAGACAAGGACAGACTGCAGAGAACAGTCAGGACTGCAGAGAGGATCATAGGAACCGATTTTCCCTCCATTCAGGACCTATTCCGGGCCAGGGTCAGGAAGCGGGCCAGGAAAATCACCACTGACCCCTCACACCCTGGCCACAATCTGTTTAGGCTCCTCCCCTCAGGTCGGCGTTACAGAGCGTTGTACGCCAAAACCACCCGACACAAAAACAGTTTTTTCCCCCAGGCTGTCGCTCTGACGAACTCTGTCTAGACACAGTGTGTGAGTGCACTCACATAACAATAAACTATAACTCTGCACTTCTGTACATATTCACTGTAAAATAACCCCGGCTTGGTGTATATATTATCCTTTATTATTTACGATCTGATATTTATTTGTATTTTTACTTATTTTTGTTCATATTTTTCTTTTTTTAAATTTTTTTTAATTTTTTTTATTTCACTTATTCAAGTTCTGTACTGGAGGAAAAAGTTTGCCGGAGTCAAATTCCTTGTATGTGACATACTTGGCCAATAAACTGATTCTGATTCTGATTCTGATTCTGATTCTGAAAGCATAAAACAAATGACGGAATACTAGTTAAACCCGCATTCAGCAGACTTGCAACAGTGTGATGTTGCAAGTCTGAGTCTAATCTGCTGGATTCCGTAGGGTAATCAGCAGTATAGTGACTTAGAAAGGCTCAAGAAGTTGATTAAAGAAGACTGGCTCTGTTGAGGAGAGCCTTCTAGAGCCGGTTGAAGAAAGAGACTCATCTATAAATTAAAACCTGAATGGACTTAGACCATCATCTGTTCAGCACAGTAACTTTGCAGTGTGTTTCAGTCAGATGCTCCTTTAGATCTGCTTCATTAATTCATTGAACGTAACTGAAGACAGAAGGTCATATGCAGGGGTTGCATTAACCGATTGTTTTCCATATTTGAATGGTGATTTTAGAATAGTGATGAACAAATCTGAGGGCGATCTGTGATTTGACTGATTGCAATTCAGCCCTGACAACTTTATGGCAGGGAACATACATTTTCAACTTTACGCACAATGTAAGGGAACTAAATCAAATCAAGATAACAAGGTTCACAGTAGAGTATCTAAGCATAATCTCCAACATGGACCCTGTACTCAACACATCTAGGTAACGGTGAGCTTGACAGCACATCGAAGAGTTATGGAGGCTTTGGAGCGCAACTGCGACCGGTGCGGCTCCAAAGAGATGGGCATCGTGCCAACCACCTGTGAAGTGGCGCCACGTGGAGCAGGAGTTCCTTCCGCTGAAGCGACCGCTTGCAGATCAGGATACAGCCGGTTGAGAGTGTCTGATCACTTCAGCTAGAGATGTGATGCTTGTTTTTCCACTCTGTGGCTTTTCCATGCGACAGGCCACAGCAGATGAACTGTTCATTTTTCAAGTGCAATCGTTTAATTTCATTTCATTGTCTGTTCAGCATATTTGGGATACATATTCATCAAAATACATAAGAAATACTACTGAATATGTTATTTTAAAAATGACTTGCAAATTTGTTTTTTGACCCTTTTGGTCTAAATGACCAACAGTGACAGTCTAGTGAGACCTCTGGACGTATTTTAGGGCCGGGCCATATCCATGTGATAGTGCCATAAGAGCTCCTAAAAGGTATATCTGGGTTATATAGCATTACAATCAGCCCATGAACACATCCTATTATTGGTATTTTGCAGCCATCTCCTAGATTTTTCAAATTTTTAGATAAAAGAAGAAAGGCCTGTTTTTTCCACTTAATTTTCAGCATGGAACAAGGCATCTAAGCAGTAAATTTAAAATTATGCAATTAAAAATGTCACCTTTGAATTTAGTTAGAAATCAGCCTACCAGCACTGTGGCCTCCTGGGCCCGTAGGGGGTGCAGCAGGTAGCAAGATGTCTGGCAGAAGATGTAATCCATAAATTGTCTTTTTGTGTGTCATTTTTCTGTAATCTGTTAATCAGATGATCTCTATCATATATCCACATTGCTGTTAAAGTTCTGTTTTTATTGTAGAACTCTGGTGTACTTCAGTGTTTTTTTGTTTTGTTTTTTACTGTTTGGGTTCAGTGTAGACTTCTCCTCTTCACCAGGATGCAAAACCTTCCATCTAAAGATCCATTCCAAGGAAGGAATTCACAGAAGGAATTGAATTTCTTTTCTTTTGTTGCTTCCTAAAGACCACAGTTGTGAACCAAGAAAGAAGGACCAGATACCATTTTTTTGTTGTTGTTGTTCAAGAGATTACGGTCACCATGAGCTCAAAGACTGTGATTCTACACCACCTTTTTTCAAAATGAGACTGAGTGTTCCCTGTTTAGTACCGTTACTTTTCAATGTGGGAAAAAACATCTCGTGTTTTCTCAATTAAGTTGGCTTTTACCTTTTCCTTCTCATTGGTCCCCTCTTACAGCTGTTCCTTAAAAAAAAAAAAATGCTCCTTCCTTCCTCTGCACACAAAATTGCTGACACACTTGCCCTGTCACCCCTACCTGCTATTGTATGGATCCCTGTTTGTCAAAGGAAGCTCAGCTTTCGGCACAGAATACCAGCTTATCTGTGTTCTGTCTCTCCTTTTAGTGCTCTGCTCCTAAAACCGCATACATTCTCTGTCGGGGAGCTCATTAGCTGAAGTGAGGGGTACCGCACTGAAGTCCAGCGGTCATTTGGGCTCGACTCGATGGACTGCAGCCAGCCGTCAGATCACTTATTCATTTATATCTCACACCCCGTCTGCTCATTCTGGGTCTAATCTTTGCTGGGGCTGGCTTGTTTGTAATGGGCTTCGAATCTTATGCAATACTATGCAAGACGAGAGACACCATTTGTTCTGCTCACTTTTGGTGGCCTCGTGTTAACCCAGTACAAAGTGGTATCTTAACTACTAGCTAAATACTACTACTAGCTAACTAAAAGCAATCAGACAACTGCAGCTGATCCAGAACGCTGCTGCCCGTGTCCTCACTAGAACTAGAAAAGTACAACACATCACCCCAGTTCTTAAATCCTGGCTTCATGTAGCTCAAAGAATAGACTTTAAAATACTCCTACTAGTTTATAAATCACTGAGCGGTTTAGCACCAAAGTATGTTGGAGATATGTTGTCACTATACCAACCCAGCAGACCACTCAGGTCCTCCAACTCGAGCTTACTTAATATCTCTAGAATTAGAACTAAACAAGGAGAGGCAGCTTTCAGCTTCTATGCTCCACATATCTGCAACAAACTTCCGGAGGAATGCAAAAATGCTGAATCGTTAGGCTTTCTTAAATCAAAGCTTAAAACTCCACTATTCAGAGCTGTCTTTGAGCCCTAAATTGCGCTTTCTGATGACTATTTGATTCTCGTGGTTTAAGTTTTATTCTTTTTTTTTTATTATTTCCTTTTTAACCTATTATTTGATCTGTTTTTAATCTATATTGCATACATTTGTTCCTTACCTCATCTTTTCTTATTGATTGATGGTGTCCATCTGTTAAACCTATATGTTTCTGTTTTTCTCTAATCATGCTTCTGTAATCATATATTTGGTATCATTATCACTGAATCACGTAAAGCACCTTGAATTGCCTTGTGTTGAAAGTGTGCTATATAAGTAAACTTGCCTTGCCTTAACTACTAGATCTATTTACTGGTAGAGCTGTGTTGAAATAATCAAAAAATCGATTCTGAATTGATTCTTATAGAAATTGAATCGATTTGCTGTGTCAAAAAACGTTTTTATTTTTTTAGAATAGTTTGCCCTTTTTACAGCTGAAATAGGAAGGAAAAGTCCAGACGGCCATTTTAAGTATTTTGTCTGAAAGGGATGATGCAGTTTCCCTTGGTGAACTGTTACTCATCCATTGTTAGGTCATTGAATTTCAGGCAAATAATTAAGATAATAGAAAAAAAAAAACGGTTTTTATATTACTGACCAATAGCGATATTGAACTGGATCAGACTGAATTGAATTGAATCGTTTCAAACTCTAGAGAATGGGAATCAAATCTATTCTTGAAATTGGTATCGATACCCAACCCGATTTACTGGTTTCTTCTGAAAGAAAAGGAAAACCCGCTCAGTTGTCTGTCTTTTTTTGGTAGTAGACGCACAAAGACGTTATGGCTATTTGGAAGATTACGAAACCATGGATGCATAATTTTACTGCTCTGGGATAGATGACCCACAAGAACCTAAATACTTGTATCATGTAGACTCGGGTTTGGTTACTGCTATAAATGTGTTCAAAGCTTTTGAACTTGCTCAGGTTTTCCATCGTAACCACACAACACGTTAGTCCTTTAATAGACTGAAAAATGCGGCAAACCATCAAAGTTTTCTGTGTTTTCTTGTGATTCACTAGTCAAGCAAGCGGAGAAGTGCTGTTGTAAATGAGAGGCGGGGCTGTGTGTGAAGCAGAAAGAAGAGTCTCCCAGTCACATAATGCGCAGTAGTGGATGGAAAGGAACAGATCTAGGCGTCTTTTTAACAAGGTTTTGCCGGGAAAGTACCAAAATGTAACTCCAAAAGTTTTTTTTCCGCATTTAGATTGCTCAGTCTAAAAAGGTACAAAGTTTTAGTACCCAATCCTAGTACTTCAAAGGTCTTCAAGGACTGACAAGACCATTGAATCACTTTCAGTTTGAATTATCAGCCTTTTGAAACCTGTTTAGCTTAATTTCCAAATTTTTCAACAAAAATCACCTGTGGTGATCTTTTTATTCTAAAGATTTTGTTTGCACTAGTAAGCTTTACTGATAGTAATTAGGATTAAAGGGAAAGCACAGGCAACAAAGATGTCAAGGTATGGAATTGAATCCAGGATGGCTGGGATGTCAGGGAGTGTAGCCTCTGTATATCAGGCGCTTGCTCTAGAGCCTTCTGTTTACCATCCGTCTTCCGTGCCCTCTCTCCTGCCTGCACAACGAGGACACTGAGTGCAGGACAACCCCTTCATCTGGGATCAATTTACTAAAGCAGGCTTGCTTGGCCATGTGGCCTTTTCTGACTATGCTCAGCATAATGACAGGCTTTCAAGCAGTAATTTCTTTGTTTTGGATGGGTCTGTTTGTTTTCCTCCTCCAGTCAGATGCAAATTTCAGAGGGGGCGCTTCAGAGAAGGCCTATTTTTTGCCCCTCGTTTTTTGGGTCCTTGGACTTTCCATCACGTTTGAAGTCCACTCGTTTAATTAAAACTTAGGGTTGACGATCGTGGATGTGGCTCACAATGCCATGCAGAATGCCATCTTTGCACGAGCAGCGGTTAGCTTTCGATGCCAGAATCCCCAAATCTGTCCCACTGTTTACCATTTCTTCCATATTGGGTTTTTACATGAATCCAGAAAGGTACACAGACTCCTCAACCACCATCAATCTTCTCTATGGAGATTGAAAAGGCATCAAGAGGCGTGTCACATTTGTTTGTAGTGTGTTGATTTTAATTTTTTTTGTTGCATTGAAAGAAATTGAGTTTCACTACAGGGTAACACTTTGTTTCCCACAGTCTACGTTATTTTCTGTAGTTCTGTATGTAGAGTTGTGAGAGAAACAAAAAATAATCTCCAAATCTGTTGTAAAGTTTTTCACATCACGAGATTATTTAAAAAAAAAGGGCCAAACTAATCTAAATTCCTTTGGCAAAACATTTAGGAAAGTGGCCAGTCTTTCCTCCTATGATCAGAAAAACCCAAATGCTCCACCGCAGACTCTACGGGCTTCAGTTGTGTTGCAGTAGAGTTAGAAAAAGACCTAATGACTATGGTTGCCAGGTGGAATCATCTTTCATCACCTTCTAAAAGATTCCAGGATTCCAGGCTTGTGTGGAGACAGCCAACCAAAGCATATACGCACAAACACCTTAAGCCAACTGCTAAACATGATGGTAGAGGGGTAAATACCTGTCTGTCCATCACATATATATTGGACGTGGCTTATGAAACCCCGGCCCTCCACTTAGTATCAAGAAGATTGGTGGATTTAGTGTGACTGATTAAGATATCAGATTATTGATAAATGCACGGCTCCATGGTTCAAAGGGGGTCAGACTGATTGATAGAAAATAATATAAAAGAGCAAGTTCACACATGTTAAAGTCTGTAGCTCTGCGAATGAACTGCCAGTTTTGAATTTTGCATACATTAAACCCTACGTCTACATAAAGCACTATGCCATAATTTAGACACTTTGCAATACTTAAAACAGAAGTGTAGACATGACTCCTGTCTGATCATTTGACTGATTCTGTGATGTTGAGCAATTTTAAAAATCTTTTTCATAAAGTGTCACTATTGTATTGATTGTCATTAATGTCTGACATCTGATCCATGCTTAAAGCCAGTTTTTCTGTGGATTTTAGCTGCAGTGCCTAAGGCAGCTGGAACTTCAATGACCTCAGTGACACATTTGGAGAGCCTTAATAAATTCCAAGCATGCTCGATATGGACAGGACTTGCTCAAGATGTGCTTGCAGATGTGGGGAATAGCAGCGGTCACCCTTTCCTCAACTCGGCTGATTTCTCAGTTTTGTGAAGTGTTCCGACTAGCCTAAACAGCCCTAAATGTCCTTCACTTCGTTTCCACTGTCAGTTCTGCTGTTTAAATTGCTCTCTTACTCAACCAACCTGTTGTAATCATTGACCCTCATTAAACTAATGTGAACTGTCTTGCTTCACTGTTCACATACCCTCTTGGGTGATAGATGCAGGTTTTTCTGAGTATGTCTAAAATAGCATTGTAATGGTTTGACACTGCAGGCACTGTTACAAGGTGCTCAGTGTGTGTGTGTTTTTTTATGTGGGTGGATGCACAAATGTGTGTGTGCCCACATGGTATCCAACCAGTTTCTTTTGTCGGGCAATAGTGACTAATTTCCAAGAACCATAAGCCTGCACCCAGGCCCTGTTTTATCCCAACATACTTTGCTCTGACATTAAAAGTTTTCATACACCCCCCTGTGTTACTCTGACTACCGCTCACTTTGCCAGGGTGTTTCAGTAAGTCGGATGGTCGTGTCTCGGTATGAGGTGGTGCTGGGTTTTGTGATTTTTATTTTTTTTTATTTTAATGTATTTTTTTTTTTAAGGAAAATGCACCAAATATGCAGGCCCACCTATTCAGGTATTGGCCAGATTACAAATGGCATGTAAATTAAGTTGCAATCATGCAATGTATTGACCCAAGACAACAAGTAGAGGGTGCTACAGGCTATCAATTTGGTCTTTTTGGAGGCAATAAAGAAGATATTTTAAAATGATGTATGCCAAAATGGACATTAGAGCTTTGCTTAACCAGAACAAGAGCTACGCTAGCACAGGCAGAGACAATGGTAATACATTGCCACTCGCTTGTGGATATTTGCCCTCTGTGGTCCTCTCAAGGCTTGCGGCGTATCATCTCTGAAAGATGTTAAACCACACTAAAAACAAATTTCTATGCAGCGCATCTGAAGAAGTGTACTAATGATTTTACAGAATCTCTAGCCCATACAACACATTCCTGCAATGTATTGCATCATCATGCCCAAATAACTCCTGAAAAAAATCATGTATTACTTGCCAATCCAGGAGCAACATGGCTAGTTCAGCATCCATACTACATACTGTTGTATCTCTAACGTCTTGATATCTGCGACTGCGCTCATAAAACTGACACTTGGTTTTGGAAGCTAATCCTACTTTGACCTAAACTGAGCAACAGTTTAACAGAAATTATCTTTCACAGCAGTAACTGAAGTGTTGTCTGACCTGTGTCATCTTGTGTCTTGCTGCTCTATGAGCCAGCAGGTGCGCAGTTAGTGTTAGGCTTTAACAAGGGGAACAAGCTGGTCGTGAGTTTAGAAGTTGGTGTGGCTTTGGTATCTAGCTCTGCGGCTCTGCTTGCTGCTACTCTCTTACCCCTGATTCACGCTGGGCACACAATGGATGCAGCCTGGTGTATGTGTGGCAGCCGTATGGACACCATGCCGCACCTGGTCTGCGCCTAGTTTGAATCGGGGTTTAACCGCCTTCTCCGGCGGTGAAGCTCCAGTAGCCTTCAGCTTGGGAACTGGGCTGCTCTTACCTTATCCCTTTCTGTTTTTCTTTTCCTTGTTTTTTTCGATAGCATCTTCTTTGATGGATCTGGCATGGCTCAAGTCTCAAAACCATGGGTTTGTTTATATCATTTGGTAGCGTGTAGCATACTGCCGCAAAGTGAAACTCAGTCAGTACATCCTTCATGTGACTCACGGGGAAACAGTTGTTTAGGGTGGTTTTCAGCAGCGGGACCATCTCATGCAGTGACTTCTTTGAAGATTAACGTAATAAATACTGGTGTGCCGCTGAAACTTTTTCAAAACGGATGTTTTTAAGGTCAAAAGTTACGAACTGTCTTTAAAGAAGAATGTTCTGGTCTCTACTCCATACCAGTTGCTGGCAGTAATGCACAAATTTTTTGTTTGCCAGCCACCAATTAAATATGCAAAGAAAAGGGCTGTATGTTCAGGCTAACATAACGGTATGCAAACTGAAGATTACACCCAAGGAAGAACATTACCAAGGTTTTGCGAGGCAGATTATGTTGCGTGTTGACATAAGACATTTTGTGGACTAATTATTTTATTGAAGGACGTTATTTGGACATAAACATTTCTGTCCGAACCTGCTTTGTTCTGTCAATATGTGGCTTTGAAAAGTAAGTTACACATTATCTTGCTTTGACAAAAGCTTATACTGTGTCTTCGGTGTGATTTTACCCTTAGGGAAAAAAAACAATAGCGACACTTCGCCGCAAATCGCTGGCGGCATGAGGGAGCCTTTGGTCGTTCATAAGTGGTCAAGTCGCAATATTACTGTCGGGATTGACGTCATGAATAGCCAAATCTTCTCGCCTTGTGTCTTTTGAAACAGGCTTCTGATTAGCCGTATATCATTGGAATCACAAGCTTTCAAATCATGAACATGAAAAGAATAGCAGAGAAACACCATTCACTGAACTCAAACAAAAACATGGCCGAAGTTTTCAACCCTATGTTTCTGGATTCAGATATAGCATAGTCTTTCACTTGTGGCAAGGACAAAACTGGATGCATCATACGATTCGTGTTAGCACCACACTTCAAGCAGGAGCTCATCAACGCCATCAACAAGGCTGGCTAGTTGGTCTTAATGTTTGATGAGTCGCTCCACCAGTCAGCAAAAATGAAACAGCTTGACGTCCTCATTCGATTCTGGGAAGATGACAGTGTCCAATCCAGGAACCTCCTGCTTTGTACTATATATATCGATTTAGTAACCCAGCCTTTTGGATTTTTTGTATCAGAGTGGTCTATAGTCTTTATCACACACTTAAACTGTGAAGTTAAAAATATCACTGATGTAAATGGTTAAAGCTTGAAGTGGCTGTGAGGTATTAAAAAATATTTAGAAGGTCTTGAAAAAGTCTTGATAAGGTATGGAAATTAACTTCAAGATTCCTATATATATATATATATATATATATATATATATATATATATATATATATATATATATATATATATATATATATATATATATATAATATACCGTGAAAACAGCTCTAATAAAGATGTCAGGCCCTAATCTATTTATGCTTCCATCCTTAAATCAAAACAAAACTGGTTTAACTTTATTTTGGTCAGCTAATGTAGACTTCTGTTTCCTCTGTTACTTTATACATTTAAACGACAGTCTGTGCAACGTGGACGATGTCTGAAGGATGTCTTTTCACCCGCGGCCTAAACGTGTCACTTCCCTCCTCTGCAGATGTATGGGCGTTACACCCAGGAACTTGGGGTGTACGCAAAAGAGGAGGCCGCACGACTCAGAGAGAGCGGGCAGAGGCGGTCAGTCAGCGAGCGCAGACGGACCCTGGACCTGCTGGAGTACGACAAGGGACGCTGCGCCAAGTGCCGCAGTAAGTACAAGAGAGTGAATTCAATCCATGTGGTCCACGGGAAGCCGCAGAAATAACCTTGAATTTCAGAGGGAACTCTCTAGTTTTTATCTACGGTTGCTTTTTTTCCCCCCTTTTATGTTTTAATCCAGTTTGGTTTGATTTATTTTAATTTTTTATCAGTGCCTTTTAGAAGTGTTTGATAATGAGGGTCTGCTTCACAAGTTAGTGGCCTTGATAGCATAAAAGGTCATTTAGCATCATGTTTTACTTCAGTCCAGTGATTAGACCGCTCTGAATAAGATTAGAGCCTCTACCGCAGTAATGTCATCAAGTTCATCATCCATTCCTTTTAAGTCAACCTGGTGCCTTTGGTTAATTAGTGATTGCCTAACAGGGTCAATATTAGAGGATATTAATTATTTTTTTGAAACCTTTATTGAGAAGACCACAGTCGAAGTGTCTGTGAGCACAGATTAAAAAGTGTAGATGGGACACACTGTGTAATCCTAATGGACCATTCTCACGCATCCCTGACCACTTCCTGGTGGTTTTCTTTACCTTGGTGTCAGAACTACAGGACGCTCCTTTTCGGGTCTGAACTGGTGTCTTAGCGCTTTTAGGTAGATGATCTCCTGTCGTCTTGGACGACAGATCCGGAAGCTAGAAACACGGACGCATCGGACAATCTTAATCAGAAAAATATTTTTTTTCCTAGCACTTTACGCTTTGAAGGGATTCTTGTGAATCCTCCTTTACCATTTTATTTGACTTTGTTAGCTGTCATAACACCATATGTGTGTGAGGGTGCAAGTGCGTATAATCGAGTCGCATAATGAAATGAGATAAAACGGGACAAACAACAGGATAATACGGACTGTAAACAGGAGCAGGAGGAAATCCTTGTGATCCCTGTGGCAGATGACTTCATCTCACTCATTAGCTCTGGAGCTTTCCTCCCTGCTGTTTTTCTAGATCTCTGCACACAACACATACTGTTCATTTAGCCATAATGAAAAATTACAAAAACCGCTCTCTCCTCTAATGAACTGAATAAATTGATCACAGAAAAAGTGTTTCAGCACCATCACGACATTATTCAGTTTAGACCTTATGTCAATTATGAGCCATGAATGGAGAATTTTTCATTTCAAAAAAACATGACCCAGGCCTTAAAAAACAAGTGAGGTTCTACTGAGAGGTTCAAGGCTCTGACTGTTTTACTCCTCCTTTGTCTTCTGGGAAGGTTTCATAAAAAATATGAGAACTAGAAAATCGCAGACCCACACCATCCTCAGTGCTGCAGCACTGTTTAAATGTCCTAAATCTTCCTCCACTCCAAACAACAGGCTGAATGTTAGTGCATGATTGTTAAATCATTTTAACAATTATTACAATCTTAAATGTGACTTTATGGTGTTAATATTACAGAATATTATATATTTGCATTATTAGGTGCATCGCTATTTTATAGAGTATTTATTGAGGGGATAAATAATAAATCTTTTGAACGAAAACGTGGGAATGATTACTGGTGGCCACTTTAAGAATGTTTAAAAAATATAGTTTACCACCTCAGTTAAATAAGACTGGTATTTGTTGCTCAGTTTAAAAGATGTATGAAGCTATCTGGAGCCTCCCTTCAACTGCCCTCTCCTCTTTTTGCTGCCATTTGTGATCCAAATAATCAACTTCACAGCTTGCCAATTTGTGCATCTCATCAGCCTGGTGTCCCTTCTCATTTTCTGAAAACAGAGAGCCCTCTAGTGTCGTCACAGAACAACTGCAGGCAGTTCTGACCATCGTTTTGTCCTAATGAGAAGATTTGTCTGTGTGAGTTTCCCCTCCTCTCATCTTCCTGATGAGCTTACGTGTTTTTTTTTGTTTTTTTGCTGGCAGCTGATGCATCAGCTTTCCACTACTCCAACACCTCTTGTTCTCTTCAGATGGATCAGAACGCCGGTGAACGTGCCAGTGATTCAGTTGATTAGCGGCTCAGCGGGCCTCCGCAACTATGTGTTGTCGTTTGGACAGCAGCTCAGCCTCATGCTTACTTGTATGCCTGCAGGAGAAAAAGGCAAATGGAGAACGCACAGGGAGGGGAAACCTATTAAACAAGTGGAGGATGGAGGCACAAGGAAATCAGACGTTCACATGCTTTGACATTTAATGCGCTTTATGGCTGTGGATGTCTGTGTGTGTTTATACACAAAAACAAAAAAAGAGAAGCATTGCTTACATGAGGCCCAGATTCATCTATATTTTATGCGGCGAGACACACACACACGTCATCAGCCAGTCGTCCCTCATTGTTGCCGTGTAATGATGCTGAATGCTGCAGCCAGGATATCATCAGCCATTTTTGGCCCCGTGGAGGCTTCCATCCCTTCAGCTATGGTGTGTGTGTGTGTGTGTGTGAGGGAGAGAAAGAGAGATGTCTGCACGAGCCCCACTCCAGACATTCTTCAGCGAAGCGTAGTGACAGCGGAGCAGCTTGAGCAACAGGTATCACGTCTGTAATCCCTGCCAGAGGCGTCGCAGATTGTTCCGATGAGTCGCTGAAGACTCAGACGTCTGTCGTCCGTTAATATGTAAACAGGACCGAATGACGCTGTTAATTTGGAGAAACAGGCTCCTCTTCAGATATGCTGATTGTTACTAGCTGCTAATGCAAGACTTTGGCCTTCAACTTGTTTTTTTAAAAGCTACCAGACAGAATTTCCAGTAAAATTAAAAAAAAATATAGCGTTTGTCATCATTAAAGCAACATGTCAAGGTCTGTTTTAAATTTGCTTTCTGGGGTCTACGTCTTCTGGCAATGTATAGAATTTGATTTCACTATTTTCAAGGAGTGAATAAGAATCCTCCATGTTTCCCTGCGCTGGTCCTCAAAGCACACTGTCCTGCATGTTTTAGATGTCTCCCTGCTTAAAGACACCTGATTCAGATGATTTCAGTTTAACAAAGGTCTGTCATTTAGCCATCAGCTGAAATCAGGTGTACGGAATTAGGGAAACATCCAAAATATGCAGGGCAGTAGGCCTTGAGGACCAGAGTTGAAGACAATGGTTTAAATATTCAATATTTCCACACTTTCAAAACGATTCTCTCCAATTAGAACACTTGTTCGATCTATCTGTCACAAAGTCAAAGAAAAATTGATATATGCCTATATCTATAAAAATTTTTAGAGTTGGGTTATATTGTTTCAAAACTTTCCCAAAAAATTGACACTGCACCTGATGTGCAAACTGGACTGTGATCATGACGTTGGAACAATAGTCAGGCGTTACTTTAGAGATGGCAAACCAAGGACTGTCTTCAACAACTATATCTGAGCGTCTATCATATGAACATGGAGAAACCTAAAGGATCTTCTGCAAGAAATGTCAGAAAGTTTTGTGCTGACCCAAATATTAGGCTGCTGATTTGGGGATTTAAAAAGAAATGAATGCGATGTGAAGAAAAACCGTACTTGTGGACGATATCCGTCAGGTTTTACTGAGCATGATTCTAAACATAAAGTTTGTCTGTTTAATTGGTTTTGAGCATTTATATTTTCATTATTCGAGCGAGCAAAAATCAATAAACGTATGTGTAATTTTAAGTTTATGAATGTTTTAAACTGTAGAAAAAAAAGCATTCCATTTCCCCTCACTGTGTTCTTTAATCAAAAATTAAAATCTGTAAATTCATTTTATTTTTAACTTCAACTTTTGATTCCAAAATGAGAGGTATCTTTTAAGGTACAGTGGTTTGCAAAAGTATTCTGCCCTTTTGAATTTTTCCACATTTTGTCACATTTCAGCCACAAACATGAATCAGTTTTATTGGAATTCCACATGAAAGACCAATACAAAGTGGTGTACACGTGAGAAGTGGAACGAAAATCATACATGATTCCAAACATTTTTTACAAATAAATAATTGAAAAGTGGGATGTGCGTAATTATTCAGCCCCCTGATTCGATACTTTGTAGAACCACCTTTTGCTGGAATTAAAGCTGCCAGTCTTTTAGGGTATGTCTCGATCAGCTTTGCACATCTAGAGACTGAAATTCTTGCCCATTCTTCTTTGCAAAACAGCTCCAGCTCAGTCAGATTAGATGGACAGCGTTGTGAACAGCAGTTTTCAGATCTTGCCAGAGATTCTCGATTGGATTTAGATCTGGACTTTGACTGGGCCATTATAACACCTGGATATGTTTTGTTTTAAACCATTCCGTTGTTTCCCTTGCTTTATGTTTAGGGTCGTTGTCCTGCTGGAAGGTGAACCTCCGCCCTAGTCTCAAGTCTTTTTCAGACTCCAAGAGGTTTTCTTCCGAGATCGCCCTGCATCCATCGGCTCCATCCATCTTCCCATCAACTCTGACCAGCTTTCCTGTCCCTGCTGAAGGGAAGCACCCCCAGAGCATGATGCTGCCACCACCATATTTGACAGTGGGGATGGTGTGTTCAGAGTGATGTGCAGTGTTAGTTTTCCGCCACACATAGCGTTTTGCATTTTGGTCTCATCTGACCAGAGCACCGTCTTCCACATGTTTGCTGTGTCCTCCACATGGCTTGTGGCAAACTGCAAACGGAACTTCTTATGGTTTTCTTTTAACAATGGCTTTCTTCTTGCCACTCTTCCATAAAGGCCAACTTTGTGCCGTGCACGACTAATAGTTGTCCTATGGACAGGTTCCCCCACCTGAGCTGTAGACCTCTGCAGTTCGTACAGAGCCACCATGGGCCTCTTGGCTGCATTTCTGATCAGCGCTCTCCTTGTTCGGCCTGTGAGTTTAGATGGACGGTCTTGTCTTATAGTTGTGCCATACTTCTTCCATTTCTGAATGATCTCTTGAACACTGCTCCGTGGGATGTTCAAGGCTTGGAAAACATTTTTGTAGCCTAAGTCTGCTTTAAATTTCTCAATAACTTTATCCCTGACCTGTCTGGTTTGTTCTTTGGATTTCATGGTGTTGTTGCTCCCAACATTCTCTTAGACAACCTCTGATGCCACCACAGGGCAGCTGTATTTGTACTGACATTAGATTACACACAGGTTCACTATTTAGTCATTAGCACTCATCAGGCAATGTCTATGGGCAACTGACTGCACTCAGGCCAAAGGGGGCTGAATAATTACGCACACTCCACTTTTAAGTTATTTATTTGTAAAAGAAAATGGAATCATGTATGATTTTCGCCCCACTTCTCACGTTCACATCACTTTGTATTGGATTTTCACGAGGAATTCCAATAAAATTGATTCATGTTTGCGGCCGTAACGTGACAAAATGTGGAAAAGTTCAAGGGGGCCGAATACTTTTGCAAGCCACTGTATGTTAGTAACTATAGCAACTTAATCTCTGAACATAACCTGCTCCGGACCAGGTTATGTTCCAGGTAAATTTGTTCTAGGGAGGGTTCTGAGCAGGGCGTGCCTTTTTATAAATGATGATCCTGTGGACGTGGAAGCACAGATTATTCTATATTTCATCAAAATCACTTGGATTAAAATGTTCACATTAAATAGTATCTCATTTATTCAGCTCCTGAAATGAAATATAAAAGATTATTCTCTTATGAATTATTTGTTGTAATATTTAACATATAACACATCCATCTTTAGGCTAAAAATATATTAAACAAAAAGCCTAATCCTTGGTGATGTGAATGTTTTCATTGGCTTCAGACTTTAATCTTAAACCCCTTCGGTTGCTGCAGTATTTGGATCCAGAACCTGCAGGAGCCCAAATGATCCACATTTCATCTGTAAATTCCACAGGTTCTTCATTTAAGCCTGCGCTAACCCCGCTTGCCCCATTGGTTGCACCCCACATCTATCATTCCCTTACGAGATTGGATTCAGTCTTGCATCAGCAGCTGTGGCTGCACCTTTGACCTTTCCAAGTCTGAAGAAAAGCTGAGTTGGTCTTTTTTTCATGAAACTGTTCATTTGTTCAAGGTCAAACGAGCAGAAAGTTGTTAGCTTGTTAAGAATAAAAGGTTGCAGCTTTAAATTCCCAAATGATTGAATATTTCTGTTTTTATCGAACAGTTGGTGTGAACTTTAACTTGCTCTATTCTGAATGAGTGTAAGGGAAAATGAATATCGCTAAATTTGTCACACAATCAAGTAATGCACATTTGTTGTGAAAGCCAACTAAGCAAAGAAATTGATGCATGAATTTTTAACATTGGTGCTATCTAAAGAGAAGTAATGAAAACTTGAAGTCCATACTAGAAGCAATCTATGTTCTATTGACTAATAATTAAATGTTACTCTAAACAGAACTCAGTTTTTCAGCAGTTTTGCAGTTTTCTGAAAGTTTGTTCCACATTACCATCTTAAAAACCCGAATGCTTCTTCTCCATGTTTGTTTCTGAGTCTGGGAATGCAAAGTGGACTTGGACAAGAAGACTTGAGTGGTCTGGACAGTTGACAGAACGACAACAGATTATTTAAAGTATTTTGGTGTTAGGCCATTCAGTCATTTTTATTTTTACAATCTAGGAAAAGTACTTTAAAGTCTATTCTCTGAGCTGCAGGGAGTTGGAGAAAGGACATTAGATCAGAGGTAATTTGCTCTGTTCTCCTCGTTTGTTTAACTACTTAATGCTGAAACTGAATCAAAAAAGGTTTGTGAGTGTTCATATTTCACATTTTTCCCTCTGACACAAACAGATCTGAAGCTTTTACTGATATTGTGTTGAACTTTGTGAAATTAGTGTCACATTAAAGGTGGGAAAATTTTGCAAGGATTTAATCTGGTCTCATTTTTTGTTTACATCAAAATAACCAAAGAATCAAAAAGAGATAAATGAAAAGCAGGGGGAAAACAGGGAAAAAAAAGACAAAGGATTCAGTGATGGACAAAATACAAACGATTTGTAAGCACTGCATGTATTGCCCCCAGGTGTAACTGGCTGCACAGGTAAAGCTTGAGTCTGCTTCAAAGATTCCTATCGTCACTGAGCTGGGTACCCCCTGGGATCGTTTCAGATTTTGGAAACCTTTTATTCTGGCTGTAAAAACACATAAACAGGATTGTTGTGGGATTTTCTTTGGAAGGGGATAAGGGGTGTTAGAGTAGGGGTTGCGAACAACTTTGAGGATAAAAACAGCATCATGTAGACTGATAATTCCTGTGCTGAATTAGTTCTACTCTTACTGCTATAACACCTAAACATTTACAATCAAGGTTCTTAGGTTTTTTTTAACCCATAATGTAGCTCAGAATAGTTTTGACTCTTTCACTCCAAATAAAGGTTATTTTTCCATGTGTAGCCCACATCTCAGGTTTTTCCACATGCTTTCAAACGGTCAAAATTCAGCTTGACTTGTTGAGAACGCTCCTGAATTGGGGAAAGATTAAACGTAGAAAACACTGGTCTAAATGATCAATATTTGAAATGTTCAAAAGTTAAGTATTCATTAATTTCTTCCTAAATAGGTGTAGCTTAATTTAGGAAATGCAGAGTAAACGAAATAAAGTGCAATATGTTGCCTAAATAACAGGGAATTATTCGTGACAATAGGTAGCTTTCCACTGAAACAGACAGAGGTCACATCTGAGGTACCCCAAGGATTCTATCTTAGTGTCCCTATTTAATAATAATAATAATCTTCATGCTCCTTCTAGCCCAAATTATAACAAGCAAAAATAATAGTTACCATGACTATGTAGATGACACACAGCTCTACATTTTGTAACCAGATGATTATGAACCCATTCAAACTGTTGAGCAGATGCATAGTCCAGCGGAACACAAAGGCAACTAAAGTTATTATTATTATTATTATTATTGGACCTAAAGAGAAACAATCAAGAGTCAACACACAGGTTCAGTTAATACAGCTAGAAACTACTGATCAGGTCCAAATCTGGATATACTAATAGACCCAAACCTAAAGCTTCAGAAACGCATAAAGATTATTATAACGCAAGCCTTATATCATCTGAAGAACATTTCCCGAATTAAAGGTCTAATGACCCAACAAGATCTAGAAAAACTCTTTCATGCATTTATCTTTTGCCAAATTAATTTCTACAACAGTGTCCTCAAAGGTCCGCCTAAAAAGTCACACAGCTTCAGCTGATCATGAACGCTGCTGCTGGCTTTCTTTCTAGAACTAGGAAAAAAGAAAATCCTTACATTGGCTTCCTTTATCTCCGAGAATAGACTTTAAAGTACTTTTCCTAGTTAATAAAAATCCATGAATGGCTTGGCACAGAATATATTAAAGATTTGTTGTCTTTGTATAAACATTTTAGATCACTCAGGTCATCTGGTTCAAGTCTACTCTGCATTCCTAAAGTCAGAACCAAACATGCTACAAAAAGCAGCATTGTGTTTTTATGCTCCACTTTAAGAAAACTGAAAACTGCTGAAACCCTGATTTCCTCGAAATGATGGTTAAAAACCCACTTTTTTTTTTTAGAGCTGCCTTGCCATATAACGTAAAAATTGCGTATTCTAGTCTGGATTGTAGCTTTTCACTATTTCGATTTGTTTTTACTTTAATGTCTTTTTTTTTGTTGTGTTATTTTCTTGCAAAGCTTTATGAACAACCTTGTTGCTGAAATGTGCTGTACAAATAGACTTCACTATTAATATCCAGTTTAGATCAATACCTTTTAATTCAATTTGAAAGTATTTATAAAATGCCAGTTTTTCAAAGATAAAACATGCAGAAACAAACAAAAGAATTACTGCAATAGATCCAAAAGTGATAGTATAGAGCAGAACTTCCTTTTAACAAGCAGAGGTGTCCAGTGGAACCAAACGCAGGTAGGGCTGCCTTCTGCGTCAATATATTGCTCAGTTAATGACCTTATGGAATTTGTCCATGTAGCTTCATCTGCTGATTTGAAAAAAGTTTGGAGGGGCTTACATGTTTTAATTCTTGTTAAAGTCTGTAACCCTGAGAATACTGTTAGTTCAATTTCATATTAAAACATTACTTTTTTTAAAATTATTCTTTCATGGTGAAAAATGTTCAGGTTTTTCACTTTTTTTTTCACCGGTTTAACAATAAATACAAATGGATTATTTTTTGCAAAAAAAAAAAACCAATTCTTGTGACTAGTTAATTCAGAAAATCAGTAATGAAGCGTTTCTTTGCGGTAGCTATTAAGTGGAAGTTTTCCTTAGAAACAGTCTGGCCTCATTAAACCAGGCAGTAACTCAGAGCTGCAAAGCTGAGTGATTTTCATCCCCTCAATGCCTCCATTTGGAAAGCATAAATAGGAAAACAAGTGCCGCAGGAGTGAGCATATGGTATTTTCACCAACTGTTGGCTGTTCAACCAGCCGGTGCAGTCAGTGGGGACAGGCCTGTTGGTGTGTGTGTGTCGGTCAGCAGGGGGCGGCGTTGAACTTTACAGCGCTGCATTCGGAAGGAGGCGGCAGGTGGAGGAGCTCTGGCAGAGATGAAAAGTGGACGTTGTGTAGGAAGTGGGATCCTGGCAGGGCCCCTCTTCCTCTGCGGATGAGTATTTTTTATTTATTTTTTTACTTTCTTTTTTTCGGTGCGTGTGTCTGACTATAATCTCCGGGAGCATCCTGTCAGCTTTCCTGTTCACACTGCATCAAATGAGTCCTTCACAAATACTGTAGATTAGTTTAGAGATTCATCTCAAAGGTATTTTGGTATTTATCTGAGAAAACCTTTCCCTTTGAAAACCAGATGCAACACTTCTTTTTTTTTTTTTTTTTTTTTTTTTTGCTACTTTTGCTCTAAAATGGGATACCACGAAACTCTGAACATAACTGATAAATTAGATTCTTACACAAGAGCCGTGATCGTAGCATTTGAAGGTAACTTGCGTTGATGCCACAATTCCAATTCCAGCTGAGTTTTCCTTCCTCTTGATCGGATGATGCATGCCAAGACAAATCCACATCAGCCTCGTTCATTTGTTTCTTTTTTCTGTACGTTTTATTTTTTTTTTGCCTTTTCTAGAAGATCAAATATAAAATACGTTTCCGCATGGTCCAGATGTTTCCCTGCCACGATGATCTGTAATAAAAGCACCATTGTTTCCAGTAATTATTGTTATAAAATAAACATTAAAAACATTAGTGTATGACATCATCTAATGGCTTTTATTTAAAACAGAAAAGCAACAAGTATTCATTCTGCTGCTACAATAACGTATTGATTTTTAGTTAATGTTCTCTGCTTCAGTGTTTCCCAAACTTGGTTCTGAAGGTACACTGCCCTGCATGTTTTAGATGCTTCCCTGCTTTAACACACCTGAGTCAAATAGCTGCAGTTCAGTAAAGGCCTGATAATCTGCCATTAATTGAAGCATCAGGACCAGGGTTGGAAAAAAAACCCAACTGATCCATGTAACAGTGTTTTCCAAAATTGCAGTTTTCGACCCACAGGATTGCTATGGTAAAGGACATAGAACCCTGGCTATATGAGACCATTTAGGGTTAGTGGTGAGCAATGTAAAAGGTATGAGGCAGAAATGATACAAATTTAACCATATAACGGTTACGTATTTTTATGACTCAATCAAGCTGTGCCTAAATACCTTTTACCAGGTACGCAAATAGGATAAATACTAATGTTTATCTGTACACTAGACGTTGCATGTTTTAAATTTGTTCTTATTTATGTAACATAAAAAAAAAACAGTTTGAACTTTGAAGCATATTTAATTCAAATATATTTCTTGTTGTGCAATATTAAATTTATAAGTAATGAACCAGGGAAGCAAATAATTTTTTAACTTTATTTGAACTTTTATTTATTTTTTTTGTATTTTGCACAATACATTATCTTTTAAATGGCATTCTTTTTTTTATTATTTGTTGTTCTGCTGCAATGTATCTGGAAAGTGAGAATGTTCATAAGCGTTCATTTTGACATGGAAAAAATAAATATGTATACTGCAATACATACCGTTACCGCTTATGCTTTAGATTATATCACAATATAGATTTGAAGCCATATCACCCAGCCCTAGTAGGGGTGTGAAATTACACAAAAATCCCAATTCAGTAGATACCTCGGCTCTAAAATCATGTATCAATACATTTTCAGTTAACTTTGATCAAGAAAAACAAAAATATGTATTATTTTTTGCTTTATTTAGCAGAGACCCAATGATTTGTAAATTGTTTATTTTAAAAATATACAGTACAGACCAAAAGTTTGGACACACCTCATTCAATGAGTTTCCTTTTTTTCCATGACTATTGACATTGTAGATTCACACGGAAGGCATCCAAACTATGAATGAACACATATGGAATTATGTAGTACTTTTTCATAAAGTGTTAAATAACCTGGCCTCCAAAGTCACTGGACCTGAACCCAATCGAGATGATTTGGGGTGAGTTGAACCGCAGAGTGAAGGCAAAAGGACCAACAAGTACTAAGCATCTCTGGGAACTCCTTCAAGACTGTTGGAAAACCATTTCAGCTGATTACCTCTTGAAGCTCAAGAGAATGCAAAGCAGTAATCAGAGCAAAGGGTGGTTACTTTGAGGAATCTAAAATACAACACGTATTCAGTTATTGCACCCTTTTTGTTTAAGTACATACAGTAATTCCATGTGTTCATTCATAGTTTTGAGAATCTACAATGTAGTCCTGAAAACAAAGGTAACTCATTGATTGAGAAAGTGTGTCCAAACTTTTGGTCTGTACTGTATATAGTAAAGAAACTACTGGAGACTTAGCTTGATTGCCTTTTAAAATTGCACAACGAACCATAAGTATAGCCACTTTTTCTGAATCCGTTCAGCTTTGAAACAATGTTATCATTTGGGATACATGCACATTAATCCAAAGGGTTGTGCCAAAGATTTTCTATATGTAGTTGTGTAAAGTTATACCCCCATTATTGAGTCAATTACATCTTGTTTGTTCTGACTTTTGGAACCAAGGAGCTAATTTTATGGTTTCTAGATTATATAGAATACAAATCCACTAAATGCTATTATATGGGGTAGTATACAATTTTGTTTATGGAGGACAAGTCCAACTAGTTGAAATTAACTGGGTTATTAGTCAGGCTATCTGCTCCGGTACCCTGCAGCCAACTGTTTTCCAGATATTTTTTTTTTACAGCTAGTCAACTATAGTTGTAAATCAACCTGGGTTCATATGAGTGATACATAGTAACTTCATTGCTGAATGTATTCTGAACAACCAGAAATATTTCCTAATAGTCAAACTCATTTATCCTTTTTTTTTTTTTTTTTTTTTTTTTTACCAACCAACTGGCAGTGCAACAGGTGTGGGAAGGGCAGCACTGTATTGCTGTGTGCTCCTTACAGCTGGAGCAAACTCCTCTCACTTTGACTCTTTCTCTGACATCTATTTTAAGAGCTGTTTAAACCCTGGGTGAGATGTGACAGCAAACTGCAGCGCTAAGTTCCTGTAACCTTGGCCTGACTTGATACCAGAAAGCAGCACATTATGCCCAGGAATAGCATTCGTCAACTGTCCTTTTTTCATTTCATGTTCATTGCTTTCCTCTTCGCGTTGCTGCAGAGAAAATGAGGTGCACATGAAGATTTTTTTCTTCAGCCTGTTGTTCACTGCTGATGATACCCCCCCATCGTCCAGCTTCCCAGGGGCAACACACACTAACGCCTGCTGTTAGCAGCTGTGTCCGTGAGGTGATGAAACCCACACAGCTGCCGTTTCGTTTTCTGTCCCCTGACTCTTCCCTTCTCTCGCTTTCAGTCCACCTTGCACTGATATGTCACATAATTGGCTCCAAGACGACACGCACGTTTCGCCTCAACAGGTGTGATGTCAGCAGGAGCTCAGCATGGCACCACATGTTTCCATGGTGACCGGCAGGCACCTAGCGACCAATAACGTTCACATGCTTTCGTGTTCATCCATCTTTTTTCTTTTTGTGTGCGTATGTCCGTGTTGTCTTTTCACCTTCATCTCCTACCTTCTGGTCCTTCCTTTGTTCCTGTCTGTAGTCCTTTGCCGATCCTTCTTTGATAATGATGGGAGCTGGATGAAAATGTCAGGTCAGAAAACCACCTGATGAAACGTCTAGGTGCAGACATTTTTCAAAGCAAACACACATATCCACACCTAAACAGTGAGAGCTCAATGTTCCCTTTCAGAGAACAATTATACACCAAGGTGGATGGACCAAACCACGACAGTTTAGCTGCAGTGATTGCACAGGTCACAGCAAAATGCACCATGTATAAGAAGGCTACCAAGATCAACATATCGAACAACATAACTATCAACATAATAAAGACATTTGTCGCTGTGACATACAGACCAGACCAGAAGAATTTAACTTGGATATGGCGTGAGGTTAATTTAGGTAGTCCCAGTAAACACTCTTTTTATTTAACCCCTTAGTATGGCGAAAAAACAAAAAAAATCCTATCTACGTATATATACATATAATACATCATTTGAAAGCTGAGACTCTTCTGATTCCAGTAATGCCAATTAAGGATACAAACATATACAAGGCACAAGTAAATCTGCAGCTAACTGTGTGAAACCACACACCGTTGACAGAACAGAGCCATATTGATCAAAATTTTACATTCACATGGGTCCAGTAAATGTCCTCCTTTAAAATGACTCGTTGTTTTTCTCCCAAAGTTTTCATCAAAAGTGCTGTTGGCATCATGATAATAGCCTAGAAATGCCACCATTCTTCTATGTGATGTTTATAGTCAGCTGGCAAACAACCAATTGGTGAATTACTGCCACCAACTGGTATGCAGTGTGGATCACAATGTCACTCAAGGTTTGACTTGTCTCTCTAAGACCGCTGATAGGTTAGCATAGTCACTGCTTATGCTAACTTTGGTCTTGTTTTCTTTAAGCCAAGTTATGATATTCATTTGGCATTCACCAGTTATCAAAATGTCTTATTTATTGCTTCGAAAACTACCGAGTAGTAGTACTAGCTTACAGCACTCTCTGCTGTTTGTTTCTTGGGTCAGTATAGTGCATGGTTGCAACTTAATTTATAATCTGTCTTGGGTTGGCACGATACCTCCCCCCAGCCCGCCCATTGTTGCCGGGCCTGATGACACATGCTCCTTTTACCACCATGGTCGGCTCAGCCCCGAACGGGTCGGGTCAGCATGGCCCAGAAAAGGATGGTTCTGTTTCCATTACCATCTCGGGAGCACGGCAGTGGGCGACGACAAGGGCGGGCTTAGCTTAACAAGAGCTCCAGGAAAACATTTTCACAAAGTCATCATGCATAACGCCAATCCTCTCACAAGTTAAAATACTCATTCATTTACCTTCCATCACTCAGACATCAATCTATTCATGTCTCCATCTCCTAATATGTGTTCTTGACGCCAGTACTGATTCTAACCAGCGATCATCTAGTCTGTCGAGATTCCGGCTGTAGTGACAAAGTACCACTAAACGCTACCGGTGGATAACTGTTAGACTACTTTCTTACATGTACTCAATAAGGCACAAGATCACTCTCTTGTTTGAAAGATTAACATTTATTTGTCATCATTTTGACAAATGCCTGTAGTTGAACACAGTAAAAAAAAAAAAAAAGTTGCCTCAAAAATCTAACACCTGAGTGACAAACAGTTGACCTTAAATAACCCCAGGCAGAACACCCAAATAATGAAACACCATCCTCTAGTGGTTGGAGGGGGAAACATAAATGAAAGCATGCCTCCTAAACCGGCTCTGTAGCCTTCCAGCCTGATCCAGATGACTCTTGGTACCTCGCTCTGATCAACATGGAGACCTCATGTCTCTCTGCTGCTACTGGCTGCCAGTCATTTTCCTTGCCGAACACCGCATGCTTAGTGTGGCTTCTCTGCACTATCACATACTGACTTCGCCTGCTGTACCGTTCCCTGACTGGCGCCTGCTCCAACCCACGTGTGGAATGCGATAACTGCTCTGATCACAGCACTGATTGCAGCGCCATTCCTCTTGGTCACCTGACAAAAACCATCTTTCACAGTCTTCCGATCACGTATCTTCCAGTATCTGGCCCATTCGCTCTCAGCCTGCCTGCTGGCCTTTCACCATACATTTAGCCGATCTCTGCAAATCACTTCCAGTGCTTGCAGTCTGCCCTTCTCCTTTAGTTCTGGCCTGATATGGCCCCTTATTTGCAGTTTAATTTCTTAACTTCACCCAACAATTTTTTTGAACTCGCTGGAAGCCAATGCTTCAACATTTTGTGACAAAACTTCAAATAAACACCACAAGGCCAATCAGCAGCTACCACTGCTAGGTATGAGTGAGAGTCACATACGTTTACAGGACCAATCAGTCCATAGGTCGGTGTGCTAGGTTGCTTTGGCACACTCGGACAAAGTGAGAGGTAGTCCAAAAGAGGGGTCGGCTCGGGCCAAACAAAGGTAATGGAAACACGCCAAATTGTGGCTGAACTGACCCGTTCCAGAAAGACCCAACCCTACTGGAAAAGAGGCAATGGCTATCCTCTCTTAGTCTATGCATTTTAGTGTATTTGAAAACTCAGTGGATATACGCGATTATCTTTTTTACAGACAAATTAGAGTAAACTAAATCTCCACTTAGATCTAAAGTAGCAACTATTAATCTCTTTCTGTTGTTTAAAACATACTCTTATCATACCTTCGTATGTACTGAGCTGGGCTTTTTTTCTGACTGTACAACTGATCTGTCAGTAGATCATAAATAAAGTTGACTGTGTTGTGTTCATCTTAAGACCGATGTTTTGTGCCCATTGCCCATTGCCCATTGGGACGCTTTTCACTTCTGCACGAGTGTTATTCAGTCGATCATGTGGTTTTAAAACATTAGCCTGACCCGTAATTGAAGAACACATTCGGCTCCACCATTTGCATTCAGTGGGCTGCTTGCAAAAGCCACGTGTGTCCTGTTGATGTGTGTGTGTTTGCTGGGCTCCATGCTGACTCATGATGGCTGGTGCCTGAATGTGAATGACACTTGATAACCGCCAAGTCCAGGAAACAGAAACAGGACATGTGACACTTGCATACATGTAGAGTTTCAGTGATGTGTGCATGTGTTAGAGGTGTTAGTGGAACTTTCACTTTAATATATCAACTAACCAAGGAGACCAGACCTTGCCACTCGAGGTGTGTGTTTTGCATTAGATCTCAAATTGTGTGTGCTCTCATATTGCTTTTACAACAGGTTGTGGCCCCAACTGTTTGTCAGCACAGTGAAAAGTTGCTGGTTGCTGCATCGACACATTGATTTTATTTTATTTTCTATCTGGTGGTGGGTAGAGCCAATTATAATCCTTTACAGCTAGCACTTATCATATGGTGATGTCATGTGTAGAATTTGCACACTTGTCCCAAGGTGGTAGAAACCAACATCGGAGTTTCCTTTCCACATCAGAAGTCCTGCCAAAACCAAACCTCAACCAGGTAGATTGAGTGGTGGTGTGTGTTCAATAAATCTATCTGCAGAGTATCAGCTCATACCTAAAAATGCACCACTGCCTAATGTAGATTTGTTTGCCTTTGATGGATATTGTTTGTAAATTTACTGAAGTTATCTCTGTAATTGCAAACGATCAGTGTTGGGCATCTTACATTAAAAAAAGTAATTAGTTATAGTTACAAAGTTATTTTTTCCAAAAAGTAATTGAGTTGGTAACTCAGTTACAATACTGTAAAGTAATTACTTAGCAAAGTAACTGACGTTCTTTGTATAACAGTTACTTTTTTGTAATATCTGTAAGGTAAATATTTTTATAACTGAATGACGAATAATAAAACACTATATAGACAGTATTTTAGAACATTTGGTATTTTAATTTGACTCGATAAGATTGAAGCTGTATGCAGAAACAAAAAAATATACAAAAAGTAAATATTGGAAATACATAATCACACAATTTTCATTAAAGTGCAAAACTAAGACAGACGGCTGTAGGCAAAATGAAACAGGAAAGTCTGTCCATTAAGTTGTGCAAATCTATATAGCTGTAATATTGGACAGTATCCAAGTGGTTGTAATAAGACATTTTAAGATTGATTTTATATCACTTTGTCACATGACATTGAAGCTATTACAGGAAAACCTGAAATATTATAGTAAGATTATTAATATAAAATATTCTATGCAATCAATGTCAAATAAATTGTTGTCTGGTTCTTTAGATTTAGAAGACCGTGCAAGATTGATTTGGTGTCACCTGCAGTCACATGAACTGGAAGCTATAATGAAGAAATAAAATCAAAATTTTTTACAGAAATTATTAATAAGAAATATTGGTGTATCATGTTCTTAGGGTGTTGAGCAACAATTTATTAATGTTATTAATGTTACTTTGTTAGTAGATCTCACAGGTATTTCCTGGAATGTACAGAGGTATATTAAAATTATTAGCGCAGTTAAGGGTGAGCCATTGGAGGGAGTGTCCGCTTTAATGAAACGAATGTCCGCCTAATGTCCAACTTAAAAATAAGTTCACAACTAAGTTTCTTACAGCATGCAGACAGCAAGAGCACTCAGAGTATCTGCCCACTCACCAAATCATCATCATATTTGCATCATCATCACGGACACCTGCGCTCTCACTGCAGCTGAAGTGTGACTGTCAGAAAGCCTGATGCCGCTGCGTTTCATTCAACCACATTGTAGTAACGTATCACTTTACATCCCAAGTCACAGTAACGGCGTTGTAATGTAGGGAAAAGTAATTAATTAGATTACACTGATACCTAAAAATTAAACCCGTTAGTATGGCCGTTATACTTAAACACCATTACTCCCAAAACTGCAAATGAATATATTTTGATATCCCTGACTGATCAGACAGGAACAAAGGAAATGTACATATTATCTTGTCGATCTCAGTTTTCTTAGTCTTGTGTTTGTGCACAGTGGAGGGAACCTCGGTCCATGGAATCACTTGGTGCCTCAGAAAACATTTCCAGTACTCCCTTCTACATAGATCATCTCCTGATGGCGGACTATGAAGACAATCCATCCCAACAGCTGTCACTGGGTCACATCGAGTTTCTAAAGCCACTGGGAGCTGTTTTAAAGAGTAATGCTGCTCCCAGGTCGAATCCCTGCCAGTCTGTTGAAACGCTTTGAAAAATTCCAGACCCTGAGAGTGAATAATGAGGGAGAGCAGGAAAAGATGGAGCATGCAGCCATGAGGGAGGTTAGTGTATGGGTTGTTCCTTTAATTTAATAATAAACAAGTGAAAGAATAATTGATCTAAAGTTTAACCGCTTTAATTAGGCTTTCAGAGCAACTTATGGCAATTTTTCCTTTATAATGACGTCAAGCTCAAACTGCAGCATTACCCACTTCTCACACATCAGGCTGGAGATTCAGCGAAAACAAATGTCTGTATTGATGAAGTGCAGTTTTGGCCATTGACCAGACGGACCGTAGTTTTCCAATGTGGCGCTGAGGCTCCTGTAAATCAGTTACGTCATTACTGTTGTCGGGCTTTACTGCAGCGGCTACCATGAAGGGCGGAGTTTTATTAACGCCCCCGTTAATTTTTATGTGTTTGGATTGCGATATCAGCACCTGCTTTATACAGGGCAACTCCTCGCCATAAAACTGAGGCTTATGGGTTAGGGCAAGGAAGTCACTTTTGTGGTTACACTACTACCAGCATTTTAAAATCTTATTTTGTATTCTTTTTAAAGGTTTTATCTCTTTTATGCCTCATTTCCCAACCTTTTCCTGCTCATCTGATTTGTTGTATTGAACCATTGTTTCTTCCTCCCATTAGAACAGTATTCTTCATCTCACTTTCCCTCTTTTTCCAACCTTTTTGACCTCTTCTTCACTTTTTCCTCAGTTTGCTCCAACCACTCAGCTGTCTTCACTTCCCTCTTGGTTGACAATCCATCAGCTTTTCTCATCACTCTTCTTAGGCTGTGTGCAAGGTCTAAGGGTTAGTGTGCGCCTGCCGCTCCATCCATTTGAGCCCCATGTTCTGAGTTATTGCTTTCTAATCCTCAGTGAGACCAGAGCCCGTCCACAACTCACTTTCCTCCCATAGTTTGCTGATTTGTTTCCTGACTGGGCTAGAAGGTGAAAACTTTTTACCCATTTTTTTTCTTTTCTTTTTTTTTTCTCGTGTAGCATCAGGGTGGAGATGTAGACAGAGGCTGCGTCTTTTTAAAAGACATGATACATAAGATGTAAGAATCATAGGTTTAATGTATTTTGCATATGTAATAACTGATCTGATGAGTGAAGATCTGACATTTTCATGTGCCTAATTGCAGTCAGCCACTAGGGGGTGATCAAAATGATTATTTTCTTTCCCAGGACAGCTGTCACATTTATGTCATTTTGCTTAATTGTGGAGAAGCCAAACATGTGCTGGTGATCATGTCTGTATGTATCGACCAGTTTTCTATTGAACTGGTATTCTTTAATCAGACTTTAGTTTCTCTGGTCCTCATGAAATTGACATTGAATGTGTTTCTGCTGGGTTTTTTTATTAGTGCAATATTTCAACTCCTGCAGTTGCTTGCAAACATATTCTTACACTTTTAACTTGCATTAAAATCAGTGATGGGCAAGCTAATTGTAACATATTTTAGTTCGCTAGTTAGCCTTTAAGTTACTTTTCGCAAAATATCATAAATATGCGATTGGCTTCTATTATAAAGATACTAGTGATGTAATGATACCATTTTTCTTTTCAAACCAATATGATACCAATACTTGGATCTGAGTACTGGCTGATACCGAATACTGATGCTGATACTTCTATGACCACAAAACATTTTTTTTTATTTTCTTCTCTGCTTCTTCAAACAAATGATGATAAATGCGATAAAACATAACATAACATAGTAGTGGTAGTAAACTAGTCCACAAAACAAAAATTACAAGTGGAAAAAAAACATTTCTGAGAAATTTTTTCGGACTTTCCACATTTCAAGTATCTGTTCGGTATCGACCCGATATCTGTATCGGATTATCCCTAAAATATACTATAACTTTTCAATGTACATTTCACACCATTTTAACACTACAAATACTTAATTTTTAACACTGTTTTATTAAACTTTAAGTATCCATATGCTTTTGCTTGGCAGACATAACATGGTTTATAGTGAATCATTATAGTGAATCAAAAATAGTCTGTTTTCTTAAAAAACTACTGGTTAAACAGAACAGAACACAGGCACCACGCTTTACAAATGTTTGTATGCCGCATTAGCAAGACCTAAAAATCAATACTCTTAGAGTACTCGTACGTCAAAAATAAGAATACAACGAAAATAAACATAATTGTTACTTGTGATATTTTGTATTTATTTTCTTTTTTTTTTTTTTTTTTTTTTTTTGGGCCAGTAATATGCATCTGAATAACCTCATAATATTGTAATCTTTAGCTGCTGTTTTGTGTCAAATAATTTTGCCCGCTTTAGTCCATCTCACTGAATTTTTTTATAAAATTTGCATCAAAAGACAATATTAAACATGATTTGGTCTGCTGCATTAGTTGTATGATTAATAATGAATCCATAATTAATGTAATGTGTTTTATTACTACGTTACTTAAAAAAGGTAACGTATATTCCGGTAGCCTGTTACTTTTTGTAATACAGTACTCCCGACACTGCTTAAAACCAAAGACTTCAGTGTTTTATCTAGATTTGTGATGGAGCAGCACATATGGTGCAGAATTGAAGTAAAGGGAGATTTCTGACTCTGGAGAAGCTTCAGAGATCCACAGCTCAAGTGGGAGAATCTTTCAACCGGACGACTATTAGTTGAACATAAATGTGGCCTGGATGAGTGACGAGAAGAAAACCAGAACTGGGGCTAGAACAGAATCCCTTATGGGGTGTTCAGACCAAACTTTTCCGCCAGGTGTCAAACATCTCAAATGGACGAAAGTTGCTGCTTAGAAAATTCAAACACCACTGCTTGCACATTTGTACTCTGCGTCTGCTGCAGCGCCTCCAGTCAGTACATCAGCGAGCGGGCGGGGGTTTCTCTTCCACCGGGAAAATAGTAATGTATATTTAATAACCGTAGTCGCCCTAACCGGGTTTTTTTCTAGTGTTAGCTAACATAACAAGAAAGTTAAAAGAATATATTTAACTGCTTACCTGTCAATCTGATAACTTCCACCAAATAAAGTCAGATTTGTTCCCGAGTCTCCAACTCCGAATGCTTCCACTTCCATCTAGCCGACTCCCCTCTGATCACCGCAGAGACCCTCCTCGTTGAGTAGCTACAGCGCATGGCTCTTCCTCCATCCTCCCCTCTCCCCGAGTAGCTCTAGCAGGCGGCTCAGCTTGTCCTACGTATGCCGGCATCCCGTTGCTGATTGGTTGCTGCCCTGTGTTTGCTGCCCCAAAGTTCAATTTTCCCAACTTCATGCAGCAGCAGCCTGGATGCCATGACGGATCATCGGAGCAGCAGCCGATGAGATGCGTGGCAGCTTGACGCCCACCGGGTGCATAGGTAACATAGACTTTGCATGTAACCCAGCTGCCCTGTTGCCTCACTGCCAAGTGCGGTCTGAAACCACCATTAGAGATAACCACAGAGAGTGGCCTAGTCAAAGTCCAGAGCATTCAGAATTAGCTGAATCTAATTCTGAATGTGGCAAATCTTGAAAAGTGTTTCTGACAGATTCTTTCTATTCAATCTGACTGAGCTTGAGCGTTTTTTCCACCAAAGTGACTGAAGTTGTATCTTCCGTGAAAGACAGTTCTACAGAATATTGACGCCGGGGCTGAATAAGAAGGCATACCAGTCTTAACAGATTTTTTTTTTGTTTCCAAAAGAAAAAGAAAATACATAATACAGTTAAAAGAAGGTTGTTACAGAGACTACCAGTGACAACATTATCCTTGGTTCCCTGTCCCTCTTTGTCATCCACTGGCTGATATAAACACATCAGCATGGATCTCAGTGTCTTTGGGCCCGTATTGCCTCATCACTCTTTGCTGTTTTCTTGTTCATTTGTTAAGCTGCTGCATGTGAACAGGGCCTACATCCATCACAAAGTAATGACATTATGTACTTTACTTTTTTGTCCCTGCAGTGATGAAATGAAAAATGGGATCTCGGAGAGGAGAAAGTGCATATATCCAAACTGTGTCTTGTGTAACAATTTGATCTGGTGTGTTTGTTCCCCAGGGTCAGGGTACCCGTATGTTCTGGAGGCCCCAGCCCAGGATTTTATCTCTGGTAAACAAACAACTCCCGATCTGAACCCCATCAACTAAAACCATGCCCTCAGAATCACCCCTTTATTACTACTGCAATAATCCCTACTAAATGGTCATTAAGTGTTGCTGCATTGCTGTAACGCTTGCAAAATGTTTCCAGTGCTTTGTGATGTGTTAATCCCTCCTTCATTAATAACAGAAAAAAAAGAAAAAAAACTCTGCATACATCAGTGCTTGTCACAGTGTAGGAAGAAAGTTTGTTGTTGCTGCAAAATGGTGCCATGAAACACACAGAATTACCCACTTACAGCCTGTGGCTTCGTATTAATCAACCACCAGCAGGAACACAACACAAAAATATAATCCCCCAGTGTGCTTAACATGACTATTTTGCTAACTCCACCAGCCAGGCCTTATTACTGCTAGCCTCCAGCCCTAATGTGGAGTCAGAAATAATATATTGATATAGATGAGTATGTCTGAGTATAGGACAGGGGAAGTAAAGACTTCTGGTTAGACTATGCTGTATGATGACGGTCAATGACTTTCCTCTGTTTCATTTAAAGCTGGAGTTCAGAGAATTGATTAAGGCCACGTCCACACTAAGCCTGATAATGCCTTAAACGTATAATCATTTAGCCTACACCCCCCTATCGTCCAAACTAACCCGGCGTTGTTTAAGGTCTGTGGCCGAGTAACTATTAGCCGGGTAAGAGAGCCGTGTAAATCTTAATTCAACGGCTAAACGAGCTAGTGTGGACAGCTTCCCCAGATAATGAAAGGAAGTGGCGTCAATGATTGCTGCGTCAATAACAATACGACACTACAGACAAAGACAACAGCGAAGAGTAATAAATCGATCTCGTCGTCTGTCCACACCAAAAACTCTCTCCTTCTGAGCAGCTATTGTTCTCTTCGGTTAACGAGACAAGCAGATATGTACTGTGCTGTAGAGCTTCTTGTATATATTATGTAGGCGCTGGCGTCACGTAGATTATACACGTGTTTCGTGCGTCTTTTCACGCATGCCCAGTATTTGCACAGGTCAGTATGGGATTGCGCAATCATGGGACCTTAAACGGGGTGTAAATGCTCGTGTTGAGTGGATAACATTAGGAGTCTAACTCCCCTATAACCTTATCGGCTTAGTATGGACGTAGCTTAATTCATCAAAGTTTTCTAAATCTTTCATATGATAGTTTGGTTCTATACTATGATATTTGGATGGTGCTCCACAACATTTATTATTTTTAAGTCCCTCATTCGTCCCATAGACCCCTATGCAATTCACACCACTGTCAATTTCGTTTTAGCCTATACAATTTGAGTATCCGAATTGCCAGCTGTCAATCAATGTGCACATTGAAGACGGGGCTTCGCACACAGGCCGCTCTGGGTTTTCCTGTTTTCAGTTGCCATTATGGCCGAGAGCGGTCATGGAGAAGCCAGAGCAAATTTCTGCAAAAAAGTTAGCCATTCCCCGGCTACTGAGGGCTACACCAACTTCAAAAACAAAAGAAAAGTCTGGCAACTAAACTCTCCCAGAAATGCCTGAGAGACCGTAATAGGATGAAAGGTCAGAGATGCGTTTCAACAATGGAGATAACTTTGAATCTTAAAAGGCTTCAAAACAGACATGTCTGTTAAACAAGTGAGACAGTCATATATTTAGTATATTAAATCAGTACAACATTTTATTAAAGTACACAATGACATGCTGTGAAATATCAGGTTATACTTGCCCAATTATAGAGTTGGGCATAAAGGGAACTGGGGGGGGGGTGTCCTGTGAAGTTGAGTAAGATCTACTAAAGCGGTGTAAGACGCATGTTTTTTGACAATTGGAAACTGTTGTTGGAGCCTCTATACAGCACATGAAATTTTGGGCTATAAATGAGACCAGAAAAACACAGAGTGCAGACTTCTGCCAAGGCAACTCAGTTACCCCGACCCAAAGTCAGCAATCCGTTTCAATACATTTCAATTCCTTTTCCTTGTTCCTGATCCCATTGCAGTCATTTGTTGAAAATTTTACCAAAATTCCCTATAGTCTCTTGAGTTAAGTTGCTTACTAAAACATAACCACCTTGACAGAGCTAATATAGCCCTATAATGGTAAGACTGGCTTTCCCCGCCCACTCAGCCAGGACATATTTATTGAGCAGCATGCTGATTGGCCAGTTCAGCCTAATGGCTCTAGTCTGATGTCAGAAACTCCTGAAATTGGAAATTGTATGTACAGCCTTTTACCTCTTGTCCAACAAGTATGTTAGCAGTACCTTGCGCTAGCCTTGCTCTGCTGTTGGCAGACAACAAGGTGGAGCATTACTGCCACCAATATTTATATATAGCTGACATTGATGTGGGTTGGGACATGAAGTAGGTTACATCTCCTATTATGCACTCTTGCAACTTTGCTCAGACTAAACAGGTTCTCTGCGGCTATTACCATGTTATACATTTGCATTGGAAATAAGCTAGATACAGGACGGACACGTTTTTGGTCTATTTGACACCACAAACTGCCTACATGGTTTCTTACACCTTGTTACATTTGTTAACATTTAACAGTAACATTTGTTCCCATAACATCATTAAAACAGCAACCTTTTATATGTTTTATTGATATTTAAATGTCTGAACACAAATTAATACATTGTTGTAAAGAGGAAGGAAAAAGAAAGACCCTAATCTACAATATACAACAAAAATGTGAGATGTGGTTTTTCTTTTAAGCCGAACTGATTCAGTACCTTGCAAAATCAGCTTTTCCTGCAAAACAAACTGCAAGTCTTCTAGTTTATGTCTCTATCAGCGATGCACATCTAGAGATGTTTTTTTTTCCATATTCTTAACAACTCAACCTTAGTTAGACTTGATATGTCCACATCAGTTTTCAAGCCTTGTTCTGATTCTCCATCAGGCTTTCGTGTGAACTTTTGCTGGGCCATAATGGTTGTGGCTTTGTGTCTAGGGTCATTGTCTTGTTTGTAGATGTACCCCATCCCCAATCTCAAGTCTCTTTGCAGCCTATGACGGGATTTCTTCCCGGATTACTTTTGTACTTACTTCCATCCGTCTATCTTTCTACTTTATCAAAGTCCTTGCTTCTGAAGAAAAACATCCCCCTTTTTCCAAGTTCGCCGTCTACCCCATTTTTGTTCTAAAGTCCACATTGGCTTTCTTTCAACAGTAGCTTTCTTAGTGCTTTGCTTCCGTTAAAGGCATAATCGATTTATGAAGCTCAAAACCAAACATTATCCTGTAAACAGACTTTCACCTGTAGAACTCTTCATGTCTCTCCATGGGGCCTTTTGGCTGCTTCTCTGAAGATCTCCTCACCCAACATTTTCCCATTAGAGAGCTTGGTAAGTTTGCAACTGCACCATCTTCTTTCCATTTTCAGATGATGAATGTGAGAGAACCCTGTGGGATATTTAATGGTTATTATGTTGATTATTAGGTATAAACTATTTTGCAATGCTCTGTAGATGTGTACATTATTCTACATCCCTCACCACCTTTCATTTATTGTTTTTTGGTAATTGTATTGTATGTTTTGCAAGTTTATTTTAGTTCAAAAGTTTTTTTACTTTATTCTTTTATATCTGAGGAGACGGAACATGCTTGGTGAATTTATAGAATATTAATTTTCCTGTCAATTCTGAAGGATAGTGCAGGTACTGGGTGTGCTGTATCTCTGTTCTGGGACTAGTTATGGTAGAGTGTAGAAGTGTAAATCTGCAACCTTCGATGTCTGCAGAGGGCTGCAGACCAGAAGTGCTGACGATAGCGGAGCATTCTGTGTGTTTGTGTTAAGGTGGGGTAAAAAAAAACGGCAAACTATAGCGAAATAGAAAGCAGGAGAAATGAACGGATGCAAAGCTGTAATGAAGGTATGATTCACAATGGAAGGAGGTGGAGAAGTTACCACAGGAAATGGAAGAGAAGAGATCAGTTGAGGAGGTGATTACAGAAGTCTGGTGAGGAGATTGATGAAATGAATGAAGGTGAAAAGAGAGGGGCAGAAGGGAGAGAAGGAGCAAAGCATCGGGGAGAGTCAGCAATGCATCCTGTGGCTTTTGGTTGAGCAGGCTGCTGTCCAGGAAATGAAATGACTTACTTCTCTCCTGTGTGATCTCTCATTCTAAACAAGTATCACGCACAAGAAGGAGATTAATAATTCATTATTAAGTTAAGCTATATACACACATTTATACCCATATTTAGTTTAAGGGATTTTATAAATGATTAGCAGGCTTTTATTCCACAGTGATGCAAAAATTAGGGATGTCCCGATCAGGTTTTTTTGCCCTCGCGTCTCAGTCCGAGTTATTTGATTTTGATTATCCGCCGATACCGAGTCCCGATCCGATACTTTTATTGGTAATGCATAAAAAAAAGAATAAAGAAGAGCGGAGAAACTGATCCAGGATGTTATCTTTTTTTCACCTTATTTTAACATTGAACAATTCTGTTAACAAACAGAACACTTCTGTGGGGTAGCTTAAACAATCAAGTAAGAAATAACAAATTATTCACTTTTGGACTTTAGTGAAAAAGTACCTTATACATAAAAAAGTCTTTTAAAAAATAGTACCTCAGCTTAAATAAACTAAATAATGAGAATGTATATACATATCTGGGGTCATGTTAACTGAATGTTTTCTGGATTTGACCAGTTTATTAGAACGGTGACAGAAAAATCTGAAGGCTGTCGGTCATTTTTACAGATTAAAATGAACTGACTACGTGTTGGAAATGCGCAGATATTTTCAACTTTACGCACAGATTCCAGGTAAATAAATCAGCCAGACAAAAGATTCCTGGACACTTTAAACAAGGCATATGGCTGACTGGGAGCTTACTGCAAATTTCTGTGAGACACTTCGGTGCGTGACTGCAGCCTTTCCGGTTGGTCAGACGCGCTACGATTTGCTTAACGCCTGCTGCTGCTGCTTCTTTCCTACCGCGGGTTTTTCTGCAGTTGAAGCGTAGTTTACAGTTCCGGGAACTGTTTGTTCAGAGTCTTGTAGACTTCTGATCGGTTTAATTGGAGAACTGTTTCCTCACGTTAAAACTTTGGCTGAAGCAACGCGTAATTACAGTCTCCAGTGCGGCAGCGCGTAGATACAGAATCCAGAAATACACCGGAACCCCCATGAGAAGTCATCTGTCCCAGGCAAAAATCCTAAACCTGATGACAAAAATCTCTGCAGCAATCCTGTCCGTCTGTAATCAAACATGCATTACGGTTCCATGTGGAGCAGGGACTGCAGCAGGTGGATTCTAACTGCAACTGTTTAATCTCACCTTATGAAGTAGCTCTCTGTTCAGCTTGTTTAGATTGCATATTATTTAAAGTGAATAAAAGATAAATACTATTGAAAAGGAATAGAGATAGACAATAGCCCCACCCACGAGGAATAAAAAACTTACATGTACATATGTATCCGAGTCCTGATCGGGAGGTAACACCCGATTTCGATCGAGTCTGAAACTATGTGATGGGGGCCGTTTGCAGATCACATGATCGGTTCGGGGACATCCCTAGCAAAAATACCTTTAAGCTGACAACATTTAGAACCACATCATGATTTAGTTTAAGTTTAGCCCCAAATCCATCTGTTCAACCAACCAATAAACTACACAAAGATGTCTACATCAGACACTCTACGAGCTTTGATGGCTGTGAAATATTATGAGGAAGCAATTGAGCAAATCTAAGCATGTAATAAAATGTATTGGCTATTGCATATAGCTGCTTTGTTCCTTTTTGCTCTCTAGTTATTGATCCCTACCAAATGACAATCCCAGGAGAAAAGCCAGCCTGAGAAATCAAAGGGTCAGGCTGAGGTGGTTGTTCTAGTCGTCTCCATAGACTCAGAGGAGACAGGAGAGAAGTGACTTCATGGAAAGAAGGACAGTTGGCCTAAGACCCTAATACATTTATTTAGGGTAGTGTAAGGGCCATTGTATTGATTCCATGTTTATGTAAGTCTGACAGTGAAAGATTATTCAATGACTAAAGGAAGGAGTTCAGAGCTTTACACTTAAGAAGAAACCGTGATGCACCAATGCTTTGTATTAGGCCTCTCTATTCTTCTGCACCTTAATAACACAGTGTAAGAAAATTCCTTCAGAAGTCACCTAATTACAGGGTCTCTGTGATGTCTTGAAAAATGTTTTGAAAGTTGAGAAATTGATATAAGCAAACTTGAACCCCTTAAAAAGTGTCCATTCTGTCTAGAATTTGGTTAGTATTGACATGTTTTTTAAAATAAGTTTGTCCTTCAAAATAAACGCAGGTAAACTAATAGAATAAAGTTTTTCCTTCTTTTCTGTTTGCTTAGCTTTCCTTACCACCGGACGTTAAATACAGACGTGCTGTCGCCGCAATGATGCATCCTGATTTTCAAAATCGGTTTCTTTCTATTTGAATCTCAAAATATGGCTGTTTATTGGTGCATTGCAATGAAGTCATACATTTTTTTAAGTCTTAAAAAGTCTCTAAAAGGTATTAAAATGTATTTTGAGCCTCCTGTATTTACCCCGAATTAAAATAGATCATCTGTTTCTAATATTTAATCTTTGTAATAAGACTGTGTTTTACTTGTATTAAGTGTCGAACATCTCAGACATCTCTGTTCAATCCATCATCTGAAAATGGAGTATTGCATAACTGCAGACATGACCACTCACCTAAACCGAAAGACCACCAATTTGTTATTATTATTGGAAAAACATTAATCATGGAGGGTTAAAAGTGACTGTCACAATGCACGAGGCTGGAGACAAGTTTGGGTCAACTAAAAGCTTATTTGGATTGTTCAGATCACTTAGAATTGTCTCGAAGCGCATTGTGTGAGTGCTTTAACCGATAGAAAAAACAAATCCACAACCTTTACAACAATCAGCGCTAAGTGGAGCTCTTGTGATTTGTTGTTGGCCCTGCACTGAACGACATTTAAATTAAGCTTCTTTTATTTCATTTTATAAGCATTTGCAAACTGCACACAAAAATCAATAAAAGCACAGCTGCATGTGGGTGACCCTTAAATGATGAATGGCAGAGGAGCGCTCCGTTTCTGCTGTGCTTCCTGCTCTTTTTGTTTGGAGACGCAGCATGATTATGATCATCGATAGTTGAATCTATTTGTAGCCAAAGTCGTACTCATCCGCATCAATGTGCTTGGCAAAATAAACATTGGTGTTTTTGAAAGGCTCTGGTGTTAAAATCGAGCATTAAAAAGAAGGACAATTTTTAACATTATAAAATGTATCCGTTTAAAAAAACTCCAAAGCTCTTACGTTAACTGTACTAAAGTTTTAATCAACATGTTTTTTCGTTGACCTGCAGTAAAAGAGGAAGAAAACCCTTTATTCAAAGTAATATTTTAGGGTTTTGAAATTATTCACGTTGTGAGGGAAAATCTCGAATGAATCATACACAGATTTTAAGGAGACGAGACATTTCAGTCGTTGTTGCTCTGTGAGTCTGGTTAACCCTTCTTTGGGACATGCCTCTTAGGCATAATTTGTGAATCTTACTTTCTCTGATTTTGAAGAGATAATTCTACAGTTTTAGAATGTAAGCATGGTGATATGATCAAAGGCCAGACAAGCAGGTTTTAATCCTGACTATGTCCTCTACCTTCGCCTAAGAAGTGATTGTGCAATTTAGTTTTGGCGAAATCCCTTCAAAATTATTTCAAGTTGCATCTTTCTCTGTAGCTTGTAGGGACTTTACTTAAGTTGCAGCTTGTATCAACTGTGAAAGAATCGTTATAGTTTTATTGCTGAAAGTATTGCTCAAGGTTTTAACTTCTCACTGTGAAGGGCTTACTACCTCTCGGTCACTGACAGAGATGGAAGCATCCATAAATGTATTTTGGTCTTAATAGTGACTACAGAATTGTTCAAACATATTTAGGAGTTTGTAAATCATTTACTCGACATGTGGGGAGGGGAGAAAGGGAAATTCCTAGTTTTCTGAAAAGTATTATCGTTTTATCCAACCACTTCTATCACTGTACACATTGTGTTTAACTATGATTTAATCATAGTGTATATGTAATAGCCCTAGCTTAGTTGCTTTTAGTTCTTCTAGTGAAACAATGTAATGTTAGCCAAGTTGTCCTCATACACAGCTTACTGATGGTTCAGGTCTTCTAGAGAATAAAGGATTTCTCTCATTCTTCCCACTTTAGTTTTTAGTGGTTATGGTTTTCTCGAATTCGCAGCCAGTACATTTTCAGTAAAGTTCCTTCATTTTTTTTTTTTATTTCAATCCCCCTGCTTAGAAAAATATAGAATAACAGATACCGGTGAAATTAGAATGTCCTCCAAAAGTTTATTTATTTTAGTTATTCAACTTAAAAGGTGAAACTAACATATGATTCTTTACATGCAAGGAAAGATATTTCAAGCCTTTTCTTGTTATATTTATGATGATTATGGCTTACAGCTTATGAAAAACCTAAATTAAAAGTCTCAACAACATTAGAAGTGTATGACCTGGGGTAAAGAAAGAAAAAAACTGCAAATTGTGGATCTGATTTGGAAACGAAAGTCCCAGGAAGAATGGAGAGGTACACACTCAAAGTCCAGGGTGACGTTTTTCGCAGTCTGTGTTGATTTGGGAAGCCATGTCGTCTGCTGGTGTTGGTCCACTGGGCTTTATTTAGTCCAGGGTCAACACTCCGTCTACTAGGCAAATTTTGGAGCACTTCATGCTTCATTCACCAGATGAGCTTTATAGAGATGCTGACTTCATTTTCCAGCAGTACTTGGCATCTATCCACACCGCCAAAAGTACCTAAACTTGGTTCAATGACAATGGAATTACTGTGCTGGATTGGCCAGCAAACTGGCCTGACCTAAACCCCATATATGTGGGGCTTTGCCAAAAGAAAGATGAGAGACATGAGAAACGGAACGATGCAGAAGAGCTGAAAGCCGCTATTGAAGCATCCTGCTCTTTCATAAGACCTCAACAGTTCCTCAGGCTGATAGCATTCATGGTTCGCCGTCTTGAGACATAATTGATGCAAAAGGGGCATAAAACCAAGTACTGTGTACATTTGCATAATTATACTTTTCAGAGTTCTGACATGTCTTTATTTAAAATTTTTGTTTTATTAATTTCATGTAAAATAATTTTTTTGTTGCAATTTTTTGGGTTTTCATAAGCTGTAAGCCACATCATCAAAATTATAACAAATAAAGGCTTGAAATAGGTCGATTAGCATGTAAGTCTTTATCATATATTAGTTCCATATTTCAAGATGAATTACTGAAATGAATGAACTTTTGCACAATATTCAGATGTTTCGAGTTTCACCTGTACTTTTCAAAATGTCAGCTAGAAATGAACAGAGAGAAGTCAGTCAATGGACAGGAGGAATACTGTGTGTTCTGAACTGAGACGAGCTAAAACCTGCTGTGTGTTAGCTTACAAACGTTTTAGGACTTTTAGCTTTATAATATCACAATCTCTGCTTGTATGCAGGCATCAATACCGTCACTGAGGACAATAGATAAGGTAAAATGTACCACTCCCCCCCACACACACACACGGATGTCTGGATGATACAGTGACGTGGCCATGTAGATGCATGCAGATGCTTGAACCCGGTGAAGACTTACTGGCACTGACCACAGCCCAATATCCAGAATACGGCATCTGTGAGAGAAGACGTTAGAGAACAAAAACATCTCAAAAGCCACATTGCTTAATATGCAATAAACTCGCCCTTTTGAACTACATGTGCATTTTTCCCAAGAGTGCATAAAATGTCACAAAACTGAATATTGATCATTAAAAATAAAATCTGTTTAAAGCCGTGAGGCCTTAAAGATCAAAATAAGGACTGACACCTACATAATAGCCTTGGGTATTTGGCATGTGATAATCCTCCTTCAATGAGATTTTAGAGTCAAAGCAGAAGCTGTTTACTTCTTTAAAGCTTCCCTAATATTTTTTGAAAGATCTTTATCATTCACGCTCTGCTTAGGCTTTAAATTGAGAAAAATAGAAAAAAATACCAAGTTTGGTGCGCAGGCTTTAACGATGCCCTCCTAAAGACGTCTTAAACACACACCCCGAAGCCTGCAATTAAGGACACCCAAACTGTTTATGTATCATAATAATGGGGCGGGTTTGTCCCAGCCACAGGTTCTGGTGGTGCATCTGTGTCTACGCAGATACACCATTCCACCTCATTAGGCAGACATTGTTCTGCGGCCATAAGACTGGTGCCACAACAGTCGTTACTCTGCGAGTGATTGAGCGCGAGACACTTTGGCTGCTCGCTGGGGACCGATGCAGAGGCTGCTACTGAACATTTTCATAAGCGTCCCCTCCCTTTTCATCTTATTAGCATAGAGAAAACATAAACACGAAGGGGGGAGTGGAGGAGGAATGGATGGAGGGATTAATGAAAAGACAAGTCGGGAGAGCAAGGCGTTACAGTTGTAGGGTTCACAGGGATGACGATGGTGTCATTAAGCAGCAGTGCAAACATTTACAGATTCCTACTTGTTTTTCTGTACATTTTTCTTGTCCTTATGGGGCAATTTGTTTTAGAAGCTTTAGCTCTTTCCTTTATTCTTTAAACTCCATTGACTTATAAACAGAATCTGTTTTTTGTTTAGTTTTTTTTCCTGCAATAGTGTTAAAGAAGACATATGACAATTTTTTACTATTTAAAATGGGTCTGTGAGTTCCTGAAAACATGTTTCTGAAGTGGTTTGCTGGAAATAGCTTGTAGGAAACGATTGTTGCCAACCTGCGTTTCCCTCTGTTTGAGCCCCTTGCAGATTGTGCTGTTTTCTGCTGCTCATTACGTATTCATGAGCTGCTGTTAACTTGGTCACGCCCAACGCTTCTACAATCTTTGCTCACGCCCACCACTCACATAGTGACTGTTACCACAATGTGTGAAAGTTACAGACATGGCTTCAGTAGTTCAACCATACAAAAAAATGCAGTTTAACCATACAAAAAAATTATTCAACCATAGAAAAAAGTAGTTCAACCATACAAAAAATACAAAAAACAGTAGTTCAACCATACATGAATCTGCTCCCGTAGGATGTGAATCTGTTGAGAACCCGATACTCAGAGAATTCAGCAAGATACTTTCTGGGTATATGGGTATTGAGGAAATGACTTACATTTAAAATAATATATTTAACTGCCTACCTGGCACTCCGATATCTTCCTGAGACGGCGACTCTAAAGCCTTCCAGCTTGATCTCGCTGACTCCAACTCCCTAGCAGTGCGGAGCTCCGTGCGGCTGCATATCCTCAGGTTGTAGTAGCTCAGATCGGCTGCTCGTCTGCCCAACTTCTGCCCGGAGTCTGAGTAGCCCTTTGTGGCGGCAGGTCCGTAGTCTTGCCCGCCCTTACCACCAGCATCTTACCATGAAACATAAAATTAAACCATGCCAAAAAGAGAGAGGCGCTGTTCAATACAATAAAATGCTGCACATTTTTCTAGTTTTTAGATGGCAACTTTGAATCCGACAAACTGGAGAAGCATGAAGTAAAAAATAGTATTCATGATGAGATGTATTATTAAATGTTACAATCAAGAGTTTGTTGTCGGTTTGCTTTTGCAAGCACTTAAACAATGTTGTATTAATGTCCACGGTGGCTCCGTTTAGCGCGTAGGTAGTGAATTACCTTTGTTAACAAACGTGTTTACCAAATAACACTCTCTCACATTTTCGATTTTGCTCATAATCAGTCTGTCCGCATTCCGACTCATTCTGCCAACAAGGGTCACAAATAAAAACCAACAAAACAGATAGCAGTAACATGCGACAGACGCTGCTGTGTATTAGTATATGCCCTCTAGGTGGGGGTGTTTTGGTGATTTAGAGGTTAAAATGCATAGCGTTAGTACAAAAGTTGAAAATTACAGTGTTTAATAGTTTGTTGGAACAGCTCCTGGATGCCGTCGTGCTTTTATAAGCCATTTCCATTTTGCAAAGCCGGCAGACGACAAATTCTCTCCCTTTTATTTTAAAATAGTTCCATATCTTTGAACTGCGAGTTCGGATAGAGGTATTTCAGTCAAGTGACTTACTCATGCTGACACTATGTGGTCCCGCCGTATTTGCTTTGAGTAATGACGCATCGACGCGCATTTTTTGTGTCAATGTATTTTACGTGTCGACGTATTCGATTACTTCCTACTTAAAGGAAGCTTTGAAGAGGTGAAATCTCTTAGATATTGAAATAATTCCGAACCACTCTGGGTTGTTATGGCAAGAACCTTCACAGAATACTTTTGAACAAGGCCATGAGTCTCCCGCTCATCTTTGTCTCGTTCTTTTTTGTTCGTCCAACTGTTTACTTCACACACTGAAGAATCGTCCTCATTGCTCCGAACCCAAACCCTAACTTTTTTCTTTCATCTTTAAATGCTTCTTTTTTACTGGTACTTGAGCTTTTACAAAATCTGATGCAATGCAGAAGAGGCACTGTTTGTAAAAATCCTCAATATATTTTAAAGCTAACAACACGTTTTTACAGGGTTACCAAAATTCAAAACCACGCCGCTGTTGCTTGTAGGACTCTTACCCCTTTCATCACCTGTACTCTTGTATATATCAATTTGTTTATTCCATTTTCTTTTTATTTATTGCATGGTTAGCAGTGTTTCCTTATTGTATGTTGCAGAAGGTGGCACAGCAATTTCCTAATGTAGTGAATCTGCTCCAAATTCTGATATAAAACCTCTCTGATTCTGATAGAGCCATCGGAGTAAACTGGCTAATGAGCACACAGCTCTTTTAATATTTACGACAGGATGGGGATACCCAGTCTTTCAGTAGTAGGGCTTTGTTATGGGGTTGGTTTTCATAATTTATTCAGGCTCCTGGGCCTTGTTCAGCTCCAATAAACTTGCATTTGATAAGAGGCTCAAAGAACACTTTCCAACCATCAACAATGTTGTTCTAGAACTCATCCATCCATCCAACCATTATCTATAACCCGTTTATACTAATGTTTATGTACATTTGCTGTCACCAAACATCGGTTGGGGTTGAATCTATCCTGTATCAGTCAGCATTGGCATTTGAAACTCAAACCAATCAGTACACCCGTGTTTGTCTGCCTGCGCTCCTTCTGATCTAATTAAGCAGGTGGCTTTAAACACAGCGAGCCGTTTCTAATTGAATCTGTGCCTCACGCATGAAGCTCCATAATGAATGTCGAGCCATATAGACGCGTAGAGGGAGCATGCCTCATTGCCATGACTGAGGAAAACTGGTGTATTAACGGTCAGCCTTTTAGCCCTTTACAGCCTTCGAAGGCTGTCACCTTGCATAAAACATGAAGGCGTGATTTGAATAATTGGGTTTTCAGTGGAAGCAGTAATGAGGAATCTGCAGTGGTAGTGCTGTTCTACAGACGTGTGTGTTCACCCGGCTTTTCAATTCCTCTCATATTCACTGTACAGTCACAGAAGAATGGGACCGGTGTTGGTTTCACAACATTGTTTAATTCCGCTCAAAGGTCAGTGAAAAACAGTCCGCTGTTGTTGCAAAGTTCATTAAACTATTCATAAATCACTTTTTCCATCCATATTCCAAACCATACATCCTTTGGGAGGTTTAGAGGTGGGGGCTGGTGCAGATCTCCAGCGGTTATTGAGCGAAAGACTGGGTACACCAGAACAACCAACTATGCTTGCTCTCACTCATACCTAAGGACAATTCAGATTGACCAAACACTCCTGTTTTTGGACTATGGGAGGAAGCAGGAGTTCTCAGGGGGAACCCATGCATGCACATGGAGAACATTCAAAGTCCATGCAAAAGGACTCCAGGTCGGGATTCAAGCCCAGGACCTTCTTGCTGCAAGGCAACCGTTCTACCAACTATGCCACTGTGCAGCCAACAACATTTTTTTGTTGTTTAAGTTTGAACTTTCAGACATTTCTTCTGCTTTTGCTTCTGCTCCCATTTAAATTTCCAGAGTGGTAGTCTAACGTTGGGCTTAGCCATTCCTTGGTGCTCCGGTCATCTTAGTCTCAAATGTAACTTTTGTTGGTTCTATTCAATAAATCTGTTTAATTCAGTTTGTTCATATAACACAAATTCACAACAGATTTAATCTCAAGGCACTTTACAAGGAAAGTCATTTCAATACAATTATATAAACAGTTCAATCAGTTAAAAGTTTTCAATGTAAGGAATCACAGCAGATTGTATTGATTCATTGCTTGAGGTTGTATTCAGAACATACAGACTCCAACCACAGCAATCCTCCCAACAATCCCTCATACTGAGCAATCATATAGTGACAGAGAGGAGAAACTCTCCCTTAACAGGAAAAAAACCTCCAGCAGAACCTGGCTCAGTACAAGCAGTCATTTGCCATGACAGTCTGGGGGCTTGAGAGGACAGAGAAGAAACACCAAAAGAACAGAAGTTGGAGTACTTTATATATTAAAGAAAGTAAAAAGTTGACAACAAGTCATGGAGGGTGTTCGGTCAGCGGGAGCATCATCCAAATTGATGCTCCCCATCCAGCAAGGCGTTGTAGCTGAGCAGGATACCAGAACAGGTTTACATTCTTTGGAGAGAAAAACACTGAGAGAAAACAAGGTTAACATGCAAAATAACAGAAAAAGGGTTAGACTGTTGCCCTCCAACAGTCTAACCCTATAGCAGCATATCTACAACAACCGCTAAGGATAACCTAAGCACTTCTAAAAATAAGCTTTATCAAAAAGGAAGGTTTTAAGCCTAGTCTTGAAAATACAGTGTCTGCCTCACGGACTAGAACTTGGAGCTGATTCCACAGGAGAGGAGGAAAAGATCCACCTCCCATTCTACTTTTTAAAACCATAGGAACTACCAGTAAACCTGCATTCTGAGAGCGAAGTGGTCTGTTAGGAACATATGAAACGATCAGGTCTCTGATATATGGTGGAGCTTAATTATTAAGGGCTTTATACGTAAGTAGGAGGATCTTAAACTCTATTCTGAATTTAAGAGGGAGCGAGAAGAGAGAGCTAAAACAAGATAAATGTGTTTTCTCGTTTTGATATTCATCAGAACTCTTGCTGCAGCCTTTTGGATCCACTGAAGACTTGAATAGCATTTTGTGGAATTTTTGATACTAAAAAATACAGTAGTCCAGCCTTGAAGTGCATGGACTAGTTTCTCAGCATCACTCCTGGATAGGAAGTTTCTGATTTTAGCAATGTTGTGGAGGTAAAAGAAAAATCTTGGAAAACTTTTAAATATGGGATTTAAATGTCAAGTCTTGGTAAAAAATTACACAGAGGTTCCTTACACTATTACCAGAGGCCAATTTATTCCATCAAGATGAAGAGATTGACTTAGCAGTTTCCTTTTCAAAGCTTCTGATCCAAAGACAACAACTTCTCTCTTGTCTGACTTTAAAAGAAGAGACTTCAGTCACCCAGGGTTTTATGTCTTTGAGACATACCTGTAATCTACCTATCTGATTGAATCTGAAATTATAGCTGGATTAATTCACAATTATTTGAAACATCTGCTAATTATTTAAGAAAAATGATTGGCTTTTAAGAATTCTTTCCAATTGTGCAGACGTTTTTTAAGCCTCTTTAAGCCACCGCACCCACAACTTCATTATTTCCTGAAATGCCAATTAAATCGACAATAATCACATTTGATTGTTTTATTAGAGCAGTTTGAGTCCAGTCATTGTTTTTGTAATTTATTGGCAAAAACAAAAACATGTATAGAAGGGAGTGACCCATGGCCACTCTCTAATGCAGTTCCCTAATGTCAGGCTGAGGAGCTTGATGCTCTGTGTATCCAAGGCAACCTTAATTAGTCTCAGCAGGTTTGTGGGCATTATGTCTCTTGGTGAGAGGGGACTGAGAAAGTGGGCTTGTAGGAATAAAAAGAATTTGAAGGAAGGAGTGCAGAGAAAGGAAATGGGCTGCAAAAGTGGAGTGAAGACTTTCAGATAAGACCAGAGAAAGGGAGAGAGAAAGGGATGAGAAGCCAAGTCAGAGGTTGAATGTGATTAAAAGATGGATGAAGGACACTGAGGAGGATGCATGGGGTGAACCGGCGATCAAAGGAGTTGCTGGGAAGGGGAATGTTGCTTATTACATGCCATGAAGAATAAAGGCAGCAACTAGTCTGCAGGACCGCTGTGTTTCTGTGCATGTGCAAAAAAAAAAAGCCATCAAGCAATATCAGCACATAGTAAAGTTGGTCTCCAAAGAGCTCTATTAAACACATGATGTTGGAAAGGCGCACACAAACACTCTGCAGAAGCAAAAGGAACCCGTGCCTGCATGCGTGTGCACGCTGCCAGACACACAAACACGCTTTTGTTACATTGACTGGATGACAGAAGGGGTGCAGGAACACAGACGGACCGTGGGTGAGATGACGCACTAGCATGCACACATGCACTCTCATAACGCATAAAGCTAAATATACTCATGTACAAGGCCTGCTCCTCTGATCTGTCACGAAACTGGAGATGGAGTGATGGAAGGCACAGGCAAATCTGTGCCGTAGTGGAAGTGTTTCTCACAGCTTTTGCCTCATTTCACAGCTCTGGGGTGTTAATTGGAGAAGGTGTGCATGTGTGTGTAGCTGTGGTTTTCTTTCCAATCCCTGCAGATTTTTCCTCACCTCCTGCACGCCTTTAAGGGCTGTCCTGTTCCCTCCTTCGCCCCAGTCTGTCATTCAAACAGACTGATCCGAATGCACAGCACCTTTAAATGTTTTCTGTCCATATCAATGTCTGCACCATAACCACATAGCTGTGAAAAAAAGAAAGAAAACCCTCCATAAATTCATAATGGTTTTCAGCGGCCGTGTCCTCCAGCAGGGTTCTGCGATCCGATCCATGGATGCCACAGATGGGATGAGGGACAAGGAAGAGTCCTGGCGGAGTGTGACTTTCTGTCAATAATACAGACACGGTTCTTGCTATTATTACGCAAGATTAAGATGCTCCTTAAAAGCATTCTTTTCACCCAACACCGAACAAAATATCTCCAGGGCTGTGCAGAAAACATGTCGACTGGACAGTCAAGCTCCCTTGACATTGTCGACATGTCCACAGGGCTGAAATTCTCATTCGCTGTTCCATGTCTGACTGAATCTCAAACAAAATGTATATGATTCAGGAAACAATTTTGGAAGTCGTTGAACACTGTAACCATGCCACTCACCTCGATACTGTATTTTAGGGGGAAATGGTTTTGATCCAGATTGGAGCAGAACATTATTTCTGCTCATAATTAATGAAAATTCTTCTGGAAATGAAACGAACGAAAACAAACCAATCAGATGAGGTTTAGGGGGTTATTTTAAATCACTGTGTAAAGAGTTGCAGAATTTATTGATTGTCATCCCTATATCAATGCGGGCTACATCCCAATCACAATGGACTACTCATTTACTGCAAATACATCAAGGAGATGTTAGCGGCTAGGTGGATTGGTGTGGATCAGGATGATGTGCAATAATCACATATAATAACCCAATTTTGTTTTTTTCTAATGCCCTCCAGCTCTCCTGCATTCTTTTTAACAGAATGAATGTGTCATTTGTGTTATAAGGGAATGTAACAAGACTATAATGGTCCAGTTTTGGAGTACTTGGAGGGATTCAAATAGACGTTTTATCTTACCATACTGTAAAGCATTGACACGACAGCATTTAATTCTTCCATTCACGATTACAGTGCAAATGGTTGTAGAGTAGGGACACAGAACGCAGGTTAACAGAGAGAGAAAAAGGAGAGGCAATAGCCGGAATAAATTATAAAAAACTGCTGCACTCAGACTATTGATTTTCCCATCTTCTTCTACTGAGGGAGGATGAATGATTCTTTTTTTTATTTTTAGGTAAGTGAAAACCTGCGAAAAGATGAAGAAACATTTTTCTACATGTCTAGAGGAGAAAATGGAAGCCCCGGTTTAGACATTAGAGACAACTCTAGTTTACAAGCTAATGTTCAATTCTAGCAGTTAGTCATGATAAATAATTCCGTTCTACAGTGTATTATAGGGGAACTAGCTTATTGCTGTCTCATAAACTCCTGCCTCACAAAAACATTCACACTCTCTGAACCTTTCATATTTTGTCATTCAGAGCTGTTAACAGTAGGGAACACTGACACTGCACAAACGAAACAACAAACAATCCGTGCCCGGCAGTGAAATGTGGCATTATGATGCTGTGGTTAGGCTTTTCTCCACCAACCCAGGAAGAAAACCTGATGGCGTATGCATATGACTTGAAACCGCTGCTAAGTTTCTGGACAAAGAACCTAAACATACAGCTGGAGCTGCAATGGATTTGTTTAGATCCAGAAATAGTAATTTGCCAGGATTGCCTAGTCAAAGTCCAGACCTAAACCTAATTGAAAATTTGGGATAAAACGTAAAAGATGGAGCCTGAGCTACTCTGCAGAAGGAGAATGGACAAACATTTCAGTTTCAACGGACACATGCCACACTTTCGGATTTTGCATTTGAAAAAAATGTTGAAACCCTTGGATCGGTTTCATTTCCAAATATGCACTGCTTCAGGTTGCTGTGTCGCATAAAATCTGACTTACAGACTGTTTGTGGCCTTAAAGTGAAAAAACACGAAAATGTTCATTAGGAGTTGAATGAATTACGAAGGCAATGTAAAACAGTCAGGAAATGACTAAATGTTGCGTGATATTTCATTTAAACCCATTATGCTGTAAAGTCTTGTTCTTATTTTTAGATTAGATTTTCTACTTTTGTAAATCTACCTGCTTGCATTTACCTTAACTTGGTGTAGGACAATAAACGATGTTCTATTCAATACCCTATTTCATTTATTCTGGTAGACAACAACATACTCAACGTAGCAGGCTTTGGGGTTCGGACATGTTCGCCTGGTGTGTTCAACTGAATATGCTCTACTAACATCTTCTATTGTCTTCCTGCAGTCTGCACAGTTCGCTGCCAGAAATTCTTGATCTCGCGGGTCGGAGAGGACTGGATCTTCCTGATCCTGCTTGGACTGGTCATGGCCCTCGTCAGCTGGGTGGTAGACTTCTGCATCGCTATCTGCCTACAAGGTGAGGGAGCAGAGGAGGTCTTTATCTGCGAAACGCCTCGCTTGTCAGATTTCAAGCTCAGGCGGAACCGTCGAGTAGTCCTCATTAAACTCTAACATCTGCGATCAAAAGGTTGACTTGACAAGCGATTTGAAACACGCAGATTTTATTTTTTACTAACAGAGAGCAATTTTAAATCTGCCGTCTGAAGTCATCTTCACTTTGGAATATGTTTCAGCTCCCTCGCTTCATTGCTGAGTAAGCAACAGTTACAGACTGACCTAAATTAGTTGTGGTAGATAGAAATTTGTGTCTGACTTAACATGTCAAAGCTCCTAGCTGTCACGATTATGTGATGCGAGATTAAAAAAAAGAGTTTGGGCCTTTTTGAAAAGGTGAAGTTGATGCCTGGGATAATAATGTGCTGAACTATCTTGTTGGGTTACTGTAGCATGGGGAAAAGAATAGTAAAGGGTAAACCAACATAGGCTGAATTGTACCAAAAGGGTTTCATTTAAAATAATATTAGCACTAACCCGAGTTTAGTAACACAAGGTTTAAAATGAGTTAAACCTTATTTAAAATGAACCAGAGCTTTGGTGCACCATTTAAAATTTATCTCAGTTTTGTACAACTCCGCTTCTATATCTAAATTGTGCTTAAAATGATTTAAATCAAGGATGATGATTAATCATTAATTTAATGGGCCACTGATATGGCAAGCCATATAGATAAGGCTGATTCGGTCTCCATTGGAGTTTTAAATATATTTGGTAGGATCTGAACAGAAACTCATCTCTCGAGTAAATTGCGCTCTCCCCTAGCTAGACAAGAGGGACTCCCTCTCTAAGCCCTGTGAACTTATCTCAGAGTGAACTGCTCCAGAGACATAATGATGTCTCTCAGTGTCCTTCAGTAGTAGAGAGAAGTAGATAAAATGTAAAGAAGTCTCCTCCAACTTCACTCTCTAAGTCCCAAGCATTATGCAACAGTGGGGATCGAAAGTTTGGGCACTCCAGCTAAACATTTGTATTAATGTGCTTAAAGAAACCAAGGAAAGATTGAAACGTCTCCAAAAGGCATTAAATTACAGATGAGACAAACCACCGTGGTTTTAGCTGGGCTTTTGTCAGGAATGCTCAAGTGAAATCTAGCATCACTTGAAAAAAATGAACTGCGATAGAGCGCCATTGAATGCATCATTTTCTTCACTGCTTGTAGGTTTATTTGGCTGCAGTTGTGGCTCTAACCCCCACCCCACCCCCCCACCTTAGCTTCCTTGGTTCTGAATCCATACCCGGTAACTCATGTGTTTACGTTGGTGTTTGTTAGCCGGGAGTGTTTCGACCATAGGATCTCTATGGTTACGGTGGCATGTTGTTTAGGGGTATTATGGGATAGTCTACACAACGCAGACATACATTTCCCAAAACGTATATATTCATCTTTCAGGTGGAAAGTGGAAAACACACAAGTATTCCAGTAGTATTATGAAAGTAACTGTATTCTGAATACCATGTTTAAAAATAGTAACTCTAACGGAATACAGTTATACATATTTAGTATTCTAAATGCGTAAAGCTGGTATATGTATTCCGTTACTCCCCAGCACTGGCTATGACCTACACAATCTAACCCTGCATGAAAACACCACCGCTTTAGTTTTCTTCCCCTCCTGTGGATGTGCCGTTGCTTTAATTTTCATGTTTTTGGTTTTTTTTAACATGCCTGCTCTGGCTCTCCCTTTGTGTGTTTGTCTACAGCACAGAAGTGGATGTATGGTGGTCTGGACAGTAACGTGTTCCTGCAGTATCTGGCCTGGGTCACCTACCCCGTGGTCCTCATCACCTTCTCTGCCGGATTCACTCAGATCCTCGCCCCGCAGGCTGTTGGTACGACACACACACACGCACACACACACGCACACATACTAAACAGAACACATGAATAAGACAGGAAAGCGGTTCAGGTTTCTCAAAACAGAAACCCAGAGACACCCTGCAGTCATTTACAGTTATACAAAAGTGTAACTTTGCTTATTTTTTCCCAAACAAAAAAGATTTTTTATTTGTTGTTGTGGGCCTGTTTATAACATTTGTACTTTTGTAGAAATTCCCAACCGGTTTAAGACCTATTTAGCAGTTTCAAAATAGTTTAAGTCATGATGAACATTTAATGAATAATTATCCAAACGTCAATGGTTTTTAAAACCAACAACTTGATGCAGAAATTTGAATTTATGGTGGATTTTTTCTAATTCACATGTTTGATCAAATTATACATGTATGCAAACACCCTCTGGCTGAATATATTCCCACTCTTATAAGATAGGGCATTCATTGTTAATATTTGGATCATTGTCTTTTTTTCTTTCTTTTTTTTTTGACCATCCATCTGCATCCTCAACCTTAAGTAGTGATAGCTTAACTAGTTCTTTTTGCTTTGTTTTAGTGTCACTTTTTAAATGTGCGCTTCAGAACATTTCACTGCGCTCTGAGTCCTGCAAATAAAAATTCTGTATATGGTTATGGTAGAAAACGGCTGGATTCATAGAGCACACATGCATACTGTACCAACAGGGCCGTACCAAATAAATACCATTACATCCCTAGTATGTACATATAAGCATTAGTTTTTTGTGCAGATAAAGCTAGATTATATATATATATATATATATATATATATATATATATATATATATATATATATATATATATAATATAAATTTGATTTATGTTTTGTAAGACCAGTTCACTGGAGAAACAAAAGTGGTTTAACTTCATCATTAAGCCTATTTTAAACAACAATAATGCCCATGATGACTGCACAATCTGACTGGAAGTGTCTGTAGCTCATCTGTTTATTTTCTAAAGTGAAAACTTTCTGTCAGAAAACCTCCCATTCATTCCATAAACAGCCTCCTCTGGTTCCGTACGAGTTTGGAAAAGTAGAGTAAATTCCCCACTAGTGTTCTGAATGCATAAGTGTGCCCTGGCATCCAGGTTGGGTTTATTACAATGCAGCGCAGCACGGCATGTAAGTACACTCCTGCTGCTAAGGAGGCGACTTGACTGTCACTAACGCAGGCTAAAAAGATGGGTCTACCCCTGAAAATCCGAAAGGCTTATCCGGCAGAAATTCTGCCAGCTTTATTCCTTCGTTTCACATTAGAAGAATATACAAAGAGGGGAGGGTGGAGCTGGTGAAAGAACTATGTTGCTTAAAGCATCCTAGATCAAAGATGGTGAACTTTTCACATCTACAAATGGAAATTTTGGCCCATTCTACTTTTCAAGTCTGCCCAAGCTCAGTCTTCTCTCTATATTTACATGTAGGCCATTTTCATTAGTTAAACATGCCATAAAACATTATAGAACTGTTGCAGAAAAATTAAAGGTGTAAGAAGCTGTATGGCAATATGGATTAAAAATCAAATCTGTGTTTTTTGTTTTTTTTCTTCTTTATGCCAAATTCCACTTTATATATGAATGTTTTTTTTTCTCAATTTCTAGTCTTAATAGTCTCAATATTTCTTAACACTTTTTAAAAATAATAATCATCCTTTCTTGGATTTGTCTTTAATTCAAAGTCCAAATAAATACACACTGTAAAACAAGATGAAAGCCCTTGGGCAGGCTGAGGTCATTTGGAACTATGAATAATCCAAGAAGTGCATTGGTAAAAAAATCACGGTGATCTGTTGGAATAACGGATTCTTGTCTGAAAGGTGTTCATATTCTGCAATTCTGTCATGAATATTTCAAGTCGTAAAAAGGACAGATTGAAAACCAAATCACCTTCCGCCCTGCAGGTTCAGGTATCCCCGAGATGAAGACCATCCTGCGAGGAGTGGTGCTGAAAGAGTACCTCACTTTCAAAACGTTTGTGGCCAAAGTCATCGGGCTCACCTGTGCGCTGGGCAGCGGAATGCCCCTGGGCAAGGAGGTAACGCTAACACACCGCAGCGCAGATCCTCATCCTGCACCCTGCCGTATTTCATGAGTCAGTCTGTGAACCTGAACAGAGCCAGGCCCATGAACAGGAAGCTGATGCAGGAACAGCACAAGATGCATTAAAGACGCTTATTACAGGGCATGAATTGCAGGTCTAAAGGGTGCTCACACTCACGTTGAGGAATGTGTTGTTGCTAGTTATTCAGAATTCTTCAAATGTGCAGTTGTAGCTTTCTGAAGGCATTTAGCTGCCTCAGATGTCCTTGCATGTTATTTTTACCACTGTGACGGACCCTTGGTGGTGAAAGAAAAGACACGTTATGACTAAAACACTTGGCATTTAAGTTGGACGTTAATTAAGAGTTTGGCTTAGAAATGTCAAAGCTTAGTCTTTGTAAGGAAAAAATGTGAACTCTCACAAGCTTTTCACATTTTTCTAACCATATTAGTTGGGCTGAGTAGAATTCTGAAGTAAAGAACTGTCGAAAAAAAATACCCTGTGCAAGTGACGTGTTGTTTATCTGGGTAGATTTAAATGTAGTCCATTGTTTCTCTGACCATGTTTTAAGATTGGATTTCCAGGTCTGTTGTGAAGAATTGCTTACGTGAAGTCATTATTCCCACACACACACACACACACGCACATACCCTGAGGGTGTTTTGCTTACAGCAGCATCTGTAGTTTTTATTCAGCTCAGGCCTCTTCCTCCTTTTTTTTTTTTGTGCACCCCCTTTCTAATTCTCTCACTTTTAATCCCGTCACTTCCACTTGCCACTGTTTTCCTGGAGCCTCTGCATGCTGCCACATGTGACTCAGAACATACGGGGGGGATTGGGGGGCTAAAGTGGTACTTAACCTGAAGTGATAGCATCTGTCTCATGTCTTTTATGTTTCCTCCTGTCAGGGTCCCTTTGTGCACATCGCTAGCTTGTGTGCTGCTCTCCTCAGCAAGTTCATGTCTCTGTTCGGAGGAATCTATGAGGTGAGTTTGGGTCGGACTCATACGCTTTCATTGTTTCCCTTGCTGCCCAGTTAACATCAGTCTGTTCCATTGGTGGTTCTAGTAACATCATGATGTTTACTCTGGTATTTCCCTAGTTTTTTGCAAAGTCATTTGTGCCCTTTGACCTTTTTCACATTTTATCTCACCATAACCATCATTTTCTTACTACAAAATACCACAAACTATAGCCTAATTTTGAAGTAGAGGGATAATAGACGCATAGCTTTTTTGGGGGGGTTGAATGAGGATTTAATCGGCTGTTTAATAGAGCTCCTACAGATCCTCTACAAATCTGTTGTGGAGAGTGTAATCTGTTGGGATAGCATCATCAGAACTATGGACTAAAAAAGGCTCAACAACTTGATAAAGAAGGCTGGTTCTGTTCTGGAGCCAACCGAAGAACCTTTAGAGATGACGATGCAAAGAAGCAGTCTTCAAAAAATCAAATATATTATGGACAACCGTGAACATCATCTTTAACTGTTCTGAGACGGACGTTTAACAACACAGTGTCTTCAGTCGGAGGCTTCAACAGTTTCGGTGTAACACTGACTGCTACAGGAGATCGTTCCTGCCCACAGCCATCAACATCTTTCTATTTGTCAAGAAGAACAAAGAAGATAGTCAGAGGTGATGGCATGATATGATCTTGCTGAAATCGTTTTGGATGCAGCAATAGACTTGTGATTTGATCAGAGCTTCACTTTCCTGTGAGACAACAACCCTAACCATACAGTCAGAGCTACAATGGAACGGTTTGGATCACAGCGGATTGCGGTGTTGGAATAGGCCAATCAAAGTCCATCCTTGAATTGAGATTCTGTTGCAAGATTTGATGTCAACTCGAGCTGGAGCTGTTTTGAAAAGACGAATGGCCAAAACCTTTAGCCTCTAGCATCAGGTTGTGTCTGTCACATAAATTGCCTATAAAATACAATGACTTAGATGGTTGTAACACAACAAAATATGAAGAGGTTCAAGATACTGCATACAGTGCATTGAAGTTTAAAATTTTTTTTTTCCTGGTTATGCAATTCATACAAGATTATAAAAGCTTTTTATTCACACTGAGAAAGCAGATTTTCTCCCTCTCTTATGCTCCAGTATCTACATAGTCAATATCCGTTGCTAACTTGTATTATGAATGTTTAATTACCCTTTATTTGTCAACAAGCTGCATATCCAAATTAGTTTTCAGTAGGGGAATATTATACATCAGGCAAGCAGTGTGGGATCTTAAAGGAAGCTGAGTATCTCTCTGACTCTAATCTTTCCCTGTGAGGAGATGTGAGCAGCACTCTTAGGGGAATGAAGTGTTAGAGAAATGGGAAAGGATTGAAAGCTGTGCTGAGTTCAGTTCAGCTGAAAACTTCCTCGTGAAACATCTACAATGTGGTCACAAAAATCAAAACCGTTTTGGTATGTCTTATCTTTGTTTAAACCTTTACAGTTTAACCCCAGCAGAGTAAGTTAGGATTAAGTTAGAGTTGCAGCTTTATCCGCTCTCCTGGTTTACAGATATGACTTTACTACAAATGTGAAATGACTGTAATTTCCAAGATGGGAATGTAGACACCAAATTGTTTTTGTTTATTCTTCTCTAGCTCATCTGTGTATGTATAGTGTTGTAGAAAAAACCCCAAAAACAACTATTTACACTTTTACAAAATGTGATCACTTGTTCCTGGTCCCACTGCTAACTAACAGACAGAGAAACAAACCCTGGTGAAAACATCCTTGCTGGCCGAGGTAATCAGAAAAAGATATAAAATGCAGTTTTTAAATGATGATTTCATTTGCTAAGGGAAAATAAGATACCCAAACCTAGTCTATGCGGAATTTATTTATTTTTAATCACAACCTGGACTCTGACTGGATAGGTCTTACTCAGTCTGAACATCTGGACACTGCGGTTTTCCTCTGTTCTGTCAAGAAGCATTCCCACAACAAGATGCTGCTACCACCATGTTTCACAAGGTGGATGGTGTGTTTGATGTGCAGGATTTGGTGTCAACCAAACAGAGTGTTTTGTCTGATTAAAAAGCTCCTCCGCGTTGGTCTGCTCAGACCAAAGAACAACAAGCAACTCTCACCAGTTCTCATCCAACTCACACCACCTGGTAGAATTAACTGCTGTAAAACAATAAGAGCATCCCCTCTAAACAGAGCATATTAGCTGACGCGAGCTAATTAGCTATTAGCTTAGCTACAGTTAAACCAGGGCTAGGATAGATGAAGAAAACAGCTGTGGCTCCTTCTAATTTCAAATCACCGGTGAGGAAATTTCGAGTTCCCAGTGAGTTAAGTCGAAATTTGCATCGTTAACAAGAGGACCCCTGTTTGCTGCACATTAGCTCAGTCCTCTGAGCCATTCGGAGCCATCTGTCTCCTTTAAGAGTTGTTGTGCTGCAGTAACTTAAAAGAGTCACTAGATGACAGCCACCCTCTGTTAGTAATCATTTTTCTTATTTATTTTAAAAGATTGTTACACTTATATTGTAAATAAGTTATTTAAATTTTACCATTAATGCCTAATGTGATACATTTCACAAGAATATAAAGGAAATTGCATAACGTATGTCTGTTGAAATAAGATTTACTGTATAAAATTTAATGAATAAAACCAATGGTTGTAGACTGGTCTAAAAATACAGTAGGCCTCTGTACTGTAAGAAAAGTAACAAGAATCGAATCAAATCATGACCCTAAAATATAAAATCAAATCGAATTGAGGACTTTGAGAATCGTGAAGCCAATAGTGTTGGTGCATTACACAAAGTGAAATGAGTAATAAAGAATTTGTGCCTCATCATGACCTGTGAAAAACATCAGAGTTCCAATTTCATATAAATCTTGCACCATTTATGACATTTCTGTCTTCATTTTAAATCTATTACCCCTCCAATATTTATCAGTTTTATTTTTCCGTGTTCATGTGAGTGAAACTTCAAACGTTAGCATCACATCCATTACATTTCATCTAAAATTCTTAGTGTCTCCTCATCAGCGTAGAGCCATGTGTTGCATTTTATAGCATTCTAATATAAAGACCGTGTTGCATGAGTGAATTATGCCACTTTAGCTGAATTTTGCCCTCTCCACTGTTTTAAGTACAATATGCTAATGTAGCCTGTGGGCTGTGAAAAAGCAGCTTGTCTTTCCAAAGTGCTGTACTTGGAAAAGAAAAATGGGATGAGTGGCTTAAATGCATGTGGAGAATATCATTATTTGCAGAGGGCTAGTTGGACCTAATTGCATAACATGTTTTTATTCAGATTTGTGAATGTGAGGCGATGAAGTTTAAATGCTAAAACATTCAAAAGGCCGAGCTGATTCACACAGTTTAATCATTTGTTCTCTGCCTGTTTAACTCTATCTCTTGGTCCCCTGCCACATGAAGGAGCCGGGTCTAGTAGTGATTAAGGTAAATCAGATGCACATTTCCCAGCATGCTTCCCTCCCTTTGTTCTATCAGAAATGACTACCACTGTGAGAAAGTTGTACTCTCTATAAATCAGAATTCATTTATTGGAGTTTTAGAAGTTTTAAACACCATTATTGGGACAAAAGTCCTGTCAAAAAATTGGAAAAAATTGTCAAATAGAAAGTTTTCTTTTATCAGCTACTGTTGTTTGCTGTATCCATCATTTAGTTGAGTTTCCCTCCCAGCTGAGGTATTTGAATCCAACAATATTTGGGTCGGGGTAAGCTTTGGTCGTCTTCTGATGTGAGATGTGTGTGTCTGTCAGAAGTAGTACCGCATGCAAAAGCAGGATAAGCTTCAGTACAGTGAGAGTAATGCGCATGCCTCTAACCTGTCTTTCACATTGCAATGCTTCTTGAAGGACTTCACTCTCCTGGGAACCAAGGTAGGTAAGCTCATAGGCTCAAAGAAGGGGGAACAAGACAAGAAATAGAACTTAGTTTCTCAAGAATCACTTTAATCCATTTTCTCCTGCAGGAAATTGGACCTGTCATTTTTTCTTTGTCTCTCATCTGGCCTACTGTTTTATTTTGAAACTCTTTACTTAAAGAAAGAAATAGTCATCCTCAGTAATACAGATGCATGCACTCAGATAGAAATTTCTGTTCAATGAACTGTTTAGTTTCAGACATCTTTCTTTTTGCTGTTGTAATTTAAGACTCCTGTTTCAGGTACGTTCTGGATGTGGAGATGCAACTGGATTGTAACAGACTGTGATAATAACCGGTCTAGATTTTTGGTGATATACTCAACAACAAAAATGCTGATGCCTAAAATGCATATAAATATTTATATTTGTTTGCTGTACGACTATTGTGTACTTGAATCTGAATTTACCTCTCATCTCCTTTGTTTTGTTTTTGTTTTCCTTGTATTAAATGGGAATTCCTGATTGATCTGTATGTGTGTTTCAGAATGAGTCGAGGAACATCGAGATGCTGGCGGCAGCCTGTGCGGTGGGAGTGGGCTGCTGCTTCGCTGCCCCCATAGGAGGTTAGTTTCCAGGGAAAATAAATTATTCTGCTTACTATAGGTTCTGTATAATTAGTCCTATTAATTATAAAGTAGTTTTCATAACAGGTGTTGACAGGACTGTTGTGCATTAAATGTAAAAAAAAAATTGAAGTGAAGTTAACCACCTATATGAATTTCCTCTTCGTGGGACAATAAAGGATTCTTTTATAACCTGAAGTGATCAAAACGCAACTATTAGGAAAATGGCAAGCCAATAAAGAGAAGTAGGAGCCATAATTTCAACAACCTTCAAAGGTTGTAGATAGTATAATTGAAATGCAATAAATGCATCGGTCACTATTTCAAGGTCACAAGAATAAAAATTTAATTTCAACATTTTGTTTGGTCAGAAATCAGGCTACTAGAGCCAACATAAATCATTTACTGGTACTGTAATTTCCAGACTATAAGCTGCTACTTTTTTCCCTTGCTTTGAACCGCATCTGCTATAGAATAATGCACTTTATTTATGGATTTTTACAGCTAACAGCCCCTAGAGGATGTCCTCAATCTCTGGATTGTACAGACTACATCTTTCACCTTTAGGAGATGCTAGACACCGGAAAAATGATGGAGGAAGTTTGGGCGAACAGTGAAACCATTATGGAAAACGGACGAAGAAACAGATATGATGCTGCCTTTAAATTAATCTGTCAATCTGGCTTTTAAAGAAGGAAATGGAGTGGCATCATGTACCTTGTAAAATCAAATCAAACCTTATTTCTAAAAAGTTTTTCATACAAGAAATGCATCTCAAAGTGATTTACAGATTAAAATTGACCCCATATTCCAAATCCTTCCCCACAGATTTCAAAGCGTGATCCCACTTACAGTATACCCCCTCCATTCAACCCAATTCCTATGCACAGACACAGTTGTAAAAGGGCATTGGCCGGATACAGATGAGCCAGGCTATGGCAACTCTAATGAGATGACAAAAGCTTTCAGAGCTAGGCTAATAAAAGCAGATGGCCCAAACTTGGAGTCTTTCTTGAAGATTGGCGGAACACACAGAGAGGATGGCTGAGATGTTTCCACCATGTTGAAAATGTTAATAAAATAGATTTTTCCCCAAACACCAATCACTTCCCCGACAATCCCCTCTGCATGAACCCTTACATATGGTAGCCTAATTAAACATTAAAACATTTGTGTTTTAATATCTGGTTCGGCTTGTATATGTAAAAAATTATAGGGGGATGTTATCCCTAAAATTGCCTTGCGCAGCTTATAATAACGTGTGCCATATAACAATTACCAATTATGTATATGTTACATGTATGTGTGTGTGTGTGTGTGTGTGTACAGTGTGTGTATGTAGTGTGTGTATGTATGTACAGTGTGTGTATGTAGTGTGTGTATGTATGTACAGTTTGTGTATGTATGTATGTACAGTGTGTGTATGTATATATATATATATATATATATATATATATATATATATATGGATTGTTTTGTCCTCATTGAAATTAAAGGACTTCTAAAAAAATAAGGATTTTACATCATATTACATAATTTGTCTGGCTCATAAATGTCTTTGCGATAAAAATGTCACAACTTTGTGTCTCTGTCCTGTGTTCCAGGTGTGTTGTTCAGTATTGAAGTAACATCTACATTTTTTGCCGTGAGGAACTATTGGAGAGGTTTCTTTGCAGCTACCTTCAGTGCCTTTATCTTCCGAGTACTTGCTGTTTGGAACAGAGATGAAGGTAACACCAGGTCGCTCAGATCATATTAGGCTATTAACACATAGATGTGTGCATGCATTCAGTGACCATCTCAGCAGTTTATTGGTGTGCTTAGCTGCAGTATTTTCCTACTCATGCTCAATAGTCAGAGCAAATCACTATCCACTATGACTTAATGCTTGTATAAAAATATTTTTTGTCTATTAAAAATTACTGTACATGTAAAAGACTGGAAAACATTAAACCAGAATATGAAATCACTTAGATTTGCTGCCTTGTAGTTTTTGTTTTTTCTTCATATTAAGTCAGATTTATCGATTGATATTAATTTTGAGAATAATTCAGAATCTTTTTATTTGCAGGTACACTGAGAGCTTGAATAAAACAAAATTTGGCTAAAATTGCTACCATGCAACATCTAAGCAAGATTGTAACAAATGTTGTGGGCCGATAATCTTTTCTTTTAACAGATCATTGATTAAATGACTGCAGAAATAAGGACCACTGGTTGAAATGTATCTGACTGATTAAAAACTAGAGGGTCGTGTGAACACAATGCTAGTGCGAGTTCTGAGTTCATATCCCGGGCAAGCCCCCAAAATAGTAACTCTGTTTCATATATTTTTTAACTGTAATTCTTAGTCTATAATCACAGAAGAATTCACTGGGGAAAAGTCTGTTTTTAACCCTTTCAACTATAATGTTAGGGATGCTTTTGTTAAAGGTTGAGTTATAAAATAAATTAACAAAAGCATACATAGTTTATGTTCCAAATGGCTGAGTGCCATGTGGAAAACAGTCTAGATGCTGGTATCTGTTTGGCAGGTAGAATTTCAGGCTCTAACTAGAGACCAAGCACATGTTGTTATTCAGGTTTTATGGTCTGGGAATCTGGCATACTATACAGTCTATCCATTTGCCATAATTTTGTTAACACCAGTAGAAAAAAAGTGTGACAAAAAAAATCCTATCACTTCTCATATAGACAAGGTTTTTTAGGAATGTGATACCATCTACTCAGTATACTGTACTGAAGTTGTATACATTGCAGAAACTGCCCACATTCATAATTTCAATTTATTCAATATTTCATAATCAATAAGGTATTTTTGAATTTAATTTAATTCAATTAAAGTGAATTTGTCCAATTTTGCTCACCCAGCATAGGGCTTACTAATATCAGATGCTTATTTCTATTTGTGCTGCTTAATTTGATGGAATCAACTTGAAATAATTCTTTATCATGTTTCATTACTTGTTAGTACCTCGTTAAACATTACAGATTCAGATTTTTAAAAAAGTATAATTTCATTGTTATTTATATCAGAATTTTAAAGTGGTGAATAAAGGGATTTTACTCAGTAGCTGTTTAAAACCAGTGTTTGGGTTAATGCTCACAATGCTGATTAATGAGCAACTTATTAAATGGCAGGAAGCACCTCAGCCATGTGACTCAATACTTCCAGCGGTGCATAAAAGTATGTGGCAGCCTTCGTTTTTGAAAGTTGTCGTACTTAAAAAGACAAGAGTTCTGTAATTTTTTATCATGGTACAATGCAACTGTGAGAAACAGAATATTAAAAAATATCGATGAAATGATATAGCTTTCCTTTTTATAAATATGTAATATAATGGTGCATAAAATTGGTATTTAGCACCTACAACCAAGTGAAACTATTGTGGCAGATGGAAATTAATTTCTTCTAAACAGGAAAGAATTGGTTTTCAGAACAATATTGCCAACTCACCATGTTGTGGTTCCCCAGCGATCCGTTAGGTACTACTGTTTATTTTCCATCACCTAATGTTCTCTAGCAATCTGTCTACTGTGGTGTGGCTGTGTGATGGCAGGAGTTTTGGTCTGCGGGGCAAGTTTGCCTTTTGTAATTAGAAAACAAAGCATGACCTGTAGATACATTTGCACAGAAAAATTATATACTTAAAATCTTCAAATCTTTAATTTGGACCTTACATTACCCATTTTGTGTAGTGTGGTGTGGCTTGTTTTATTTTCTAAGTTGCCATATTTCTGCTCCCACAGAGACCATCACGGCACTTTTTAAAACCCGTTTCCGTTTGGATTTTCCTTTTGACCTTCAGGAGCTTCCTGCCTTCGCTGTCATAGGGTGAGTTTTCCGTCCAGGCCAGGGGTCTGCTACCTGTGGCTTTGGACCTTCCATAATATCTCTTAAGAACTTTCGCTAAAAACCAACAAATCTATTAAGCATTTTTAGCATTTCATTTTCAGTTTTTTCATAACTGCAACAACTTTTAAATAATTGCATTAGGTTTCCACAATAGAATGATATAAATATTTCTTGAAATTTTTTTTTTACGTTGATAATTTTCCCAAAATCAACAACACATAGTTTTTTTTTCTTAATTTAAACTTAATAATAGACAGAAGGCAATAAATATCCTATTGTAGATATCAAGCTTTTTTCTTAGTTCAACTGAAGGCAAATAACGCTCATTTGGTTGTAAGTTAATGGAGTATCCTGCTCTACGTTGTTCACAGCTTGCAGTCAGTGATTATCGATAAACTTGAGGTAAAAGCACACTGGAAGCATCAGACACTCTCAAAGGAAATGTAAAACACAAAAGCCACAAGATTTCAGTGCCCGTAGCTGTTCTTTTTTAGTGGTTGGAAAATGGTTCCAAATAGATGCATAAAATGACTCAGAAACTTGTGTTTATAAGCAGAATAGCAATAAGAAATTTTAACCGGAGATGTATTTTCTCTGAGATTTCTATTCTGATAAGTTTAGTTTAAGGTCAATATAAAAAGAGGGAATGCTAAACTAATAATTAATGTTTTTTTAGAAAATGTACGCAGTATATTCTTATGGCGTACTATGACACTTGTTGGCAAAAAATACATGATTCCATTTGACTAAAATTGACAAACTTGATCTGTTCTATCATATAGCAATTGTCATTTTGTTTTTTATATGGATAACCAAGAATAATTGTTTAGGGCAATTACTAGTACAATTACAAATGTAGGTCAAAATTACCCAGTAAAAGGCATCATCCCGGTTTTCCAGATAGTTCAGTCTTAGTCTATGTTTAGGACTACCGGACTGATAAGGCAGAGGTAATGAGCAATAGATAGATTAAGCTTGTGGCATTCTTTGAACAGGAAGTTACTAAATATGTATATGGAATAACAACAAACGACTTTCCAAAATAAGAGTTTATTAAAAGGAATTAAAGTTTTCAGTTAAAATACTTTTATCAACAAACTTCCTGAGCTATTAACACACACAACAAAATTACTAAGTAAAAGAAGAATGAATAAGAATAAAACATACCAAAAGTGAAAACAGTAAAACTGTACCAGCAACAATCAGAAAAAGTAACCAGTAAATTGATAGGAATGTCACAGTCCTGTATAAATATGTATGCTTAAAGACCAAGGCTTGTATTGAAGAGTTTTGGGACTGAAGCAAAGTTAGTTTAAAACTATTTATGATTAGTTTAAGAATAATTAGAACAATTTAGTTTATGTTCAAACAGCCAATTCACAATCCAAAGTAGGAGTGAAGACAAAGTATTATTTGTTGGGAGTAATGTTTCATTAAATACGTCAATCAATAACCTTTTTGGGAAAATTAAGTAGATTTTTATGGGTCATTCACCACAGTGGTGATCTAATTTATTTTTTTGGTTTACTAAGATAGCGACTTCAAAATAGCTTATAAAATTTGTTTTTGGTGTTTAAACAACTTCCTTAAAATTGACCCGTATTATGAATACTGTAAATAACAATCCTAATAAATCTGAGGACTTATCGGCACCAAAGGTCTATAAAGCACATAACACTGACTAATGAATCCTTTTGTGTAGCTTCGTCCAACAAAACAAAGAAAGACTTTAGGGAGAAGGAGTAACTCATGTTACATCATTAAAATGACTCTTTATATTCGATAACATTTTGAAATTGCTGTCTATACCACAAGCCAAACAGCCTGTTCATACACAAAAATGAAATCCTATGAATGCAGCTAAAACACAGTGAGATACACAACCTTTAAATGATTATCCTAAGCTAATTTATCTCTGCTCAGACACAACCTCATTTTTGAGGAGCAGGGGGCCGGATTGAAGAAATTAAACTCGCGACTGTCGCGGCCAGCGCTGCGAGTAACTGCAGCCACCGCGGGAGCGTGCACAAAATGTAAATATATCAGTGACGTAGCGTACTTTCAAGCCACTGCGCATTGCGCGCATCGCCTGCTGTACAACAACAAACAACATATCTAGCGACAAAGTTAGTAGTGTTTGATTGACTGCGTCTAGTAGCTGGCAAATTGTGGAAACAATCGTTGTTTGAACTACTTCAGTCTTCTTATAGCCAAACCACATCCATGCCACAGAAGTTGCCCCTCTTTTAGTTACAAGTCTGAAACGCATCCAAATTTGTTTTATGTATTGCAGCGTGCATGGGTGTACCAAGTGCATATTGACGTAAAATACTGTAACATTTTCTATCGTCTAGACGATGTATCTCGTCATATGTCTCAGCCCTACATTTTTCTTTGAAAAACGTTCTTGAAATTCTAGAAGAGGAGCTCTATCCAGATTAAAATAGAATTTTATAATCCGCTATAATTAATTCAATACAGATTGTACCTCTTCATTTACAGCACAGGAGACATTTTTGATCTGCTACCAGAAAGGTGCAGAAGGTAGAAAATCATCAAATCCCTGTGTGTTGACAGCTGATTTCATTTATTATGGCACCTTCTTCAGTTTTAATCAGAAGCTTGACTTGTGGTGTGTGGAGGTGTTTCCTCAGGGTGTCTGCATTAGTCTCCCAAAATGGATAATTCAGCCTTGCTCAGCAGCTGCCTGTGCTCTGAGGGATGTCCTATTTTATCCTGTCATAGCTTCTGGGTTTTTCCTGGCTGTGAATGATACAGAAAGCCCAGCAAAAAAGCTGGTGCAGATGGGAGGGATGCTTTCTTCTTCCTAGACCCCCTTATTACTCTTCCTTCCATCCATCACTGTTGTTCAGGATGAAAGGCTGCGCTTTTGAATAAGCTGTGAATGTGCTACTAAAGAAAATGTATTGCTCATCCTTTGGTCTTTCTCACTGTCCCTGCAATGCTTAGTCTCAGTACTTTGTTGCTCCCTGTGCTGACATGTGAGTGGATCCGTCCATCTCTCCTCACCAGGATCCATGTGGCAGAGAAAGTCGGTCAATGTTTCAGCCAACTAGGCCAGAACCAGTCTGCTTCCCATTCTACTTACCGCTTGTTATACCTTCAGGCATCAGAAGTAGTTAGCTTGGTAAAACATGACCTCATTAATAATACGAATGGAAATGCATGCAGTCAGTGATGAAACAGCTTTGAGCTTTGACGTGCTACAGGAAAGTTTTTCTTTTTCTTTTTTTTTGTGTGCATAGTATTGACCATTTCCCCAACAGGCATTGTTTGATTTCTTTTATGGAGCTGTGAGGTTTCCCAAGGAGAATTAATTGAATGTGCATCTTCAGCTCCTCAATAGTTTATTTTTGTACTCCAAAAGCAGCTATGGTTGAGCCACTATCATGATCCAGCCTGGTGTCTGCTTGTGTATAAAGCCCAGTTTATGCTTCTCCGTTCTGACGGAGACTGATTGACACAAGGCCATTATCCGTCAACGCAAGGGCTCTCTGTCACCTACACAAGGACGCACGGAGTAGAGGCCCAATTTTTAACAATCCATCTCTATCAACGGATGCATCTAATTGGTCAGTTTCAGAAACAGCCAGAGATCGCTTCACCAGAACTGGGCTTTATAGTCGCTGTAATCAGTATTTAATGCAGCTTTTGGCCACTACATGCTTTATATTGAAAGGATAATTTATCTAATCTGTTCTTTTGCCTTTGAACACAAGGAGGTGTAGGAAAGAAAAAAAAAGGCTGCTGTGTTTTGTTTCCATGTGTTTCTAGACTATTCATTGAGCTGCACCTCTAGTAAAAAGGTTTACAGCTTAATCAAAACTTACTTTATGTCATCCATTGCTCCTAGAGGAAGAAATGCATGCCATGAAAAGTTAGCACCCCCTGCTGTCCTGGTCGAGCAACGCTGAAAAAACTGGAAAACTTGGAAAAATCTCTTCAAAGTTTGTAGCCTTTTGCTCCGACTGGCTGGTTTACTGCATAAGCTGCTTTGCAGCACATGTCTGTGACCAGTGCCTGCGACAGCTTGTGCAGACTTAAGCTTGGTTTATGCTTAACTCATGTACATTCCGTGCGGAACCGGCTGTGATGCTTTCTAGCAGCGTTTATATTTTTTGTGGCTTGTCGCTGCAGAGAGCCAATATTCTTGAAGACTGTAGGGGGCGGCATAGGGCTCTACGGCATGCATACAACACTACACCATTGTAGAAGTAGAAATCACAGTTGTTTACAAGATGGCGACACCCATGAGTTTAAACAAAGCAGAAGAACTTTTACTACTGTTAGGAAAAAAGACGACAAATGAGATGGTCAACTCGTCTATTAAAACACGGTTGATCACAGTGATCTCTATGGGCCGAATCATAAAGATGTCTGTATTTACGAACCTCCACCAGTAGGAGCTCTTGACAGTTTTTCCGAGCGGGACCATCTGCGTGGTTAGAAAATGTTCTAGGTGTGCGGTGCGGAAATCTGGTTCTCTGCTGACGCCTCGCGGAGAGGCGTGGTTGCTGAAATGAAGTAATTTGGCCGTGTGGAGCCGTGCGGAGCTCGTGGATGCTTAAAGTATAAACCAAGCTTTAAGGTGCTTTAAAGATGGCTTGTAATAATATGTTACCGCACATAAAACGGCAGTAACACCGGAAAAAAGTGCAAGGGACAGACGGCACTGACATGGAGAGTGTTAGGGACATGTCCCACGCATACTCCTTGACCGTTATGCCCATGGGTGGGGGGTCATCTGGGGGGTCAAGGCTTTTTTGGGAAGGTTTTGAGATCCCCAAAGAGCCTCCCCCACACCGCAGTTTCTCCTCCAAAACATGACAAATGGCATTTATTCCAAAGAGTTAGGTCTCATCTGACCACATGACATTCTCCTAATCTTCTTCTGAATCATACAGGTGGTCTCTGGCATACTTAAGACAGGCCTGGACATGTGCTGACTTAAGCAGGGAGACCTTTCAAGCGCAGCAGGATTTAAAATTATTGATGCCTTAGTAATATTCTGTTTTATTTTTTCTTTATTGATACAGGTTTGTCTCTTGAGACTCAATGTCTCATTTGCAAGAGAGACCTGTGTATACTGACCAGTAATTTTGCTGTGGTCCCAGCTCTCTTCAGGTCATTGACCAGTTCTCTCCATGTAGCTTCCTTGTCGTTCTCAAGATCATGTGTACCCCTCCTGGCGGGATTTTACATGGTCTCCCACGTCAAGGGAGATTGTCAGTTATGTGTTATTTATTCTATTTTCTAATTATTGCCTCAGCCGTTGAACTTGTCTCTTCAAGCTGCTGTCCTATTTTAGTTTGCCTCTTCTCAGATTTGTGCAGGTGTAAAATGTTGTTCCTGGTGTCCTTAGACAGCTCTCTGATCTTGACCATGGCAGACATTGGAGTCTGACTGTTTGAAGTAGTAGACGGGTGTCTTCTATACCGATAATGAGTTCAAAAAAAGCGCCATTAATACAGGTAACAAACGGACCCTCTAGGCGGCAAAGTCGCAATATTGCGACAAGCAACATTGCTGACTTTAACGGGCCATAGCTGGAGATGGGGCCACTAATTTATTACTACTTTACACCACCACCAGCCTAACTCTTACACCAGGTGATGGCGGACATCTGTAACTTTAATCTAAGACACATTTTTCACCATGGAAACTTTTGGAGTAAATCAGCTTTTTAGTCAGCGCCGCCAGTGGGTGATACGAGGTGCAGCTGCTGCGGTCACAGCATAAAGAGAGCGTGTTTTAGAAAGATAAACCTTATGATGCCGAGAAGTCTGAGTTCCCCATAGTGAAATATTTGCTTATTCAAATTCTGAAGAGAAATATTTACCCATGATCAAGATGTTCAGTTGTCCTGGGAGAAAGAAAGTGAAAGCAAATGGGCCGGAGTAACAGTCAGTCCTGTTACGCCATGAATCTCCAGCTCCGAAGCTGTGCATCACTTTCTCCCGGTGGGAGAAAGGTATGTGATCAAGTAGCAAGATGGTCATAAGAACGCTAATCATGACAAAGGTAGAAGAGATGTAAAAATCTGTGGAAATAATAGCAGATGCGATGGAAAACAGGAGAGAAAGGAGGCACCTAATAAGCTGGTAAACAGCAGTAAAGTTCTCTGCCCCGCTGCAAGTGAGGATGATGATGATGATTTTGGCGAGTTTTGCTTGACAGATGAGAAGTGTAAGATCTCCAGTGGGACAGACTATTTGATGAGCCCGTTAGTTATTTTTGGGACGGATCTGTAACATTCACTGTCCAATGATTTTCTTTCTGTTGATTTTATATAGTGATCAGAGTAACGGAGCCCCATAAAAAAGGACATAAACACATATGTTCTCATGTTCTTGTAAAAAAGCCTATATGTATGTATGTATATATATATATATATATATATATATATATATATATATATATATATATGTTGTAGAAAGTACATGTATAAAAAAATCTAAATAAGAAAAAAATTATTAATGAAATAAAAAAATTAAACAATGTCACAAAAGAAAAGACTTGTAAAAGTCATGCAATCCAATATTGCCAATGCCTGATTATGTCATAATATGCAAACTTTGGATCATACTGAAGATTTTTTTTCATTTACAATATACCTTTATCTATAACCAAATTAAAGCTACAACATTTTGATTTAGTGATATCAAAATTGAATATTTTATATAAATAATCCAGGCGCTTAGAGGGTTAAAGAAGTAGAAACAGGTCTGAGTGGACCAGAATTCTAGCTTGTTTGTAGGTGCTTAATACTCATTTTCTATACCATTATACAAATAAATTGTTTTAAAATCATGCAGTGTCATTTCCTGATATGTTTTTTTCTGTCTCTCACAGTTGAAGTGTAGCCAAACTGAAAATTATAGACCTCTCATTTTTTAAGTGTGTCAGGGTACAAAATCTGAAGCTGCTACATACCTTTTTTTCTCCCACTCTAAGTCTGATAACTTCAGAGTGTAAAATGTGGGTTGATGTGAACATAGGTTTTTCGTGTACTTGGAGAAGGCCTGTTACTATTCCCTCTACCAATCCAGCTGTTTCTGTTTTGATTGCCTTTGCAACCGGCATCTGATAAACCAGTAATCCAGTAAGATATTTGTCCCTCTTTCTTCCCTAAGTCTTTTTTGTTGGAATCTACACGAATAGTTGTTTTGATGAACATAATAAAAACCAGATTAGGAAGGCCTTTACCTCACCCCAACATTACCTAATATATCCTCAAACAGCCCCTCTTTAAAACTCATTTAGCCAAAAACTGTAATTAGACTGGCAAAGAAGGCCAAAATCATACTTGCTGTGTTTTCTTTATGCTTCATCAGGGGGTTACATACTACCTCATCATGCTGGTCATTATTTATTCAAAGGTATTTGATGGAATTAATAATGCAGCAAGATGAATTTCTAAGCATTAGACTGTCTGCATAGCTGCCTATTCCCCCCACAAAGCATACACACACACACACACACACTTATTTCCTGTTTCTTTCTCTTCTGGCTTCCATAAAGAGGACTCCCACTGCGTTTTTAAATGTGAACTTATATAAACCTCTCCTTTGGCTTTTTCTCCAGCTCCCCCACATATCCCCAGCTGACAGCGGGCTCCGTCTGTCTCACTCACAGCCGTAATTTTCTGCTTTTATATTCTAGCAATTTTCTTCTTTCATTGTAAATATTTGTTCTGTCACTATCCTCTCTTTCTCCCCTGTACTTACATTATGCTGTTCCTTCACATCACCTCTCTCCCTTGACCCTACACGTTTTTATGCCTTCACTGCAAAACATTTGCACTTACTCCTGACACACGCCTCCAGTGCATTAGAACCTCATTACATTCCCGTTGTTTTTATTGTGGCCAAATGCACTGGGAACAGCATACGGAGATGGTTCGGAGACTTGATGCGTTGCTTTGTTTACTCTTGAACTAATTTATTCCATTTAGCTTCACCTTGATCATGCAGAGTGCTTCATCATGCCGAGTAAGGAAAAACAAAATGGGACTAACTCCCGTTTCTTTCTCTGCAGTATTGCTAGTGGATTTGGTGGTGCTTTGTTCGTCTACCTGAACCGACTGATTGTCCAGTTCATCCGAAAACAAAAGACCATCAACAAATTCCTCATGAAAAAGTAGGTACATGTGATAAAGTATTTAAAGGATATTTTGGAAGAAGCTTTGCACTTTTTACCAAGCTCCACCTTTTGTCTATTGTTTCAAATGATTCACACATTGTAGGATGAGTTTGTGGGAAGGTAGAAGGCAGTCTGCAGCATTTTCAGGAATTCCAAACATGAAGTAAATGCACTCTAAAAGTGAAATACATTTACCCTTATTTAACTACTATTAAGTCAAACACATTAATAATCAGTCATTATTAAAGGTGATAATGGGTATTGGGTTCAAGTGCAGAAGGAAAGGAACCTCCCATCTGAAGATAAGTACACCAAGCTTTACCGCCTTTTGTCAATTTTTTAGACTCTTATTTTTAAAGTAAGAAAGGAATTAGTTATTGAACTTGGTATATGGCCTGAATTTATATAGCGCTTTACTACAAACCAGATTCCAGAAAAGTTTATGTTCTTTAGAATGTAATAAAATAAAAAAAATTGTTAAGCTGTCTCGGTATTTAGTTTTTGAATTTTTGGTGGAATTTGGACCCGTTCTTGACTGATAAAGGTTTTCAGATGCAGAAGACTACTTTGTAGTCTTTGACATGTTTATTTTTGTTTCAGTGTGTGGATTGGCTTTGTACTGTAGAAATGCACAAGGCTTTCCCTGAAATGGATATCATCTGGGAAAGTTGTTCTGAAAACCTTTATATACCTTTCAGAATTCATAGTTCCTTCCAAAACCTGCAAGCTGCACACACCAAATGCACTCATGCGTATCAACATACATGTGTACTTTTTGGCCCAACTCTCATGACACACTGGAAGGTATTGCTCCTTCTGGGCCTGACTGACACGGCATCCAATATTATTTATGCTGTATATGTAGTGAACAAAATATTTGCTTGTGATTTTAAAGTCTTTTCGTTTTTATTTTATTCAACTTGAAAGATTGTCCCAATGTTTCTGGAGTTTGGGTTGTAGTCATGCTGACCAATCAAAACGCTTTACACTTTCACCCAGTTGTACTCACTAACATACTAAGATTTATACACCGATAAGCAGATCTATACACAACTTGGGGTTCGACATGGGACAAGGAGAAGCTGGGATTGTACCCATAACCTTCCACAAGCTACAAGCTGAAACTCAGTCGCCTTGACAGGCGGCTGCTCATCCTGATAGCTGAAAACTCTCAGCTACAAAAAGCACAGAAAAAGGCTCTAGCAGTTTTAAAACAGTGTGTGGCATCATGTTGGGTACTTTGTAGTAAATAGAAAGTGTGCCAGAGTGACAATGCTACATGTAGAAACTACAGAGTTTCTGGTTGCCACATAAGGCTTATTTCATAGTTTGTTTGTTGTTGTTTTTTGTTTTTTTTTGTAAATTTAAAAATGTTAACCAATCTGAAGGATCAGACCCAAAAGAATAGACAATCATCTGAAGAAAACAAACATGAGCTTTAGTACCTGCCTATCCACTTTAGTACATTCAGTCCTGTTTGCCATAAAGCCTTTAGGGACGGCTAAATACGGCCATATCTGTAATCAGCGTACATCAAGGCAAATGTTTGTGCGATAACTGCAACGACAGTGTTGACCTCAAAGATTGTTGGTTCTAGACATGGCTGCTTACTTCATTTACAGCATGTTTACTCTGCTGTGTGAAGATGAAAAAAAAATGTAACATAAACCTGACTATTCCTATTTTCTTTGTACTTTCTCTTCTTTTCTCAGACGACTGCTGTATCCAGCACTGGTCACTTTACTGATTTCAACGCTGACATTTCCTCCGGGATTTGGACAGTTTATGGCTGGAAAGGTATGGGTACAAAACCAAAGGGTATGACAGGAATAATAGAAATTGTACTTAGGCCATTGATACTTAAAAAAATGTTTTAAAACTTAAATCATTGCCTTTCTAATTGACTAAGCTATGTTTTAGACATGCACCACTTTCATCATAACTGGATGGAAAAACCTATTGAAAGAAAGTATCCAAAACGATCTGGACAGTTTAAGGCTGCACAATATATCGCAAGTTTATCAAGATTGGTGTGTACAATATTCACATCTCAAAGGACTTTTTGAAGTACAGTGATCAAACTAAGACTAGATTATTCGGCCCTAATGGCAGAATAGCTTAAACTAAGTCCGTTATTTGTCAAACCTTTGATTTTTGAAGCCATTTAAGGCCATTTTCAGTTTTGTAGATGCAAAACATATAACACAGAAATCCGCATTAGTATTTTTATTCCTAAGTTTTAATTTAAAAACAACAACTCATATTTAGAAAAATATATATCAGTGGTGATTGGCATGCTCTGGGCCTTGTAACTCTGTAATGATGTTTCCCAAAATGCTATAAGTTAGAGAGTGATGGAAGCACAGATGAGAAAGGAAAGGAGAAAATAAACATGTATGGCAGCTGATATTGTCATCCCAATATTTACAAATATTTACGTGGAGCGGGCAGAGTACATCTCTGCTAGTAGAAGCTAACCGTTAGCAACTCCACAACATGGTGGAACATGTTTGGGCTTTTGTTATTTGTGAAGATAACACGTAAACAATTTTTTTATCCAAGAAAGAAGAGATGAGGAAGAAACGGTTGGAATCTTTCTTTGGAACACCGCCAAAGGAAAATAGCACTAAGTTAGTTGTGTGTACTAAGGCAGCAAAAGAGTCGTCTTAGCCAATCAGAGGCAAGATGTCTGCATATCATGAATGATAGCAAATGAGACCTGTTATTCTGTCATTTCCCACACACCCATCCTCCGAAAAACTTCAAACCCCTGAAAGAGGAGCGTGGGAAAGCACAGAAAATTATTATTTATTTATACTAGAGACTCCAGCAAATATATTGAAGAAAATAAATGAAGTGAATGAGGCCTGTAAGTTAGAAGAATCATCAAATCGGTCAGAGGTTATTTAAAAGACAGCTATATTAACAGAACAGGCTTGTTCTTTGGTCATTCTTTACAAATAAGAAGCCAATAGCTCAAAGGATCTACCCTGTCATAGACTGCAGTTCACAATTAGAGGTTGAAAATTTGATTATAGCTGACAAGTTTTAATCATCCAATAAAGAAAAACAAGCTTCTGGAACATAAAGGGTCTAAAAGTTATTGGGTTTTTTTTTTCCTCCATCCTTTAAGCCTCCGGTCATAAGGCCTTAAAGGGGTATAAATGTGCCTGTGAGTGCTAGTGAGTCATCACTGTACACAGGAGACATGGACGAGCATATTGTCCTTTTGCTCAAGGGATGACTCATGACCATGTGTTTGTGTCTTCTCCGATTTTATCCCCTTCATCTGGGTATTATAGGAATTAGAAGAGGAATAGACTGTCCAACCTTCATACACACAGACACAGATTGGCTCCCTCTCTTAGCCATGGCTCCTAATAAGAAACTGTTGAAGACTTCTGAAGCTCTGCCCACGCTGGCCTACTCCTCTTAAAGCTCTTCTCTTTGGAGTACCCTCTCAAAAATTCGTATCTGTGATCCCTTTGTCTTCTCTGCACTCTTCATCATCATCTCTGCCAGTGGGGAACTTTATCTCCAACGCTGTCTGAAGCTGATGTGGCTGTTGTACGGCTGCTGATGATTTTGTCACAGTGTAATCCCTGACAGATAGGCCCTTTGTAGAATTTAAATCTCCAGTGACATTTTGTAAAACCTTGAGCTCATCATGTTTTTTTTCCTGTGCTCACATTCAGGGGAGTTCTTTGCATTAAAGCCTGCTCTGGATCTAACTTCAGTACATCATCTTTTTTTTTTTATTCTTCAGTAGGATTAAGGTGTGCACTGAGTCATAACTGTCATGTTAACAAATATGGATACCTGTAAACAAGCTGGTAAGAGCGTGAATAATAAGCCAAAACAACAGCCAGTGAGTGAAAAACGTTCCAAATTCAAGTTGAAAGCACCATCTTTCATTGTAACCTCGTTTCTGCATAGCTGGCAGATGGTTTGTATGGCATTCTTCCTCTTGAAGTTGATTCATCTCTGTACAAGAGGCTATGATCTCTGTAAATTTTGCCACAAGCTTAAAAGACCGCATGACTTTTAGTTTCTTAACATGATTGTCTGGATGTCTATTTGCAGACAGAGCTCAGAAGCAGTTTTACCTCTATTTTTTGTCTCAAAAGTACATCAAAACCCTCGCATCTGGATCTAGTAATGCAGCCTTCAACCGGTCCCTTTATTCACTGGGCAGTTTACAAATACAGACTTTCTTAACATAATCCCCATCTTCTACTCACTTCATTCTCCCTGCCGCTATCTTTTATAGACTTTAATGACAAACACAACTCTAACAAAAAAAAAAATAGAAAAAAAATGTGTTTTTTCCTGTGGTCTTTATCTTCAAAAGTAAAGAACATGGTGGGAATGGAAACTAAATTAAAAAAATAACATAAGTTGTACTCACATTTAATGTACCTGGTCATACTGTCTGGACTTGTGTTAAATTAACTAAATCTGCTGTTACAGTTTCTTGTCTCACCTTTTGTGCGAGTAACGTGTTATGTGAGACTAAATCTCAGAAGATGAAGGGGATTTTGTGGAATTACAGGGTTACAGGGTTCATTCACGGTCTTGAAAGATCCTGGAAAGTATGGAATTTACTTTGATCATATTTCAGGTCTGGATCATTTTTGGAGAAACAAAATATAGAAATTACATATGTTTGATTGTCCAGACTTTATTAATTCTAACATTCTCAAGGCAAAAAATGTAAATTTTTCCATACCTTGTTTTATATTTAAACGGCAGGTTTGGTTTCACAATTTTAATTCAAAGTTTTACTCAACAGTATTTCAGGTTTGGATTTACCAGCTGAATACAGTCATTCAGTAATTCAAAAAGCAAAATTTGACTACATATTGTTTGTTAATTGACCCTATAGCACACTTCCAACAGGAAGATGGATGGATGGAATAATTGCTGCGCCCACCTTCAGACTTGTAATTCCCATTTCCTGTGATTTGTAGCTGACTCAGGGTGAGTCTCTGGTAACTTTTCTGGACAACCGGACGTGGGCCAAACAGGGCATTGCTGAGGAATTCGACTACATTGGAAGCTCCCAAGCCTGGAAACACCCACAAGTCAACGTCTTCGTCACACTGGTCATCTTCATCATAATGAAGGTAGGATCGAAGATCTGAGGCAAAAATATTGTGGTTCCAGTACTCCCTAAAAAGTAAAAAAAAAACAAAAAAAAACAAATGTAGAATTCACAAGAGCTGAACAGGACCTTGGGAAAGCAGTCATACATTTATTATGTTACTAGATTTGTTCCCCTGACTCCATTTTATGTCTTGGAGCAATGTGAAAGAATACTGGAACGAGTAGCATGTGAAATATGCTTTTATTCCATTATTTACTCGTAGCAGTGTTTTAGGCAGAATTATGAGTACCACCACATTTTTTTCATTTGACAAAATTATTTTCTAAACCAGCGGTTCTGGAGCCATCATTGGCTCTTTACACCTTCCACAATGGCTCCAATAAGTTTGGGTAAAAATGACAAAGAAGAATTTTTAGATATTTTTAGCTCTAGATATATTTTTAAAAAATAAATTTTTTAACAAGTTTTTACATTATATTCTTCTAATTATTGCTTGGAATTTCACCAAAGAATGAGACAAAAAAAAACCAGTTGTGATTTATGAATAATTTGTCACTAGGTTTCCTCACATATCAACATACAGTAAAATAAACCATATGCATCCTCTTTTTGCAAAAGGTTGATGCTTTTCTTTACTTTAAAACATTCTATAATGTTTGTGGCTAACAAAGCTTTATTTGGTTGGAATGCAAACAAAAATGGCTCTTTGAATGATTTGCTCTTCAGTTATTAACCCCTGTTCTAAACCAAAAGAAGACTTTCTTAGGGATGAAAACATTGCACCTCTTGTAATCCATTCTTGATGTTTTTCCTGGACATTAATTTTTTAGACGTTATTGCATCAGTCTTCGCAGATAAAGTCATGCTTTGCATTGGTGGTGCCACACACCTTTGTCGCAGACTGCTGAAGGTGACAACTCTGAAGCTGTCTTTATTGCAGCTGAAGTACTCCTGTTGAAGCTTGGAAAATACAATATTCTTAGCATTAGTTTCACTAAATTCGATGCCAGTCTGTCTATGCAAAGCATACAAACTGTGTCCTTTCTTTGACGTAAACTATAGCTAACACAAGAAGACAATTAAGGCTATTGATGGCAATTCCTTGTCTCAAATACTAAGGATGTGTATTGGCATAATCTGGCGATATGATATGTATCACGATTAAAAGGGAATGATATGATATATTGTGATACCATGAGGAAGACTATATATTGTGATTCATAAAGCTAAATTTAACTTTAGAAAAGCTGTCCCAGCATTCTAAACACTCCAACCTGTATCATCCATTACACATTCAGTTTTCTTTCTAGATCTAGTTCATCCACTGGAACAAAAAAGGAGAAAACAGCCACCAACTACCACTAGTACTTTTGATTTTTTTTTTTATATCAATACAGTGTTACGACATAAAATACTGTGATATTGGTTTATAAATATTTTCTTACATGCCTATCATCTACTATATAATTTTGAGTCTTTGACTCTTGAAATAAGACCATGCAATGGTAATTTTGATCAAACTTTGTTATTCCTGTTATTAATCCAAATCATTTAAGACTGAACCTTTGCAGAGCTTGATCCACACTCCATAGCTGATGATTCATTACTATCAATTCCATATATTTGCCTAAAAATCCCAAGATGTGCAGTGTTGTAATTGTCAGACTTTATATGGTCAGTTTATTCATGGTCTACATACATAAACATTCTGAATGTACACTACCGTTCAAAAGTTTGGGGTCACCCAAACAATTTTGTGTTATCCATGAAAAGTCACAGTTATTCACCACCATACGTTGTGAAATGAATAAAAAATAGAGTCAAGACATTGACAAGGTTAGAAATAATGATTTTTATTTGAAATAAGATTGTTTTTACATCAAACTTTGCTTTCATCAAAGAATCCTCCATTTGCAGCAATTACAGCATTGCAGACCTTTGGCATTCTAGCTGTTAATTTGTTGAGGTAATCTGGAGAAATTGCACCCCACGCTTCTAGAAGCAGCTCCCACAATTTGGATTGGTTGGATGGGCACTTCTTGCGTACCATACGGTCAAGCTGCTCCCACAACAGCTCAACGGGGTTCAAATCTGGTGACTGCGCTGGCCACTCCATTACCGATAGAATACCAGCTGCCTGCTTCTTCTCTAAATAGTTCTTGCACAATTTCGAGGTGTGTTTTGGGTCATTGTCCTGTTGTAGGATGAAATTGGCTCCAATCAAGCGCTGTCCACTGGGTATGGCATGGCGTTGCAAAATGGAGTGATAGCCTTCCTTATTCAGAATCCCTTTTACCCTGTACAAATCTCCCACCTTACCAGCACCAAAGCAACCCCAGACCATCACATTACCTCCACCATGCTTAACAGATGGCGTCAGGCATTCTTCCAGCATCTTTTCAGTTGTTCTGCGTCTCACAAACGTTCTTCTTTGTGATCCAAACACCTCAAACTTGGATTCATCCGTCCACAGCACTTTTTTCCAGTCTTCCTCTGTCCAATGTCTGTGTTCTTTTGCCCATCTTAATCTTTTTCTTTTATTGGCCAGTCTCAGATATGGCTTTTTCTTTGCCACTCTGCCCTGAAGCCCAGAATCCCGCAGCCGCCTCTTCACTGTAGATGTTGACACTGGTGTTTTGCGGGTACTATTTAATGAAGATGCCAGTTGGGGACCTGTGAGGCGTCTGTTTCTCAAACTAGAGACTCTAATGTACTTATCTTCTTGCTCAGTTGTGCAACGCGGCCTCCCACTTCTTTTTCTACTCTGGTTAGAGCCTGTTTGTGCTGTCCTCTGAAGGGAGTAGTACACACCGTTGTAGGAAATCTTCAATTTCTTAGCAATTTCTCGCATGGAATAGCCTTCATTTCTAAGAACAAGAATAGACTGTCGAGTTTCAGATGAAAGTTCTCTTTTTCTGGCCATTTTGAGCGTTTAATTGACCCCACAAATGTGATGCTCCAGAAACTCAATCTGCTCAAAGGAAGGTCAGTTTTGTAGCTTCTGTACCGAGCTAAACTGTTTTCAGATGTGTGAACATGATTGCACAAGGGTTTTCTAATCATCAATTAGCCTTCTGAGCCAATGAGCAAACACATTGTACCATTAGAACACTGGAGTGATAGTTGCTGGAAATGGGCCTCTATACACCTATGTAGATATTGCACCAAAAACCAGACATTTGCAGCTAGAATAGTCATTTACCACATTAGCAATGTATAGCGTGTGTTTCTTTAAAGTTAAGACTAGTTTAAAGTTATCTTCATTGAAAAGTACAGTGCTTTTCCTTCAAAAATAAGGACATTTCAATGTGACCCCAAACTTTTGAACGGTAGTGTATATTAGTAAATTACCTGAATTATGACACAATGCAATATCTGATCTTCTGACAAACCCTCAACAAATTGTTATATTCTTTTCTAAAGATGCACTAGTATATTGGTTCTAGTTAATAGTGTGTTGACAAAGCATAAAGGAAAATGTTGCTCTCCTTTTTCATTATCATGCTATGAATGTCATTATGTTGAATGACTAGTGCTTCATATCGGATTTCTTTCCCCCCACAGTCTCAACAGCACAATTCAGATAGTTTTGAAATTCGACCCAGATCGCTTTCCTGTGTTTTAGTAAATCCAATACATATGTAATGTTTTAGACAGCGGTCTGATTAATCTTGTTGCATTAAATCCATCCAGTACGTCACTGACACGGGAAACAAAAGCTTAAACGAGCATTGTGGATACTGGAGGTGGAGCCCAGTCAATGAACAAAAAGTGAGGTTTGGGACCTGATTGGTAAAACTTGTTAGTTTTGACTGCAGTATTTACCAAACACTAACATCTGTAAATGCCATTTTAATTCCATAAACAGAGCGTGTTTTGCGTTCCGTCTTGTCTTCCTCTGCGTGTGAGGGCCACTTTAGGGTCCTGAACTGTTCACATATAAACATGTTTTCTCATTTATAATGTGAACTGCTGCACAAAATGAAAGCATTTTTTTTTTTTTTTTTTTTATTGAGTATTGAGATCTGCAGTGTAAACGTGGCCTTAATCCCAGTGAGCCTCATTGGAAATGGTGAAAAGCATTTCTGTCCAGATTTGGTAGAACAGCAAAATAAAGAGCATACAATGTATTTTCACCAGTTTTGTAGACAGAAATAGGCCTTTTGACCACCTGAATTTGCAGAAGATATATTTAATTACAGACTGCTTAGCAACAGTAGGTGTCAACAGTAGAGCTTTATCTAGGACTTATACATTGATCATTTAAAACTGGATTGAATAGGAACCTAAATCCAAACCTGGGATTGGATTGGAACAGCCCTTCTGTGTAACCTTTGAATCGAATAACCTAACAATAGGTTGTCTTTTTTACCACATCTTTCTAAAGGAAATTCCAATGATTTATGTTTTCTCTCAGCTCTAAGAACTGAAAGTATACCTGCCTGTTAAAAAAACAACAGTAAGATGAGAACTGTCCATCTCTGTGCACCTTCAATTGAACCCTTGGAGGCTTGTGCTCAGCTGGGGAGTAGTGCAGCAGCCACTCTGCTCTGGTGTTGCCATAACATGATCACAGTCTTCCATTATCCCACTGAGCTGATGACAGAGCTCACTGGTGACAGGTGATGAGACAGATATGGTAAGACAGACGGAGATGGTAAAGAGCTGCAACATTCAACAGAGTATCACTTTCCTTTATCAAACACTGTAAAATGTTGGAAGGTTTGCAAGCTTGAGGTACAGAATGTAAAAGACTGTTCGGATATTGGAGGTCCACTCAGGTGAAGGGAGGTAAAGGATTAACACCTCAAATCTTCTAGGTTTCAGTGAGATGGAAAGGACAGGCTAGGAATATTAACATGTAGCCAGTGCAATATACTCTTGGAGAGGAAAAGAACTAAATGTACCTTAGGGCTATACATAATACTCTATCTTACCTTCCATTGTCCTGTTTCTCTCACACTCTTGTAATAAAAGAACAAATATATGTTTGAGCCACATGTCACACACTCAGTCATTTACATGCAGTAAGGGAAAGCTGAATTATTGCCTTAGGCTGCATTCAGACCAGCCCTGTTTAGTCCGCCTGAATTGAACTCTAGTTTGTTTGCCTGGAAAGTCCGGTTCATTTGGGGAGGAATGAATGGGCAATCAAACTCTGATTCGGACCAAACAAAGAAAACCTAGTCGACCTGAAAACGTCGGTCTCTGTTTGATTGGAAGTAACTCTGAATCGGTTCGATTGGATGTGTGAATGGCAAGCTGACCAGGACCGGAGCAAAAGCAGGACGAAGACTATTGTGCAGGACTTCCTAGGCAGTGTTATCGTTAACGAAAACGAACAAAATAATGGAAACTAGAAATAAAAAAACATATTTGTTAACTGAAATTAAAATAAAAACTAGAATTTGAAACAAATCGAACTGAAACTGTAATGAATGTTCACAAAACTAACTAAAACGAGCGGAATTTATTGATAAAATGTACTTAGTTTTCGTTTCATAATGTGTCCCAGAATATCTAGAAGAATTATTTCTATGTTGCTTCCTGCTTTCTGCGCGTTGTCGCCATAAACAGATGCGATCATCTGTGTTGTGCCTTAATTGCAGAAATCGCTTTCTTAAAAACAACTGAACAGGGAAAAGTGGATACAATCCCATTGACTTGCACACTTTCAAGACAAATAAATGACGTTTCTGGATTACAAGCTATGGCTAACAAATAAGGTAAAATGCTGATTAACACTGCGACTGCAAACTGTAAACAATGGCAATGGGAGCCGGTGTTACACCGTTATAGTAGGTTGTGTGTGTGTACCTGCTGTGTTGATGGACAAATAATCCCTCTCGTTTCTGGTTGTTGGAGGTTTTTAATGCCTAGCGTCATGACAGCTAAGAGAGAGACAACGAAAATGCGCAAAAATAATCAAAGCATCATTGTACTCATGATGGCTTGACTTTTGTTTTGTTGTGTCGCCACTCTGTGTCAGTGTTTTTATGGAACTGTAGAACTTGCACTAATTGTTGGGCTTTCTAATGTACAGATGCTGTTATTGTGTTCACACAACTTTGAACATTTCTCTGAAATTAATCTTTTATATTTGCCTAAATTGAATGGTTGTTAATCTGGCCCATGTCGATACATTTTTTTAAAAAGCATAATAATTTTCTGATATTTTATTATACATGTAATAACTAATAAAGATTAAACTGAAACAAATAATTTTTTAAAAAACTAAAACTAAACTACCTTACAAAATGGTAAAAACAAATCAAAACTAAAATAGAATTTAAAATCTAGAGTAAAAACTCAATAAAAACTTAAACTAATAAACATTTTAAAACTATTATAACCCTGATCCTAGGTAAACAATCTAAACAACCATGCATGCTGGATAGATAAATGCTGGATCTTGTACGTACCTTGCTTACCTTCTCCTCTTACTCTATCACTTCCTCCTTTTCTTTTCATTGTTTCTTCTGATAGTCTTCTTTGGTTTCTTTGGTGGATCTGCCAGTTCTCAAAACCGTGGGTTTTGTTTATATAATTTGGTAGTGTTTAACATACTACCTTGAAGCGAAACACAGTTGGTTCATCCGGCAGGTGACCCGCGAGAGAAAAGTTGTATAGTGTGGTTTTCAGCAGCGTGACCCTCTCATGCAGTGACAGCTCCAAAAAGGAACATAATAAATACTGGTGTGCTCCCAAAGCATGTTTTGAACACATTTTTTAAGGTGTAAAATTTTATGGAGTTTGTGTTTAATCAGACTACTACACCCAGAAAATATCCTGTTAGAAAATCTTTTTTTTTTCTAAATCTAAACTCAAGCGAAGCTATTCACAGGAAGCGACGAGACCACGAAAGAGGGACTCAACACCAGTTTCCAACAAGACAGCAGCAGCAACAAGTGTAACACAATTAAACAGATTTCTTACAAAATGTTCATCGCAGTGTTGTTGTCAATTTCTTCGCTCATTGTACATGTCCTGCTTTCATTCTATCTGCTTCACTGCTGCCAGTATTTGTTTAGTATCTGTGTGACTCAGTAGTCCAACCAGAAGAATGTCAGCACCAAAAGGCACAGGCCGCCACTTAGCGTCACAGAGACGAATGCACTTCTGGTTAAACTATCGGTCCGATTACTGCCAACATTTGATTTAGATGCGCATGTATATTTAAAGAGTCATTCAGTTATCTGTAAAAATCTAGTGTTTGTATCCTGGTATGATTATTTGTTGCTGTTTAAGAGAAATATGAATGTCCTTGCATTAATAACCAACAAGGCTACATTTGAGTTTGTGTTTTGATTGTCATCCAGAGAGTGAAGTACCCACAGAGTGCTGTTTAAATGTGTGCGTGTGGGTAGAGAAACAAAGAGAGTGGGGCGATGTTCACATAGCCACTGTGGTTTATATTTAGGTGACTAAAGCTAGCATTTGAATCATTGCAAATACAACACCAACTGCAGTCACTGACTTAAAGACATTGTCAGCAAGTTCATGATAAGCTCTTAAAACTAGATGTTAACCAATATGTTCTTTTCTATTTCTGATTTGATTTTTTTTTTTCTCTGTGAGCAACGCAAATTTATTTGTATAGCACATTATCAGCAACAGGGCAATTCAGATTCCTTTGGGTGATTAGGGTAAAAATGAAAGCACAACACCACAGACATAAAGAGCATTAATACATACTACTGTTTTGACATTCCATTTATTATTAATCAATAAATTAAAGTTATCTCTACACAAATGGGTTTTTAGCCTTAAAGGAACTCAGGGTTTCAGCAGCTTTGCATTGGTCTGGTCCACATTTTTTTTTTTTTTCAGCTGAAGTGACCTGGTTGAAGCTGTAGCTCCTTTTTCCTTCTGTAGTGTAGTGGTGCTGACCTATAAAGGCAGTTACCGATTAACGTTTTTGTATGTCCCATTTTAAAAGATGCCTAGTCACAGTCCATGAAATTGACCACCAAGAAGATTTTTATTTTCAGTGTGTTTACATGTAAATTAGACCTCTTTTTATTCCTAGCATTGTTTCATCCATTAATAGACATCCTCTAAGACATCCTCTTCCAAAGGGTTGATGGATGACACTGACAAGGATATAATTCCGTTTTTTCCCGTCTGCAGCTGTAGTCATGAACAATAACCCTAAGACTGTCCCCACCACTTGCTCTCTTTCAGTCACATGACCCTGTGTTGTGTTTTTGCACCTGTCTGACTTTTGCACTGATCAAAACCTACAGTCATGTAGGTATTAATCTCTTTAGCCCATTATTTTATTCACTGCATGCTTACAAGTGTTTGCCTTATGTTTGCACAAAGCACCGCTAATGTTGGGAAGCCGTCACGCATATGGCAATAAAATAATTTGTATTTTTATTCTAACTGAAACATATTCCCCTTCCTCTCATCCAAACTATCATTATTCATGATGTCCATTATCGGTATCAGTCCCTGTGAATTGTAATCAGCATTTCAAAGTTTCTCCACCATCCTTAAAACAGTGCCTCTGAGAGACTGCAGCAGGCCAAGCATGCACAAGAGTGTGTATAGAATGTTGACACGGTGTGTGTGTGTGTGTGTGTGTGTGTGTGTGTGTGTGTGTGTAGGTTGCTTATCTGGGCTGTGAACATGCATTACAACAACTCCTGTCAGTGTGTGTATATGTTAGGAGATTGTGGCTCAGTAGGAGATAGTTGTCTTTCAGATGTTGATGTGCCCCTGAGCAAGGCACTTGAACCCAAGTCTCCTACCAAACTCTGTTTAAATTTGAGTGCTAATGGGTAGGGCTGTGTTGAAAAAAAATGTAAAATCGGTTCTGAATCTATCCTTAGAGAAGTCGAATCGAATTGATTCACAATTTCAAAAATCTATTTTATTTTTTGGAATAGTTTGCCCTTTTTACAAACTAAAATAGGATGGTAAAGTCCAGACAGCCATTTTAAGTCTTGTGTCTGAAAGGGTAATTACAGTTTCCCCCGGTGAACTGTTACTTACCCAGTGATAAGGTATATTGAATTACAGGCATATCATTAAGATAATAGCTCAACAAAATTTTTATAGCATTGACCCATATCAATATCGAACTGGATCAGATTGAATCGGATCAAATCAGATTGAATTGTGATAATCGACTCTGTTGGAGCACTTTTTATGGGAGAATTCATTTCTTTTTTTTTCACCCATGATGCTGAGCATAATTTCCTAGAAAATGAGGATGAAACTACACGGTTAAGTGGACTTGTGACACTTGCTGAAGGCTCTGCCGTCAAATTATGTAAGCAGAGCTGGATAATGTCATGCTACTGCAGTAATGGTCAAAACTGATTTACTGGAACTGTTATTATAACAAGGCTCTCAGTCAGTCCTCTTTTCGTTTCTTTGTCTTCGAAGTAGAAATGTCAAACAGTGGGTTTGATTATTAAATAAAGGAAGTTTGGTTAAATCAACTTGTTTTAACTTGTTTCATAACTGGTCTAATCTGTGTGTCTCTCGTTGTCCCGTCCATCGTTTGTCCTTCAGTGAAATATTGTCCTTTCACGATCATTCCCCCTCATTGCAGTGACATCCATCTACTGTGGATGTGCTTTAGCAAGGTTAATAAAAACATCAGCCCACTTCATGTCGGTGACCCCATACGGTGCAATGCAAAACTATTCATAGCCTTTAGACTTTTTCCACATTTATTCATATTACACCCACAACCTTCTTGTGTTTTATTGGGATATATTGTGACAGACCAGCACAAAGTAGTGCAGAATGGGGATTGGAAGGAAAAAGACAGATGATTTTAAAGATGCTTTACAAATAAGAATCAGACATGTATTTGTATTCAGCATCATATCTTTTTGCTGCAAGTTTCAACTTTGTCCATTCTTCTTTCTGATAATAGCTCAAGTTCAGTCCACTAGGATGGAGAGCATCTGCTCTCTGGATGTGTCCTGTATCTTTTAGATGTTCCCTTGGTTTATTAATAGGATATTACTAGTACCTTTCAAATTGAGTTTATTACTAACATTGCAAACAATCCCCCACCCCACCCCCCAAAAAAAAACTATTCATGTCTCCAGATCTTTCTAAACTAGAACTATATCCGTCAATCTCGATTTCTCTGCTAGACACGTATGATAAACATTCTTTGTTCCTGTTTTGAGGCACACAGAGAGCGTATGCCTGTGATTGGTCAGCTCAACAACAGCCAGAGATCATTTCACCAGAACAGTGCTCTCTGGTCTGTGTAATCAGTAGTCAATGCAGCATTTTGGCACTACATACTTTATATTGAAAGGACAATTGATCTAATATGGTCTTTTGGTGATTTTAAACACAAGGTGTAGAGAAACAGCAAAACAGAACGCTGTTTGTGATTACATGAGTTTTTAGATCATTCTATGCATTCTATGCACTTCTAGTAGAAAGCTTTCCAGCTTGAACAAATCTTACTTTCTGTCGTCTATTGCTCCTTGAGTGGGCAATAAGTTTACCATCTGAAGAAAATAAACGGAGAACGAAGAGAAAGAAATGGAGAACCATAAACAAGACGTCTTCATCCATACGTCTGTGTCTGGGTGCAAACTTGATGACGGAGAAGTAAAAGCTGAAGGGTAACTCCCCTCTGTCCAGAGGCTTCTGCAGCCTCCAACTGGCTTTCTGACAGGACTGCCCTGTGTTTATCTTCATCCACCTTCCCATTGGCTCTGACCAACTTCCCTGTTTGTGCTGATTGAAAGCATTGTCATAATTTGAGTCAAGGGCCAAAACAAAAATGTGACAAATGTATACAAGTTCTTAAACTTAATTTTTTTAAATTTAAATTGATTATAAATTAACATTTGCAAACCTAATAGGATGTCTGAAAGTCTTTGAAATCAGTTGTTTAAGGGATACATACAATGGGGCAAAAAAGTATTTAGTCAGCCACCGATTGTGCAAGTTCTCCCACTTAAAATATTGATAGAGGTCAGCAATTTTCATCATAGGTACACTTCAACTGTGAGAGACAGAATGTGGAAAAAAAATCCAGGAATTCACAGTTTAGGATTTTTAAATAACTTATTTGTAAATTATGGTGGAAAATAAGTATTTGGTCACTTCAAACAAGGAAGATCTCTGGCTGTCACAGACCTGTAACTTCTTCTTTAAGAAGCTCTTCTGTCCTCCACTCGTTACCTGTATTAATGGCACCTGTTTGAACTCGTTATCTGTATAAAAGACACCTGTCCACAGCCTCAAACAGTCAGACTCCAAACTCCACTATGGCCAAGACCAAAGAGCTTTCGAAGGACACCAGGAAAAGAATTGTAGACCTGCACCTGACTGGGAAGAGTGAATCTACAATAGGCAAGCAGCTTGGTGTGAAAAAATCAACTGTGGGAGCAATTATCAGAAAATGGAAGACATACAAGACCACTGATAATCTCCCTCGATCTGGGGCTCCACGCAAGATCTCATCCCGTGGGGTCAAAATGATCATGAGAACGGTGAGCAAAAATCCCAGAACCACACGGGGGGACCTGGTGAATGACCTGCAGAGAGCTGGGACCAAAGTAACAAAGGTTACCATCAGTAACACACTACAACGACAGGGAATCAAATCCTGCAGTGCCAGACGTGTCCCCCTGCTTAAGCCAGTGCATGTCCAGGCCCGTCTGAAGTTTGCCAGAGAGCACATGGATGATACAGCAGAGGATTGGGAGAATGTCATGTGGTCAGATGAAACCAAAGTAGAACTTTTTGGTATAAACTCAACTCGTCGTGTTTGGAGGAAGAAGAATACTGAGTTGCATCCCAAGAACACCATACCTACTGTGAAGCATGGGGGTGGAAACATCATGCTTTGGGGCTGTTTTTCTGCTAAGGGGACAGGATGACTGATCCCTGTTAAGGAAAGAATGAATGGGGCCATGTATCGTGAGATTTTGATCCAAAACCTCCTTCCATCAGTGAGAGCTTTGAAGATGAAACGTGGCTGGGTCTTCCAACATGACAATGATCCCAAACACACCGCCCGGGCAACGAAGGAGTGGCTCCTTAAGAAGCATTTGAAAGTCCTGGAGTGGCCTAGCCAGTCTCCAGACCTCAACCCCAACCCACAATACGCAGAAAATCTATGGCGGGAGTTGAAATTCCGTGTTGCTCGGCGACAGCCCCAAAACATCACTGCTCTCGAGTAGATCTACATGGAGGAATGGGCCAAAATACCAGCTACTGTGTGTGCAAACCTGATAAAGACCTATAGTAATCCTTTGACCTCTGTTATTGCCAACAAAGGTTATATTACAAAGTATTGAGTTGAATTTTTTGTTATTGACCAAATACTTATTTTCCACCATAATTTACAAATAAATTCTTAAAAAATCCTACAATGTGAATTCCTGGATTTTATTTCACATTCTGTCTCTCACAGTTGAAGTGTACCTATGATGAAAATTACTGACCTCTGTCATCATTTTAAGTGGGAGAACTTGCACAATCGGTGGCTGACTAAATACTTTTTTGCCCCACTGTAAGGGTGCAATATGTATAAGTGTTATAGGGGACATCTGAATGAAATGCATGCTTTTGTTTTATATTCATAATTATGCTATACCATTTGATGGTCTATCACATGCAATCCAAATGAAATGGATAGAAGTTTGTGGTAGTAATGGTAAAAATTGGCAAACTGGTCAAGGGATATTGACCGTTAGCCAATATTTGCCAATATACTGGATACTTAGGAGTGCAGTGGTACATTTATTTATTTAGTTTTGGAAGTGCCCTGTCGGTACGCAGGTGTGTCGGATGAATCCAACTCTTTTCTACCTGAACACCTGCAAAATGTTTATGTGCAGAACTCAGAGCGCAGTGCAATGTTCCACAACACAACTTTAAAAATTGAAAGCAAAACAAAATAGATAGATCCTCTAGCTATCACTAAACTTTGCCTTTTGGAAACATTAATGGCTTCTAATGCAGCTACAGTAGAAAGAAAGATGCACCGAACCAGAACTTTGTCAGCAAACCTCTCTATCAACAACAAGGACACACTCTGCATTGAACTGAATGACTGAAACAATGTCAGGCTAAATGAAAACATCACTGATGCTAGAGAAAAGCCAGCTGACGTCCGCTCGGTGGCTGCATGCCCAACAGTGACCTGGATTGGACAGGTTGTACGGTATCTGTAATTTCCTTGTATGCGTCATACTTGTATGTGTCATACTTGGCCATTAAAGCTGATTCTGATTCTGACATGGCTATCGGCAGCATCCATTCATCCCAAACTCCTTATTTTGGATAAAAGACAAGTCGCTATATCCCTGTTGATGAGAAGGGATTTTCGCAACAGCTGCCCATGCTGCATTCAAGTACAGCTGGGAGACTATGTTGTAGAAATATCAAGAAAACTCCATAGTAACCTCAGCATGTTTTGCTCTCAATTACGGGCAAAGTATTACTAATGACTTGCCTTGCCTAAAAAAATTCTAAAGATGACCACAGACTGTTTTCAAGTCAGTTCGATGTTTTTAACTCTTTAAAGTTGTAGAAAATAAGATTAGATGATTTTGAGGAATTGAAAGGAATACAAGATAATACATTATTTTTTTAGTGATGAATAAAGTAAAGTTTTCTGAATGAAAGTGTACCGAAAATGTACCGAGCCGGGAATTTTGTGTTCCAGTACAACATTTGTATGAAAATACTATACTAGTATGATGAGTTATGAAACACCACCTGAGCAAACCTTGTTGAGGAGCTGAACATGTATTTGTCGCCATGCACTGACTCATGTCCTCTATCTCTGTCACCCTGTTCTCGACATGCAAAGCACGCTGTAATAACTCTGTCTAATTACAGCCTTTGGTTTTGCTGGATTCAGCCTGGTGATTTTCAAAGGCGAGATTGCTCTCACTCCCACTTCTTCTCTGTAATGACTGGTTCTTTTATTCAGCCTGCCAGACATCTTGTGTTGTTGCTCCTTTATTTTTTAATGCTGAAACTTCTGAGACATTTAGTTTCCAGCAATGAAAAGAGAAGTTGTGTGCACAGTTGGCAATTATCAAGGATCCTTCTCTACTTCGGCTCTGCTAGCCATTAGCTTCATGTTCTGATTAACCTGAGACTGAGACATGTTACCAGTTGCTGTGAAGATTTTAGCATCAGCACAGCTCAAATACCCCCAGAAAGCTGCTAACAAATTTGCCGTGCTTAATAGTGCGTTATTTTTAGTCTTGTGCTATTATGAGCTCTTGGGGTGAAACGGGTATATTGATACAGGTTGTAGTCCTCTGCTGTCTGTGTGTGAAAACAGCAGCGTCTGACACAAAACTGGCTGGACTGTAATTGGAGTGGGAATTGAGGGAGGGTCCCTGAGGCCCCGCACTGTCCTCTGAAAATGGTTTACACCCAGGATCATAAAGAGCTTCCAGCTGACTGAGTATAAATGTCCTCTGTGGTGCGTCAGAATCGACACAGTTGACATCTGCACACTTTACTTCTTCACAGCTCATGTAGTTTTACAGTTTTTGTGGTAACTTTTCTTTGACTTACATAACCTAAAATGAAAATCCTCGTCCTAATTAAATGGAAAGAGGACATGTGTTTTCCTGTTCCGTTTTAGGATTGCTTTAAGTTATCCTCTATCTCTAGACTAAGACTGTTGAAAGAGTTTCCTTCTTAGCCCAAAGCTTAATTTTCTTGCTGCAACAAGGAGAAACACAAGCATTGGGTTCTTGCATTGTTTGACCAATAAGGCTTAAGCCTAGTTTATACTTCTACGTCGAAATTCGTAGACGCAGCAACATTATCCTTCGAAACCAGGGCTGTCTGTCATATGCGCAACAACAAAAAGAGTATGACCCAATTTTCTATGTGTCTCTGTCAACGGAGAGCATATACCTGTGATTGGCCAGCCTAAAATAAGCCAGAGATCATTTCACCAGAATGCTGCTCTATAGTCGATGAAATCATTGGTCTGTGCAGGAAAAAGGAAAACCGTCTTTTTCAATACGCCTGCGTCTGGGCTCAAACTTGCTGACGGGGAACTGTAAACTAGGCTTTACAATAGTTTCAAGCAGAATGGTTGACCCCCCTCCCCTCAATGCTTTCAATAACAAAGACTGAGCTCTACCTGGTCACACCTATAGGAGGATCTTTGTTGACATCTTTTTGCGCATGCGCGAGTGGTTGTGTGGCAGAAAGCAAACTAAGGCCACGTCCACACTAAGCCGGGTAATGCCTTAAACGTATAATTATTTAGTCTACACCCCCTATCGTCCACACTAACCCGCCGTCGTTTAAGGTCTGAGACCGAATAACTATTAACCGGGTAAGAGAGCCGTGTAAATCTTAATTCAACGGCTAAACGAGCCAGTGTGGACAGCTTCCCCGGATAATGAAAGGAAGTGGCGTCAATGAATGCTGCGTCAATAACAATACGACACTACAGACAAAGACAACAGCAAAAAGTAATAAATCGATCTCGTCGTCTGTCCACACCAAAAACTCTCTCTTCTTCTGAGCAGCTATTGTTCTCTTCGGTTAACGGGACAAGCAGATATGTACTGTGCTGCAGAGCTTCTTGTATATATTATGTAGGTGCTGGCATCATGTAGATTATACGCGTTTTTGTGCGTCTTTTCGCGCATGCCCAGTATTTAGACAGGTCGGTATGGGATTGCGCAATCATGGGACCTTAAACGGGGTGTAAATGCTCGTGTTGAGTGGATAACATTAGGCGTCTAACTCCCTGTATAACCTTATCGGCTTAGTGTGGACGTAGCCTTAATCCCATATACAGTGTGTTGCAAAAGTGTGGCCAACCTTGTTAATAGTCATTAATTTCCTGTATAAATCATTGGTTGCTATGATAAAATATGTCAGTTAAATATATCATATAGGAGACGCACACAGTGATATTTGAGAAGTACAATGAAGTTTACTGCATTTACAGAAAGTTTGCAATAACTGTTTAAACAAAATCAGGCAGCGCATAAATTTGGGCACCACAAAAAAGAAATGGCTTAATGTGGACGTAGCCTAAATGAACAGCGGCTATAGAGACATAACCAACACTTAGCAGGCGAAATCCCTGATAAATAACCACTTTAACGTTTGAAAAATGGGAGAGCTTTAGAGAGAAGCTTAAAATCTCTATTGACGGCGAAATAGAAGTTATTTAAGGCCCCTTTTAGATATTTGAAATATGTTTGTTTGACTCAACAGTGTCCTGGCCACAAATGCGCTGCGGAGACGTTTATCCCCATTACTAAAGCCGACCCTTCACTCATAGAAAGTTTACCGCTTCCAAAAGTCTGGAGGCCTTAGATTGTGTTGTTTCCAAGAAAGCCATGTTTGTGCTAAAAGCAGAAGTCAGACAAGCAGAAACATAGTGATTCGCATCAACTGTGGGATTGCTGAACGGCAAAATCCTCAACGCGACTGCAAAGCTGGGTAAGTCCTCATCGATCACCGTGCTTATTTATTTATTTATGAATATGTAATCAGTGTTGTACAAGTTATGTTGTCCTGTATGCGGCTTGAGTAATACAGTATCACCTGTTCTCTGGGAAAAACTGAGTATTAGCACTTAGTTATTTTTTTTAATCCAGTCTTGGAGAAACATGCCATCATGTAGCAGGTTTAATGATTAAATAAATTAGAAGCAGCTTTCTGGATCAGATTTACAGCTGTTGCATGTACAGCAGTGGGCATAGGCAGGGTGCTGATCGCAGTTTAGGACATCTGAATCAGAACGCGAAAACAATATAGAGGATTTTAAAATTCGCATAAATCACATTTTTTACATGAACATTATCTCAATAACAAATAGCTTATCACAAGGACTTACCATGAAGAAAATGAGCCTCACGAACTCTGTCAGTTGCTGCATGAATCCAGGCTTTCTTTTGAGCATCAGGTTTAATCTCCTGATCGACTAAAATCTATTTCATTTTTTGAAAAAAACTTTTTATAAGGTCCCCAGCGGGCTGTACAGTCGACCACACACCAGGAGTGATTCATCTGCTACACTAAATCCTCCTCCAGTTGTGCAAAACAATCAAATTATAGGTAAAATACGCTGTTTCCTGCCACCCACTACCATGATTCATTGGGAGAAAACATAAACATTGACATCACAAAAACATCCATCCTAGAGCACGCCCAAATTGACCCAATTGTTCTTTGCAGCCTACCTGCAAGGTTGCTGACTTACAATTACATAATTTTCCACCACAGTAGGCTTTAGCTATTGGATAATTATGAATAATTACTTAGGGCAATTATTATTCAGATTAATAATTTTATGTCAAAATTACTAGGATTGGGGAACCACCTGGGATCCAGGAAAATAGTAATAGCCAAATAGTTCATTCTTAATTAATGTTGATGATTACCTGTCACATAAGTAATTAAAATAACAGATGAAGGAATGAGTTCTTAATGTTTTCGAATACCCAGTTACTACATATGCAAGTGGAACAGTAACAGCAATGACTTTCCAAAATACAAGGATTTATTAAGAAAAAGTATCTTGTCAAAATGTTTTAATCAACAAACTCACTAAGCTATTATGTCCAACCGGGGTTTCTGTGCTTGGGCGGTCCTTTAGACTATGGCCTATGGCTTCAACCTCCTTGGGTCTGCATCAATTCCAGAGATGCAGACCAGTGGCTCACACCAGCTATTGAACATTCTTATGGAGAAACCTTATATGCGGTTGCCACAATTATATCTTGTGATAATCGGCGCAATGAGCTTTTCATTGATGCTGCTGTTATATTTATTTATCTATTTATGGTTTGTTGTTGACTGGTTCTAAGTTCACATTATTTGTTTGTTTGGTTTGTTTTATCATTGGGGTTTTTTTGTGTGTGTTTTTTTTACTCCACCCGTGAGGAGCAGTGCAGTTGTAGAAGCAGACTAGGAGATTTTCTTGTTTTCTTTATTCCCCCTCCTCTGTTATATCTTCAATTTGCCGTTTCCCTCTTATTGTTTTGTTTTTTTGTCATACCCCTCTTCATCTTCTTTCTTTCTTCTCCTTTTTTCACTATATCTGTGCCTATAATATCTGACAGAAATGTCTAATAAAGATTTTTACTATCCATCTAAATCAACCGAGAACGTATGCCTGTGATCGGTCAGCCCACCATCATATACTGCATGCAGGTACTCTTGGTTTCTGCTGTTTGTACGAATATGCATCAAGTGAAGTATTATAAAAGCTGGAATGGCCCAATTGTGAAAGTAAGTCTGTGGGGCTGCTAATTGGTACTCGGACATGAATTCTAAGTGACACGCTTGCAGAGAGGACACTTAGGAAAAAAAAAAAGTTTTCAGCATATCACGTCTGTTTCTGTGCAATAAGGTTTCCACAGCAGCAGACAATAACAAGAAATTGGCATGGGAGAAGCGGGGATAGCTGCTGCTTTTCTATTCGCTATGTCATACAAGGCAATCATCGGCCCACTTGTCATGGCATAAAATATAAAAACAGATTTCATGTCAAGGCAACCGGTATGCAGAAACAATAAAATTAAAGATTAACAAACAGATTAAAGCAATTAAAAAACATAACGCGCTAAAAATGGTTGTAATTAATTTATCGCAATTAAGTTAGAAGTTCCAATAATGGAAAAGGGGAGGGGTAGTTTAGCATCATCTCTGCTTTTATACCATCATAAAGAACCCTAGTATAAGACCAAAAATTGTATACAATGATGTGACCAAAGTGTATTATGGTTCCATAATTTTTCTTTTATTGAACAGCTCCTGTTTTACGGTCGTAATCCCTGCAGTCATTCTGTTATTCTTCACTTTTCCCATTTTAGAATTTTTCTGGTTGCTTAAATCTAACTTGACCAGACCTTGCCCACATCTTCAGTAGATATAATATCCATGGTTAAATTCTGAATTAAATACAATAACTACTTCCTCTTCCTCTAAAATAGTATAAGCCTGAAGCAACTCTAAAAATAATCTGCCTTATTAAAGCCACCTTCAAAATTCATGCAGTTCATTTGGAATATTCTTAATGGATTTTGATTCGGACTCATTTGAGTTTTCTGGCAGCTCATTGAAGGTTTTTAACTTATCAAAGCTAATCACATTTTATCTTCATGTTCTGAAGCACTGGCTTACTGAGGTCTCCATTCAGTTTATGGTTGGAAATCCTGATGTCTACTGGCTGTGGACCTCTTCTGTGAGATATACAGAGTCAGTTAAATCAGATTACATGAAAAATTAATGACTCTTACGGAAGGAGTAAGTCATTGCTGCTGCAGAGGATTTGCTGCAGTAATAATTAGGACAGCTGAGTCCCATGTTAAGGGAATGACGTTTTAGTATTGTTCTTGAGATAGTGGAGACATGCAACGACATCAACTGATGCAAGGGCTTTCCATAACTCACTGATTAGAGCCCATTTTTTTAAACTATCTGTCACAACGGAGACCGTACATCTGTGTTTGGTCAGCCCAACATCAGCCTCAGATCATGCCACCAGATTGGTCCTCTGTAGTGGATGTCATCAGTATTCACTGTAGCTGTTGGGCACTAGATGCTTTATATTGCAAGGCCAGTTTAACTAATATGGTATTTTGCCGATTTTGAAGTCAAGGAGGTGTAGAGAAGAAAGACCGCTGTCTTTGTCTTTTATATGCATTTTTAGAGTATTCTACGAGCTGGACTTTTATTATAAAGCTTTCCAGATCAATCAAAACAGTGTCTGTCTGTCAGCCATTGCTCTTTGAGTGGAAATGTGTTTACAAGCTAAAGTAAGAAATGGTCATCGACCAGAGACTTCACTGCAATGGTTGGGTAAATCTGCCAGAAAAGGTCTGCTCCTCCTGCTGTCCTGGTGGAGAATTTCTTAGGACGAATGACACACCAACGAAGAAGGATAAAAGGAAAATCTCTCCATCAATACGTGTGTGTGGGTGCAAACTTGCTGATGGAGAAGTATAAACTAGGCTTAAGCCTTAAGGGGAGGAGTCATAACCAGCTATAACATTCAGCCTGTAACATGAAATTACTATAGTCAGTGTACCTTTTCCATCAGTGTCTTATTAAAAATACATGGAGGGACATTAACAGCCAGGGGGGATCTTTTCATTAGTTTATCTCAGAGGTAACCCTGAGCCAGGGGGGATGTGCAGGCCACTGTAACGTTGCAGACGTCAGAACGGTTGCCATGGTAAGGACTGCTGTCCTATGGGGATGGAGACGACGCAGCCAGCAGCATCTTGTCACGTTCACCTGTGTTCATACGGGGGGGGTGTAAACAAGCGGCTAGATCAGATTACCCTGTCATCTACACCCTGCAGACGAGGTGCCCTTTACTGATTTCAGCTGAGTACAGACTGATCCCAACAATAGACTGATATTAAGACTAATGTGTGCAAAGCTTTCTGTCCCTGACCACAACAAATAAATCTGTAGCCCGGACCTGAGTTTAAAATTTTTTCAAAAGTAGTTTTCCCATACGAGCATGTTTTAAATCTTTCAAACTACACAAGACAACAAGGACTTGTTGGAAGTTGAGTGACTCAGACCGTAGGTGGCAACATAAAGCGGAGATTGGCAAATTATGATGAAAAAGATTTAGCAGACTGAAATCGTGTTGATATGCTGATGAATTTTCATGTTTAAAGAAACAAAATGTTTAGCTTTTTCTCTATACAATCTACAAAGTAGAACATTTGTTGCATCAAAAAAGTTTTTTTATTTTTACAAGCAAGTTCCTCTAAGTGTTAAGATCATGTTGAAGGTCTCACTCTTGTTAATAACTTTGCTGTGGTCTCTGTTTTAAATGAATGCCTTGCGAGTCATTTACAGTATAAAAAATGCTTTCTCCCTCCTGTTTAAGGGGGTAGAAATTTTTTGGAGGAGTAGGTAAGTTTAAAACGAAAGCATTATGAGTCTTAGTGGCCTTTATTCAACAGTGGACAGTATTAGGACACGTCGGCTGTGGTTTGTGTGTGGAACGTCCCCAAAAGTTTGCTCTAGCAAGAGGATCACATCTCTGCTGTTCACTCAATTTCATGCGAAAACAAATATGTAGATAGAGAGGAGCTAATTGGCTGGCACCACCAGCCACACTATAAAATGCTCGTACTGGTTTTATTTTTAAAATTTACTCAGGTTAACTCATGTCATTTCTTTAACTTCATTACAAAACGCATTTGGCGTCTGGAAGAAATAGACTTGACCCGGAAAGTTAACGGAACCCCGCATCTGCCCCCGGACCGCATCGCGGCCGGTGTGAATGCTCGGATTGGACTCCATGTTTTTGACACCGGGCCTCACCCGTTATGCGCCTGTTGTGATTTAGGGGTAAGGCAAGGCAACTTTATTTGTATAGCACACTTCCAACAGCAAAGTAATTCAAGGTGCTTTACATGATTACAGGAGAACAACAGTAAGAACAGGAAAAGCCTAAAATACCACACAATGATTTAAAGGAATTCCATCAGCTTTGCAGTAGTCTGGATGTTTGTTCCAGATAAGGGGAACATTGTATGGCTTTTAAGGGTGATTAGTAGACTAGAGTCAGAGGACCTGACTGGTCTCGGGGATTGGTAGCTCTAATTAAAATCACCTTTTAAGCCCCATTTCCACTTGTGCCAGTACGGTACGGAATGGGACGCTTTGGCGTGTCTACCTCTGCCTTGGTTCCAAGCATGCCAAAGGGACCCAAAACGCCCACCTATGGACTGATTGGTCCGGTAATATGATATCCCTCTAACTCCTATGCAGCAGCGGTAGCCGCTGATTCGTCTGGAGTTGTTTGTTTGTCTCAGAGTAAGCTATACTTTCAAAAGTTTCAAAAAGGCAGCACACTGCAGTTAACTGCAAGCAAACTAAATTTAAAAAGAAATCAAAGTGAGTTGCGAATTATATAATTTCTTAACAACGTGGGGATCTTGTAGGTATAAATATTATTGAATCCGTGTATTTCATCATGTTGTTATGTTGGCTGAATGGTTAGTGTTGATGACTCCTGTTCGGTAGGTCTGGGTTCATGTCCTGCTACTGCGGTGCTTAAAGTCTTTTGCACAGTAGGTTCAGGTTCACGGACATTATTCTTGGTTTCATAAAAAATACTTTTTCTAGGTTTTTAAAAAAACATTTTTTTTTCATTGTTTTAAGTTTGTTTTAGGTTTTGTATTTCAATAAATTAAACCAAAAACACAATTCTAATGGCAGAGCAGTCCTTTTAATTTGAGAGTTTTCATTGCAGTATTTCTTCTATTTATTTTTTTTGTCAAAATATGATTCCCCTGACTAACATAATTAAACAATGGCCAAATACTCCTATTTTACTGGATTAAAGGTTCAAAATAGAGGGTGAATGTTTACAGAAACACTTGGAGGTAGGGCTGGTTGATATGGATTAAAGATTTAATCTCAGATTTTTTTTATACCAAATAAAAAGAAAAATCAGATTTTAATCAATTTTTTCCTTCCTGGTTTTTTTTTTTTCGTAAGAAGAAATTGCCAATGATAAAAAATATTTTCAAAAACCTGCTTTTATTTCAATCACCCTGTCCTGAAGGTGACTTGAATTTATTTCCAACTAAACACAAGCTGCAAAAGTATCCTTGTAAAACAAGATGGCTAGATTGACATCACTCTGAGCGTGGAAGTCTAAGTAGTACATTGGTTTAAAGAAAATTTCTGTTTTCCAAAAATTAAATCTTCAACAACAGAAGAGAGATGCTTTTTGCTGGAGCTTTTGTTAAACTAAGCTCGCCCACTACAGTTCTTTTGAGATGGTAATGGAACACAACCTACCCGTTTCAGGCCGTACTGGCCCATTCCATTCTGTACCGTACTGGCCCTAGTGGAAATAGCGCAATAGAGTCGTTGATTCAGCTATCAGCCGTTTCAATTTGTGTTACTTGATTAGGTAAAATTTTACAAATAATTTAGAAAACCAGTTTCTCCTCTCAGTCTGGGGTTCTTAACACACACCTACTGCCTTCCTATATCTTATATCCTCTGCCTTAAGTTTAAGCTTTTATCATGAGCCCACACATCCTTCAATATTCCAAATCTCTCATTTGTGTTTCGCTGTCTGGGTGAAAGAGTAACGGAAAGATGGAAAAAGGAGTCTAAAGAATAATCCAGTGTCTTCTCTATTTTCCCCATGAGGCTCATTTAGAGTAATCAAATGTTTGTGTGTCTGGCAGCATGGAGCTTTGATTCATGTCGCAGAGTATGTGTTATGGTGTGCGCTGTGGAGGGAGGGGTGTGGGAGTGGGTGGTGCGAACGCCTACGCACATATGTGTGTTTGCTTGGGGTGTGAAAACGGTAGCAGCGCAGGGTTGCAGAAGGAGATGAATTACGTCACCATGGCAGCCGGCCTTAATTACTGCTAACTATAGACTGAGCGGAGGGACCTGAGAGGGGAAGGCGGGAGACGGAGCAATGAGAGTAATTAAAAAGTCTATTTGAAACCATGAGATTAATACAGCAATGAAATTTGTCTAATAGCTTGTACAATAATCCAATTCACATACTGCTCTTTGTGGATGCAAATATTTAATGTGACAACGTCTCCATTTTGTATGGCTCTGGTGAATACAAGGTCTGTCCCATATTGAATGAGGTTGTAAATTAATTAACCAAACTGACCTAATTAGTGGGGGAGTCGTTTCAGATCATCTCACTGGTTGATCAGAGAAAAAAAACATCAACCTACACTTCTTTTAGCATCATAGCTTTTGTTTTTTAATTGGTTTAGGGTTTGAGATGGTTTTACCAAGCAAACGTTATTGGTTAGTAGCACAAAGAGTAGTCCTAAACATAAATTTAGACTTTTTTTTCCAAATTGAATTTACTGCAACCCCAAAACATGTGTTAAAGGCGTTGAAAATATCTTTTTTTTTTTTTTTACATTTTTTAAAATGTCTTTCACAAAATTATGAAGCAGTTCCCTGATATCTGTTAGAGCTTTTCTACCAAACAGGTTCCAGCTATTAACTGATGTTGCTAACAGAGCAGGTCTTAAAGGACTCTGGAAAAGGACCGGTTTGCTTTTCCACCAGAGTCGAGTCAGAGCCATATCGTTTTCTTGTTGTTTGGAATGAAGCTAAGTTAGTTTTAAACTAACTGGGAATAGTTCAAAACCAGTTAACACCTTAAGTAGAAGTGAAGGCAAAACATTATTTGGAAGAAGTTATGTTTTTTTTTAATAATTGCTGGATTATAAATAAATGAGCTTTGGAGAATTGATTTAATTTTATGGATCAATCACTGCAGTGATTGATCTTATTTTAGTATTTTGACATACTAAGAGGGCAGTTTCAAAAAGCGACTTAAAAAGGTAGTTTTCTGTTAAAACCATCTATTTTAGAGCCTATCTGTATTTTGAATACCATCAATAGCAATCCTTATTGTTTATGAATGCTAGCGGTCTGCAAAGAGAGACATAAACGTAGTGCAGCAGGCATACATGGATCATTTCCCCAGACAAAGTAATTCTTGCAAAGATGGCCAAAACAGCAGAACTCCTCACAGTGCGCACATGGATACGCTTGAGAGACATTGATGAAGAAGCTGAACAGAAAGTAGAAACGAAAGGAATGTGATGCAATGTGTTCTTACAAAGTTTTCGCCAGCTCCACCCCCTCCCCTCTGGATTGTCTGTAACTCGACCTGACATTCTCAACACAAACGCTCTCCCAAGTATGGTTGCCAACTGTCCCTTAAAATACGGAATCGTCCCTTATTTGACCATTAAATGTGGCATCCCATTTTGAACGAATAAGGGACGCTATTTGTTCCATATTTTCAGAAACGTCCAATATGTCTGTCGCACATAGGCTTCATACCCTAATTCTAACTATGTAGCCTATATAAACATTAAAAAAAAGGAAATCACCAAACTACAGTCAGCAAAACTGACGGTGGGATCTAAAAGGACTGCAGATTTTTTGCGGCTCGAGAGTGTTACGTGCTCAGAATTGCTCAGGTAGACAGAAACAACACACTGGCGCTTCCCATTTTAAAAATGTTCCAAAAACGCTTACAGAGATATAGATGAATGGGAAGAGGCCCATCCTTGGCTGGACATGGTCGGTAAAGACGAACAAAGGCAAATTGTGAACTATGTCAGTGAGTGTTCTCAGTCACACACTGAGCACACTGTTGCAACACTCGCTGCAACAACAGGAACACAAGAACGCACAAAAACACACGTATGTGAGGCTTATCCTGCATGTAGGCTAGAATATTCAGAATAGATTACATTTATTGTGCATTTTCCAAGACTTCTTGTGCATATGCAATTTTATTTTTGTTGGATCTTCTTTTTCAAAGCCAGTAGGGTAGTAGTCCATAGTCTATTATGCAATAAATGCAAATGACAGAGAACAAATCATACAGACTGATTAATTTAATTAATACAGACATTAAAATGAAAAATATTTGGACAGCTTTCTAGCTGATTACATTGTATGTTTCAGAGAAAGGGCCAATAAATTTTAAGTGCACATTGCATTAAATTTCTTTGTGTGGTTTGATTGTTTTTCAGACAAGCAATGCTAGCCAATTTAAATGACTATTTGTGATCCCATTACTAAATTTGTACTTAAATGAGCAGATAAACGAGTTTAAAGGGTTAGGGTTCATCTGTTCATCAATATCCGCATAGAGTCACTTTAGAAAGAAAATATTAAACATTCATTGTTGGAAGCTCAACAAATAGACCTCAGGTTGTTCTTAGTATCATCATGTGTTATATCACACTGCATCTTGTTAACACAGCTTTTTTAAAGCCTTTCTTACAGCACTGATGCATTAATGTGTTTATTGTAAATAAACATTTCAAGCTTAACATATCACCATTCTGTATGACCCCCTCACTGAAAGCACCAAACTTTCCTGGGAGTCGGAGGGCTCAGCCCGTGGTGAATATCTCCCTGTAGTAGAGCTGGACGATATGAGCTAAAGTTAATATCACGGTATATTGAGCATTTAACCTCGATAACGGTAAGTGGGCGATAACAATGACAACTGTTGAATTAAATATTATCAAAATTAATTCAGTGCATGTTCAAGCAGAGACAAAATGGAGCCAATTTCCAGTTCTTAACATTTATTTTGAACAGATTAACAAATTGCAGTTTACAGAGAAAGATGCCCTAGTTTCTCTGGGCCAGATTTAAAGACATCTGACAATTGAATGATTTTCATGTCATAACTTTTATAGACACCAGACTTCGCCAGGATTGTAGGCGTTTCTTTTCCCTCGAATCTGCTCCAATCAGAACGTTTTTAAACAGTGTCTTAACGATGATTGGCTGTCAGAGAATTATGCAGTCATAAGATGAGACGTGTCCTTGTCCTTGGTCAAAAGTTCATTCTGAGTTTTATGGCCCCACGGTTCCTGGTCCAGCAAAACTCCCAGTTTTATGGCCTTGGTTCTGGTAGCCTAAATCTACCGACATCCTGTTTTTACAGCCTGCAATAAAACTCTTTGTCTCAGAGGTCCTCAAAGGTCACACATACTCCCACCAATATCCCAGGCCTCTGCTTGCTGGTAGACAGTGTGTCTTTCTACCTCTGAATAAAAGAAAAACAGACCTCTGACTAAAGATATTTAAAACATATGTAATAAATACAACACAACCCACCCCCCTTCTCTTTTTTTCTTCTTAAATCATGTCATTTTCTGTATTAAATGTCCGGTAGTTGCAAAATTCGCTTAATGTTCTTTAAAATGTAATTCGCTTCTTGCTATTGAACGGCTTCAAACTGCTTTTTAATTCCAACTCCTTTCTGTATTTCTTAAAGGGTCCAGTTTAAACTCAGAAGTGATCGCACAGACAAAATGAGGTGAGGAAGTTACAGGGGCCGAGTGAAATCAGGGATTTTAGTGTGCAGTCGTTTATTTTAGACAGAAAATATTTTACAATGGAGCACAGGTGAGAACAGGCGGCAGCTTCAAGCGCTGCATCAAAAACGACAGCGGATTTAATTTCTGCTCCGCCTCGACAGGACCGGGGCGGTCGGAGCTGGTGAGCTACAAACGCTCTGCATCGGCTGCGGTAACAAACACATGTGCTCCACGTTAGTCTGAGTATCCAATAACATCATAAAAAAAATCAATTTATTTGTCGCTAGTCGCATTTTTCTGAAAACCAGATGGTAGAGAAGTCTAAACTCTTGCTAAATATAGCTACACAGTAGCTGCATTAGCCGCGCCAGAGCTTCTCTAGCAGCGTTTCCCCCGTGTGCCACATGACTGTGCATAGTCACGTGACTCAAAGCAATGCTCCCTTCTTAAAGGGGCAAGAGCACCGCTAAACTAAAACACATATTTTCATATCTTTTCACATACCGAATTTACCGGCACGGGCAAAATGACTTCGGTAGCGCTCATAAATTTCGGTATTGGTAAATCTTCAGTATACCGCCCAGCCCTACCCTATAGCCTAAGTGTCCCTTATTTTAATTTATGAAAGTTGGCAACCTTATTCCTGCGACATGTCCAGACTTGTTACTAGGGGGTAAGTGATAATAAACCGGGAAAATTTAGCCAGATAGGGTCCAGAAGTTTGCTTTCACACTTGAAAGTGAAAAAGATGACGTCCCGAAAATTACAATCTTTCATAGCCTATTTGAAAGCAGCTTTAGAGAATGATCTTTTGACCAGTTCTACATATTCAGAGACTGGGTCATGTGAGAGGTTATCCAAGTGTTGTTACTACAGATATTAGCTTTTGACTATCAATCTTCGCTGCCCACTTTTCTTCAGTGTCTTTAATAGATTATATACGATAATACAACTGATCAATACTGTTCTGGTTGAGCAGAGCTTTTCTGAAGCTTAATAAGATATCTAATGTAATACCTGTGTAACAGACTTCAAAAACTCCCTAGTGGCGGTCCACCTCCACATGTATGTACAGAGCAATGCTCTCACATCGTCAGCACTGACATTTCCCCTTCTTGTTTTTTGTTTTTCTTCTCCTTGCCTAATTAGCTGCCTTTTCCACTTGCCTGCTGTGGTGTCAGCCAATCAGCGAAGGCTGCTCATTACTGAAACTTTATTAGAGGGTCTTTATCAAATGAAGAATGAATGTGACAGTTCAATCTAACCTCAGCAATAAACCCCTTCATTGCTGATTCCAGATTCCGCTTAGCTGGGCACGCTGCAAAGGACTTGGTAGCTAATTGAAATGTCACCATGTTCTGTCATTTTATGTCTTTATCTAACTATTTCTTTTTCTTTCTCTTCAGTTCTGGATGTCTGCCCTGGCCACCACCATCCCTGTGCCCTGTGGAGCCTTCATGCCTGTATTTGTCATTGGTAATTAACATTCAACAATATATGATATGAAACAGTGAGCAGAGGTTTGTCTCTTTTTGGAATAGGTGAAGGTATAACGTGTCAATTAGTCTGATTTGGAGAGGGATGATAAATTAAGTTTGATCTTTAATAAGGCCTAGCAACTGCATCAGACTTAGTGTAAGCAGTAATATTTTGCTTAAGGTGCAACAAACAATTGATCCAATTGAAAATAATTGATAAGGAACAGCTTTGACAGAAGCCTGATTGAGTCCAAATTGTATTAAAAGTATTTAAGAATAAACCCAGTCAAATGAGTCCCCTTCTTTGGAAAACGTATGTGGAATGTGAAAACATTAACACACACTTACCAGCTGTGATATTTGGACATATGGATTTTTTTATATCAATCTTACAAAGGCTGAGAAATGCACGTAATGTAGATAAACTACTAAAACTGAAGATTGAGTATGAGGAAGAAATTTGGACACTCCCACATTTTTTTCGTATCTAAATTGGCTAAATGTATGCAGCCATACCACATCAGATGCAGATGAATTAGAAATAAGCAATTCGAATGTATGGAACATAATCTACAAGACCAGAAAGATCCAAAAGACGTAAATCTTGCTGTGAAAGCGAAAGGAGGGAGAATTGTAAAAACTGTCAAGCAGTTAGCAAATAAAAAACAACTGCTTCTAACGAATAAGCAATATAATAGATGGTTACATTAATGTATCTTAGGTTGCAAGTTTTATATAAAAATATATTTTCAGTTCTGATTTTTTGATTTTTTTTTCTTTTGTTGCAGTTTTAGGCTTATATATTTTTTTTTAATTAAAGTTCCATTATTATTCTTTTTTTCAAATTCACCATGTTTCTTTTGTAGTTTACGATCAGTCTTTTTTATTTTTTCATTCCTGTTGAACTGTTCCTGTTTTGACCCCCTATAGGAAGTTCTAGTTGTCTAAAAAGATTGTAGTCCGAAAGTACAAGTCAGTGTTAGAAGATTAAACTCTACAGGCTCTTTTGTTTTAATTAGACGTATTAATCTGCAAAATATTTACCAGTTTATTTTTTAGAAAAAAGTCTCTACTTCCTGAATGGGCGGAGGATTTGTACGAATGAGGCGTTTGCAGCGCGTCAAAAAGTCTGCTCAAGTTGAAAATCTCTTAACTCCAGCTTCAATTCGCGCCTCGTCAACCAATCAGGGGACAGAGTGTCAGTGATTCTGTGACTGTCATGGAGTCACAGCCTCAGCAGGACATGGAGGAAATACTGATAAACACCGTGGCTACTCACCCTGAGCTACATGACACAAGCTGTTTTCAATACAGAGACAGGAAAAAAATAAATATTATAAATTGGTTAAACTATTTAGACAGGAATGCTCTTAAGAGGTTTCTGGGTGACTCTTAAAAGAGCGTTGTTGCTGTAAAAGCACGTCTCGGCCTAGAAGTCAGCCTTGAAACGGCCTCCTCACCTGGTTTCCTGTTTGCAGCTCCCGCACTACGTCCCACGCTGTACAAATATTATAAACTTTTACGAACCGCAGACAGATGGAAAGCTGCTCAGAAATGTAGTTGGTGTCTCGGCAGGCGAAGCTTGGACCTTCACGGCGCAAACTGGGCGAGCAGGTCGCGTTCTCCAGGCGGCGAGGAGCCGGTGTTTATGAGAGGCTCACTGCTGTTTATGGATCCCTCCGCCGTAGCTAGACTGTATCTGTAGCTCACCAAACCCCCAGTGCAGCAGTCCAAGATCTACCGGAGGCCAGGCCGAACACGTAATCCACTCTGTCCTCCGTCAGATGGGTCCATAATCCACCGATGCACTCTAGCCCCAGCTCCGCTGAAGGCCAGTTCGCGTGTGAAAATACCATATTTGAAGCACGACCAGTTTGCTTTGTACACGCTTCAACGTGCGAATGTTCAAGCATCCAGCTGGGGGCATGTGGCGCATTTTGACGCTTTTGGTGTGGACACAGTGTTAGACTCTAATCCACTAACTTCTTTCCCCTACGTACATCAGATGGTGTTTAGTCTTTTTTTTTTTTCTGAGTTGTAGCAGTTTTTGCTTTGCAGAATGACAATGCACCTATACCGATATCTTTCACTCCCATTGCATCTCTTATTAATGAGTTGTAGCACTGCAGAACAGTGTTAAATGTAGTTTCTTCCCTTGTTTAGTCATTGCGGTTTATTGCTACGCTACATGTAGACTGAAGCTCTAGGTCTGACTGTTTCCCTGTGGTTGGGCCGATGTAGGAGCCGCCTTTGGTCGTCTGGTTGGAGAAAGCATGGCAGCCTGGTTCCCAGATGGCATTCACTCTGATGGGTCCATCTATCCCATAGTGCCCGGAGGCTACGCTGTCGTGGGTATGTTGAAGACATCTTTTTCTCTTCTTTGTGGTTATGCTTTTTTAATAAATATGAAACATATTCCCTCGTTACTAGAAGAATGCCTCTTTGATCTGGCAAATTAAATTATTCAATATTTTGTGATTTACACACAGATTTATTCTTTTTAGGATTTTAATATACATTTCCAGCAGCACCATCCTCTGACTTCCAGCTTAAAGTCAAAACTTTCTGATGATTTAAGTAACATAAAATGGGGCCAGAGTTAGAATAGCCCGAATAGAAATGAAAAAATTACCTGGAAAACTGCTGTTTTTCTTACACGATCTTGGCGGGGACACTAGATGCGAAATTACGTCTTTGACAGAGGTTAGTCATTACACAGTCAGCTCTTGATGGTGAACCATATTAATAAATATTTAATAGGAATACTTTTTTAGTTTTTTTTTTCTATGAGTAGGGTACAGGATTGATTTGGGATTTTTTTTTTTACAATGAATACACGTACACAGTATTTCCTAAAGTTGAGTTGGTGATGAGATCCAGTGTTGCTGCAGTACTTGTTGACAGCGGTGATGATTATGCCTCTACTGCAGCTTCGGCGCCTGCTGTTTTCTTTCTCTTTTTTTCCCTTCTCTATCTGCTGATGCTGTTTTGCTTTGCTGTAGCTGATGACTCAGCCCTTTGCAGCCCCGACATTCTGATGAGCCTCTTTCATCTCCCAACAGAGCTGGGACTGAACATTAGGACGGGTGGAGGGAGCAACAGTGTTTATCTGAGAGGGAGGGGGTTGGGGGGACTTTAAGATGTTCACGGCTTAATTAAGTTACGGGAAAGAACAATGAGACCTGACCGTGCGAACGCTCCCATCTAACATCTGTTTCTTCATTCCCTCATAGTATTGCTCTCTCTTTATTGTAATTCTCTCATTCTCCCTTGTAAAATTTTTGACTTTTTGATATTTGACTTAAGTAGAGATGTAACGATCAGATTATTTTGGCCTATTTTTTGATCTCCAGTCTGTGTGGCTTTGTAGTACCAATTGATTTAGCCAATGATTATTTATCTTGATTGGTTTAATAAAAAGATTCACATTAGATTTTCTGTGGGGGTTTTTTTTTCCTTATCCTTCTTGCAATAAGTGGTTATTAATCGGGAGCATAGGCAACATTATACGTTGTGTGAAAAGATCATTATGAAGTAGAATTTTTAACCTGATTCTAGTATTTTATATAGCAAACATTACGAAAAACACCCTTGCATTATCTCAGATTTTCAAAAGTTTTCTAAGATTTCTAAATCCAGCATGTTGCGTTATAGACGTAGGTTTGATAGCCCAAAAGGTTCAAACTGAGTAACCTTGCTGTAATATGTCAAGCCTTGTGTTACCACCTCCAAGTAAAATTAGGTTACTCCGAAAGCGAAAAGCTTTACTACAAACCTGCCTAACTGCAGACTATTTCCTTTAAACGGCTTTTTACGTTTCTGTGCTTCCTGTGTCGTACATTAACGTCCCGTTCCGAGAAAAAAACTTTTCCAGTAACCAAACAATGAATAATCCTGATTTGTCCCTTTTTCCTTTATTAACCGTGTCCTTTCAAAGCCTCAATGAATGTTTCATCTTTCCATTGCTCTTAAAAACACACCAGCCCCTTTTGTAAAGTGTAATAACCTACCATTTGTAACAGTGTAATGGTGTAATAACCTTCACCGAGACCAAACGTGCAAATAGAAACTCATTTCTATAAACAAGCTGTACTGAACGCAACATCTCCCATATAAGTTGTTTTTTAATCAAACTTATATTTAAAGACCCTGTATGAGGTATTTTATGTGCTTTTGAAGAATTTTTTTTTTTATCTAATGGATTGTTAATTTGTGATGTTCTTAAACCTTTTCTTAACACTGTGTTGATGTTTCCACATTTACCTATTTTGCTCACCCCGTTGTCCTTCCCCAACTACAGGTGCTGCAGCCTTGTCAGGAGCCGTCACTCACACCGTTTCAACTGCGGTCATTGTGTTTGAGCTGACTGGTCAGATCTCTCACATCCTGCCGGTGATGATAGCGGTCATCCTTGCCAACGCTGTGGCTCAGTCTTTACAGCCGTCGCTCTATGACTCAATCATCAGGATCAAGAAGCTGCCCTACCTACCAGAGCTGGGCTGGGGTCACCACGAGTACGTACAGCATCATATATTAAAGAAAATGGAAAAACAAATGTGCAATAGCACATGTGTTTTCTAGGAGTGTATCGATTCACCATAACTCGATTAGCGATTAGTAATGTGCCAAATTAATAGGAATTCTAAAGTGTTAAGTCTTTTATTTTTCATGATAATAGAAAGGAAAAAAACATTAAAGTCTGGCATGCCTCTTGAACATTTTATGGGGATGGACTGGAGGAAACATTACAGCTGCAGCGAGGGTTTTATCATGCGTTCCATTTGTAGTCGGAATTCGGACATTCCGACTTCAGATAAACCAACTGTAAAGTAACTGGAACGTCTTTTAGATTAGACTCCCCACTTCGAAAGTCTTAAGTCTGAGATATATTTTATTTTTTTACTCAGAATTTGACTTTAAGTATGGCCTCTCCTGACATCAACAATAGCAGCTGGGGTGAAAAAAAATTATATTTTACAAGTCACACTTGTATGAATGTATCTAAAATCAATTTTTCATGTAAAGTTTACAACTGTAAACGTAGCAAAATAAAAGTGGTGTTTGCATATGGAGAGTGCAGCTTAAAATAATGTTTGTTAGAGGTACTGCCAACTATGGCTACCTGGGTCTCACCATATTGGACCAAACTTCTCTTGTTTTAGGTCAGTTGGAATGATCAAAATTATTTCCGTTTGTTAAAAGCCATAGTAGTGGGAGAGAGAATCACTCAGAAACATATTTATACATGTCCTCAAAATCAGAAGTCTACATAAAGAATGATTACTCTTTCTTTAAACAATGAGTGAACGCCCAATTAATAATGTTATGACTTCGGAAACTCCTGACAGGTCAACTGACCCATTTGAGTCAATTAAAGGCAAACCTGTAGATATATTTTGAAGCTATAGCTGGAACACATCGCTTGCCAGTTTGATATGAAGGGAAAATCAAAGGAGGAAAGCGAAAATATCAGGAAGAGAATTGTGAAGCTGCACTTTTGGTTCATCCCTGGGAACAATTCAGTTGCTTGAAGGTGCCACGTTCATCCATTAAAACGCAAGCAGAGACATCACGGGAATATCCAATCCTCCTACCTCTTAGGAAGGAACATGTTATAGTTTGAAGTGTGCAAATCAAACCCAGAAAAAAAATGCCAGACCATCTGAGGATACTGGTAAGACAGTCTCATTATCCATAGTGAAAAGTTTCCTGTACAAAATGTTGGCTGAAAGGTCAGTCAGAAAGGAGGAAAAAATTACTCCAAAGAAACTGTTCTATTCAGTTTATTTGTATAGCACCAATTCACAACAGATGTCATCTCAAGGTACTTTACAAGAAAAATTATTTCAATGCAATTATACAAACAGTCCAGTCAGTTAAAACAAGTTTTCTATTTAAGGAATCCCATCTGATGGCAGTTTGTAAATGCAGACATGGAAAAATACATTAATTTCTGGCGACATGTCTTGTGATCAGATGAAATTAAAGTGGAACTGTTTGGCCATAATGACCATTGTTACATTTGGAGGATTTGTGGTCAGTTTTCATACAGGGTTTGCTGAGCCTCCTCAGAGATACACCAGTTAAAACATTTGTGTCTTTAGCAGATTTTCTTCAATATCTGCAAACTGTTCTCCCAACGCAGTTAGCACTAATGGCATAATGTATGTTGTAATAATTTTATTCAGAACAGCTTCTTTTAGCTGTTCTCTTCACTAAACCATCACCTCAATTGAACCTGCTGTCTGTCACTCTCTTATCTAGTTTCCAATCTCTCTATCTGTCACTCTCTTATCCCTTACATGTTCGGGTTATCTGCTGTAACCGTCTGGCCTTCCTTGTATCCACATACATCCTGTGTGTCTGTGTGTTTGTCCAAAATTGTGCCGAAGTAAATTAGTTGGAACAAGCAACAATGCTTAGTTTAACAGGCCAAAGCTCTGTAATTACTACCATGCTCCAGATTATGGACATCTGTAACTTCAGTCTGAGCAACATGTCAGTTTTTTACTATGGAAGTAAATCTGGAATATTAAGAGCAGTGGTTCTCTGATTTTTTTGGGGTCCTGGACCCCTTGCATATCTTTTATCAACTCAGAGGCATTGTGGCATATATTCACTTTTTGAGGCAAACACAAACTTTAACCTTATTTCCAGAACAAAAAACATAAACCAGCAGTAACACCTTGGCATATTCAGACAGTTTTCCGGGAAAAAAAATTACAAAAAAGGACACATATGCAGCAGCCTCTGAACAATCTGAAACAAAATATATGCAGGAACTTTCAAATATAGTAACAAACACACTTTATTTGTTAAACACACCCCGAAGGCTGTAGTGGGAAGGTTGAGGTGAGGAGTGGTGAGTTGGAGACAGCGTTGCCAACTTAGTTATATTAAGCACATTTTTTTAGACCCCTGTAGATATTCTCTTTCAAAAATAAAAGCGAATAGCAACAAATCTAGCAACTTGTTATGGGGTTATTGAAGACTTTTGGGTGAAGCATGTAACGTTGTTTCTAACTCTTCTTACCGATTAGCGGGCCGCTCTCCCATCTCCGACCGCTCACAAACACAGAAGGAAAGACAACCAGTCTGCACCGTAAGCGGGTCCAGCTGTATGACAAGCCATTGTTACTACAAATAAGGTGTATGTTACATGTTGTTTGAAACCGTAAGAAAGCTGGACTCAGAGCAGATATTTACCCCACTGAGTCCCGAACGCTAATGAATTTGGCACACTCGAAGCAGAAGGTTGCAGTGGGACTAGTCACACAAACAGCAGAACGTAACTGCTGGGACTGCATCTCTTCAAGTCTGTTAGGTACTCATGTATATATAATATTAAAAATTTGGAAAATAAAAAGATGAACATCTATAAAAAGGCTATACCACCACCTGAGTACCTGATGAAATAGTGCTATCAAAATGTAATATTTTGTTGAAAAAATTTGTATAACAGATTTGTAATTTGAAATACATTTATATTCTACCCACAAAAATGTATTCTGTGGAAAAATCCAACCCTTGTTATTGGTACATTCATTCAGAGGGGCTGCTATTGCGAATGGACTTGGGTGGTAGAAAGAACTCCAAATATAATTATTCTTTATCATCTTGAAAAGAAAATATAATTTGACAGTAAACAAGGGTTGCTGATCATGCAGGTTTAAAACCTAAGTATTCATAGGGTATTGTATGAAAAGCATAAGTCTGTGTTTGCTATAATAATATATGTGGATCAGCTGCCTCCACAGGATCCTGCATCTGCTGCTGAGATATTTTAAAATAATTACTTGACTCCGAAGTATCAATTATTTTATGGAGTGCCGCTCTGAAAATACTGCTTAAACATTTTTATACAGTTTCATATGAGGATAGCTGAAATTTTGAAAGTAAACAAGGCTCTGTCAGCCTGTTCATTGACTGTGGTGTGAAAAACAAGCCGCCAGTTAAACACATTAATATATATTTTTACGTTTTTTTAATTAATTTATTCTCTTTGAGCCATTATTTATGCATACTTTGGTATAAGAAATCAGTACTGCATGCCCCATCCTGAACTTTCTCATCCACTGCAGAGCAGAGGGTCCCTGGAGGCTGCAGGGAAAACATCAGTCAAAGAACTCTGCATTGCTCCTATTGCAGTGGGAAGCTCAAACAGCTGCTCTGAAAGAGTTTGGAAATTATTTAGACATAGATTGGCTAAAAAAACCAAGTGTATTTGTTCTTTACATCAGGCATAAGAAATTAATTTTACTACATCTTTTAGAAAATAAATTTCAATACTTGGTTTATTTTACAGTTTGTTCTTCCATTACTGTGCTATCCCCCTAGGCTGCAAAGGCATAGCATGTTTATCTGTATAGAACCATTTGTATTCAAGCTAGTACTCATAACACTTATAAAGAAAACTATTTGATCGTCCTAATCTCTAACACTGGAAGAGCTAAGTAGGAACTTAGAAAATAAACTGAACTGTTAAATGACACATTTGCATTGAAGCTGTGTTAAGCTAAGTATTGATCTCCTGCTATGCATGTCTATCTCTTCTGTCTTTTCCTGCATAAAGCAGGAGGATAGTCTGATAAAATGTGTGTGTTTTGAAAAAATTGCTCTTTATTTATGTGGCAATATTATATATATATATATATATATATATATATATATATATATATATATATATATATATATACTAGTGCTGGACGATATAGAAAAAAAGCATATCAATAAAAAAATAGTCATATTGATCGATATCAATAATTATCGATAAAAAAAATCACATCATGTAAAAAAATATATTTTAAGCGCCTCCTGTTAGGGTAAAAAATAGTGGTTTAACCTAGAAAGAATCACACACAAGGGTCGGAGAGAAATTGAAGTTAAATGAGCTCTGCAGTGGGAGATGGATAAAGTACAGTTCTGCAGAGGGAGACCAGGAAGATACTCTGGTTGACCGTTTGTCTGTTCTCCTTTTAGCTTCTCAGAAAGTCTCTCAGCTCTGTCTCCTGATCACACAGCTCTGTCTCCTGGTCTCAAAAGGCCCTCCCAATGCAGTCTCTCTTCATTTGGTCAAACTTCATTAACATCTTAAAAGAACAGGGTGTCATACAAAGGAACATATGTTTGAAACAAAATTACATTTAAAAAGTACATTTAAACTATGTGATAAAGAAATACGCCCTAAGAAAATAATAATACAACATTATTATTTTCCCTAACACCTCCCTAGTCATTTTGTTATTCTTCAATGAACTAATTTTAACTAAGAATTAAATTAATTAAATATTCAAACACTGCTTTTTATTATAAGTAGGTTTGTAAGACAGAAACAAACCAAGAGACCTGAGTAACATCAGTAAATGCAAAGAAACGTAATATTATTAACCATTATATTATATATATATATGTTTAGTCATGTTAGTAATTTAAATTAAAGGCTTATTTTTATGCGTTTTAATCTTTTAAACACTTTATGACACTTTATAATATTAATGGCTTAAACCCTTGGTTTAGTTGGTCAATAAAGCTTATTCAAATTCCCTTTAGCTCTTTAGCTGTAGGCTAAAGCTAACAAGCTACTAACCAGTTTTGGTTGGGTTCCAACACTGCAGGTCAGTCACTGAGCCGAAGCCAGCAGCTCTATCCAACCCCTGTTGTGTTTTTTAAAGCGTTTTTTCGCTTCTGAGGACCAGGAACAGAACCAAGGGGAGATTTTAACAGCCACAGATGTTAGCAATGCGAAGTGACCTGGGTACGTTTCCTGTGTCTCTCTGTAAGAGATTCGTAGCGAGCTGGGAGAGGGGAGTCCTGCTTAAAACAGCTGATTGTAGTTTTATATTTAGTTTATTATTGCTACGTTTACTGTTTTAGTGCGTTGAGGATCGGTTCAAAACGGGACGCCAATTTACCTGAGCCACTGAAACATTTATCCGGAACAATGTCCTCCGCTGCTGCCTTGTTTTGACGTCTGAGCGCAGCAATGGTTCGCTTAGGGACTATTAAAAAATTCTGTTTCAGCTCAAATTATTTCATCCTTTTTGTGGTTTGAAAGGAGAGAGGGTGGCTGACAGAGCTGTGTGGGTCATTGTTGTATTAAGCTGCCTGATAGGCTATAATGAAAAATGAGGGGAAACTTTTTTTTTTCTTTTGCACCACACATCTATCGAGATATATACACTACCGTTCAAAAGTTTGGGGTCACCCAAACAATTTTGTGTTTTCCATGAAAAGTCACACTTATTCACCACCATACGTTGTGAAATGAATAAAAAATAGAGTCAAGACATTGACAAGGTTAGAAATAATGATTTTTATTTGAAATAAGATTGTTTTTACATCAAACTTTGCTTTCATCAAAGAATCCTCCATTTGCAGCAATTACAGCATTGCAGACCTTTGGCATTCTAGCTGTTAATTTGTTGAGGTAATCTGGAGAAATTGCACCCCACGCTTCTAGAAGCAGCTCCCACAATTTGGATTGGTTGGATGGGCACTTCTTGCGTACCATACGGTCAAGCTGCTCCCACAACAGCTAAACGGGGTTCAAATCTGGTGACTGCGCTGGCCACTCCATTACCGATAGAATACCAGCTGCCTGCTTCTTCTCTAAATAGTTCTTGCACAATTTCGAGGTGTGTTTTGGGTCATTGTCCTGTTGTAGGATGAAATTGGCTCCAATCAAGCGCTGTCCACTGGGTATGGCATGGCGTTGCAAAATGGACTGATAGCCTTCCTTATTCAGAATCCCTTTTACCCTGTACAAATCTCCCACCTTACCAGCACCAAAGCAACCCCAGACCATCACATTACCTCCACCATGCTTAACAGATGGCGTCAGGCATTTTTCATAGACTTTGCTGTCTTCAAAGTAACATCTCTTAGCTATATCAGGATGATATACATAATTGATAACTGTTAGGGCTGCACAGTGTTGATGGTAATAACTTTGTGGATCTGGGTTACATTGTATAGAAGTTTGGATTTTTCACTTTATGCCTATGAGAGATGTTGCAGTCAAGACTGAGAATTAATTTTATCTGAATAAAGCAAGATTTTATTTCAAACAAATCCATATGACAGATCTCTGCAACAATCTGAGGAGAATCAAAACTGAACACAGGCTCCCTTTTATAAACTTCAAGACCACACCCATACAGTACCATTTTTGGCATTGTCCAACATATGGGTGTACATTTGGAACACTCTTTCTGCATTCACTCACTTTCAAAGTTTTCAGCATGTAGTTTTAACTAGATTTAGGCTCTGTTAGAAAATATTTACCTTACATCATTTGCCTTACTCTTAGCAAAGCATTCGTTCATATGTGGTTCAAGTCCAAACTGAGGCCTTTATCAGACACTTCACAGCTTCTCATGAATATTGAGCAATATGTATTGATAAAACAAAATAACTGAAGAGAGTTCATTGAGTAAATGGACTGAACTTATACAGTGCTTTTCTAGTCATATTGACCACTCAAAGCGCTTTACATTGAAGCCACATTCACCCATTCACACCCACACTATGTTTTTGGGGTTAAGTGCCTTGCCCAGGGGCACATCGACATGTGGACTGGAGAAAGCTGGAATCGATCCTACGACCCTCCGATTGCAAGCCAACTCTACTCTACCACTGACAAACAGTCGCCTGAGTGTAACTTAAACTGAATTTAATCAAGGGGCATTTTGACTGAACTAAATTGAGTATTATGGTGGCATTTGGCTAATGGAAATTATTTAGGTGATTTTGCCATTCTTAAAAAAGGCTAAATTTAACTCTGATAGTAAGAAAACAGGTATCTGTCTTTTATTCTGTGTAATTTTTAACTGGAAATGAGTTACTTCCTTCTTTGGTCTAATAAACAGATCTTTATGGATATATTTCCTTCATTTTTCTAAGTGGCCTCCTGGAGTGGGTTGCACATTATATATATTGCATTGGAGCTCGGGACGCATGGCTATCAGTTTAGTTTTTTACATCTGAGGACAGGTCAGCGCAGTGAGTTGTCACCGCTTGAAAAAGCGCAGGTTTGGCCGCAGTCCTTGTCCTGGCACGACTGATGGTCTTGGCAGCGGAAGCCATTAAGGGGCGGCTGTCGTTTTTGCAGGCCTTGGCCAGCTCCAGCAGGAAGAGAAATGTGAGTGTTTCTAGCTGGTGTACTGGGGTGGGTGATTCTGCTGAGCCAAGAAGTGCTCGCGCAGTGTCACCCAGCTGCACCTAAAGTACACAAGGCGCTGCGTAACAACCAAAAGATGTGTTGACACTGTGGCTTTTTATTCTATTGACCAGTCAGTTTAAAGGATGTGCAGTCATCATATCTGTAAGAGATTAAAATATTATGACTCTAGGCATAAGCTTCCAGATGTGTGTGTCGAACCTTTTTCCGCCAATGCATAAAGTCCAATTTTATCTTCTTCCTTAGCCCCCGCTCAATCAAACAGTTGAAAAATCTTATCACCTTGTATCTTTAATCTACTCTTCTTTCATTTATGCTTGTCACAGGAAGTATAACATCCGTGTAGAGGACATTATGGTGCGCGATGTACGGTGCATCACACTCAACTGCTGCTACAGAGACCTGCACAACGTCCTGATGTCAGGCCCGCTCAAGACTCTGGCATTAGTGGAAACCGCTGGTGAGATACAAATAATTCTGCACATCCATGCATATAATACATACATAATATAATAACTTGGTTTAGTTTGAAACCGCGAAATGGCACGGCGAGAAAGAGATTTGCTGCTGAAGGTAGTTTGTCTACACACAAAGCACTTCTTAGTTGCTCTTCTAATTCTTGCACTATGCCTATCAAAAACCTAGAGCTGCATTGTAATTGACCTTTGTTCCACACATTAGTTCTGGGCAGATCGGGTTTTAAGGGGCTAAATAACATCTAAAAGAGGTTTTGCTAATCAGAATCTGTAAAACACAGTGAGTTTAAGATGTCAGAGGGGCGTCTTTGTTTGGAGTCACAGATGTTGTACTCCAGTTGTGCCCTCCGGCTGGTATTAAACTCCAAATTTCTGCAATCCCAGTGCTGTCCTCATCAAAGTGACTGATTGCTAGAAAAAAAACCTGCCTGGGCACAGCTTGCTGACGGCCTTAGTCACCTCATTAAAGTGCAAATTGGGTATTTCAACACTGTTTCAATTATACAGTGGTACAGGAACAATTAGCTGCGGCATTTAGCCAAACACCTAATCTGCACACACCGTCACAAAGGCAGTTACTTAAGGCCGGCAACACATGCTCACTAATCACTGGACATTTGCTGCCTTCTGGGCTTTTGTTATGCAACTATGCCGACTTCTCTGCAGTACATTTATTTGTTGGAAGTCCTAGCCTTCTGCTCACACTTACTCTGTAAAGCTCTCTTCTTTATGTTGTTGCCTTTCTTGTTTCCGTCTGTTATACAGTATTCCTCAACTTCCCCCTTACCCTTTTATCCTCTGCGTTTTTTGTATCCTTCGCTTCGTCACCTCACATATCTGTGTCTCCCAACCCAGAGTCAATGATCCTGTTGGGCTCCATAGAGCGTGCTCAGCTGCAGTCACTGCTCTCCCAGCAGCTGAGTCGCAGCAGACGGATGGAGTACATCAGGGAGCGGGCTGCAGCAGAGAAAAAACACCTGTCTGATGTGTCGAACAGCGATAGCGAGGACGGGCGACAGCGAGCCAGCCAGGAGGTCCGCTTCCAGGTTAGAGGTCTATTGACAATCAGAATAGGTCTAAAAAAAACGTAGAGAAATTTGTTGTTTTTTTGGGGGTTTTTTTTTTAGATGAGATGCTTTTCTTTTTTTCTGAGGTCAAGGGAATTTGTCCAGAAAGAAATTATTTGTACTAGACTCTTTGTAAGTCCTTATAATATTTCTTTTCCGAGTGCTTCTGGAGTTTTCCACAGGAAAATACAGTACAGTATCTCCACTGCCTATCATAAATATTTTTACCAATAACTTAACTGCTGGTCGTAGTGGGTCATGTTACAGCCTAAATGCTCTGACAGTTTTTATTTGAATTTTATTTGACCAACAGAAGTTAACTCATATTAATAAAAATAGTTTACAGATGCAAAGCCGAAGAGTTTAGTGAACATCTGTATTCAGTCTGTTTCACTTTGAATACGCATTGTTAACAGCCAGAAGTCCCCTGATTCGTAAATACACGGTCTAAAGGCTGGCTTCCACTGAGCGGTACAGCATGGGAAGCTGCGTTTCAGTACGCCGTATAACGGTCCTGCTCACGCAGGAGAGTGTGTCCTCCACATCCTGGATGCTCAGTTGGCAGGCAGGGTTACACCAAAAACCTAACATGCCGTCATACTAAAGGCCTACAAAGAAAAGGGATCACGCTCTAGTGTGTCTCATAACAAGCGCTGTTTTTCTATCTCTCAATCAAGGGGCTGTGTTGTGACGCTAGTAGCTTCACCCAGGAATGGTGCGGTGTGGGTTCGTTGTATGGGACACTTTTACTATGGAAACAGACAAAATAGTTTCCCATCTGTGCTGTGCCGCTAAGCACCAAAACTGAACACTGCACACACAACCCCCCCCCCCCCCTTCCCTTTTTTTTTTTTTCTTTTTTTTTCTTTTTTTTTTCGCTGCATGCGTCCTCACTGTAAAACATGGCAAAGGCAGAATCATGCTGTTAGGATGCTTTTCTTCAGCAGTGAAAGAAAAGCTGGTTAGCACGCAAAGATAGATAGATTTAAATGCAAGATGATTGTGAAAGAAAACCATTTTTATCTATTCATCTTCTCTTTCAGTTGGTTTGTAGATAAGACGTGACTAAAACCCTCCTAGGCGAAAAAGCTTAGCACATGGAGCAAAAATTGAAATGAGTTTTATTATTTACTTTAGAAAAAAAAGATTAGAGAATAAAGTTTTTTAAGGCAATTGGCAACTTATGATGTTAGTCTTTACCTTGGGGCATGGTATGAAACCTTGCAGGAATGCTTTCACTCTTAGTCATCAACAGTCTGCACACATCCAAGTTTAAAAGGCACCTCTGATGCTGATGGACCAATTAGAAATGTGTTTACTCTGCAACGCTTGGTGTCCCACCAATATTACCCACACAATCAGAGAAACACTTCTCTTTCTCAGTGAATCTCCCAGAAGATTGTGCTGAATAATGCATTCAGTTAGATGACAGAGACACAAGTGTTACTATTATAACACTTAAAACTTTACAATGATCTTTAGCAACAAGTATTTTAACTTTTTTCACATAAGCAATCACTTTTTATGGCTGAAACTAGATGTTTCTTTTTTTCCCACTTTCTGAACATCATAAACAAACCTGAGCAAAAAAATGTCTTTAGGTTATGAAAATGGCACAAAGAAAACCCACTGCAGTCATGAAATTTTACATCAAGGCCCGACCCACATGCAGTCTCAGAACTTTCTTCCCCCCGCTGGCTTCTCATGTCTTTGTATGCATTTTCTTTTTTCCCTTGCCTCATTCATTTGTTTCCATTTCATCACTCTGCTGGAAGTGCATCCATTTGTCTAATGAGTCCAGTGTTGGCAATAGTGCTCGAGCGTGATGGCAAGAATAGGTGGTTTAGATTTTATCTTTGTGTTTTGTGCATAGATCTCTACTGAGGAGTCCACCTTGAGTCCAACCCGTCCAGGTAGTCAGAAGCCTCTGAAACCTGCACTGAAAAGACCATCTGTTGTGGAAAGACCTACTGAGCTTCCCACGAGTAAGTAACTGTGATAGTGATTATTTAATGCAAGTGGGACTACAAGACTTCTAATATATGCTAAGTGAAAGAAAGCAAAGAAATCACATAGAAAGCACATAGAAATCAAAACTGTCAAAATTCCTGGCAGTGTGAACACATTTTGCCACCTGACTGGAGATAAGGCTGAAATGCTTTGGGTTATGTAGCCCTCAAAGTAGGGCTGCATATCAATTTCAAATTTGAAGAATCTATTCTTTTCCGATTCTCAAGAGTTACAATAGTTGTCACGATCCAGTCCGATCCGATTCAGTCTGATCCAGTTCGATACAGAAATGGGTCAGTGCTATTAAAACAATTTTTAGCTGTTGTCGTAATTATATAACTGTAATTCCATGACTCAACACTGGATGAGTAACAGTTTACGATAAAAAAACCCATATTAACACTTTTAAGAACAAAGCCTTAAAATGCCTGTCTGGAGTTTTAATTCCTATTTTAGCTGTAAAAAAAGGGCAAACTATGTTAAACTATTAAACCCTTTTTTTTAACTTGTAATTCGATTTGATTCTTAGAATTTTTGTAAGAATTGATTCAGAATCGATTTTTCTGTTCTTTTCCAACACAGCCCAACCTCATAGGTATGTGACGTGGGGAAGTACATTTTTTGAGTACTTTTAATATTTTAGTCACTCCAAGTTGATCATGGCTGCTTAAACAAAATACTAAGCATGCAATGCTGAGTCAGTACCAGGGCCAGTGTGGGTGAGTGGGACAGTTCCCAGTGGGCCAGTCTGATGTAAGGGCCGCAAAGGCCGGTGTTCTATGGCAAGCTGAGTCTTACTAGTGTGCTAAAGGTGCAACTAGGCAAAAATGAAATACTAATAAGATTATTTCTTATTTCAGTACAGTCTGAGTCGTACTGACCAACCCTGGTCAGTACCATTCTTCCATAGTTGGGGATATTAAATCCCTCAGGGGTTAAACTTTCCCCACCAAAAGCAAAAAGAAATTCTAAGATGATGCCGATTTTTTTTTTTTACCCCTCTCTGTCTTGTTACCAACTTTTGCTATTGACGATTCATTCCTGTTGCCTGCTCATTATGACTGGGAATATGTGTGCATTACCTCTAATAAATCATCTTGTTTTTTCACTACCCCAAAAGATTTTTCACTCTTTCTGAACTGATTTTTGAAGCTCTATGGACTAGGGCTGAACAATTAATTGCATATGCAATAATAATGTATTATGACAAAATCAGATTTTTCTAATCGCAAAGGATGCAATTTGACTGGACATGAGCATGAGATCTGGGAAAATCCCATTACTTGTGAGCGGCTCAAACAATCTGGGAGAGAATGAAACGCTGTGCTTTAACCTGTTATAAAATGGTCTAAGGCTTGACAGAAGCCACTACTGCTCAAAAGTTGGTAGCAAGAGGAATAGTACATGGTAAATTATATTTGCTATAAAAACAATGATGCTGCACAACACCAGGTATTATACAGATTATTATGTAGCTACCTCATGATGTACACTATGAATCTTTATCAACACCTAAAAACATCACCACCATATATGAGAGTTGCATGGCTAAAGTGCCATCCACCATACCCCCGCGAGGGAAAACATTACAGCCAGCCTGGAGAGGGGCTTGTCAGCTGGGATCTGCAGGAAAAAAAACTTGTTTGCATATCGACAGACATCATATCGAATGTGGTGATTTAAGTAGATAAATAATCTTGTTTGTATTCAGCCATGTTTCATTTGCCTTTATCTTAAAATAAGTTAAGCCTATGGAAAAGATTCATTTATTTTATTGCTTGCATTAGTTACAAAATACATGCAAAAAAGCCCCGTAAAAATGATCACAAATTAAATCGCAATTGCAATATTGAAGAAAAAAATTTGCTCAGCCCTACTATGGACAGAATTTTCCAGTTAAGGCATAGATTTTCTGGCTAAGTGGGTTATGACTTGCCTCATTGATTTTGCAGAAAATGTGGTGATATTAGTTAATTTGACTTTCATGCTTTTTGTAAGGATTCTTTACCTTCTTTTTATTCTTTAAGGATTCTTTGCACAAGGACTCATGTTGCCCACAATACTGTTGCAAATGATATGTGTTACTCGTGGTATTCATGATTCTCTTTTAAAATGTAAGACCGAATGGTATTCAGAATCCACATCATTATATTTTTCTGCTTTAATCAGACAAAAGCTGAAGTGAAATAGGTTTCTCACAATAAATATTGGAGCTTTCCCTTTAAGAGAGGAAGGAGCTCATCCAAGGGAAGGTGTGAGAGATGCTCTGGACTGACACAGGACCAGCTGGAGACATTATGTTTCTCAGCTGGTTGGGGAGCACCAGTAGGTCATTTCAGGGCAAAGCTGGTCAAATCTATTGAGAGATTTAGTGCAGACTACTGTCGAAACAATGCAATGATGAATAGTCAGTAGAGCAAGAGCGGCTTCACCTTTCTTGCTGGTGGATCTTTGTGGATCTGTTGGTCAAATAACATCTAGCAATGATTTTGAATGCTTCTAATTTGTCTTCTGATGTCTCTTGCAGGCCCACAGGATCATTCTGGCATAGCGCTGAAGAGCCTTTTCTGCTCCAGTCCAGACACAGAAGCTCTGGAGGTGAGAGAACCAAGTTTGTATGCAGCCAATCAACAAGAGCACCATCACGGACACAAGCACATGCACACACTGTGACTTGCATCCTGTCGTTCACACATTTTGTGCTCCCACACAGTCCTACCCTATCTCTCACATACAGTCCTTCACGCTTTACAGTACAGTACCTCCCACTCTCTCACACACAAACGTATTCAGAAAACACTCACACTGAATCTCAGGCGGCTTCAATTTAAAATCTTTCACTTTGTCTCAGTCTTGCATACTGCTGCACTTTATTTCATCCTTCAGCGTCCTGCTAATGGATTGCTATGACTACATTGAAGATCTGTCATAGCAGAGTGGAGATGTTTTCCAGAGACTTTTTCATTTATAATTAATGTATTTGCTAAGTAAGAGGACGTTCAGGTTGTTAACTTTGTATGCTTGTCTCTGGTCACCTTGGAAGAAAAACAACAATATGGAGAGCCCGGTGTCTCCTGAGCAAAGGAGGCCATCCAAAAGAGTCCGGATATCCGTCGTGGTAAGGGCCACCGTTCTGGGCTCCTGGCATGCCTGGAATCCGCTCTGCAACTGGTCCATCTACCGATCGATCACTTGTCACACAGCCATTCCATTTCAGGGCTAATCCCAACCGCCGATGGACAGTGAGCTCAGCCAAAGCTGCCCCATCGTGCCAATGTAGAGCATTCTCTTTCTGATCCAATCTGTACCTTGACCACTGACCTTTCACTGCTTTTAATTGCTGACACTATAGGTTGTGGCTTTGATCCATTCAGCCTAACCAGTTTCCAGAGGTCTGTTGGTCAGGACACATCATACAGAACACTTGACCACTAATACCACTGCTGCATTGTATTGATTTCATTACTTCAAAAGTGTTGCAACATTGGTTAAAAAAAGACCCCTGCTGGACCAGTAAAGACCAGTGGATTTTTTATTTATTTATCTTGGAAACGAATAATACCAATACCAAAACATAATAAAAAAAGCTGTTAAATTCACAAAGAATAACCCTTTTCCATTTATGACTCTTCCACATACTACATTGAGTTATAATCTACAATCTCTTTTTACTTGGTGTCAGCAGCTGACATAAAATTTGCTGAAATGGTTTTCAAAGCAAAGCCATTACTATGATTGGACACCTAAAAAAACCAAAAACATACCTACCATATTGTCTGGACTATAAAAGACTACTTTTTCTCCATCCTTTGAAACATGCTGCTTTCAAACCAGTGAGGTTTATTTATGGACTTTTGCAGCTAACGACCACTAGAGGGCCTCCTTGGTATATGGATTGTACGAGTTACGTCCTTCACCTTAAGGGATATTGTCCCTTTAAAAGGCCTGAAAAGAGAGAAAGTGCAAGAGGGAGAGGGGAGGAAATTTGCACAAACGGTGAAAGCAAACGTAGAACAAACAGACATCACGAGAGTGGGACAGTTTGCAAAAAAATAGTTTTTATGCACAAACCCTCATTCTGGAAAACAAACAAAGAAATATATATGATGCTGCTTTTAAGATAAAGGTAGTCAATTTGGCTTTTAAAGAAAGGAAATAGAGCGGCTTCATGTACCATTGGCAGCAATGAATCAATGGTGAGACAGATGCCAGCGTGAAGAACTGTCTCAATGCAATAAGAGGGGGGAAACAGCTTTCAGTATAAATCCTTTCTTGAAGATTAGCTGAACACTCAGAGAGGACGGCTGAGTTGTTTCCACGGTGTTGTAATGTTAATAAAATCAAAACTTCCCCAAACACCAGTCACTTTCCCGACAACCCCTCTGCACAAACCATTTGGCCTACATATGGCAATTAAACGTTAAAACACCTCCATCTTTTAATCGGGTGCGGCTTGTCTTTGTCTTGGCTTAAAATCAGGTGCACTTTATAGTCTTGAAATTTGGGTAAATACCGGATTGCAGCTCGACCCAAATTTGTAAGAGGATAAGAGACAATATGAAAATGCAGTTTGACACTGAAACAAAACTGGTCTAAATTTGGTAAAATTCTACAAATTATCATTCAGAGTACCATAATTACCAAAGTGTGAAAAAATACATCAGAAAATCAACAAATTCCGATAATTATTGGAACATAAAAAGACATGATTTAAATCCTATTCAGTTTTTTTCTTTCCCTGTAATATTCCAAAGAAGTCTTTTCTAAATTTGATGTTTTTTTGTTTTGTTTTATTTAGTGAAAAACTGTTCCTAACATTGCCATGCCAACTTAAGCTTGTGAGATGTTTTTTAGCCTCTTTGCCCAAATAACAGAATTTTAGAATAAACAAATAACACTTTTACCAGTCTTTAACGTATACGTAACTCCTACAAATAACCATGTGAACACAAACTAGTTTTGAAAGGAGGGTACTAAAGTTTGGAAACTTTATTCACCTTGATGTAATGTAATTTAATGGCTAAGGGGTTTAAAGGCAGATGTCTACCGTCTTCTACATATAGAAAAGGAGCGCACTCTAACTTACTAGGTTTTGTTCTAAATATACTTAAACATTACAGAAAGCTGCTGGTCCATTGCGACACGATCATTTTGTCTAAGACTGCAGCAAACGTGGTGCAGTTGTGGTCAAATGTTCTGTATATTTCACTCAAGCACGTTGTCATTCTTCATGGAGGTCACCCGAGGTGTCCAATCAGTGACTGCCTCCCAGAGCAGGCCCCACCCTATTACTGGAGTGACCCTCCCACCCCCCCAAAAAATCCCTTACAATCTTTGGTAACTTTTTGAAAAACTGTCACCCTATGTATTTAATTATACTTGAGGAGGAACACCATAAGCAATGTCGGGTTGAATCCTTTCATTCATGCTGCATTATATGTCGTCATATCAAGTTGTTAAATGATACAAATCTGACTTCGTTAAACAAAATGATGCATCCTCTGAAAATATCACATTGTGGGGTTTAACTCATTGAGCAATTACTCAAGCAGCAATGCATGTCAATCAGTGAAATGAGCATCTGATTGTGAATCAAGAAAAGTGATTCCACCAGATCAGTAACTTTGCATGACAATCAAACAATTTCAGTTCCTCAAATCAAACTCAGTTTATCATGACATAACTCTCTGAATCATATTTACCTGTTAGTAAGCATTAGTAGACATCCAATAATACTGTTCTCCACTCATCACATATTTCATTCACTAGGAGCCACCGCCTGGTCTAAAGGGGTTCTCTGTGGTGAGCACATTTGTTTCTCAAACATTCATGTATAGGTCAAGTATTGGGAAGCAGAGGCAGATGTAGTGTGTAATACCTCAGTTCAAATTCTTGCTGATTGCAATCAACGTTCCTGTCCTCACTGGATGCACTTCAACTATGTCAAAGTAATGTAAGCCCATTAGGAGTTTGTGTGTAAAATCAAAGTCTTTTTTTCTGTCGTTTTAGTTTTACTTTGTACTTTGAAATCCTTTGGGAGGTTTTAGATTAGTAGCTGAATTCTCATTGATAATTTTGATTTGGGGGAAACAGGGATGCATTTACTGATGTTAAAAATTGACCGCTTGGTTGTTTTTGCTTATTTGTTGCATCCTTTAAATTTTTAACAGTGCAAGTTACAAAATCTGTCACTTTAAAAGGTCAAGCTGCACTATTAACGTCATACCCACTACCAGTGTGTCCATTTCAAGCATCAGAAATGTTTTCATTCAACTGCCAGCAGTTGGAAATGATGAAGGAAAATGATCAAGCTGCAGCTAATTCTCTAGATCTTCCAGCTATGCTTTGCTTTAAAGAAACGTTTCCCTTGAAGAGGACTTGATCAAAATAAAAGATCACACCCTTCTGCTAAGAGTTTCAGTTTATATCATGTTAGGGTAACTGTATTTGAAGTATTATTGATTCAGACTTGAAGCGCTGGAAGGGCTCCATCAGGCCAATTATTGAAGTCTGTACAAAATTTTTATCATTCCACAGTGCAGGGGTGTCATGTCATTACTCATGCATCGCCCCAAGCTGTGTGTGTATAAAAACAAAGTATGCTGCTGATAAATGACACTGATCAGTTTTGTTGACGGGAAAGGAAAACCCACTGACATCACTCTGTGCTTAAGTCATGCATCTTATCAAGTGCTTTGGGTCCAGTTCCATATCCAGTTCTGTTTGATTGTGACGTTTTCTCAACATTGAATTTTGCTGTTTCGCTTCCTAATGCCCTACGGCCACACAGCACAAGTCAGATCTATCTTATATGGTAACTTTAGATTTCTTTTTTAAGCGAGGTTCCTTGAAGTTATAACTGGAAATAAATCCCTTTAAAAAAAGTCATATTATTATGAGGACATCATATAAGTTAACTGGAGGTTTAATGAACTGAAGGTTAGTGAACTAGTCCGTTTGGAAACCCAAAATCGATTCACCAGAACATGTTGAGGTACTTTTCGAAAATAACATTCATCGTCAAGCTTATTTGTAGGGAGGGAATTGTGGGACATCTGCAAGTCATTTCTACATCGAGCTCACTGAATTACAATCATTGATTTGAATTTTCTTTGATTCCATACTAACAAAATGATTCCCAGATCTAAAAAAAAAAGGTTCACAGTTTACATTTTTAATCAACAAGTCACCCATTCTTTAATCCTTAATGCTTTAACAATGTGCTATATGTAGGGTGTCCTCTAAACTTTGTTGCTACAATCTTCTTGCTTTTAGAGTTACCAGTGTAAACTTGTGTTTATCAGCTGATAGTTTACATTTTAAATGTCTAATTAAACTGCTGATATTGAATGTGGCTCTTTCACTCCCACCTCAGAACATTGAAAAAGCTACATTTGCTCGATATGACTAAAGTACTTCCATTTATTTTGTTAAAAATTCCTTTGAAACAACATAATTACTGGTTGGTACAATCTTATAATCTTTTTATTCTTTGTCTTTTATAGCAACTGTGTGAGGTACAGCTCACATATTACCACAGAACTTAGGATAACAGCAGAGATCCTGACTGAGTAGTCAGTTGTGCTGAAGGAGAAAATTTCAAAATGGTTGAATCGGCCCCCAAAGCCTATGCTTGGGTTTAGGACCTTTGCAATCCTACACAAGGATGGCTTTACAGCTTTCTTCGTTAGTATTGCATCAACCATTAATGTTGACTTTTGAATGCTAACCCATATACAGTTGTACAAAGCCTAAATCTACCACAAACATAAAATTGTCATTGCTTAGATCCGTTGTTGCACAATTAAAACCATTTTCCACGTTCCATGACCTGCACATCCTTTGCGAACATGGTTTGATTATGGCACATTTTGGAGACATTTAGCATTGTGAAACCATTCATGCAGCTCCTATGTTCTTAGTACTGACTAATTTCTATGTGTCAAAGTAGCTCTCCTGCTATAGCACCACACTCTTTTCTAGAGCTGGGTTATTGATTCAAATTTCAGAAATCGATTTGGTTCCAATTCTGAAGATTTGGAATCGATTGTCACTGGTACCTGTTTGGGATGACTTGTTCAGAACAGTTTTTGCGAGACACCATAACGTTGTGCAGTGCCTAAAGCAGCTTGTCAAAGTGCTGTCTGTATTCTGTTGTTTTTAACTGAAGAATACGGGCACATATCCTTGCAAATAAAGCCCGCAGTCGCCTATTATTTTGAGAGAACATGCAGTATTTGCCAGTAGATTTAGTGTTTACTCGGGTTTCATCTGCTGGATGGTTCGGACATGAGATCTTGGTTATGTCGCAACATATGGCTCCTAAAGTTGGCCGTTGTCAAGCTCGTCTTTCTGTTTGTCCATTCTTAACCCAAAATGGTGACATTTAGCCAAAGCCTAGTGCGGGTGTTTTCAAAGCAAGAACTATGCTAACGTAATCGCTAGTTTTGGATGTTTTTTCTTCACACCTAGCAGGGATGTGGATGGGTTTAAAGTTTACAGGGGAAACTGTATTAACCCTTTAATATCTAAGCTTCAAAAGGCCCATCTGGACTTTGTTTACCTTCTTTAGTTGGAAAAACGGCAAACGACATTCAAGGGTTATATCGATTTTTGGACATACGGATCAAATCTTTATCAGAATCGATGTAGAATCAGAACAGATTTTTCAATAGAGAATTAGTCTGTTAATGTGCAGCATGTTTGCAACTCTATAAGGTCTAACTTGAACAGTTGACAAATTACTGTTGCTTCTAAACTGTTGCCTAGTCTAGTTAAGCCATTAAAAATAGGTGCATGTTCAACCAGCATATCCAAGCCCAGGTGCAGTTTGAAGGTGTCTCTCTTTTCCCAGCTGGGAGCTCTACTGTAATAAATACCATAGCAGATATCAGTAGAGTTGTCAAAAGAGCAAACACCCAATCACTGTATCCCCTGATGACTGTATGCCACAATCCATTTGGCTAAGACCAGAGCTGCACCAGGACACCAGTCTGCACAACTGTTACACTTCCAAAATCAGTGGAATTTCTTTTGGAAAAAGTTAATTTTTGGCATAACCATGAAATGTTCAGACTGTTACATTTTCTAACTAAATTAGTCATTACATTAGCCACAGGAGCAAATTCCTGCAAGGCAATTTTGCATCACATCAGATTTTAATGGCTGTCAGTATTTATTTGTAGTGTTTATCGTTAATTGATGGACAGCAGTCAATCTTCCTCATCTGTCACTGCCAGTTGTGATTTAATCGATGATTGAAGTGTACAGTTGTGAAGCTTATGGCCCAGTCGGTTCTTAGACAAGATGGAGCAGGATTCAGACAGAATGTTTTTTGTGTTTGGTGAGCTTAGGTCTGACACCATTTTTGGTTCGGCATGGACAACCAGAAAGATTAGCCTAACAGAAGCTAACATAATTGCTCACTCAGCAACTCTAAAAATACCTTTCATGAAATCATTTCAGGTTTTGCATCCCTGCAGCAGACGATAGCTCATGTTCTGGTTTCAACTCCTCAACAGTCAGCAGCTCTGTTCTCACTTCTTCTACCATTCATTGATTTGTGCTTCACGTCGCACATCTATGTCATACTTGAAGACTTTTTCAACACCTTCCTCCTGTTTGTTTGTTGCTCCGTCATCTTGCCCACTGCACCCACCCGCTTTCATTGTTCCATTGTGTGTGTGAAATATTGATGCAGGGCAAATGACATCAGGAGCATGTTGCACAGATTGATGTTTCCTTCCTTGCTGTTTTCTCTCATTATTCTTCTCCCACTCTTGCTTCCCTCGTGCTTTATTTATAATCGCTTGTGGGCATGTCATTTTTGTTCATTTTCTTTTTTCTGACAACTCCCATCTCTTTTTTTTAACCATCTTTTGTTGAGTTTATCCAATTTTTTGAGAAATATCTATTTGACTCTTGTTGAAGTCATGTATTAATGCCTTGAAGCACATCGTCTTATGTTCTTCCGGCCTAAATTATCGTGTCAGTAGTTGTTTATTAATCAAAATCAGAAAAGTGTAAAGTGCATTTGTATTCAGTCCCCTTTCCTCTTAACCCACCAAATAAAATCCATTGCCAGAAAACTGCCTTCAGACAACTGAGTACTTTTGTAAAAGAGCTTATGTTTGATTCATTTTTCACAGTTTATGTAAAGTAGACAAATCAAACCAGTGGTAAACAAACAAACAAATGGTGTTAGTGACTCTACAGAATCCTATTAAAATGGAGAATGTGGCATTCCACAACTGGTTTGACATGTTTATCCAACATTATAATGTAAAGTAAATCGAGAATCTGAAAATTATCTCTGAAGCAGAGACATAATGAGCAAAGTCCCCGCGACATCTGGAGCCTCCAGCCACCGAGCCTGATTACATACATCTCCATGTTTTGGCATCCAGCTGCACGTATTTCAGGACGTTCAATTAAAAATGCAGTTTGAAAAGGCCGTTCAAGCTTCTTAATTGCTCTACTTTCCAACTCCGCTGCCATTTATTTTTGTTCTGTCAGCATTGAAAGGAAAATCGATGGTCTTGGCTCACTAAAACTGATTAAAACACCTGTTTATAACCTAATGTTTGGCCTAATTAGAATGCAAATGTTTGCAAAGTGGAAGTTTACTGACTGGGAATGCGAGAGTGTTTGTTCTGATCAAATTGGTTACTGCATAAAGTTTGGTCGTTGATGAGCTGTTTATACAAGCTTATCCTAGGTTGAGTTAAAAGATGTGTGTGGAGAGTAAAACGACACCAAAAGACATGGCTAAATGGCTAAAAGTCTTATATTCGAGGTTGAAGTCTGAAAAATAACGTTTGTTTTGCTACTCCGTGTAGCATTATGTTCCTTTTAGGACAATTGGACTGGAGGGTCAAAGAGTGTAGCAGGAAATTTGAGACATGCCTAATTAACCTATTCTGGAATTGTTATGCCACGTCTTTACAGTTATAGTTACGCTTTTCAGCCATATTATTTCTGACAGTGTTCTGAGCAGGACTATTTTTAGATTGTGACAACTCCAGCTTGTCATTGATTTCTGCATATCTTTCTCTATCCAAAGGATGCAGCCAAGAAATATCTTGAATATGATTAAAATTACGGCGCATACCATTTCTGTCATCTCTTCTGTCACGCTATAATTAGGCCTGTCAGGATATATTTTTTGCTGAATGATGAATTCCTCTAGAAATTATTGCAATAAATGATGATAATGTCGTTTTGAGATCATTTTCGACTATTGTAATTAGGGATGTCCCGATCTGATCAGAAATCGGCTCAGATCACGTGGTTTCAGACTCAATCGGAATCAGACGTTACCTCCCAATATTACATGCGTGTGTGTATGTATATATATATATATATATATATATATATATATATATATATATATATATATATATCAGTGCCTATCTCTATCAGTCGTCCCAGGAGTTAATATCTCTTCATGAGTATTTATCAATAATTCACTTTGAATGATATTCAAAACAAACGAGCTGAACAGAGAACTACTTATTAATGCACTAAAACTGCTACAAGTCCTGTTCCACATGGAACCATTATGTGTGCCCATTTGTGTGTAATCAAATAGTAGGATTGCTGCAGGGGTTATTGTCATAAGGTTTTGGGATTTTTGTTGACTTCTTGTGGGGTTTAGATGCTGGTCTGGGGGCTGGATCAACGCTTTGCTGCTTCACTGGAGACTGGAATTAAGTGCCTAACCCAGCCAAAGTTTTAAAATGATCAGAAGTCTAAAAGAACAAACAGTTTCCTGATCCGTAAACTACAGAAAAGCCTGTGGAAGGAAAGCAGCAGCAACATTTTTACTTATTTTTATGTGATCTATTTTGTCTTGAAAATCACAGAGAAATTACTGATTTGATTTGAGTTCATGTTTGTATTTCTGCATGTTCCACTTTGTGCGACTGAGGTCATCGGAGTCTAGCGTTACTGGTGCCAGAGTGGTTCTTAATGGAAGCAAATTCTAAGCAGTGTCACAAAGACACAGACTCCATTAAAAATGTCCTTCAGGCATCTGATAAGGAGAGTATTCAGGGAGCAGGGTGGACTTAGCTCTTGTGTAATTTCAGATAACTAAGAAGTGTGAACGTATCTGGAAAAATTAATGTACATACTCTAGTGATAACCACTTTGCTCACACTAATTCTGATATTGAAAAATTTTAAAAAGAGTGAATATGGTGCTTGTTGTTGGCCAGCTGATTTTGTATTTTTTATTTACTAGACACAACTTTGAATACAAAGACAGAAAGTGAGCTGCTCAAGCTTTGAGAGCTGTCACTACCTGCCTGAAATACAGTATATTGCAGTTTTGACTTTTATCACGTTGCTGTAGCATTAATATGGAGTATTGACCATGTGACTCTGGTTCAGTGGGCTATATCAGAAGTCCCTTTAAGAGTTAAGTGTGTCCCAACACACAAAGGAGCATTATTTAATTGGCAAGAAGTTCTCAGCTCAATCTAGTGCTGATTGCTTTGCCTTGGGTCATCAGAAGCTCACCACATTAGCAGGCAATTTTTGCGGGCAAATGTAAAAAGTAAAAAATAATTCATGGTCTAATTCTAATGAGACCACATTTCTTCCATAAATTGTTTGTTGACTTGTCCAACCCAATCTTAAATAAATTAAACAGAAATATGGATATTAGCAACATGAACCAGCCTAAGAATACTGTGTTGCCCCACATAATTTATAAATACATATTCTGCATTTGGTATTATAACTCTACTATTGAAGCCAAAAAAACCTTGTTGGCTATAAGAGAGAACTGTTGGAACTTTCCACATATTTCTGAAAGATCACGTCCTTGGAGTTTGACAGCATAGTGGTTCTCTTTAAAAAATATTGTTGATCATGAAAAAAACAGGGTTACCATATTATTGCAAACTATAACTGCAAATCTGATCTAGAATGTATTTTTATTTGCAACAGTTTCCTCTTCTGGCACTTTATTGCAGCTACACCTTTATTGATGATGTAATTCTATGTCGGTTCATTCATCTCTAGCAAAAACAAAAAACAACCACAAAAATCATCATGAATTCTAAGATAAAAAATAGTTCTAATTAATAGCTGACTACATGCAATATAACATCATTTTAAATTAATCCAGTTTGATACGACAGATTTTGGAATGTTCCAAATCCAGTAATGTCATACAATTTTAGAAGCAACGTATATATAACTTTGTGAAAATGATCTGAAGGGGAAAGTAAGGATGAACAATTGAGCTTTTGTCTTTTGGTCACAGAACCAGCTCGGCAAACATTACAGCTGCTTCATCAGCCACATGTCAGCATTCTGCATCACTACCTCAAAACTGCAGACTCTACACACTTACACAACTCCACACACCCACACACTCACTTACCAATATTAGATTTCTTTGCAATGTGCTTATGAAGTTACATTTACACAAATTATACCGATCTTGAAATAATTTTCCAATAAAACTTCATACAAGGTTTTCAGATTCTTTGTAAAAACTTTTTAAAAACTTTAGAATTAATGTTCCACTTTATAAGTGTGCAACCATTTTTTTTACACTAAATTCCTTTAAAATTGAAGAGTTTAAGCTTTGTGACTACTTGTACAAGACATTGTAACTCACAAAGTCATCTTTATGGCACACACAAATCTAGACATAGACAAACTTTTGGGAATTTAAAAAAAAACAAGTATTTTCTCATGATAAAGCAACACATCCTTCTAAATGTGTGTGTTTTGCCTTCACAAATCCATTTATTTGTGTAGAGCACCGTGGTGCACGTCAAGCAAGAATGCTGTTCCACCATATTTCCTCATTCTGGCGAGCCTGTACCCCTGGAACAACAGTGTACATTGCTGGGTTGTCCTTGCGTTGTGCATGAAGCAGTATTATCATCTATCTGAGGCGGCTCGGATAAAGTACTAGTAGGTGTTTGAGTGGGTTGTTGTTTAGTGTTATAAACTCCAGACACGTCTGGTCTCTGTTTGCATTATGCTACCTTCTGGTGCCCTGCGGTGACAGTTGCTAGGGTTAGGGACAGGTCAGCTTGGGCAGCAATGAGGATAAATAAGCTCTGAGCTTCCCTGAATCACCCTCACCATCAATCTCTCTTGGTCCGGCACATATACTGTATGTTCTTCTATATTCAATGCTGTTAAAGTGAACATACCTGCATACATAAGTGAATTTTCATTTTACAACCCACTGATCATGCAGACGTATTTATTGGCACCCCTAGTAAAGATGTGTGAGCACCCTTAAACTAAAATTGTACCACAGCAGCATAAACTCACATTATGTATTCAGTAGAGAGAAAAAATACTTTTTTAAACGAAATCCCCTCTAGGACAATTGTTGGTACACCTAAAAACTTGTTGAAAATAATTAGAAGTAAATCATATTTTATTTTTATGTTCTTTATAGGATTAAAGCATTTCTAATTAGTAATCCATGACTTTTTTTCACTGAGGTATGAATACAATGTAACACAGATGCCCAGTTCTTCTAGCCAATGGATGCTGAGCTGGACAATCACCTATATTTTTTTTCATCACCACGTGCAGGATGATCCCTGGATGATGAGCTCTGCAGCAAAGCATAGGGTTGACCATAACACCCATATTACACATTATTTATTAGGTTTTATGGGGCTGATGATGGATGAAAAACCTCATCCCAAACATAAATGTGGAGTTTTCATTGGGACCACGGGCCTTGCTCAGATCAGACTCAGATTGCACATGCTCACTGTTTGGTATGGTGGAGAACCTGTTACTCTGACACAGGCATGAATACACACGGTACAGTAATGTTCTCCTCACCCAGATCTCCATAGGTTTTAGCAGGGCTGACTGTAAAAAATGTGGTTTGGGGTTTGACCCCCTGCTTGTCCAGCAAAGATATCAGGCTATCTGTTGAAACTCGCCGCAGATTCTACAGTTTAATGATCATCTGACTATGACAACTCATCACATCCCATGCACTTAAATTAAATGTACTCTAGTCAGTCCTTTAGTCTCTCATCCCATTTCTGTCCATTTGTCACAAGGCAGTGTTGCAGTATAATATCTTTGATGTCTTGCATGTGTCTCTCTGCCTTCTCTTTACAGTTGCAGCCCAGAGGGTATGACCGAAAATTAGAAATGTTTAGCATAATCGAGAAATAGGAACTGCCTTTCTGTCATCGGCATATTTCTGATGTTCTCTGTGCATTTGTCCATGTTACTGTGTGATGCTAAAACATGAATAAACCCTTATTTTATTTACTGACTTGTCTCCTGTTGCCTCTTATCTACAGGATGATGGTGATGTGGAAGACGACATGACACTCAGGGAGGTAAGATCCAGAATCACTCGTAGCGTTACACAAAAACTTCCCATCCAATAGGCGCAATCCACCAGCAGTACAATACAGCATATATATTTTTACAGCTCTTAAAAAGTTCCTTTATGATGTCTTTCACATAAATGGAGTCAGGGTTCTTATAATTGGGCTGTACAGGCAGGATATGGGGTGCAGTATTTGTAAGGGTACCCTATGGACTTAACCATGAGGGAAATAATGGAGTTTATGGTTACTACATTTCTGTATCCATCTGAAGCCGCAATAATGTAAGAAGAATTCTGTTTTAAATTTGTGAGGAATAAACTGCAAGGCTTTGTGTGAACTGAAATTGCTTTGTTCTGTAATGCAATGTCCTGGAAATGTGAAGTCAGCTCAGTATGAGTAACTAGAGGATGTCATTTGGAGAGAATGAACACTTGGTGGAATAAAGGATTTTAAATAGAAAAAGGTTTTTTTTTAAGCATTGCACCTGAGTGCTTTTTTTAAATTATGAGGTACTGTATTAATAAAAAAGCTTTCCAAACAGACATGTAAAAATGCATATAGCGCACAATACAACACACTATGGGTGCATTTACACCAGCCCTGTTAAGTCTGCTTGAAACAAACTGTAGTTTGTTTGCCTGGAATGTCTGTTTGTTTGGGGAGGTGTGAATGGGTTATTGAACTCTGATTCGGACCAAACAAACTCTAGTCCGTCTAAAAACTTTGGTCTGGGTTGGATTGAAGCAAACTCTCCATCGGTTTGATTACATGTGTGAATGGTAAACGGACCGGGGCCGCTCAAAAGCAGGAAGCAGACTATTGTACAAGGCATTCTGGGTGAATATAATCTAAACAACCACTAATGCCGGAAAGATAAATGCTGGATCTGGTACACACCTTGCTCAACATCTGTATAAGGAGAAGAACAACAATATTAGTCCCGAATCGAAACGACTGGAGACTATCAAGTTTGAATGAAGCAAAGCTGCGATTTTTTGATTTTTTTGCTGTTTTTTGCACAGTTGATTCAGTTAGCATAGCTTGACATGTCCATATTCGGTGTTTTTTATTCTGATCCGGTTTTATGGTGGCTCTATTGTCCCTTTACGTTTTCATAAATGAGGTAAAGCTTTGCAAAGGCTGCGATTTGACTTTATGTAAACATATCTGCTAAAGTCACGTGACTTGCAAACAATGCAGGGAGAGAAGGAAACGCTGCAATTTAACCAGTTATAAAATGACCAAACAGAATCCAACACTACACAATAGTTGGTACCAAAGAGGAACAGTACATCAGTTGTGATAAATTATATCTGCTATGAAAACGTCAGGTAATGCAGAACCCGTCTTGGTATTGTTGCTGCCTCATGAGGTAGGCTACAGTACGAACCTTTATCAACACCTAAAAATATCACACCACCATATATGAGTGTTGCACAGCTAAACTGACCGCCACCAGTGTTTAAATTTCCAGTAAACAAACTTCGAGGTGACGGGGATCGCTGACCGAGCTGTTTGAAAGATTCGCTCCTAACGAACATAAAAAAAACGGCACACTGAAATAATTCGTGCTATAACGGATTTTATAGCCTAATGTATGCTTTGTTAACTATGATGAATAAGCTAGGATTCACTGCGCTGTATAAAAAATGCCGACAGAAAGGTAAAGCCGCACCGAAAACAGCGGAGTATTTTGCAACAACTGACCTGAGATCAAACCGCTCTACGGAGCCATACCAGAGTCTGAAAGTGCTTTAGATCGATGGAGAATTAAAAATCAGAGATTGTTCCTTCAAGCATCCTACTTCCTGGATAAACACACGGAGGAAAACATTGCAGCCGGAGGGAATTATTAGCTGGGATCAAAAGGAAGAAAACCTTGATTGCAGAAAGACACCGATGACCATCGAGTGTGATGATTAAAAGTAGATAAAGTTGTTAATATTTGCCTTTGTCTTAAAATAAGTAAATAATCTTATGGAATAGAATAAATTATGTATAAAAATCTGTTTATAATACACAATATTTTTGATTGCATGAATTAAAAAATGCATGACAAAAGCCCCACAAAATAATTGCACATTAAATCCCAATATTGAAGAAAAAAATCGCAATTCGATTATTTTCCAAAATTGTTCAGCCCTAATTAATATCATGCTAATGGTTAGCAAGCAATCTATAGGTATTCTTGCAATGCTTGCAAATGACTAATCTATTCTTTCACCATTTTTTGAGGCTGTGTACTTTCAATTCTATCATAATTTTCACATAATTAAAATCTGTGAAAACATATATTATTCCTTCAGTAAACTAGTGTTGTCATCCAGTCCGACTAGCGATTCTCATTAGTCGAGTCCTCCAACACAGTCTTCGACAAAAGTCTCAAACATACAAAGGATGGTGGTCGTAATGAACGCAACACTGAATCCTTTTCTGGTGCTCATATTAGTTCATATTTAATTAACCCCACTTAGTTAACCTACTGGCACAAACTAAAAAATGCTTAGGACAGAGGTGACTTTGCAGTGCCTATAAGAAGTATTTACCCCTTTGGATGTTTTACCCTTTTATTGCTTTTACAAATGAATTGTGGTTAACATAATGTAACTTTTTGGGCAAAAAATTTACAAAAAGCAAACCTTTTAATGTCAAAGTGAACTTTTATTTCTGCAAAATAATGACATTTAAATAAAAACATATGACATAAAATAGTTGGCTATAAATATTCACCCCAGGCCCGCTGCCTGAATGGGTGGGGCGACCAGGGCAGATTTACAACGTCTGTGTAAATTAAGTTGCAACCGTGCAATGCATTGCCCCAAGACATCCAGAAGCTACAACCTTGAGTGACATTCTGGTCCAAACTCCATCCCAGTCAGTGGCGGTAATGCACCAATTTATTGTTTTCCAGCCGCCAATAAACACAAAGAAGTATGCTGTGTTATTGTTAGGCTAGGTTGCATTCCAACAGTAGTTGTGATTGAAACGTTGTGAGAAATATGAACGAGGAAGGGATAATAAAGGTTTGAGCAGCAAATTTTATTGATTTTGGAAATAAAACTTGTGAGCTACCTATTTTACTGGACGACATTGGAATACACACTCACAAAAAAAAAACAAAACAAAAAAAACATTCCAGGCGTTTGGAAAGACTCCTGAAACTCCTTATGGCCTTTAAAAGAATCTCTGCTGGATCATTGCCAACTTTGTCCACAGAGAGACATATATCAGCTATACTAGCTCTGTTTGCCTGGAAATCTACACTTGCAGTTTGATATCCTGCAAAGACCAACAGCGTTGTGAGCGTATGTAGCACAGACCCCAGTCAGTTCCATCTATGAATGGATCAAAACCATCCACTAGGCAGCAGTTCAGGGAAGATGTCAGATAAGAGAAAGTTTGTCGTACTGTGTGCATCATGGCGGGTATTTTAAGTTTGCTTATTGGGCCCCCATAAAAAAATTAAAAAACTGGACATTTTTATCTATTTATGAATTCCCCTGGACGCTCGTCTCAGCATATGTAAAGGGGAAACGTCTGGAAAAAAGATGACAGTTGATCATCCTAGATTATCCAGACACAGGTCTTTTTATAGTACAGTCACTTGAGTCACACTCACTGGATTTAGTGATCTCCTTTCCACCAACCTTTTAATTGTCATTTTTTTGTAGAAATCTGCATATTTTAGAGGTCAGGGTTGATTGCTAGTGGCACACAGAGGGACTTCTCTCATCCAAGGACAGTACCTTTTGAGTCAATCTGGTCCCACTACCAAGCCTAATGTTTGTCTTAGTGGAAACTCAGACTGCACTTGTCCGACAAACCCTGGCCCTTCACGTTTTTTCAGTGTGCCCAGGAAGGGTCAATTAGCCTGGAGTCTTATATTTTTGGATATGATTTCATTCATAATTCATCCATCAACAGCACCTCTCATTTCCTCTCTGTCAGACACACATTCCTCACTTTTTTTTTTCTTCTTTCCTTTGCTCAGTCACATATCGCTCATCTTTCATAAATCTGCCATGTCACCGCTTCTGTCTTTGTCTCACTTTGTTTGCCTCTGGTACTTAGCAGCATTACAGTGTAGGTTGCCTTTGATTTATAGTCATTCGCGCTGCATCTGTGCCACTAAATTGATGTGATGTCTCAAATGGGGGTTTGGAAAATATGATGCTTTTGTCATCTGATCAGACTAATATTGGTCGTAAAGACTTCATTGTTTGTCAGTATTTTCTGAACACAGTTTGTTTTACAGCCACGAGATATTCAGCCAATACAGTCCAACGCTAAACCTGGGAGTCAACTGTTTGTACTGTGAATGTTTAAAATCCTTAGATGACAGATATTTTATATTACATCTCACTAAATTTGTACCTTGGCTGACAAAGAGCACACAGAATGTCACAACCTCCTTCACTGTTGTTGTTTTAAATTTTTGCTGATCATCCCCCATCCTCCAAATGTGTGTGATTTGCAGATCGCAGAGTGGGAGGAGAAACAGCTTGATGAGCAAGTCGACTTCAGTTCCTGCAAGATTGATCCCGCCCCTTTCCAGCTGGTGGAGCGCACTTCACTGCATAAGGTCTGATTGGAACCACAGCTGCTGTTTACCCTCTTTGTGCATAAATATGCATCTCCCCTGACCGGTGCATGTCCCAGTGTTTTAGAGGCCAATCGCCACTCTAAGCTGCACAGAGCTTTGCATTGTTGGCAACTCTAACTTTTTCAAACGTCAATGTAGTTTGCTGCGGTAGTTGATACACCAACAGAAAGTAGCAAAAAATGTTTAAGTGGAAGGAAAGAATGCACTGTTTTTAAAATATGTTTCAACCTGAAATCTGAAAAATGTTTTGTTAAATTATATTAAGAACTCCTTACTCTGACTCTCCTGGGTGCTCTGGTCAGATTCAAATCACTTTTATTTATATAGCACCTATTCATAACAAATGTCGTCTTAAGGCACTTTAAAACAAAAGTCATTTCAATAAAATTATGCAAACATTCCAGTCAAGTTTTCTATGTAAGGAATCCCAGCAGATTGCGTTGAATCATGGACATGAGGTTGTGCCCAGATCATGCAGACTCCAGCCACAAAAATTCCTTAGCAATCCCTCATACTGAGCAAGCATTTAGTCTTGGAATATTCAGATGAGACTAATCTTAGGCTTTTTTCTTTTCTTTTTTTACCTCGAGCCAAATTACTATATGGGGGGGGGGGACTAGCCCTTAATCTCATCCTGGACATTCCACGCCCACAGTCGAGCATTATGGTGGTGTTGGCAGCATCATGCTGTGGTAGTGCCTTTCTTCATTGGGTAAACAAAAGCTGATCTTGGCTGATGAGATGAATTAAGGTTTGACTCCAGAAAAAAACTAACAAAAAAGACCCCTAGATTAGCAGCAAGTGCTGCAATTAAGGTATATTTATGTGTTAGAATGTCCCAGTAAGACCAAAATCCAAAAAGAATTTAGAATAAATGGAAGAGCTGTGATAGACACAGCACTGATGCAGTAGTTTGCCTGACATAAAAAGGAAGGGGCGGGAGGCACAGTTCCAGCAGGGTCGGTAGATCTAACTCCGTGCCCCATTTAGCACATAGATCTCAGAGACTCTTAGGGAGTCTACATCAGCTCCCCCTATCCAGATGTTGCTGGTGGCTGATCTTCGATGAATACCTGGCATTCATTGGGCAGTGTTGTGCAGGAATGTCATATTTCTAATTCACACAATTAATGCATCAATAAGCGCAGCTGCTTTTATAATCTGAAGACATAGATATGAACATACTTTGATATAATTCTTAAAGGCAACATATTTTCATTCAGATTCTCAGTTTTATTCTCAGTTCAGAGACGGGGCTGTGGTCTGACCGTTGGTGGTGTGTCTGCGAATCTCTAAAAGTCTGAAAATGGCTAGGATTCACTATTTTTCCAATCTCACTGGCTTCGCTGCCAGTGTCCATCATGTCCAAAAAGTGCATAAACAAGGTCCTTAGTGTGCTTTAAGTTTCTCAGTTTTTGCCACGTTTTTTTTTTTCTATAAACCCAAACATGATGTAGAAAGTGGCTTATGCAGTTTTCAGACCCTGTTTTGTTTGTAATCAAGCTTTATAAATGAGACGTCTGCTCTTTATCACAGTAAGTCATGACTTTCAAAAACATTTTTTACAGAAAGCCAAAAGTGACAAAAAATGGCTTTATAGTCTCAAAAAAAAATGGTGTTACACTACGGACTGCATTTTGAGGTAGCTTAGGAAAACTCTCAGAACCTCAGTTATACTGTCTGTACAATGTTTTAACAAGGTTTAAACATGTTTTTGTTTTGTTTTTACAACAGCTGATGCACCACTGAGAGACATTTTCAGATTTCATCAATCATGCTTAGGGAAAGTGAGTCATATTCAAGGAACACTTGAGAAGAAAAGAAGTTTTGTGTACCAGTAAGTCAATATTAGAGTGGGAAGAAGACAGATACACAAGAAGACGGTGCCTTTTGGGATTTTTTTGTGTTTGACTAAAAATGACATGCCATCCAGAGATCTGGGTGAGGTATTTTTTAGAACATCTAAAATTTGATTTAGAATTCTTCATGATCTGAAGAGCTGTGTGTTCTTTCTAAACTATTCATGCTGCTTAGCTTTATTTTTGAAAACAATCTTAATGTCTCTGGAGCTAAAAAAGTAAATGATAAAATAATTACTCAGAAGCTCATTGGGAAGCCTTTAGCCATTATTCCTTCTGATGGAGCCTGTGTTTATACCCCCTAATGCGGTTTATTGCCTCTTTATTCCTCTGCTGCTGAGCGGAGATGAACTGCAGTTGGGCGCCATCCAGTTTTTTTGGGAGTAGTGGATTAGTAACATTGGGTATCATGCAACCAATGAAAAGGAACAGTTAAAGTTAAAGAAACCTTCCCTCTGTCTGCTGATTGACTTTCCTTACTGCTTCACATTTCTGCAGCTTGGAGCAGGTTCTGTCTGCAGCCACACAAACACCGCTCTGGGTGGAAATACTTCATACCAAGTATACCTGCATAGAGCTACTTTGGCTTGCCAGCGGCTGTGGCAGCACTTAATGTCCTCCATTTATAATGCTACCTTGGCTCTCAAAAGTCTTCAGGGCTCTGTATGAATACTCTTTAAACATTTAAGAGAGAGGGCTCCTGCACCAATCCATCTTGCTTCCCTCCTGCCACTGCATGCAGCAAAAAGCCAATATCACACACGATCTCCGTCAGCATATTAAACACCGCCACCTGCTCTTTAGACCCAGCTGCATTTGAGTCAAAATTCCTCTGTCTCTACCATCTATTTATCATTAGCCTTATTGTCGTTTACATCTGCAGATCCTATTCCGTGATGAACAGCTCTGCACACAACTACGTTCCCTTCAGTTGCTTTAGCCCAATATCACTGTATTAATCTGACCCATATTTCATAAGGGCTTCCAGTTTTTCATTTAAATTTGGATTCTAATAATCCTTCCTAGTCAAAAGCCTAATGATGCCTTTCAGTGCAGTTTGAAAAACAAGACAAAACACCTCTGGTTTTCAACTTGTATTGATTGATAAAGAGACTATACACACTGCCATGCATTTTTAGTGAAAAGTCAAACCAATGAATACTTCACTTATATATGAATAATTGATCGTAATTGTCCCCAGCACTCTTCAAGCCCCACTCCAGTTTGATCATTATCCCCAGCAATCTTAAAAACAAACCGCCTTTGACCATTTTACTGCCATGCCTGTACATGTGATACAAATGCACACCAGCCACTTTCAGATTTGTATTAATTTAAACAAACTGAAAATGTCATACTCTTTTCTTTTTTTTTTTACTTCTCAAGTATGACCTGCTTTGTGTTAGTTTATCACATATAATCCCATTTAGACACTAAATTGTCTGGTTGTAACCTGACACATAAAGGTTAATGGAGTGTGAATACATTTGAAAGTAAATCAGGTTATTCTTCAAAATATCTTCTCTCACTGATTGAAACTTAGATTTAAACAAAATTAGATGAATGGTTGATATAGAACATGAACAGGATAGCAATATCTAGGGTATCCAAGTTGTAGTTGCAACAACAGAACAATCATTCCAGCCATTAGGGTTGCCTGGTTGGCTGCCGATACTCCCACTGACTAGCATGAAACGTGTCCAGTGAGGAATGTATCGTTGAGGAGTTTAACTGACAGCTAACACAGTTTTACATCTATTGTATGAAGTGATCACATGCATATGAATTAATTTAAAAAATATTATTTTGGCTAAAAACTATAAGCTATTTTTCTCCTTAGGTATATCTTAACAATAGGCACATCTAGAAAAGAGTCAACGCTGTAAAGGAGGGGCGCCTGTACTTGAAGTGACTTCTTGTATTAGCAATGGTTCTCTTCAAAGGAAGTAATGCAGTCATCATTGCTTCGTGTTATAATTGCCATTCATAGAAAAAACAAATCGCTTTAGAGAGTATTGAACCTGAAACAATTCATCATAAGTATAATTTGATTTTAGAAGGAGGCTTCATGAAATCTTTACTCAACAGTGGCAGCAAGTGGGTTTAAGTGCGTCAGCATTTACAGCGGAGAAGCATCGAGTACTTTTTTTCTGTCCAACTACATTTAACTGTCCAGGGACAACTTGGCATGATCTGTGTAATTTTTAGCATGATAGAGCTCCTTGTTCCAATGCAAAGATGATGTCTTGTTTTTTGAGTGTTAAAAGATGATAAAATTGATATTTTGGATCCACGGGCAAGAAACTCTTCAGATCATATCCCATTAACAACATTTGTTGAGTCAGTGGAAAGATAAGTATGATAAGTATGATACTTGGTAAATATACCACCATATAGCAGTATTTACAATGAATCCTAAAAATTAATAACATGATCTAACCGCTTTGGATTAAGACAGAAAAGGAAGAATTGTTCATGCTGGTCCCATATTACTAGTATAACTTGTATGTTATCAACTTTATCGTGATTTTTACTATGTCATTAGTTTTCATGCTACTTAGATTTAAATAACAGACTTAAAGGCCTTGTTGATCTACTCTAAGCCTGTTTCAATATTCTATGTATTTTTGATCTGGGAATACAGTTTTTGCCACTGACTAAAAAGTTAGTATGCTGATTTCGGAGAAGCATAAACAAATATGTAAGGAAAGCAGAAGTTGCTGAATACTCACCAAAGATCTTTAGCACGGCGGCATAGTTTCTTTCAGCTGAAAAGATAGCAATGAGGTGAAGGAGGGCCAGAATATGACGAGGAGTTTTTTTTTTTTTTTGAAGGCATACCGGGAACAACAAAGAGGATGTTAGTGCTGTTGTCTAGATAAGATTTTTGTCTAGATGGTAAGATTGAGTTGATCGAGCAGCCAACCCCTGGTAACCCAGATTGGAATGTCACAGTTGTTTGTTTTCGCTACTTAAAGAACTTCCAAACAACTATAATTTTTTGTAAACAAGGAAAAAAGTTGTAATCTTCTTTAAACCAGCTGACTCGCAATGCCCACCAAAAGACTGGGAAGGGGCAGTGTTGTGCCATGCGTGAAATTGCTTTAAACTGTAGGAAATGTATGGTGGAATATCCTACCAATTTTTGAAACCACAGCTTCACATTAGTATTCCCTTTATGCCAGTATATGGCCCATACCTGCAACAAATAGTGATCAACTCATAGTACTGAGACTAAAGTGTGCCAAACTGCTGAAGTTGGCAAGAAACTGCGCCGCTAAATATAGATTTGTCAGATTTAGTTTATGTATTTCCTTATAAAACCATTTGAGTTTTATTAAATGTTTTACATTTGACTAGGACTGAACAGTAATATGGTAATAACATTAAATGACACAAAAACCCTTATAACAAAAACACACACACGCACAAAAAATCTGCTTAGTCCAATTTTTTATTTCTACTCTTTTGTTTTTTAAGTAAAAGGTTAAAGACAAATATTTTGCCCATTATGTTGTCTCATCGTTAATGGACATTTTAAAGTTCAACCACTTAGTACTTAACTTCACAATTATAGAGTAACAAACAAACACAATGTAAGAGCAAAAGCCATTATGTCAACTGAATAAGCGAATATCTAAGTGTCTCACTAGAATACTTCTGGAGTGATTAAGGAATTTAGTTGGCAGTGAGCAGCTTAATTCCCCTGAAGATTTGTGGTAAAGGACACCTTATGTGCTTCCGGTGGAGATTATACTGTTCAGGAGGCTCTAATTGCGGCTTTATGTCAACCAAACAAGCAAAAGTACTAACAGTATTGTTTTAACTCAAATTATTTTACAAACATGGTTAAAATATGGAAGAATAGTCATGAATATTGAAGAAAGAAAGCTTGGGAGTTCAGGGTCTGAGATGATCCATCCTACTCACTGCAGGGTCAGTATTATGGTATGGGGTTACCTCAGTGGACAAATCATTTCTCAGTACAAGCTATCCATGCGGCTGATTACCTGCTAACACAGAATAAGGCCATTTTGTGTGTGAAAAAGCTTATAAAGTACATAATTCATGATTCAACCCCATTCAGTATATTTCCTGAATACATTTTTTGAAGCAATCCAACTTCCCTATTCTACTTTAATATTGCAACAACTTATATTCTTAGTAAGAACTTAAGTCAGTACTTTGAGAAGTTTAATCTTAATGTTTAAAACAATCTTTACATTTTTTCAGGGTTATTCAATTCCTGGGGCTAAAAAATGGCATCTAGCAAGATGGAAACAGCATGCAAGTGTTGGTAATAGAGCTTTCTTCTTTATTTTAGCCCTTCCATGTTACCTATAACAAGTCCAGCAGCTTGTTGCTAACCTTACATAAGTGCCATTTCAGAGTGCCTACTGTGATTAAAACAACTTGCCGAAAGCAACAGTCTGCTCATCTCACAGCCTCACCATTGGCACTATATAATAACAGCAGTTCATGGAAATTGAATCATAAATCAGCCAGCTAAAACAGAAAGGCTTGCTAGCTTTTTATATAAGGTTGACTCCATTCTCACTGTATGATTACCTGGAACATTTCCATGGTTTCATAGTGTCGAAGTATAAGTGAAACATTTATCACAAAAATAGATGACATGGTCTTACTGCTCTTTTGAGTAATTATTTTGCCATCTCTAAAATAATACAGTGCTAAAAAAAAATTAAGCGAACACTTAACACAATCTAACTCAACTTCTATCACACTTCTTTGAAATCAAACTGTCATTTTAGGAAGCAACGCTGATTGACAAACAATTTCACATGTTGGTGTGCAAATGGAATACACAACAGATGGAAATTATTGGCATTTGACACCCCCAATAAAGGAGTGGTTCTGCAGGTGTTTATCACAGACCACTTCTCAGTTCCTTTGCTTTCTGGCTGATGTTTTGGTCACTTTTGAATTCTGGCGGTACACTCTGTCTAGCGGTAGCAAGAGTCACACAAGTGGCTCGGCAGCTCATCCAGAATGGGAACATCAATGCAAGTTGTGGCAAGAAGGTTTGCTGTGTCTGTCAGTAGAGTGTTCAGAGCATGGAGGCGCTACCAGGACACAGGCCAGTAGATCAGGAAATGTGGAGGAGGCCGTAGGAGGGCAACAACTAAGCAGCAGGAACGCTACCTTCGCAGTTGTGCAAGGAGGAACAGCAGAAGCACTGCCAGAGCCCTGCAAAATAACCTTCACTAGGCCATAGATGTGCATGTGTCAGCTCAGTCAGAAAAAGACTCCATGAGGCTGGTATGAGGGCCCAACTTCCACAGGTGGGGGTTGTGCTTACAGCCCAACACCGTACAGGACGTTTGGCATTTGCAAGAGAACTCCAAGATTGCCAAATGCACCACTGGTGCTCTGTGCTCTGTGCAGATGAAAGCAGGTTCACACTGAGCATATGAGACAGACATGACAGGGTCTGGAGACGCTGTGAAGAACATTCTGCTGCCTGCAACGTCCTCCAGCATGACCGGTTCGGCAGCGGGTCAGTAATGGTGTGGGGTGACGCAAATGTAGGGCTGTGCGTCCCCCCCACCCCCCCCCACCCCACCCCCCCCCCCGCCCCCCAAAGAAGTGCCTCCCCACACCATTACTGACCTTTGGTTGGCCCTGGTACTAATGCAAGACAGTGCTAGACTTCATATGGCTGGAGTGTGTCAGCAGATGCGGCAAGACGAAGGCACCCATGCTATGGAGTGGCCCACCCGTTCCACAACCTGAATCAGAATGAGCACATCTGGGACATCATGTCTCGCTCCATCCACGAATTCTATGTTGCACCACAAACTGTCCAGGAGTTGGTAGATGCTTTAGTTCAGGACTAGGAGGAGATCCCTCAGGAGACCAACCATCGCCTCATCAGGAGAATGACCAGGCGTTGTAGGGAGATCATACAGCCACGTGGAGGCCACACACACACTACTGAGCCTCAATTTGATTTGTTTATGGACATTATATCAAAGTTGGATAAGCCTGTAGTGTGTTTTTCCATTGTAATTTTGAGTGTGACTCCAAATCCAGACCTACATGGGATGATACATTTGAAATCCACTGATAACTTTTTAATGTTTTTGTTGTCAGCGCATTCAAGTAAGTAAAGAACAAAGTATTAAGTAAGAATGTTTCATTCATTCAGATCTAAGATGTGTTATTTTAGTGTTTCCTTTATTTTCTGGAGTGGTGTATAACGTCATTACTGGTTTATTATTGTAATCTATGGCATTTATTAAGTTGTTATTCCATTACAAAAATAACACAAAAAAGCATTTCCCAATTTCCCAGAAGTTAAGTACTTATTGTGCAGTACATCACATTTAATGTTTCTTCTTGTAGAGTCCCACTGGGCACATAAAAAACAGATATAAGCTGGTTAATTAGCCTGGCTATCAGTTCTGTCCCTAAGTGTGCAGTCAACTGTTTAAAGCCCAGCACACGCTGTCGTTTTAAAATGTATTTAGGGCTTGAACATATCGTGTAGGTTTTACATTACAAACTACCCTGCATGCTGGAATGGATCATTTGTTGCTGCAGGAAAATTGTGTCAGAAGGTTCAATGTTTCATTACTGAAAATGGGAAGAGGTCCAGGGAAAAAGAGTGGTAGAGCCCATGCTTGGCAAAAACAATCAATAATAATTAGACATTTTATTTTAACCATTGAGAAACCCTAAGATTTTTTACACACAAAAAAATTTGCATTGCTTGAAATTATTTGTAGATTGAGTCTGGTTTGTTGAGAGCTGAATCAATGGTTGATGCATCTTCTACACCGAACTGACCAGACCTGATAATTGAACAGGGGGAATCTAGTTTAACAAAAAGAAGCAGAGAAGCAATGATAGCGGTGGGGTAATTTTTCACTGTGTCGAAAGGCTAGGGAAGTATATACATATATATAATTTGTTATAAGCCAGAGCAGCAATATTCAATTCAATTCAGTTTATTTATATAGCGCCGTTTCACAACAGATGTCATCTCAAGGCACTTTACAAGAAGAGTTATTACAATACAATGTTTAATTTAGAAATTAGAGAACCACAGAAGATTGCGTCATGTAATTCTCAGCAATCCCTCACACTGAGCAAGCACGAAGCGACAGTGGAAAGGAAAAACTCCCTTTTAACAGGAAGAAACCTCCGGCAGAACCAGGCTCAGCACAAGCGGTCATCTGCCGAGACCGTCTGTGGTTTGGAGAATACAGAACAGAGACACAGAACAGAGACACAGAAAGTACAACACAGCTGATGCAGAAGTTTGTTGCAGGGCGTGGAGAACTTTCCGTCACTGCAATGCTATCTTAGTCAGGGTCGTCAAGCAGGGCGGGTCAGGAGCACCTACTGTATGAAGAGACTAAGAGAAAACAGGTTAGCGCTTGAATTGACAACACATCATGCAGTTGGGGAGAAGTAGGAGAGAAAGTAGGAACAAACCCTAATAATGTCCTCCAACAGCCAGCCTAAAGCAGCATAGCTACTAACATTAACCTGTCTCCTAGCTACTAGGAGACCTAGCTACTAACACTTTCTACCTGGCTTACATTAACCTATCTCTACGTGGCTACTCTACCTCTTCCTATCTTTTCCTAGCTTTTGATACTCTACCTGACTACTAACATTAACCTGTCTCCTAGCTACTAGGAGACCTAGCTACTAACACTCTCTACTTGGCTTACATTAATCTATGTCTACGTAGCTACTCTACCTCTTCATATCCCTTCCTAGCTTTTGACACTCTACCTAGCTACTAACATTAACCTGTCTCTTCCTATCTACCTGTCTAACCTGTCTCTAACTGCCTATTAACATATCTCTAACTGTAAGTTTGTCAAAGAGGAAAGTTTTAAGCCTAGTTTTAAAGATATACAAATTGTCTGCTTCACGAACCAACCCTGGGAGCCTGTTCCATAGGAGGGGAGCCTGATAGCTGAAAGATCTGCCACCCATTCTACTTTTAGAAATCCTAGGAACTACCAGTAAACCTGCAGTCTGAGAGCGAAGGGCCCTGTTAGGAACATATGGAACAATCAGGTCTCTTATGTATGATGGAGCTAGATTATTAAGAGCTTTATATGTCAGAAGGAGGATCTTGAATTCTATTCTAGATTTTACTGGGAGCCAGTGAAGAGAAGCTAAAACAGGGGAAATGTGATCTCTTCTTTTAATATTCATCAGAATCCTAGCAGCAGCATTTTGGACTAACTGAAGACTTTTAATTGTTTTCTGTGGACTACCTGATAATAAAGAGTTACAGTAATCCAGTCTTGAAGTAATAAAGGCATGGACTAGTTTTTCAGCATCATTCCTGGACAGGATGGTTCTAATTTTTGCAATATTCCTAAGGTGAAAAAAGGAAATCCTACAGACTTCTTTAATGTGAGATCTAAATGACATATCTTGGTCAAAAATAACACAGAGGTTCTTTGCTTTATTACTGGAGGCTAATTTAATGCCGTCCAGGTGAAGGGCTTGACTAAGTAGTTTCTTTTTCAGAGATTCCGGTCCAAAGACGACAACTTCTGTTTTATCAGAATTCAGAAGCAAGAAGTTTTTATGTCTTCCAGACATAGATATTAATATTGGAAATGGATATTGGCCCAAATATTCTTATGGTTGCATCCCTACTTTATACTCCCTCTTGAAACTGGTAGAAAGCTCATACCTAGTTAACACGAACTGTACATCAGGTCTTTTTTTGGTAAGTTTTAATTATTAAAAATGAAAAATCTGCTAGCATAAGCTTCTCAGCAGCTGGCTTTTCATGTATGTAATTATTACAAATGTTATTAAACAGGCTGATGATGAGCCACCTCATTTAACTTTTTATATCAATTCAACACGTGTCTTTCCACTGTTCAGCTTTCCCTTCCTGCTTTCTAACCTAGCTATTCGGCATCTCCACAAACAGCTCCAGCTCCTATGTGGCTGTTAAACCTCTGCTGTTTATGAGCCACTTGTGAAGCTGTCGCTCTAATGAAGATGCTTTGCTGCTAAATTTTGTTCATTATTGTACCATGGCTAAGATAACAATAGCCTTTTTGTATGCAGTTTAAAAGCATCCAATATTCCAACTGTGATGGTAATTAGCTCTGGCTAATTAGCAGTTCAAGGATAGTATTTTTCCCCCTCTTTTTAACGTATGATTGTTCTTAGAAATGTGACCCAGGCATGTCCAAAGTATCTCTATCCAATTTAGCTGAACATGTTCAGTGAGTGTCTCATGAATGAAGTGTTAGATAATTAAAGTCAGTGGTGCATTTCCTTAAATAAGCTCCATTTCAAGGCTGAACCCTTCACAGTTCCATATCTGGTTGGCTGTAAAGATTATTAATGCCAGCTTTCACCTCCCTGTAGACTCACACCATTTTCTCCCTGCTGGGCCTCGACCACGCCTATGTCACCAGCATTGGACGTCTCATCGGTGTGGTTTCCCTCAAGGAGGTAAGGGTCCTCTGTTTCTTAAGTTCTCTTTTATGTCATTTCATATATAACAGTTGCAGAATCAGATTCTTCTATCTGTGACAACAGTTAACACTGGCAGTGCGCTTGTATTTATAACTATAAAGCAACAGTCTCATCAGCAGTTCTGTCTCTGTGCTAAACTCGCATACATTTACACAAAGACGTTTCAGTCATCTTTAATGATTCCTCCTTTCTGCCTGTGATTTACTGTGACAGACATAAGGCTCCTGCAAATTGCTGTCTCTTATCTTTTGTCTCCGTCTGTCCTCTGCCCACGTTCCCCTCCTGCCATATCTGCCGCCTCCCCAGCAGCTCAAAACCTCTTGCTCTTTTTCAATTGTCCAGGAAGTGGAAAGAGGATGGTTGCTAAGTGCAGTAACTGCTTTCCGGACCCTGACATTTAAGGCTTTTCTGTTCTTTGTTCCACCATCAGAGCAGATGAAGGCTGTCCGCCACTGTAGACGAGCCTTTTATATTACAGCATCTCTCGTACATGTGGTGAAGAAAAATCACAGGAATTGTTTGTAGGGTTTTTTTCCTGCATCCTTTTTTTCCCCACCTAAAGCAGCCAGACTTCACAACAGTATAACTTGTTCTAAATTTTTTAGAACAGTGAAACTTTCCCTGATAGCTAAATGGACTGGACTTATTTAGCAATTTTCTAGTCATACCAGAAAAGCGCTTCTCCTTTATCCTCATATATGATGTCATATTTGCACTACCGACTTGAGTGCACAGTGATCAATCTGTGTGCACAGTAAGGCTGATCTGAGAGCACATATCTCTATTTGAATGAACAATAATTTGAGGCTTGTGCATTTAAATCTCATATAGGCTCACTCAAGTGTTCTTGCACGCGCTCAACTCTGACAGACCTCCTTTCTTGCCTGCTCTTTGCTCGCCTGGCTCTGTTTCTGCACTGGCAACTTCACTTATAAGCAAATGAACCAGACCACGAACCAATCACAGACAGGTCTATTTCACCCACTCAGAGTATTCCATGGAAATACTGCAGTTTCTGGTGTGAAAATCTACTAATCGCAACTAGCAAATCAAAATACTTACCAGACATTTTGTTTAGCAGAAGAACATAACTGCTCTGTGTGCACATTTATATATATATATATATATATATACACATTACAATTTTTTCAGAAACTGATACGTCCTAAAAATCCTTTTGTCTAATTTGCTGGAGTTTATTTCTTGTAACATAAGCAAATCCCTTTTGTCATATAATATATCCAGAATAAATATTTCAGAGTTTTTCTGTAGATTTTTGGAGGAAGACACAAATGAAAGCAGTGTTAGACAGACTTCCCCCACATATATGAACTATTGTTGAATGAGAATACAAGAAATCTTAATACTGACCAAACTGACATTACAAAACAAAATGGTAGAACATAATAAAACAAACAGTTGAATAGACAGTCTTCATCTGAAGAGGTTTTAAAATAATATTTGAACCATTTTCATATATTCTGGTTTTATGTATAATAGTCTTCTTGCTAATTATTGTTCATTCACATAGATGTGTGCTCTACGATCAGTCTCTGATCACGTCGCACTAAAGTGGGTGGCAGAGATATTACGCCCTACTCATAAACTTGAATAAGTTATGAATCTGAAGCCAACACACTGAGTTTCAAATGAAACCCATTTTGGTAAATGTATCTCTACGTTTTCTGGATAAAAATCAGTCAAAAGTCAGATTAAAGCCCAGTTCACACTGTCTTTTTTGGCCATGGTAGACTAATCGGGATGATTTTGACGTGACTCCGGTCTGTAATCTACCAATGAAAATATACCCAGGGAGTCCCGTCCTCCTGTGTATTTCTCAGAAGGTTTTCATCAGAACTGCAGTTGGCATCCAAATTAAAAATGACACTGCATACTTTTTCTTCGTGACTGGCAAACAACAAAATAGTGCATTACCTCCACCCTCTGGTATGGGGTATCAATCAGAATGTTCTACAAGGTTGTAGTTTCTGGTTGCTTTGGGTCAATGCATTGCGTGGTTCCAATTTAATTGACACAGGCATTGTAATCTGATACCTGAATGGGCGGGGCCATGGCACTGGGCATGCTAGAAGGTGGCTTCCAACGGCCATGCTCTGTGCAGAAGTCTCTCCAGTACTATCTAAATATGATACCAGGAATGAGCATTGCCTGGGCCACTCTCACCTGGCAACATGGGGGCATCATGAATACAACTCTTTCACATTCAGACTAAAGGCAGCCTTGATTACAGTCAGTGAATCAATGAGTGAGTCAACGATGCCAAGCTGATCTTTCTATTCTTTCCTACAAGAGTTCGACCCATTTAGAGGAGGTTTCTGGTTGCTTTTTCAGGCTTAACCACAAGGAATGTAACTGCTAGCTCCTAGGCCACTTTTAATCCACTTTGATCCAGCAAACAGTCAGGATCTACCTTCATGAAGATCCTCGAGCTGCTCTCAGTAGGAGCCCTCCTCTGAGGCCAGGGAGACCCCGGATCCGAGGGGCGGTCTCAGTCCACAAGTCTTTGTAGATCAATGCATGGAAGCAGCCATTTCATAAATTCATGTTTGTCTTCTTCCCCACAAGAGCAGCCAGCAGATGTTAGTTTTGTCTATTAGCCACAACATTTCTATGTGTTTGGGTGGATGTTTTTGTTTTTGGTTCCTTTTGTTTTCTTCACTTCTTGCCTTTATTTTTCCAGCTCCGTAAAGCCATTGAGGGCTCAGTGACTGTAAAAGGCGTGAAGGTGCGTCCACCTCTGGCCAGCTTCAGGGACAGCGGAACCAGCAGCAGCGAGACCGAGGCGACTGAGCTGCATAAGCTGTGGGACCGCCACAGGAGCGTGTCACTTCCAGGAGAAAACGCCACGTCGGAGTCCGACGAGAAGTCCCAGTGAAGGAAAGCCGAGGACAAAAAAGGAAGAGGTGCATGTGGGGGACGAGGAGGTGGAGGGTGCATTGAGGTCTTTAATCTCCAAAGCTAGCAACATGCAAAACTCCTCAGGGCTACAGATCATTATTTAAATATAGAAAGTTCTGCTTCGCCGGCCTTCTCCCTTCCCTCCTCCTCTGCCACTCTGCCTCCGCCAACACCATCTTCTCGGCTTCTCTACCTGCCCAGGGCTTTCTCTAGGAGCCTTGCAGTAACTTAGAGCTAAACACCTACCAGTCCACAGCTCTCACTTTACCCTTAGCGTCCCACAGTATAACATGTTCGTCATCTCCAAAGTTTAGTTTTTAAAAAGGGAGTTTTTTGTAGACCTTTTTTTATGTTCTTTTTATTTTATTTTCTTATTTTTAGAGTTGGAATCAAGGGTTTGGAGCTGCAAACTCTTTCAAACAAGTCTTCCACTTGAGTTCTGAAATTCCTCTGTGATGACAAGGACGAGTACTGTAATGTTTGTGTGTACTGGAAGTGTGACTGTATATGTGCATGAAGAGAAGCGCGAAAAAATGACTTTGTTATAGGATTTTTTTAATTATTTTTTTCTACTGCGTTTAGAACAAACTTCAGTGTATTGTCCTGTGTGACGAGGTTCAGTCCTGATGAATCAGATGGTTCTGGAATAATCAGTTTCTCCCCCTACCAAGTATTGAACCGATAAAGCGACAAATGCTAAAGTAGTACATAGCTTATGTCTTTTCCTGCACGCGCTCGTCCCTCCACTGTGAGTCCTGGTGGCCCGTTGGCACCATAATGTACACTCCCTTTATCCTGTAGCTCCGGCCTCGAGTAATCTGAGGCACAAACGCACACAAACACTTTTCAGCACTGCACTCTGACAGTGGATGTTCCCTGCTTATTTAAACTTATTAGACTCTGCCAGTCAGAGTTTTTGAGAGGGTTTAGGGAAGATGAAGAGGGCTGGAAGGCTAGGGATCAAATAGACACTACCTACAAAGCTCATCCGGATGCTCATCAATCTGAATTTTATAGCTATGCGAGCCAATATATTATCTCGGAGACACAACATAAACCACATTTATATAATGATACAAGATGTCTGTTTAAAGCCGCTGAAAACCCAACAGGGAGCGTTTTAACATGTTTAGTTTGACACAATAACTAGAGTTCACCTGCTGCATCATTTTTGCTACCGCCAGCCTTGACCCCTGAGGCATGAATGGGTATCGTCCCTGTTATGACAGAAAACACTAAATACCTTATAGTAAATAATTCATGTCTTCCATAGTGCTTTAGGCTCCATCTTCTCTCTGTTCATTAAGAGAAAAATATTTCTTCCATACTCTCTTTCTTGTCCTAAACTCATTTCAGGGCCAGACAAAAAATATTTGCTGCCATTTTATTGCCTTAGAAAAACACTCCTAGTCTCCCAATGTTTTTTTTCCCACCTAAATAGATTTTAGCATATTGTCTTGTTGGGTTCTTTAGAATGGAAACCGTCTTCAGTGACAAAGCATGCCTTTGCATGAGAGAAAGCATGTGGCATTTTCTTTATTCAATCAAAACGTAACAATAGCAAGAGAGACGTTGGGCTGGTGTTTGACGTCGTAGATTCGCCATCCCCAGCCTGTATCTTCCACCGTTCTGCAGCATCTCCCTCTGATCCACTACGCTTTAGTCTTAATCTGATTTTGAACGGGGTACGGGGGGTTTTGTGGGTTCAGAAATTTACAGATTAATATATATTTAATATCATTGCTGTAGTATATAAATCATGATTTAATATCTTAACCAATTTTCTTTGTCAGCTCTTCTCTGTTGTTTCTGAGGAGATTTATCTTTATGTCACTTTTCAATGATTTAAATGCTATTTTTGTATATTTAACATGCTGTCTGAAACATTTCTGTTTTATTTGTGAGGTGCATACACACTAACAGGGTGATGGCTTGTGCCGCATGTCTGATTGCAAACAGAAGCAGAATGATTAAGTTAACTTAGAAGGAATGAACTCGCTCATTCCACAAGTGCCTCCTCCTCTTTTTCCATGGGAATAAACGAAGCAGAACCGCTTTGCTCCTCGCTCACATGTAGACCAAACACTTCTCGCACTCGTCCCCAAATCTGTAAGTGGCTTGATGATGTTACACGGTTACTATGGCAACCGAGGTGTCTGCTCACCCCAGGGGGAGCTGAAAGCGCTGCTCTCGTTTGGTTCTGTTCATTCGTTTGCGCCTTTTCATCGATTTTCGTTGTTCTGCCAGGTCCTCTCACCTCGCAGCAGACATCTCATCTCATCTGCTGCAGAGAGAGGATACTCCCTGTTAATCAGCCTGCATTAATCACAGTAGAAGTTGTAAAGTTTCTTTTTTTATTGATGGATCTGCTTGTGGGTAATTGATTTGTGCAATAACAGTTTTTCATCTCATTTTCTAGTCCTGTTTTAATTGATGACATGAATGCAAGATAACCTTATTTTTGTAAAGAAATCTGAAAAGAGCAAAAAGATTTATGTATACTGGAAGAAGTAGCATGCTAAGCTGTTTGACTGTTTGTAGAGGAAGGTTTCCCAGAAGCATCTGGAAAATTAAAATTCACATTTCAACAATAATTTGCACTCTTAATGCCTCAGTTTGGCTTTTTGGAAACCTTCTCTGAAAGACTCTGTGATGAAGCTGCTCCTCTCATCCAAGCCTCGGAGTCAGTTTTGTCATGCCTCCTTCCTCCCATCGTCTCCTTCAGTTGGAGCGGCTTCGATGAGGCCAGATCTCCTTACAGACTGTACATTACAGCGAGCCATGGGGTCCAAACCTTAGAGAGTGGGGAACAAAATTCCAGAGCTATTTTTCACATCGAAGAAATTGAAACATTGTTTTTTGTACATCACAATGAATAAATATGATTTTAACAAATGAGTGTTTGTGTTGGAGTTGTGTTTCAGTCATTCTGCAGCTGCGCTCCTGTCCTCTTTTCGTCTCTTGTTCCTCTTCAGCGACAGCTGGAACGCACCTGGACTCCTGTTTTTGTTTTTCTCTTGTGTTCCCCATGGGGGCAAATTTGGAACTGCACAAACTTTTAGATGTTAAGTGTGTCAATATTTCATCCCTCCAAATGTCAAGAGTTTAGCTTTTTTCACACTACCTATCCCCAATCAGACCTTAAAAATGAAAGCTGCTCGAATGTTTATCAGAAAAAGAGTCAGTCTTCTGGTAGTCTACACCTACATATATTACATAATTTTACATATTCTGAACACAAACATTGTCTTTTTCTGGACAAACTCCAGTCCAGTGATCAGCGACAGGAAGTCTGTCTTTTCACGGTTGGGTCTGGGAGGCCTTCGCTCAAACTCTGAGGCTCTAAGGCAACCCTGGTCCTTAAAGCACACTGCCCTGCATGTTTTAGCTATTTCTCAATTTAACATGCCTGCTTCAGATGATTGCAGATCAGCAGAAGCCTGTTAATCAGCCAACAATTGAAGCAGTGAAGCATCTAAAGCATGCAGGGCAGTGGGCATTGAGGAGCAGGGTTGTGAAACACCACTCTAAGGAGACCTGACGGGACTTCTGGATGACACGTGGGACATTGGGTTGTTAGAGGTCCATCACTTCTCTCCTGTCGGAGAGTTTTTTTTGTAGGCTGACCTTCCAAAGTCAGGTTGGGATATTCCCTAGACCAGAGTTTTTCAACCATAGTGCTGTGGGAAATTGTTAAATTTCACCTAATTGGTCTTAAAATCATTTTTTTTAAACTGTTATCTGCAAATAATATGCCTTCATTGAGTGTCTGTGCTGTCTAGTGACCGGCAGAGTACCCATATCATACTCCATATCAGTAGATGGCAGCAGGTAGTTAATTGCCTTGTATTTTGAGACGAGAATTAGGGATGGCTGAATGTCACAGATGGCAGTGGCATTGTGGCTAGCAGACTACTAGGCCTAGACTACTCTGGCCTTAAAGGTTCAGTGAGGTGAAATGGTTTTCCAATAGATGTACTTAAAACTCGTTTAGTTTTTTTCTGTCTCGGTGGTACCCATTGGGGCCAACAACGCGTGCAGTGGCCACACTAATGAATCTACACCCTAAAAAGACTTGCTTCAATTGACAGATTTGGGTAGAGATGCCTGTGATTTATAAAAAAAAAGAATTTCTCTTAGAGCCATTTTTAAATCTGTCAGTCCTTGGGGTTTTTTTTTTCAACATCACTAACCCATCCCAGAGCTCCCTATATGTGACGTCTTAGTAAAACGAGATAAGTTAGCTAGATTTTAAACTTTTATCTTGATAAATTGAAATGCTGTGAAATTATACAAGGATAACCCAACTAAGGCCACGTCCACACAACTGCGTTTTCGTTTAAAAACGGAGACCTTTTGCTATGTTTGCACCTCCCACCAACACTAAAACGGCAAAAACGGAGACCCAAAACGGAGAAGTTTAGAGACGCTGCAAACGCCGTTTTTCGTTTTGAAACTCCGGAGGGCGTTTTGGTATGGAAGTCTCGAAACAGAGGACTTTAGAAACTATGACGCAGCACATCACACTCGGATCTATGATTGGGTGTCATCGGTACTGGCGTATCCTTCCCTGATTCGTCAGCCAACCATCACATGACCCGTCCCCGGAATATAACATACAAAAACAGCCTGGAGTACATTACGTTAGAAACTGCAACTTGGATAACGAATTACAATCGTTACTGGCTTTGATGTCTTTTCTACCAGCTGAGGAATGGTCGATCTGTTTCCTGTTTATACCGGCGCGTGCATGCCCAGTGTTGGAGAATGGTCACGTGATCCGCGTTTTCAGTCGTTTTAATGTGGATGGAGATAAATTCTAATAGACAGGGAAAACGCTGGTGTGGACGGAGAGAGTTTTCGTCTTAACTCTCCGTTTCTAAACGAAAACGCAGTAGTGTGGACGGGGCCTAAGTCAAGCATTCAGAAGGTAGCAGTATTTTAAAATTAACTCTAAATTTTGTAGGACCGGAAAAGCAACCTCCAATCAGCTGAGTTTTCATATCATTAGAGGCATTTATCAATATAATATGAATGTGTTTTAAAACAATCCTTAAATCCCCCATGTGTAAGAATTACCTCCCAACTAGTGGTGCGCTCAGTTAATGAACCACGGTCCTCTATGCTTGTTTCTTTTCTTTTTCTTTCTCTTTTTTTTCGTTGCTCGTTTATTCTCTTCACCTCTCCCCCCCGACGTCACTAGCTAAAACGTGTAAAGCAAAAAGTTTAACCCCTTTCAGCTAACTTAATCAAAGATGGGGGATGATGCACCCTTGTATCTATAAACATCATATTCTAAGACACGGGAACGCTTTCATGATAATGCGATTGTGATTAGACATCGGTAAAATACGTATTTATGAAAGCAGTACTTGATTTTTATTAATAAAAAGCCGAATTTGTTACACACTGGGCCTTTAAGGATAAAGCATTTTTTTTTTTGTGTTGCCCAAGTTTAAGAGTTCCAGCACAGCAACGTACCTCAATAACCCTCCTAAAATTCTGTTAGAACATCAGATTTTGCTTGTGCAAGATCAGTAGCAACTACCACTCACAAGTGTTTTTCTGGAGGCCCCCTTCTGCTAAATTAGTCTGGGGTCAAACTAATAACCAGACAAGCCTTTATAATCTCCTAATTGACCCAGAGTGATTAAAAAGAACATCAGTGAATAGCTGCTATGAACAAAAGAAAGCCTCCTGCTAGTTTTAAAGGAAAACTTGGATACTGGTTGTTTTACTGCATTGATTTGTTCCCCGTAGATTCCTCCTGCAGAGGTTTAGTTAAACTATATTTCTGTCAGCTGTTGACAAAATAAAGAGTAATAAATCAATCCAACAGCGAGAGACATCACTTTCTTCATTATTTCATTTATTCCTCATCTAAATATCACTTGTAAAATAACTAGATTAGAAACAGCTTGGACATGGTTCTGTAAAAGGTGGCTAAAAGCTGAGAACTAAACAAAGCTGATTACATTGAACAGTAAACTCCCCAATGATGTCACTTGCAGGTTCTTCTACGTATGTTCTTCTACGTCTGGTGACATAAAAAATGAAAACCAAAACCTCCATAGTTTCATAATTTTGTGGATCGGATCAAACATGGTCCTGTTTAACCCAGGTTCTAACATAACATGTGACAGCTGATACAGAGCAGAGTACCGAGTAAACTTGCTTCCAGCTATGGAATACAAGCCCAAGTTATCACCTTTCCACATGATTGACAATTGGTATAAGGTGTTTTCCATGATGGCATAGTAATGATTAGTTAGAAGACATTGATTGGTGTTCATTTGCCAGGTATCTACTAACTGATTAGAAGTGACATTGCCCTACAATTGGCGCCATGAGTCCCTCGGACTACCACTAGCAAGCAATGCAGTTGAAGTGTCTTGCCCAAGGACACGACTGAGACGGACAGATCGAGCCAATAACCGGTTACACGACAAACTCCCATCTCTGGTGCCCCATGGTACTGGGTTGGACCCCCTTTTGCCCTCAGAACTGCCTACTTAACATTTAATCTTGACGTCGCTGACAAAGTCCTTGGTCTGAATGCAGCAGTAATCCATTGTAGCATAGATTCAACATGGTACTAAAAAAGAAATCCTCAGAGATTTACATCCATATTGTACTTAGCCCCGTAGGGGACATGGTGGAGAAAATATTTTAAGGTGAGAAAAAAATAAAATAAATGGATTTTGGGAGATCTTGAGAAACTTTTGCATTATCTCGAGGAAGTTTTGCGTTATCTCGAGAAAGTTTTGCGTTGCCAGCATGATGGCATCGCGCAGGTACTGCAGATTTGTCTGCGCATCCATGATGTGTATGCGTTCCACCACATCCCAAAGGTGCTCTATTCGATTTTGATTTGGTGACTGCGAAGGCCATTTGAGTACAGTTGACTCATTGTTCAAGAAACCAGTCCATGATTTGAGCTTTATGACATGCAGCATTATCCTGCTGGAAGCAGCCATCCGAAGATGGGTACGCTGTGGTCATAAAGGGATGGACATGGTCAGCAACAATACTCGGGTAGGCTGTGGCCTTGCAATCATGATCGATTAGTACTAAGGGGCCCAAACGGTGCCAAGAAAATGTCCGCCACACCTTTACACCGTCACCTGCCTGAACCGCCTGCTTCTGTAGCCCATCTGCCTCAAGGTGCGACATATTGTGTGTTCAGAGATGCTCTTCTGCATACTTTGGTTGTAACGAGTGGTTATTTGAGTTATTGCTGCCTTTCTTTCAGCTCAAACCAGTCTGGCCATTCCCTCTGGCCTCTGGCATCAACAAGGCATTTTCGCTCACAGAACTGCCGCTCACTGGATATTTTCCCTTTTTCAGACCATTCTCTGTAAACCCTAGAGATGGTTGTGCGTGAAAATCCAAGTAGAGCAGCAGTTTCTGAAATACTCTGATCAGTCTGTCTGGCACCCACAACCATGTCATGTTCAGTCACTTAAATCACTTTTCTTCCCCATTCTGATGTTGTTTGAACTGCAGCAGATCGTCCTGACCATGTCTACATGCCTAAGTGCACTGAGTTGCTGCCATGTTTTTGGCTGATTAGAAATTTGCATGAAAGACCATTTGGACAGGTGTGCCTAATAAGGTGGCCAGTGAGTGTACACAGAGTATTGCTTTGACCACTAATGTCTTCTTTTGCTGTACTTATTGAATTCCACATGATCCACATGAATGGCTGGTGCATTGCTCTGTGTTCCTATTCAGTATTCAGCCAAAACAACCATGTCAATTTATACAATAAAGCAATGGTTGTATTTCATCAAATCCATATAGGGAAGGTAAGGCAATTTTATTTATATAGCACACTTTCAACACAAGGCAATTCAAGGTGCTTTACATGATTCAGTGACAATGATACCAAAAACATGGTTACAGAAGCATGATTAGAGAAAAACAGAAACATATAGGTTTAACAGATGGACACCATCAATCAATAAGAAAAGATTATGAAAGGAACAAATGTATGTATACATAAATATAGATTAAAAAAGATAAAACACAATAGATTAAAAATGGAGAAAAAAAGAATAAAAATTAAACCACAAGAATCAAATAGTGATCAGAAAGCGCAATTTAGGGCTCAAATGCAGCTCTGAATAGTAGAGTTTTAATCTTTGATTTAAAAGAGCCTAACGATTCAGCATTTTTGCATTCTTATGGAAGCTTGTTCTAGATTTGTGGATCACAGAAGCTGAAAGCTGCCTTTCCTTGTTTAGTTCTAATTCTAGGAATGTTAAGTAAGCTCGAGTTGGAGGACCTGAGTGGTCTGCTGGGTTGGTATAGTGACAACATATCTTCAACATACTTTGGTGCTAAACCGCTCAGTGATATATTAACTAATAGGAGTATTTTAAAGTCTATTCTCTGAGCTATATGGAGCCAGTGTAAGGATTTAAGAACTGGGGTGATGTGTTCTACTTTTCTAGTTCTAGTGAGAACACGGGCAGCAGCGTTCTGGATCAGCTGCAGTTGTCTGATTGCTTTTTTAGGTAGACCTGTGAGGACGCTGTTGCAGTAATCAATCCGACTAAAGATAAATGTATGGATCAGTTTTTCAAGTCACCTCTGTACCAGAGCTGGTATGGCAAAACCCAAAAATACCTCTTGCTTACAATGATTGATGTATTTACTGCCCCCTATTACCAGGAAACCACACACTTTATAGTAGAACTGGCATGAAATTCTCCGCAACATTTGGGCCCTTTTTAGCCACACTCTAAGTACCTTAATACTATTCAGCTTTGTTGTAGAATTGCAGGTGTGACGACGTAGCCCTTCTGTGAGCATTAGAAGAGAACGACCGGGTTTCGGAGGGCGGGGCCTAGGCTATGGGCTTCTGTGGTCAATGAGTCTCTAACGATATTTAGAATGTTCAACAATAATATATAATCTTTTTCCACCCAAATAAAAGCATGCTAGCACCAATGCTACATAAACAAACTGGGGTATTACCTGTGAAGCTAATTCTGAATGTTAGCTTCGAAGCTAATTGTAGGCCTAAAGCGAACCACTCAAACAATATCACAATGTGTACTAACAGCTGAAGGACATTATTGAGGAAATATGCTTACTTGTACAGGGATGTTGGTTCACGGAGAGTTGGTATTAATCCTGGTAGAAGTTTAAGACGATCTGTGAATCCACTGCTGTATTGTCCCACGTTGGAAAAACAGTTGTCCTAGAAATGTTTGCCACAAACTACCACACGCTTCGGCAGTCGGTCGGGCACATTCCCTGCATACATAAAATCTAACCACAAGCTTTTCAGTGGCTCAGAAGTGGGGAGGACGAAAAGATTTATGTTCTCTTTTGTACATCCAGGTACAGTGCAGTTTGGATTAGGTCTGGACTCCATGCTGTTGGTTTGTTGTTTCCCTGTTACTGTAGCTCTCCGCGCCGCAGAGGTAGGAACTTGCAGGGTGTAGTTCGGGAAAGGAGGTAATTGGCCAAAACTCAACACGTAATATGCCGAACTGCCAAACAGCCCTTTTCTGAGTGCTAATTTCACTATGTAGGCAGCCATACCTCGGAACAAAGGAAAGACTATTCAGTAATTTTAACCCCCGTAAGCAGGCTGGGGGAACTAAAAGATATGATCAAAAACCTCCCAAATGCAATATTTAATGCCAGGTCCACTTTAAGTAATGTGCCTTTTATCCAATTTTTTTGTTAAATGGATGTTGAATTGGTTTATATATTCCAGTACACAGATAAGAGATGGAAAGGAAGGGAATACATAATTTTACCCAGGCTGTATGCTCAATAAATTACCTTGGAAAGCTAAAGATTTTGATGAGGACCTATACAGCTCTCTGCTTTTATTCAACAATCTCCTGACTGAGATGTTTCACTGAATCTGTCTTGGACCATTTTTGATGTACGTGAGGAGCATCGGCGCAGTCTCTGCATCCTTCTGTTTTCTGCCCATCTGAACATTCACTGTCTATAAACAAACAGAAAAATCTGTTGTTTTGCTGTTTTAGTTGAGCATCTGGACGATGATGGTTATCGTGTGCAGCTGTAAAAGCCTAATGAGCTAAACATGTTCATTTGTTGGGCAGGCTGCCGCTCTGTCCCTCGGTGGGTTGGAGCTGGAAGCAATCGGACCTCCTCCAGAGGTTTTTCTGTCTGTTATCTATGCTAGTTTGGAAAATATTTTTCAAAGCTTTTAAAGTCTGTGTCGTACCTTTTAATCTAAAATGTCGTGTGATTGATAACCTGTTTACAGCGGATCTGATCATGTTGTAATTGAGCTGAAAGTGAGAACTCTGAAGACGTAAAGGGGAGAAACCCGTGTACGACACATTATGTGATTTATGAAACACTCGTTTGTAGGACCATCTGTCCATGCTGGCACAGCCTCCTTTAGGTAAGTGTTAAATAAAAGTGTTCTAGCTGCTGTGGGAGACGTATTAGTATAACTAAGCTATTTCAAGTCAACATTGCAATCCAGGGTGCAAGGATGGTAGTAACTGGATGAAAAAGGACTGATGTGTAAAGCATCTCATTGTTATACTGTAATACTACAATTAAAATCAGACAAAATTAACAAAATTTAAAGCACAGTATTTTGCGCTCATTATTTTACAAAATGTAAACCAAAAAGCAGCTAAGACCTTATGTTGATTCAGCAACAATAACGTACAGTAACCGCTTTCTGTGTGACAGGTCAGTCAGAACTGGTGTTAAGCTGCGTGATTATAGCACCTTGATTATTTTTCTTCATAGCCTTTCTATGTTAGAATTTCTGGATCCAGCCTGCTTTTCTCACAGATGGCCCTACATTGGACTCTAAATACATTAGTTTACAGTCAAAAGCCCCAAGCTGTCCTCAGGCAAATAATTTCTCTTCCACCATTGTGCTTTATTTATAGTGTAAGTTGTTTGCTCTTATGCACTTTTATTTTTTCATACATGACCAGTAATTTCTCTTTTTGCACTGTGACCTACTTTGATATTCACAACGGTAATTTGGGCAATGTAAAAATGCTTATCTGCATCCTTATAGTATTTATTCATATACATACAATTGCTTAGACAAAATAAGACTTAGTGAAACACTGAAATAAATCCATAGAAATTGTTTTTAAGAACAAGGGCTGTTTGGACCCTTTATCAACGTCTTGTTTTCATGAAGTGGAAGACATTCATGTCCAGAAGGAGTGGATGTGAAGCCTCTGTATGACCACATCCAAACAATAAAATGCCTTTTTTTACATTGGAAAGTAGAAACATTGGTCATGTGTTATGCAGAGATACTGACTCAAAGCTTACACCTAAGTCCCACTTGAGTCCTTAGTGTTTGAGTCCAAGGGCAAGTCCTTCAAGCCAAGTCCCAAAAATATTTTTCCAGTTCAAATCAAATCCTTATCACCTGAAAAAAAGTCACAAATAAGCAGGCGGAGTGTACAGTGTGGCAAAAAAGTATTTGGTCAGCCACCATTGGTGCGTTCTCTCATTAAAAAATATGAGAGAGGCCTTTCATTTTCCTGAGGAGACAAGATGAGAAAAAACAAACCCAAAAAATCACACTGTCTGAATTTCAAAGAATTTATTTGCAAAATATAGTGTGAAATAAATGGTCAATAACAAAAGTTAATCTCAATACTTAGTTATATATCTTTTGTTAGCAATGAAAGAGGTCAAATGTTTTCTGTAAGTCTTCACAATGTTTTCCCACACTGTTGCTGGTATTTTGGCCCATTCCTCTATGCAGTAAGTAAGCTAGAGCAGTAATGTTTTGGGACTGTCACTGGTCAACATAGACTTTAGACTCCCTCCAAAGATTTTCTGCGGGGTTGAGATCTGGAGACTGGCTATGCCACTCCAGGACCTTGAAATGGTTCTTACCAAGCCACTCCATTTTTACTCAGGCATTTGTTGTTGTTGTTGTTGTTTTTTTTTTTGGGGGGGGGGTATCATTGTCATGCTGAAAGACCCAGACATGTTTCATCTGCAATGCCCTTGCAGATGGAAGGGAGTGTTTGCTCAAATGGCATGATACATGGCCCTGTTTATCCTTCCATCACACGAATCAGTCGTCCTACCCTTTGTAGAAAAACAGGCTTTAAGCATGATGTTTCCACCCCCATGCTTCACAGTAAGCAACTTCTTTGGATGCAGATGTTCATTCTTTCTCCTCCAAATACTCTTCCAAAGACTAATATTTTGGTCTCATCTGATCACATGATTTTCTCCCAACCCTCTAGCCTGGAAAAATCCAGACCCTAATCTATTAAGATTAAGGGTCTGGCAACGAGGGATGATAAGGACATAATTCTAGGGGCGAAACCAAGCATGCATTTGAAACTCTCACTGCACACAATTTGATAACACCACGACCAATCACAATAATACACGGTGTGACGTATCCAGGGCGGTATTATAGTTACCAGTGGAGCTAACTGGTAGATTAAACTCTTGCCGGATCCAGTGGGCGAAACAGTAAAAATGTCCTTCTTGCAAAGGACAAATTTGAACATGGTTTTCTGTTCATCTTTTAGATAAAAAGCCAAGTTTAAGTCGTTCATTGTAGCGGCCAATGCCGTGTCAAACAACTAGTGTTCCAGACGTCGCAGTGACCTGTCATCATCAGCTTAGCTCGCCTCTGGCGCGCCTACGTCACATACACCGATTTGATTGGCTCCTTGAACTGCTTACGTTATGCAGTAACAGTATCATTGCTCGATGCCAGAGTGTCTTGCAGAGACAATTCAAATTGCTCTCTCACGAGTCCTCTGGATTTCCAGGGTACCAACCCTCCTTTGGATCATCTAGATGGGGTCCGGTACAAAGGGCCTGGACATGTTCTGTATGGAGGACCAACTCTGCCATAATTAACAATAAATAAATTAATGTAGATATAAATAAATACAGTTGAAAATAAACACATAAAATATGTAATTTCACATATATTTATTTCCATATTAATTTATTTATTTACACATTTCTAGATCACATTTCTTGACACATTTCTTAATCACATTTATTTACACATTTATAGATCACATTTATTTACAAATTTACAGAGGTGTATTCTAATAAGGGGGGTGTTTCTAACACTGACCTAAAGCCTCATTGGTCAGCTTCAAGTCTCTGTATTGGGCATCAGCTACCTACTCTGTTTGTCTGTGACAGATTTGAGCTACCCGGCTGCTGGTTTATCACCAGGTCTGTCCCTGAGATGAAGGGCTCCTGCGAGCAACAGACAAAAACGAAAGTGCTTTGGAAGGTGAGGTGCTGGGGTGCAACGGTTAACAAAGGAATGATGAAGTGGAAGGCTTTAACCATAAAAGTTTTTATTTATTACCTACCCACTACTTTTCTATACTATTTTCAGAATAAATATAATGCTACTGTCTTTGGAAAATTATTAAGGCAAATACTTCATATGTTTGGATTGCTCAGGAATTTATTTCTGAGAGGTGATCACAAACTGTACATTGTGTTAAAGGGCCATCTGTACTGTTACATTAAAAATTTTTAGATTTTACTGTAAACTTTTTGGAGAACCTAGATATTAATAATAATAATATCCATCCATCCATCCATTTTCTTAACCGCTTATCCAATTCAGGGTCACGGGGGAGCTGGAGCCTATCCCAGCAATTATCAGGCGTTAGGCAGGGTACACTCTGAACAGGACGCCAGTCTGTTGCAGGGCCAACACAGAGAGACAGACAACCATTCACACTCACATTCATTCCTAGGGACAATTTAGAGTGATCAATTCACCTATCATGCATGTTTTTGGACTGTGGGAGGAAGCCGGAGTACCCGGAGAGAACCCACACATACACGGGGAGAACATGCAAACTCCATGCAGAAAGACCCTGGGCCGGGATACGAACCCACAACCTTTTTGCTGCAAGGCAACAGCGCTAACCACTGCGCCACCGTGCAGCCCTAATAATAATATAATATAATAAAATATTTCAAAATCAAGAAATATTTATTGTGGTCACAGTATATAGATGGCCCTTTACATGCTGTACAGAGAGTTTGTGATCTCCTCTCAGAAATATATTCCTCAAAGTGACCCAAACATACGTATTATGAAGTACTGGACTTCATATTTCTTTCCGTGATTTGTGAAACCTCAATACAGACAGATTTCAGCACTTTTTCTGCATCTGGACCACACTATCTTAGTTCTAACTCAAAAACTACAATACTCAGACATGTCAAGATGTCATGATTAGATTATTCTACACAAACAGCAGAACAATTAACAACAACTCTGGGATTTGTAAAATTGTTATGCGATTTATGACACTTGCAAGGCTGCGTCAATTCCTGGCAATTCTCTATTACCATAATGTACAACCTATGCGCAAAGGTCGGCTCCTTTGACCGTGGTCCTGAGTGAGAAATGCAACATGAGACATGGACAGGTGCTTGTGAACTGTTGTTAAAAACTTAAGACAAGATGCGAAGGTGGACTGAGCGCTAGGTTGTTAGGTGCTACTTGGGGGCTTCCTGCTAGCTTAGCTAGAGGCCGAAACCGGGTTAGCCTTCAATTGTTAACCTTTGCACCCCAGCACCTCACCTTCCAAGGCACCTTCATTTTCGTCTATTCTCACAGGAGCCCTCCATGTCGAGGACAGATCTGGTGTTGAACCAGCGTTAGTCTGACAGTAAGATTCCAGCAGCAGTGGCGTAGCCAGAGATAACTTAATGGTTGGGCCACGGGGTAATTGGTCGGGCCAGACCAATGAACCAGAAAGTTACACAGACCATTGATTGAGTAATCTTACAACCGATGTTATAGCAATGCTCCCCGATAAAGCCCCCTGTTCACCATTCAATGTGTTTCAATAGTTTTGCTTTTCCCAAGATGTTTTTTCTTACAATGTAGCCTAGTTGCACAGTTTTTATATTCACAATTCAACAACAAACTCAAGGTCTTACAAGCTACTCGTTGGCAATCCAGGCAAGCAGTGAGCGTAAATTTCTTCCTGGTGCTGAATTCCAGCTTTCAAGGCACTAGTAGGGGTACGTCAGCATTGTACATGATGCCGGTGCACAATATGCATACAGAAACAATAAAATGAACAATTAAAAAAATAGATTACCACTATGAAAAAACAGCGCACTAAAAATGGTTGTAATTAATTAATCGCAATTAACGCGATATTTTGACACCCCTAGTTGAAACGGCCGCTGCAATTACTTCGATGGCGTTTTGTGACATAGCTGAGCATAGTCCCTTGCTTCATTGTGCGTAGATTAAGGCGGGTAGACGTGAGGCTAACCTTAGCTTCGTTCTGCATTGAAAGAGGGATACTGGTTTAACAGCAACATGTTACAACACCCTGAATGTTCCAATCAAACCATAACCTGCAAGCAAAATTGACCAAACCAAAGCCTCGGCGTTGTCTATCCATCCATCTGTTATCTACACCGCTTTATCCAATTCAGGGTTGTGGGGCAGTTGGAGCCTATCCAATTCCCAGCTATTAGCAGGCGAGAGGCAGGATGCACCTGGACAGGTTGCCAGTCTGTTGGTCGACGGCGTATATATCATAAATGAACCGATTTCTCATGAACGGTATTAGACAGAAACATACTCTTTTCTTTTTCTTTTTCCTGCAAAGAAACACTTCAGGCATTCAGGCAACAGTTCCAGCATTTCTGTGTGACGCAGAGAAGATATGCTATGAGTATTGGAAGGTGGGCGTCCATTCGGATCATCGAACTATACCATGTGAGGTGAAATATCAAATTGTAAAGCCTTTTTCTGTATGTGTCAAAGATCTTCAATTACATGAAGATGATTCCCTCCTCTAACTTCCTCTAATCGCTGCAATGGAATTACTGATGTACACGATTAATTTAGCCGAATAACATATTTGCCAAAGAAATACTAAGACAGGCAGGCCCTCCCTTGGCTACGCCACAGTCCTGCAGCCGGGTATCTCAAATCTGTCACAAACACACGGAGTAGCCAGCTGATGCTTACGTCCTCTGTCCTCAGCCACTTCAGTGTAAATACAGAGACTTGAAGCTGACCAATGAGGCTTTAGGTCAGTGTTAGAAACACCCCCCTTATTACAATACACTTCTGTAAATCTGTACATAAATGTGATCTAGAAATGTGTAAATAAATATGGAAATAAATACATAAATAAATGTGGAAATAAATAAAAAATAAATGGGGGGATAAATACATAATTAAATAAATATAGAAACAAATAAAAGCGGAAATTAGTGAATTAATGTGTAAATAAACATTTCAATAAATAAATGTGTAAATAAATACATATGTGAATAAATAAACAATTAAAATTGTAAATAAAAAATATGCATGAAAATAAAACAAAATGTTAAATAAATAAATGTGAAAATGTGTTACCAGCTCTTTTATGTATTCCAACCTATATTTATTTAGTTAGTTCTTTAGTAATTTTTAAATATTGTAATGAAACATTTATTATTCATTACCATATTTATTTGCTTAGTTCTTTATTTATTTTTTACAAATGTATTTTCAAACTGATTTATTATTTTTTTATATTTAGCTATTTATTTAGTTAGTTCGTTATTAATTTTTAAATATTCTATTGAAACATTTATTTATCCATTACCATATTTATTTGTTTAGTTCTTTATTTATATATTTACAAATTTGTTTTACATTCTATTCATGGATTTATTCCTATTTTTATTTATTTCCAAATTGATGTATTCATTTTATATTTATTTATGTATTTAGAAATGTATTTCCTCACTTATTGATTTATTTATTGTCAAATATGGCAGAGTTGGTCCTCCATAGGGTAAGGGTAGGATAAGTCTGAGTTAACCTTGAGCACTGCAGGATTTTAATCCATGACAGCGTGTTACGGATGGTAGCGTTTGTTACTTTGGTCCCAGCTCTCTGCAGGTTTTCACTAGGTCCAACCATGTGGTTCTGGGATTTTTGCTTAGGAGGGTGAGATCTTGGAGCCCCAGATTGAGGGAGATTATCAGTGGTCCTTTATATCTTCCAATTTCTAATAATTAAAACCAATTAAAACCATAAACCAAGATGCTTCCCTATTGCAGATTCAGTCTGCCCAGCATGGTGCACGTTTACAATTTTGTTTCTTGGGCCCTTTGAAAGCTTTTTTGTCTTTGCCATAATGGAGGTTGGAGTGTGACTGTCTAAGTTTGTGGACAGGTGTATTTTATACTTATAATGAGTTCAAACAGGTTCCATTAATACAGGTAATGAGTGGAGGAAAGAGGAGCCTCCCACAGAAGAAGTTACAAGTCTGGGAGACCCAGGAATCGTGCTTGTTTGTAGGTAGCCAAATACTTATTTTACACCTTAATTTACACCAAAAAAAATGCTTAAAAAATCTGATTATTATGTATTTGGCTTTCATAGTTGAGGTATACCTATGATGAAAACTCCAAGTCTCTCTAATGTCTCCCTTATCTTTTTAAAGCTGTTTTCAGATAGATATTCTGGAATATTTGTAGACAATTCCATCGTAATTTGTGTTTTCAAATACACCATCTCACTCACAGCAGTTTACCACACAAAACTGAAAAGTTGTAACACTGGGTTTTAGAAGCTAATCCTACTTTGTACTAAACTGAGTAACCGACAGAAAAGATCTTTCAGTGAAGGAAAGGAAAAATTCTCTAAAGCTGCATTTTCTCCAAGGGGCAAACTTCGTCCACAGAATGTGAAGTCAACCAGGAAGTGGCATAAACAATATTACCCGGTCTGCATACTTCCATCTACGTAACATTAGCCGCCTCCGCCCGTCCCTCACCACTCACTCTACTGCCATCCTTTTCCATAGCCTCATCACTTCCCGTCTTGACTACAGTAACTCCCTTCTCTTCGGTCTTCCCCAGCAATCCCTCCATAAATTCCAGCTTCTTCAGAACTCGGTCGCCCGCATCATTACCAGAACTCCGTCCTTCCATCACATCACCCCTGTCCTTCAGCAACTCCACTGGCTCCCGGTTACTTCCAGGATCCAATTCAAAATTCTTCTCTTTACATCAAAGCCATCTATAACCTAGCCCCCCCCCCCCTGTACCTATCAGACCTCCTTCATCTCTCCACCTCAGCCCGTTCCCTCAGGTCCTCCTCCTCCATCCACCTCACTGTCCCACCAGTCCGTTTGGTCTCCATTGGGAGCAGGGCCTTTAGCCGCTCTGCTCCCCAGCTCTGGAACTCACTCCCCCCTGATATCCGTAACATTAACTCCCTGCTTCTCTTTAAAACTAGACTCAAAACCCATCTGTTCTGTCCAGCATTCCAATAGCTACTCCCTTTGCTCCACTCTGTTTGTTTGTTTTATATTGTTCTGTCTGTTAATGCTGTGTATTTTTTCTATGTCTGTAAAGTGACCTTGAGTGTTCAGAAAGGCGCTGTTTAAATAAAATGTATTATTATTATTATTATTATTAAAAATTGCAGTTCCCCCCTCATCCGCTGGGGGCTGGCTCCAAAAAGGAGCAACTTCCCACTCACTCCCATGTTAAAAAGGCCTACTTTACAGCAAAAATAAACATGTTTACACCCTGGTTCAAAAAAAACATTTTAGGTTAGATAGTTCAGGTTTACCATCATGATAACTCTGAGGGTTATTTGTAATTTAAACCTGAAATTATGAATTATTAGGGGCGTGTTTTGATTGACAGGTTCATCTAGGCTAACTCTGGTGGCTAACAGTTTGTACCGCAGTCTGCTGTCCCCCTATGCTTGCTTGGGGAAGGCCTTCACAACCTGGGACTACGTAAAGACTTCAGTCATTTCAAGTTTCTGAACTCCACTATCAGCTGTAGTTTTTATTCGGTTTCGGATGTTAATATGCACTTGTTGGACAAAGATGGCTTGCTGTGGTATTGATTACAGTAACTGATCAAAGAAGTTTCTGCTTGGGGGAGGCTTTTTACGCACAACAGTAGGGGGAGAATTTCTGTCAGGTGGCCAAGAGGAATGCTGTTCTAATGTTCAAATCCACTTTTCTCAGGATATAATTTTTTGTCTATTAAGTTGAATTTTTTTTTTTGATTCCCGCTGGGGACACTGTGGGTGCTGAGGGTGTGTGCGTTCCTCAGCAAAAGGGCCTTTCTGTGTGGAGTTTGCATGTTCTCCACATGTTCCCTTGAGCAGCTAATGTGAGCTACTCCCACAAAAACATGCACCAGTCATGGGCTGTGTACTGCCTCCTCCTGGCTGACCGGGGCTCCTGTAGGCTTGGGGGGGGATCTGGCTGGAATAACGTGATCCCTCCACACGCTGTCCAGCTGGGGAAACCCTGCCCCTTCAGGTGAAAAGAAGGGCCTGCTCACTCTTCAGGGAAGAGCTCAGTGCAGGGCCCTCCCTAGGGCTGCACCTAAGTAGTGACACTGGGTGGTAAATAATGGGGGAAAAAATCATGGGACAAACAATGGGACAAAAAAAATAAATAAAAAACATACGACCAGACATCAGGTTGTAATCAGTCCTTCACTGACCAATCAGCAGTCATTAGCAAAATGCTAGTGAGTTATGGGCAACAACAACTTAACCTGTAAGAAAACTAAAGGCCATACATACTTGTTCATTCAACATTTGACGTATAACTCATGTTACACTACAATCAAATCTTAGATTTGTCAATAGCAATTGGGTGAAAGAGACAAATTTTGCCGTCTAGCTCCGTAGACTCCCATTCATCTTGCACTCATGGTGATCGCCCCATTGGAACTCTGGTGGAACTGCAACCAAATTGTGTTACAATGGGACTGAAAGGAGAGTGGCAAGGCTTTCCTAAATTGGCTTTGGTAGCGCATAGCATACTGCCTTAGAGCAAAAGTCACTCAGTACATACAGGGAAGAGATCCACAGGTGAAAAGAGGTAATCAGCACAAGGATCCTCCCATGAAGTGACAGCTCCGAAAATAAACATCGAAAATGGCGTTGTCACTAAAATGTTTCGAAAACACGTGATTTTGTGTTGTGAAAGCTACAGAGTGGGTTTTTAAGACTCGAATAATGGTAGCCATTCATTGTTAGTTTATTTTAAAAATCAAATATACTCAGTGTTCCCATACTATCACAAACACTGTAGAACATGCAAAATAATGAAACATGCCTAAAATAAATGTGAAATCAATAAATAATCAACAAGTCGCCCCTACAATTACAAAGGTTTTGGGAAGATTTTTTAAGATTTGTCCAGTTTTGGACTAATATAACAAGCAAACATTAGCATCGGCTACATGGTAATTCCATCTATTGCCATTTCACATGTCAGAGTCCAGGACCAAGTCCCTAGCAGGCTGCTCGAGTCAAGTCACAGATCCCTTGAACTCTACTCAAGTTAGGACTTGAATCCGAGTCCAGGACTCAATTACTCCATCCCTGGTTTTGGATGTATCAAAAATTCAATAAGCTGCAAACATTTAAACCAAGTACAGAACCTGAAGTGTGAATTACTGGAACAGGAGTACGGTCATGAATGAAATGAAACCAGAATGCAGCTGGCCTTAAAACATTTTTTTTCATTCAGCGCTTCCACAGCAGCACGACGTGTTATCTTAGATGATTTGATGCAAGATGCATACTGCTGAAACTTTGGTTCTCCTGTGTTTTAGCAACACATAAGACAGAGAACCTCCTCAGAGACTAAAATAACTATCAGGCTTTGGAACATTAGCTTAGTTTGTTTCCTAATTGAACCTTTAAGTTTCATGTCTAAAGCCTGGAACTAAACATTATGTGGACATTTGGTTGCAGCACACGTCCTGGCTGTAATAGTGTGGTAGGAGTGTGTACTTTTAGGTTTTAGCTGAATTGAAGAGAAACCCAAGAATCACTTGTGGAGTATTTATAACATTAAATATGATTTCAAAACTGATATTAATGATTAGAATGAAACAAAGGCCAGCATTGCTAATTTCATTTTCACTAAATGAAGCCAGAATTCATCTAAATTAAACCTGTTATTAGAGAACACAATGAGGGAAAAAAAGATCAAAGGTGAGCCTCGCTGCTCTAGATAGGGACTTCTAGCGACTCTGGTTCCCTCAGCTCCGTGTTCCGACGTACAGTCACCCACAGGGTCCCGTCAGGGTTCAGGGTACCGCTGACCGACAGCGGATCCATGTCCTGGGGGAACAGGGATTTATGGGTGAACGTGTTACTGACGCTTCCGTCATCCAGAACCTGAGGAAGAAAAGACAGAACGTTAGAAAATAAGAAGCAAAGAAAAATAAATCATGATCTGGTAGGAGGCAGAGAAGAAACTGGAATACTGGTGCATCTGGACAGGAGCAAGATTTAGAGAGACTGAAAGCAGGACAAAAAGGAGAGGCAGACATGTTGAAAGTGAGAGGAAAACACTGGCTAGCACAGCAGCTGGGACCAATCACATTTCCATCAATGACTAATTAAGTGGGTCATAAGCTTTGCAACTTCAGAAATTAAAGAGTTTTATGGTCTTCACTAGTAACAAACTACATTAATATACTTCAGACTCAGGTTATTTTTGCCCTTTACAGCAACACTGGAGGAGAATAGTGAAGCAGTAAGGCCTTCATGGTTACCCAAAAAGCTGCCTGTTGTTAACTTGTCATTTACAGCTTCAGGAGAGAAAAGGAAGCACAAATTTTGCAGGCTTGCATTTCATTCATATGGCCAAAACACAGAAGAAATCAGGTTGTGTCGCTTCATTGCATTGAGCAGCATGTTGTGGTAATGTTGCAGATCCAGTTTGAAAGTTTTGGGTCTGACCAATGAATATATGAAAGTGTAAAAGAGTCCTAAGTATGGATGACGCCAACATTCCCCAATTGTGCCGTACCCATTCACTCTCACATTCACACACTGGTGGAAGCAAGCAACAATTGTAGCCACAGCTGCCCTGGGGCAGACTGACAGAAGCAAGGCTACCATATCGCCGCATCGGCCCCTCTGGCCGACACCAGTAGGCGGTAGGTGAAGTGTCTTGTCCAAGGACACAACGACTGAGACAGAGGGATCTGGGGGCTCCGGGGTTCGAACCAGCAACCCTCCGATTGCAAGGCAACCCTCTGAACCCCCCTGAGCCACAGTCGTTTTAAATGATTTGAAGGAATAAGTAAATTAATAATTTATGAATTATTAATTTGAAGCCACAGTGTGTAATTTTCGGCCAGTAGGGGGCAGTGCATATCTAAATTATCTCAAGCATGCGGTATCTGTGTCCTAGAGTAAGAAACTCAACAACGAAGGCCCAACTAGTGCTGTTTTGAAACGCTCAATTCCCTGAGAATTATCTATTCGCAGCAACATGACGAGTACATCAGTCTCTCTTTCATCGCTTGGAACTAGCGTAGAGGTAAAAATGTATTTATGGCAACACTTTTTTACATTTTGAGGGGAAATTAATGTTTTAATAGCGGGCGTGTTCCGTGCGCTTTGTCCGTCCGGGCTCTTGTAGAAGTAAAGATGTCATCTAATATGGCTTTCCCCTGAAAAGAGGACCCGTGCCTATGTATTTTAAAACGGATTTTTAAACTCATCTTTTACAATATCTCCAATATTTTGCAATTAATGTGCTTTACATAATTATTATATAATATTTGTATGGCTATTTTCAAAGATGTACTGCAAAAACTACACACTGTCACTTTAATATTCCTAATATAACCAGACAGACCAAAACTCTTATTTCACTTGGTAAAATTACACAACAAAAGGTAGATATTGTAAAAACCAAAGAAGGTTTAAAAACTGTGTAAAATTTTTTGAAAAGTAGACTTCTGGTTATTCTTTGGATTTTATTTAACTTGGCACAAAGTAATAAGAAACTACATACACAAAGGACTTATTTACTAAATAATTGTGCTGCATTCCCACAGAATTTGAAATTCAATCAGTTTGTTCTTGTTTTAAAAGATTTGTAAAAATCCTATATTTAACAGCTCCCTGACATCACCTCTTCCCCTGTTTTAAGTAACTAACGACTGAAAGGCTTGAAACAACTATTTGAAGTTTGTTCTTTTGTCTTCTTACATGTCTGAGAAATTTTATTTGGTTAAAATTAAAATCAGGAGGTAACATTTGTATTTATTCAGACAATAAATTTAAAGTGACTGAAGCACAATAATCCTACAATCTGATACTTAACTTGACTTAAACTACTGGCTTATCTCATAGTGAAAGTGTTACAAAGATATTTCCAATGTTTTTTTCAATATGTGCCTGTCTAATAAAACTTTCCTAAGCTAAATGGACTAAATCTTTATGGAATGTTTTTAAGTAAAGTAACTGTCCCATCAGTTCCATCTTTTATTGATTTAGATATTTTGATCCAAAAAACATTTCCTCAGACCGAATTGTTTTTAAAAAAAATTTTTTTTGATAAGTTCCTTGCTGAAAAAAAAAGCTGTTAGCTGGAACTAAAAGAAAACAAAGTACTCATGCTCCACCACTTGGTGGGCATATTTGTATTAGTTAATCTTTTTTGTTTCCTACTTTATGAATAGGGCATATAGGGATAAAGTTATTAATTATGGCTTGTTACAAAGATGGATGTAGAGACTTTCAAATATCTTTGTTGCGCACCAAAGCTTGTAAATAAAGCCTTAAACTCAGGTTAGGTGTCAATGAAAAGCTAAGGGTGCACCCTAATAATTTCCCCTCATAATTTCAGTCAGGTTAAAAACTGTGTAAGGCAACAGCACTATATCAAAGGGATCATTTTTAAGTTTTAGAAAACTATTTGTTGTTCTCTTTACATGGAAAAAATAACCAGAAACTTCCACACCTTCTGTGCATGAATGACAACATGGTGGTTGTAGGCCATCACTACTATGTCGTGTGGCTCGAAGTGGCTGAGGTCAGCCGCCATACAGTAGGAGTCACCAAGACATCGCACCGCACTTCCTGCTCCACTCTGCCAGTTCGTCACGGTGCCACCTACAGGAGGATGCGAAACAGTTTCCTGAGACTTTAAATACAGTTTTAATAAACATTTTTTATCAATGATAAAAACTTTTACGGATGAGCTTATTATCTTCAGTGATGACCACATTTGATCTCTAAAAAGTATTTAAGCCAAGCATTATTCTACAGTGCATGTTTCTAAAGGTTTTTCAGCAACCAAAGTAAAGTAGGGAAGAAATATATAAACTTCTGCAAAGTCTTTTGGATTAGATTAAATTCTGGGATTCTGTTATTCTGTAAAAGTTGTCATCACAACCCAAACACGCTGTCAGCAAATGCCGGTTAAACATCAGTACCAGGGATGAAAAATATCTCATATGTACATCCCTTTTATAATAATAGTTTAATTTTATACTTTTTTCTCAAGGATATCAGTCAAAACTAAGTTTGAACCAGAAAACTTTCTCAGAAATGTTGGAACTTCAGATTTCATTATCAGACAAGGGCTCTGACTTCATTTTTAACTGCATTCTCTGACTCTCTTTACTGTGTCATACATTAGCAAGAATAAGGCCCATCAGTACGTTAAAGGTGATTTTCTTACCTGGAGGTCCAAATGACGACCTGCTGTGCCTGCTAAGGCGTGGCGGACTTTTTGGCCCCTCGGGGCCCTCCTCTCCGAACAGACTAGAGCAATTTGCAGAGTCAATAAAAGGCTCCAAAAGAACATCCAGGGAATCAGAGGATCCACTGAGTGATCCATCTGATCGATAGGAGCTGGAAGTGCTATAACGTGATGAGGAGCGAAATGAGGAAGAAGATCTTTGGCTGGAGGTTATCAGTGATGCCATGACTGAAGATAGCAGTGGCCTTTAAAACTTGCTGATGAGCCTCTTCTATCCCAGATGCAGCCAATGTGCCTTAGATATGAGTTCTCATTAAAAACTGACAGAGCAGACTTAGAGAAGTTACTTGCCAGCAGCTTCTGGCCTCATACTAACCATCCTGGGGTCTTTGTTGTGGGGATATATAAAGCGCTGCTGGATTGCAGAGCAGCCGACACTGTCGTGGGACAGTGTCGGCTGCTCTGCAACACAATCTGCCTTCATCCCTAAATGGTAATTTGTCTAAGCACTTGGGCCAGGAGTTTAACGGACAAACTGATAATGAGTGGAGACCGCTTCCTATTCTCACACACAAATACCCACATGCAGAGATAACAGCCATCTGAGCTGCTGAGATGTTTCTGGCATGTGGTCGTAAATAGAAAAACCGTTGAGAGGTCAGGTCATCTGTACCATTGACCCTCAACACAATGTCAAACATGTTTGACTCATTTATTTTCTATCCTAGAAACAAATTAAAAGCATTGCAAAGTGGAATCAGAGCCTCCTTGTTGAGGGGCTAGGCTGTGAACCAAAAAAATAATCTGTGCGGCCAGGATTTTGTGCTTATTCTCATTGCAATGATAAATTCCTTCCAAACCTTTTCTAAGTTTAATGTGACATAAATCTTGCACAACTAAGAAACAAAAACTATTGGAGGCAAAATTAGATAAAAATATATAAAAACATACTCAGAAACTGGGAGCATAATTGTACACACTTTGATGAAGCATTTTGATTCAGTTTAAAGACACACTCCGACAGTACGTGGAAAATGGGTGGGCCTGGAAAAATCTGGATGGGCCTGAATAATTTTAAAGCGCACATTGTGTGTATGTGCACGCAAATATTATATTTCATTAAAATCAATCAGACCATCGGTAACTGTTCTATAATATAAATATTATGACATCATCCAGAAGACAGGTCACTGGAGACAGAAGCAAGATCCTTATGTCACTTACATCACACAACTACAAGGGGACAATTTCTTAACAGGTTTCACATAGGTAGGGCGTCTTGTCATACGGTTTCAGACTAGTGACTTTGGTGCACCTCCATCTCTATCACGGTGCACATACAAATACCACCAAACACTACCAATAACATAACTCAAAGGCCAACTAAAGAACATGACTATATTGAAACACAAATCTATAACATAAAACCAGAGAACTTGTACAATAAACATGAATCCCCTACCAATAATCCTTTGCGGCACCCAACTATTCTCCTGAGCAGCCTGTTCTGCTCTGCTACGCCACAATATCTATAGCCTACCTACAAGTGACTATATTACAGTACTTATTCCATAACTGGATGTCTGTTAAATTTCAATGTTAAAGACCGAAGGAGAGAAAAAGGAAAGACGACAGTGATCGCATTAATGTAGGCAACTTTACAATGCTTTATTGTTTTGCTGCTGTATAAAGAGACTTTTTTTCTCCTCTTACTTGACTACTACCACAAAAATTTACACTTGTGTACATCGGAGACAGAGAGCTCCAATGACCGACATAATTAAATTATTTAAAAAATAAAATACGATACAATTATACATTTTTTTAAATCATGAACCTCACTGGGTGGGTGTTAGGGATGGCACCAGGATATTTTCTCTGCAGTAGATTAATAGTTGTCTAGTGTCAGTAAGCAGTTGCAAATTCGTTTTTTATATAAAACACCTATTACAACTCCAACAAGCAAAGTAACTGGAAAGTTTTTTTCTATGATCATAATACCAGATATAAAAGTTATTGTTTTTTATTACACTGTGAAAAACATTGCACATTCATTAAATTAATCATTTTAAATTGTAATTGTTGTTACAACATAACGGGTTGTTAAACATCTGCTAGGGCCAAATCTTTTTGTGGGCAATCTGTCACCCACCACCCACTCATAGCTCTGTCCCTGAAACTCTGTCACTTTTACACCTTTAAATGTTAAACAAATCTAAAAGTGGGATATGCACAATGAGTGAAGAAATAGACGAAAACTATACTGCAGTAAAGTACATTTCATAAGTACTGCACTCTGACTGTGTTACACATGTTGTTATTTTCATGTCCACTGTCTAATAACTACTGGAAGGAGATTACCCAGGTAAGTTATCGCTCTATTTAAGTGACTTGTCAAATACATTTCGAAAAAATACAATTTCTAGCCCCATTATCTGGATGTGTTAGCCTGATATAAGAGAAGACCACTTTGGTTCAAATTCAGCCAGAATAAGTTAAATATATGCATTTCAAAAGTTCAAATTTAGTCTGACTAAAACAATAATTCTGTTTTCTTTTCCTGCGTGTAAACCGACTGAGCGATTTGAAAAACAGAGTTCTTTTTCATAACCTTCCTTGCCGACACCTCAAGACACTCAGAACAAACAACCATGTCTTGTGGGGTAAACATACCTTTTGGAATTATTGACATAACGTTTAGTTTTATTATGACTCACTGGGGGACTTTTGGGAGATATGGATGTTTTCGTTGGAAGAAAAGGCGTTTTATTCTGTAAACTCCACTGTTAGTCTAAGCGAGAAGAATACAAGAGATTGTTGATATGCAGAACACAACTAGTCCTTCGGTGCTGCTGTTGGCCTCTTGACAACTTCCAGAACCATATTCAGGAACACTTCTCCAGGTAATGTTAAATGCATCACAATGCGACTGTAAAAAGGAACGGGCATCCTCATAGGTTTATGAAATGCGCATGATTGACAGCCAGCAACGTGAAAACTCAAATTCAATTGGCTAATGGCTTATTAGGTAATTGGTTATGGGAGGAAAGCCAGACTAAGGAAGAACAACTAATGTTGTGCAGCAACATCATAGTTTTGAGCCCCACTTTCATTACATTTCCAAGGCTGTGTTTCCTGATTCTGCCATTACACAATATTTTAAGAATTAAAATAGTAAATGGCCTGCATTTGTACAGAGCTTTTTCAGCCATAGGACCACAAAGCGCCATACACTTCACAATTCATTCACCCATTCACACGCTGATAGTGGCAAGCTACTACATTGTAGCCACTGCTGCCCTGGGGCACACTGACAGAAGAGAGGCTGCCGGACACAGTTGCCTCTGAGCCCTTTGACCACCACCAGCGGGCAAGGCAGGCAAAGTTTCTTGCCCATGGACATGACAAACAGACAGATGGAACTGGGATTCGAACCACAACACACCGATTACGGGACGAATTCCTACCACCTGAGTTGTGTTTATCTAATTGTCTAATACTATTATTTTCATAATCAGTGCATTGCGAAAAAATATTAATTTTCCTTTAGATGGTCAGTAATTTCCCCTCATCTGGCAGCAGTAGTGGTTCCTATTCAATTACATTGAATGCTGCTGCCAGATCATAGGAATAATTGGACTAGTCACAAAATACTTTTTTCTCACTTACCTAACTCTGGGGTATATCCTTACAGAACCTTAACAACTTTTGTCTCTCTGCAGCTTTCTTCCAGTGAGCAGAAGACGAATTTGTCCTCAGCTCCCTCACTTGGGATCCGGTATCTCCTATGGGAATGGCTTTAGTCCCTAATGACACATTTTGGTCTCAGGGGCCCAGAGCTGCCTCGCTGCTGACCCATACCAGATGGTGGACCGTCACTCGGTGCACCATGACTGAACTCACAGGAGATGATGGTGTTAATGAGGCAAAAGGTGAACAACATAATGTCCTTTTAGGTTTCCTAAGGCATGAGTAAGTCATTGATAATCAGCCTGCCTCAATGTGTTAGCAACTGGAAAACATTCAGCGGATGTAGAAATCTACATGCTTAAAACTTAGATTAACATATAGTGCAGCAAAATACAGTGTTAGCAATTTTTGGATAGAGTTAAAATATTTCAAACTCATGTACAGCAACATGAGCCAAACATTCAAAAAAAATATGGAAAAAGAAATGCTATTATCCAAGCATAGCAGAAAACTTAAACAATGCTTGAAATTAAAAACATGTAATAGCTTGGGAAATGTTTTCAATTAAACAACTCCTAGCATTAGAACACAGATAAACCCCAAGCTGTCTTGAGCCGCAGGAAGCAGACAGGTCCAATCATGCACCTTTTACTTGGATAATGGTATGTTTAAACCATTTTCCAGGATGGACTCATTATACAAATATTTTGTGCAAAGGTTTGAATGAATTTGCAATGTTTTTCCGATCCTTAGCCTAGCCTATAACTATTTCTGATAAATCATTTCAGAGAGAGGTTCATTCTAAATGGCTTGTTTTCCTGGCATGGAAACATCTTAAATGCCTAGTCTGTGAATATTTAATAGGATTGGTTCAGTTCTACTCCAGAAGCTGATTACTTTTTCTGCTCTGAATCCAGTTGGAAGTCAACCATAATCCCAAACTCACATAGAAACTAACGTCTGTAATCATCCTGTTATCATAGTTAACATTTATGGACTATGTTTAAAATATCTGACTAGAATTATGATGGCCGTTTTATTTTTATATTACTGATTAAATGTAGTTACTTTTAACCAGATATACGTGGCGTTCCCAGGCCAGCTGGTAGATATAGTCTCTCCAGCGAGTCCTGGGTCTCCTCCCGGTGGGACGTGCCTGGAACACTACATCAGGTAGGCGTCCAGGAGGCATCCTGACCAGATGGCCGAGCCACTTCAACTGGCTCCTCTCGATGTGGAAGAGCAGCGGCTCTACTCTGAGCCCACTCCGGATGACCGAGCTTCTCACCCTATCTCTAAGGGAGAGCCCAGCCACCCTGCGGAGGAAACTCATTTCAGCTGCATGTATCCGTGATCTCGTTCCTTTGGTCACCACCCAGAGTTCTTGACCATAGATGAGGCTAGGAACGTAGATTGACCGGTAAATCGATTGGTTTGCATTTCGGCTCAGCTCTCTCTTCACCCCGACAGACCGGTACAACGCCAGCATAATTGCAGATGCCTTACCAATCCGTCTATTGATCTTCCGCTCCATTTTTCCTTCATTCGTGAACAAGACCCCCAGATACCTGAACTCCTCCACTTAAGGAATGACTCTGTCCCCGACCAGAAGAAGGCACCCCAACCTTTTCTGGCTCAACACCATGGTCTCGGATTTGGAAGTGCTGATCCTCATCCCAGCCACTTTACACTCAGCTGCGAACCGTTCCAACAAAACTGTAGATCACATTCAGATGATGCCAACAGGACCACATCATCTGCGAAAAGCAAAGACCCGATACTGAGGTCACAAAAACGGATCCCCTCAAAACCTTGGCTGCACCTACGAATCATGCCCATAAATCTTATGAACAGGATAGGTGCAAAAGGGCAACCTTGGCGGAGTCCAACTCTCACTTGAAACATGTCCGACTTACTGCCGGCAATGCGAACCAAACTCTGACAACGGTCATACAGGGACCTAACAGCCCTTGATAAAGGGCCCAGTAACCCATATTCCCGGAGTACCCCCCAGGACTCCCCGAGGGACACGGTGAAACGCCTTCTCCAAGTCCACAAAACACATGTAGGGTGAACTCCCATGCACCCTCCAGGACCCTGCTAAGGGTGTAGAGCTGGTCTAGTGTTCCACGGTCAGGACAAAAACCGCATGGTTCCTCCTAAATCTGAAGTTCGACTATCTGTCGGACCCTCCTCTCCAGAACCCCTGATTGGACCTTACCAGGGAGGCTCAGAAGTGTGATCCTCCTATAGTTGGAACACACTCTGTGGTCCCCTTTTTAAAGAGGGGGACCACCACCCGGTCTGCCAATCCAAGGGAACTGCCACCGGTGTCCACGCAATATTTCAGAGCCGAGTTAATCAACACAGCCCTACAACATCCATTTATTTAATAAATGTAATCATAATTTGAAAACTGTTTTGTGTATTTATCTTTGTGTGATAATAAGGTAATAATCTGTAAAAAGTTACAAAAAGACAGACATTTCAGAGAAAGAAAAACACTTTTTTACTGTCTTTGGTCTACTGCTACAGGGGTAGCTGAAGGCAAGAACATTTATGTTGATGTAAAAATATTATTTTGTAAATCTTAAACACCTTTAATAAAGGGATTTTTTCACATACAATCACACAGCGATGTTATTGCCGAATTGTTAATTTCATTTGAACTTGTGCATCTTTAGTATTCAACAATTTTTCCTGCGAGATGCTGCTAATTAGGGAAGACACTTGTATTTTATTAGTTTATATATTTTGAAACCATTCTGGCATAATTAAGAATTTTGTGGAATGTGGCATGGCTGTATAGAGAGTCCTTTATAAAGTGGTTAAAATGAAACAGCCAAAAATATCTCCTGAAAAGAATAAGCTTTAGTTCTGCTTTCTTGTCTCTGCAATTTGGTCTGAAAAGGCGACAGATTTCTTCCAGCAAGAGTTCAGCAATAGAACTTCAGATACTGGGATTTATTTAAGTCCTGGCCCAGATATGACTGTATATCTTCAATGCACAGCCTGAACAGCAGCCACTCACACCCGAGGCTCAGAATCAGATTTTTCCGTGTCTTGTGGAGATCGGATCCGATCGGGACTCCTGAGCTGGGGGGATCAGATGCTGCTCCGCTTTGCTTCACAACCTTGACAAGATGAGATTTTGTACCAAAAATAAGACTTTTCTGTGCTTAATATTAACTCCTTCTTTGTGATGCAAACAACTGTTACACCATACTGTAAGAGCGATCTGTTAACACTTACTGTACCTTGACTAAATAGTGAAGATTTTATTAGTGAATGTTTTTTGAAACTTAGGCCTACTGCAGGTGTGGAGAATGACCTTGTTTCACCTCACATTGCAGAAACAGTTGTTTCATTATTTACATCAGCTTTGGGTGTAAAACAGTGCCTATCATACTATCTTTACTTCCTTTTCTACTTAAGATACATTATTTGCCTTAAAGCTGTCCCACATTTTTTGACCTGGATAAATGTCCACACCCCTTATTTTCATTATTAGATTTAATCTGCGGTCCAAGAGAAACAACAGTAATGTGGAAAAAGCGTTAGCTCCCTTTGCAATTTCTTTTTTTCTTATTTTTTGAATGTTTGTCACACTTGAATTATCAGATTGCCAAAGAAATGTAAATACTGCTGAAAGAAACCCAAGAAAACACAATGTCGTTTTTAAATTAAGATTTTTAATATTAAGGGTGAAAAAAATAAAAACCAACATGGCCCTGTGTGAAAAAAAAGTCATGCTGAGATCCAAAGAAATTTAGGAACAAATGAGAAAGAAATTATCTGAGATCTATCAGTCTGGAAAAGGTTTTTAAAAACAACTTTGAAAGTTTAGAGACTCCAGCGAAACACAGTAAGAGGCATTATCCACAAATGGTGAAAACATAGAAAAGTGGTGAGCCTCCCAAGCAGTGGGCGGCTGACAAAAAGTACCCCAAGAGTCCAGCAACAACTCATCTAAGGGGTCACAAACGACCCCACAATAACATCCAAAAAATTCCAGGCCTTACTTGCCTCAGTTAAGGTCAGAGTTCATGATCACCCCGAACCACTAGAAAGAAAATGGGCAAAAATGGATTACATGGCAGAGTTAAATACAAAAACCATTGCTGAGCAGAAAAAAACATAGAGGCTCCTCTGAACTTAGCCGGAAAAACAGTTTGATGATCCCCGAGACTTTTTGGAAAATATTCTGCGGACTGACGAGATAAAAGTTAAACTTTTGTGAAGGTGTGTGTCTCGTTACATCTGACGTAAAAGTAACACAGAATTTCAGGAAATGAACCAAATACCAACAGCAAAACGTGGTGGTGGTAGTGTGCTGGTCTGGGGCTGTGTTGCTGCTGTAGGACCTGGAAGACTTGCTGTGATAAATGGAACCATGAATTCTGCTGTTACCAAAATATCCTGAAGGAGAATGTCTCGACATTTCTTGGTGACCTCAAACGGACATGAACTTTAATTCTGCAGCAGGGTAATGATCCAAACCAAACCAGCAAGTCCACCTCTGATTGACTGAAGAACAACAAAATCACGACTTTGGAGTGGCATAGTCAAAGTTCTGACCTTAATCCTACTGAGATGCTAAGATATGGCCTTAAAAAATCGGTTCATGCTGAAAAACCATCCAATGCTCCAATGTGGCAGAACTACACCAAGTCTGCAAAGATGAATTCCCCCACAGCTGGAAAAGACTCACTGCAAGTTATTATAAACACTTGATTGATGAAGCTAAGGGTGACCCAACCAGTTATTAGGTTTAGGGGAAAATCACTTTGTCACAAAAGGGAAGTGTAGGTTTGTATTTTCCCCCTTAATAATCAAAAACAGCATTGTGTGTTTACTTGTGTTGTCTTTAATATTTACATTTGTTTGATTGGCTAAAACATCTACTGTGAGTGTGACAAATATGCAAAAAACTAAGAAATTATGAAGGGGGAAACCCATTTCTCATACCTCTCTGTCTTCAGAAAATACTCTTGCCAGAGCAGTTGCAATAGTCCTGTCTTCAGACACACACATGGCTGTTTTTTTATTTATTTTTATTGTGGTGTAATTTTCAATATTTTCACAGGTTCTTATAATACAGATAATTGTGATTACAACTCCCTTTAATTTGTTTAGAAACCATTTGGAGTTTTTCACGGCCTTTTAGTTTTAGATTATGTTCACCTCAGTGGGAACATATGTCAGTCTGGTGTTAACTCAAGCATGATCACCTGCTATAAAAGCACTTCAATTCCACCAAATAGATCAGCCAACTCCCAAGGTAGTCATGATTTTATGGGAGAGTGAAATATACTTGCAGGATGAGTGTTTTTACCATAATTCCTGTTTCTTCTGTCTTTTCCTGCCATAAAATCTCTCTAATGACCATGTCTTAATGTCTGGAAGCTGACTGCAAACTGATTTAAACAATGTTAAATGTTATTAAAAGGTATTGTGTGATCAGTAATAAATCACTGTGCTTTACAAAGCTGCACAAACTGACTCTGACACAATTAATTCAAGCTTGATTTGACCTGTTTTGCTGATTGAACCCCCCCCCCCCCAAATAAAAATCATATCCTTTTTCCAGTGAAGGACCCAGGTGGCACGAACAACAGCCTTTGTTGTGAGGCTGTTTCACAGTGAAGTGGTCTAAAGATTAGCTGCTTTCTGTACCATGGAGGTGCTAAAAATGAATTAAAGATTTACACCTTAAAAACATGTTTTCAACACGTTTCAGCAGCACACCAGCATTTATTATTTTCTTTCTCTGAGCCCATCTTTCTCTGCGACCCTCCCATGTCACTGCATGGGAGGGTCGCACTCCTGAAAACTGCACTATACAACTATTCACACCCAGGTTCCTGCCCAGCACTATTGACTGAGTTTCACTTTACGGCAGTTTGTTACACGCTACGAAATGATATAAACAAATCCATGGTTTTGAGACTTAGCAGATCCATGCCAGATCCTTAAAAAAAAAACAAAGAAGATGATATCAGAAGAAGAGAGGAAAAGAAAAAGGAAGTGATAGAGCAAGAGCAGCCCAGTTCCTGAGCTGAAAGCTACCAGAGCTCCACCACTGTAGAAACATATTGAGAAAAGTTGCAGCCAGCAAGCTGAGCTGCGTCAGCTTCTCAACTCATGACCAGATTGTTTCCCTCAGTAAAGCCTAAAGCTCCCACTGTTCCTGCTGGAAGACACAAGATAACACAGGTCAAACAACACTTCCTTCCCCTCACTGCTATGAAAGATATTTTCTGTCAAACTGTTACTCAATTTAGGTTAAAGCTAATTGCCAAAGTACGATTAGCTTATAAAACCCAGTCTTACAACTTTTCAGTTTTGTGTGTGCAACCGCAGTGAATAAGGCTTTAGATATACAATGGGATATACTACAGGTGCAGAACTAGCAGTAGACTGGTAAGTAATAAATGCTTGTTCCGGGGTTATTTGGACATGATGATGTAATACAGTGCCAGGAAAACTGTTTGACTGTTTACCAACTAACACACTTTTAGTTTTATGTCTTGTTGTTTTGGCTAGCAAGGTTGTAAAACTGTCAGTCAACTTTTCAGATGCACTCCATAGAGCTGTTTTTATGACAGTGACATTAAGCCACAAGCCTTGAGAGGGCGACAGAGGGTAAATATCTGCAAATGTAGGGAGTGATTTGGTTGGTATTGGGTCTAACATAGAAGTTGAGGGTTTAGATGAAGCTAATATTTCTATATGAGAAAGTACAACAGAATCAAAATGGTACAGACATAAACATGGTTCTACAGATTTCTTTGATACTGCCTCATTTACTGAAAGAGAGTTAATCATGTTTGGTAGAATGTCAATGATTTTATTTTTAATAGAATTTATTTTACTTATGAAGAATCCCATAAATTCATCACTACTGAGAGAAGGGGGAGTAGTTGGTTCAACAGAGTTATGACTCTGTGTAGGTTTGGCAACTGTACAAAAAAGTTTTTTGTTTGTTTTATTTACCTTTATTAATGACGAGAAATATGCTGCTCTAGTTTGTTGAAGGGCGTTTTTATAAAGTAGTAGACCATTTTTCCAGGTTATATATGAGTCATTAAGTGTTTAGATCGCCATTTTCTCTCCAGTTTCCTAATATTCTGCTTCAGAGTACGCAACTCTGCACTAAACCAGGGAGCCAACCTCATATGGCTGATTACCTTCTTTTTTAAGGGGGCTACACTGTCTAGTGCCAAACGCAGTGAAGAACTAATACTATGAGACTCTAAGCAGATAACAGGAAGAAAAGTTGCTCTATTAAAATTTTTTGAGATCTAATCTGTTTTATATCTTGGAGCTTTAATAAGTTTCTAAGCAATCTTTGTGATGTAAGAGTCATTAATGGTGAGCGACCTAGGTCATGTAACTATCTGCTGTTTTCGTCACATACCTTAATATGTGAGTAGTGGTGAAACATATTTGGTCTGCAGCCTTTAGTTGCCTACTAAAGGTTGTTTAAAAAGTGGAAATCTCAAGAAGCTTAGAAGCTTACACAACACTGATAGCCCTGTTAGGAATTAACAATAGCCACATTAGTGATAAGTTTTGCCTTAAATTGTTAAATCTGATGCTCCCAATCTAATGTTTAGAACTGAAGAAGCCTCTTGGATGATAGACGAAATGTTTTCAAGACAAGATAAGTCTAGCTGCCTTCATTTATCGTGTCCTGGATGACTGAAAATGTATACCAACGTAGCCACGCCATCCACTAAAATACAGTAAGGTCCTAAAGACATCTTGAAATGCAAACTCAGAATCAGGCGAAATCTGTATCAAATGTTTAAAGCTTCATCATATCAGCTAAAATTCATTTTGGTGCCTTTCTGACACTTTTTATTGTTTAATCTGAAGAAGATCCTCACGTAACAAAAAAAGCCACTCACAACCCAGATTTTGTAAAGAACAATAACAATAGTTTCTTTATTTTGAAATATCAGATGCAGCAAACGAATATATTTATTTTTCAATCCAAGGTGGTAATAATTGAATGATTACATTCAGCCAAAAGAGGAAGAAAAGTATTCAAAGAAAGAAAAATCTTAGGTGAGGGGTAAGGTGTGGTTGACTGATGCAGATGGTGAAATGAATCCCATTTAGTTTGTTGGTGGAACGCAACATTAATCTAAGATCATCTTTTTCCTCTTACCCTGTAAGTTCTTACTTTGCTGTCAGTGTTGGGAGAGTGGGGTGGGGGGTGGTATGGCTTTGCTCCCTGAACCGTCTTGGGCCTTTCTACTGTAAAGTCTTGTTCTTGTCTGTACAGTTGAGCTTAATGTGGGTCAAACCCAGACCATATCTGTCTCTTATGCATTTCCTGCAGCAGTTTATTTCCTTGATCTTAGTTCTGTCGGCCAGTTTTGACCCAGTATTTGCTGATAGAGTGTGAGGAGAGCGGTCCCCTGGCCCATCTGCTTTGTTCTGAAATGGTAAGTAGGTTATAAGGTGACGGGGGCACAGCCACCATCTGAATATTTATACTGGCCTCCTGCCTCTCACTGTCCGACAGATGTTTTGATGTCTTTTTATAGCACTGGTCCCCTTATTACACACACACACACACACAAGCACACATACACACCTGCGTTTTTTGCTATACTTGTGTGGACATTGTATTGGCTTCCGTTGATTTTATATGCCTAACCCCAACACCTTTCCTAACCCTAACCATTATCAATCTACGCCTAACCCTAACCTTAACTAAAACCTAATTCACAGCATATCTCTAAACCTAACTGGTGGAGCTCATTTGCTTGTTAAACATTGTGTGGAAGTGGCAAAATGTCCACACAACTACAACTATCCACACAATGCTGGTTGCCTGTCAAAGGTTGGGCTGTACACTGGAATATAAAGACAAAATCTCAAACACTTTTAAATGGACAGAGGAGCATGAAAACAACAATTGGCGTGGAGTTTTCTGGGTGAGCTAACTTCAAAAGCTGCTACTTAAAAACTTCTGCTGGTGAAGGGGGTCTGGGGAGAAACTAGGTAGAAGAGAGAGCAGATGGATTGAAGGGGAAAAGAAGTACAAAAAAGACAAGAAAGAGAGCAATACAAATCTCCTGACGTTTAGTCGTTTTTGTAATTGCAGGCTAATTGCCTCTCGGCAAAGGTATCACATAGATGTCCCCCCTATTTAGGTAATAAGCCCCCACGGGGAAGGAAGAGGCGACTGAGGGACAAAAAAAGAGTAGAGGCGGCAGAATGAAAGGAAAGGACAGAAGAAGAGGGGTGGGAGGAAAGGAGGGGAAATGATAGGATGCTGATGGAAGGATGGAGAGGGAACACATTCATCAGGCTGTCTGGTGTATCAACGGCACATCTTCTGTTTATATCCATTTGAGAAAAAAAACGGTTCTGGTGATGAATGAACAAAGTCACAGTTCTCAGAAGTATAACATTCATAACATACACATAGATGAGTGTGACATAGAAAGTCCAAGATGCCTGGCGAGGCCATCGAGACGTTCAGATGGATAGGCAGAGATAAAGGCAAGCACAAGTGGTGCCCACTGTGAGCTGATAATCAGAGGGGAAGAAAGGAGAAGGTTGTGGAACAATACCATGCTCGCGTCACCACGATCGGACAAAAGCAAAACCTCACCAGCACTGACTGGCTTTTAATGTCAAGGAAAAGGAGAGTGACGCAGATTGGCCCACTGCAAGCTCTCATTGCTGCAGGACATGCAACAGAATTTTCTGATGCCTCCGCTTAGCTGATACACGTTACTTTGATCCCAGTTTGAGGAGATGGAAATTTAACCGTGGCAACACCAAGGAAGATGTGATGATAAGGATCAGTTTGAGAGGGCAAAGGTGATGTATGAAAGGCACAGCTTCAATGGTTCCCCCTGAGTTGTCGTGGCCTTGTCTAACTCCTGACACTAGCGTTCGCTGCTTTCTGTAAATCAGGCAATGTCAAACCTTCCTTTGTGTTTTAATCCATCAAACTGGAGCTCACTTACCCCGAAACACTGTTTTAAAGGGAATCGTTGCACTGGAGGGCATTTGGAATTAATTTACTGTGCAAGCTGGAGAGCGCCTGCCGACATCTTACAAGACACAATTTGACACACAATTTAACAAAAATTTCAAAATACAGACAACGCACATTGAGGTTTCTTTAAAAAAATCCATAGAAGTAGGGATAAAGTCTGTACTTAGATTATGTTTTTCTGTAGAAAATGATGACTCACTCCAGGGTTTCTCTTGAGCATGTGCACACATGCAGGGTGGGAATGAATGGTGGGGTTCCATACATAGGCATGGGCTGGTATCAGACTCTCATCTGATAACCCTGGTTTCACAGTATCATGGTGTTAAAAGAAAGTCGTAAAAAAATATTTGTAACCTGATTGAAAAGAGTTTTTCACTCCATAGAAGCTACAGCTGGTCTGGTATCCTGCCCTGCTAAAATGCCCTGTTGGAAGGAGAGCATTGATTCAAATGATGCTCCTAGTGACCGAACTTCCTCCATGCTATCTTTTAATTTTTTTTTTTTACTTTTTCTAATATAGAAAGTGCCCTTACATCAGTTCCTCTTGTTCTTTTTGTGTCTCTTCTGCGTCTTCTCCAACCCCCAGATGGTCGTGGCAGATGACCGCTTGTACTGAGCCAGGTTCTGCTGGAGATTTCTTCCTGTTAAAAAGGGAGTTTTTCCTCTCCACTGTCGCTATATGCTTGCTCACAATGAGGGATTGCTGAGGGATTGCTGCGGTTGGAGTCTGGATGTTCAGGGCACAAACTCACATCAACGACTCAACGCAGTCTGCTGGGATTCCTTAAATTTTAAAAAATTATCTGATCGGATTATTTGTACAATTGTATTGAAATAATTTTTTTCTATAGTTCCTTGGGATGACATATGTTGTGAATTAGTGCTATGTAAATAAACTGAATTGAATTTTATTCAAAACAGAGAAGCAACAATTCATTTCTACTGATGCTTAAATAAATGGTTAATAATGGTTAATACTAACATTAAACTTCCCGATCCAACCAGTGACGACATGTTTAGCTGCCACATGATGTCCTTCAACTGCTGCCTGTCTAGTCTGTGTCCTGAAAACGATATGGGCTAAACTGATTGGTAAACAATTTAGAGAAAATCTTGTCTGATCTGCTCTAACCCACTTTGGATAATGCAGCTGTTCCTTCTAGGACTGTGGCTGGCTTTATTGGACATCTAAAACACTGACGACTAAGTATCCAGACCAGGAGTTAGAGTCGTAGTTTAACCCACCTTTCTGCAGTATCTGTACTGTTACCCACCGCCAAAACCACATTAAAGGAAGGTTAATAGTTAACCTAACAAGAGTAAATCATGAAAATTATAAAGGTGAGACACTTTGAATGAACAGAAAAATAAGAATTATTAAATGTGGTTTATTGAAATCTCTGTTTAAAGACTTTGTAAATTACTTGACAATACTGGTATTTTGCTTGACTTATTCTGTAGATTATTTTGTGGCATTATTCAAAGTGTGATCTTAAACTACTTTTAGATCACGCAGTTTTGCTTTGTCTAAACCTAGATGAGTTCTAGGTTGATTATTTATAATGCATCATGTTTGTTCCTCTCTGGGGTAGGTTCGAAGGACAACTTTCAAAGTGTGACTGTTAAAAAGCTAAGTATATCTAAATACTGATAACTGGTCTATATAACAATTATTCCTACATCTGAGCTACCTTAAAGAGAAGGATGGGTGATGCTTCTTTTGTTTTTCACATTGCTGCTGTTGTTGTGGTGCCTGAAAGCTGACTGTAGCATGCACTACCACTGTTTTTAAGCAACAAGTCAGCCAGGGACTCAACGCTATTCTACTGTATACAACTAAATAGCTTTCTAGGCTTACCAGAACTTTCTCTGGCATTTGACTAACTGATTTGAAATTGTAGGAGCTGTAAGACTGAACCTTTTGGCATTCCTTGGTACCAGAAACCCGCCCATGCCTATGTGAATGGGGGAATGAATGCATCCATGCTCTGGCCCAATGGGAATTTCCTGAGTTGCATGAAAGATATTTTCTCTCAGGGTGTACGCTAAAATGGAAAGGATAATGTAGGCTCTTAATGTGTCATATTACATGCCATTTTGCAAGCATCATAGAGAGGGAGGGTATAGAATAAAAAGGCAAAGCTTTTCAAGAGTTAAAATGAGAAGAAAAGATAAAGATCATTCAGAAGTTTTTAAATAAAGATGAAAAAGAAGAGCTGTTAATGAGGATTATGATGAATGGCAAAAAACCGTGTCACAGTATCCTCTTTCAAAATAAAAAAAGAAAATGTTCACATTTGTATTGTTGTTTTTCCCAGTAGACTATATCACACAGTGATAACAAAGAACAGGAGAATCTACGGCCACATTAGCTTCGTGCAAAAACCACATACACTGGCACGCCGCGTAGGCAAGGAGATTAAAGCAAGACAACGCATACAAAAATATAGAAAAATCTCCAAATGCAACTTCCACCTCCGCACGGGAAAAAAAACGGTTTCTGTCTTTTGTTGCCAAACATGCGTCGTTGAGGCATTGCTTCAGGAACGTTCTCTTTTTGTGTTTCCTGTGCTGCTGCTGGGAGTTTTATTTTTCCGGAGCAAAGGTCAGGTGTCTTCCACAGAAAAACACAGGGGAACACCAAGCGGCTGTTCATCATGACGTTAGCTGTCCATCATGATGGTGACATGAACAACAACATGACTGATAGAAAACTAGTACATCAAAAGCATACCATTTCTGTTACATCATTTGGAACACGTTTTTTTATTTTATTTTATTTATATACATACCATTTCCTGTCACTGTGAAGACATTCCAGCATTTGCTCATAATTGGTAGTGACAGGGTTAAATAGTTTGGCATGCTCAGGAAGCCATGCCCAAAGGGATGCTATTTACTCTCTTGCAAAGGATGGAGGAGGGAGGTTAGGAGGTGGGAGGGGGTGGGTGAGGACAGGTGCCGGGATGCAGCATCAGCCTGCTCACTCACGGGGAGGGAATAGATGTGCAAGGGTGATACAGCACAGCTGAGATTACAAAAACGTGCTAGAGCCCAGGTCAGCCCATTGATTTCAGCACTTGCAAATAACATGCAGATATAAGTCAGAGATTTGGACTCTCAGTCAATCCTTCTGCCTGGAGGACAGTGTCTGTTCACCCAACCAAAGAAGATACAGCTGAAAAGCTGTGGGCGTCATACCCGAGAGTTGGTCACCAGACTGTCTGTGCCTAGTTCAGTCCTCACTTTTCTCACACTGATGAAAAAGGATTGTTTGGACGCCTTCAAAGCAAAAAGTGTCAATAGGTGGAATGGGGACAGAGCACTTACAGGATGGCGAGGAGATCTGCGAGCATAAGGCAAAGACAGATGATTTACGCTTCATTCAAAGGGAGGTGTGGTGGGGGGATGACATCTGAATTAGAGGCCATACTCTTCAAACACCATGAAGGAGGGGTTGTTGCTGAAAGGGAAGCGGCCCCGACCAAAATACTAACGTCCAAATAAAAAGGGTCATTGGTTGTTCGGCTCTGCTGATCTCTCCTCGAGTTCCTCCTCTTCCTCCTCCTCGTCCAGAGAAACAATCCCTGAGGAGGCCACATCAGATACCCTCCTGTGTTGGTTGTAGTCAGGGGGGTACTCCACCCTCTGGCGGTCTGCCTCCTCCTGGCACACGGTGCCTTCATAGTCTTTGCAAGGGGTGTCATCATCCTCACCAGGTGACAGATACGTTTCAGAATAAGACATGGAGTAGGAGGGAGAGTCCTGACCCCCATAGGATCTGCTGACCAGCCCGCCCCCGCTCAAGCTGTGGAAGCCACAGTCTCCCCCACCAGGCCCACTATGCCCCACCCTCTGAAGGCGGGCCAGCAGCTCCTCTCCCCCATGCAGCGCTGACAGGATCTTTGCAGCAAGCTCAGCAGCATTGTTTTGGGCTTGATTGCCACGATGAGTTCTCAGATCACGCAGCAGCGGGTGCTGCTCGTCGAGGCTGCAGAGACTGGAGCAAAGCGTGTCCGGAGAGCCCGCCGTGGGGGAGGGCTCTCTACTGCCACCTCCCTCTCCAATTCCCCCTCTGCTCTCAGAACAGGGCATTCGCAGGCCCAGGTGCTGGCAAAGCTGGCTGTGGATCAGTTCCTTCAAGTAAGGTGGATACGATGACAGTTCTAGAGAGAACAAGACAAAATGTGAGCATGAAGTTCTGAAAGATTAACAATAACAATGAAATAGTCATTTGGAGATAAAACTATTTTTTTGGTGTTGTTGCAATATGAAAATTATGCATGTGACTTTTAAAGTGCATTTATAGGCCACAGAGAGCAAAATCGGGACAAATGCACCTCTGTTTTCTTCGTAACTAGACATTTACTAGATTCCGTCTCTATGAAAATCTTTAAATTGAAACAAACCAGTAGTTATGCATGGATACAATGCAGTGCAAAATGACTCAAACTATGAAATGTGAAGCAGCCCAAAAATCTGATACAAAATATCTTTAATTTTAATCAGAAAACTACTGAAGCAGTTAAAGGCAGTTTTAATCTAAAAAAAAAGGGGTTTGGAGTATTATTAACTGGGGTTGATTTTTCTCAGGAGTTTATCACCATCACATACAAGTGTACATGTGCAAAATCTCACTAAATATGGTCTGCCAAAAGGTTTGTAGCTACTGGTGAATATCTGAATGTTATTAACTCCAATACAGAGTATTGGGGGATGTGTGTAATCAAGATGAAAGTTCCATGCACACACTGTCAAGAGCCCTTATATCCCACTAACACATCATCCTCATCCTCACATAGATGCAGCCTCTGCTGCAGAGGAAATGATATTAAACTTGCAGGAGGGGTATCCAATTGCGCAGACAAACAAAAAAATGCCAGGAGAGAATGAAAACTGGGGCACTGGGACAATGAAAGACAAAGAGAGATGGATATGGGAGAGGGAGTCTAATTTAGCTATAAATCAATGAGGTTTGATTTAGGGGCCGTGTGTGTGTGTGTTTGTGTGTGTGTGTGTGTGAGGGAGAGAGAGAGAGAGAGAGAGAGAGACTGTGATTCTGTTTACCTGTGCTCTGTGTGGTGGGCTCACTGGCAGGCAGGAAGTCTTCATCATATGAGTCATCATTGGACTCGTCGCCGTCCACAGAGGACCAGGCCCTCAGCTTAGCCTCGGCGATAGCGAATTGCTCTGCCACACCTGCAGACACACAAATTGCATACATGAGCTTGCATATCCAGACAAGCAATTACATGGTTGGCATGGTAACGAGCAACCTGTATTGTGCCTCAGCTTCAGCTGCTGCCCGAGTGACAGATGTGAGTAAGGTGCTGTGCAAAAGGTAGCATTAGAATGAACACGGATAGCAGCCCTATTACAGTCGGTGTTCCTCAGCTGTCACTTGGTTGGTGCACATAAAATGGATGAGATGTTTAGTTGTGCTAAGCTACAGGGCGTATTGCTGCCTGTGCAGAGGAGACAGTGAGGTAGAGGAGGTAAAGAGATGGGCAAGCTTAATCTGTAAGTTTAGTGAAGTTAGAAACGTATGTTGTGAAGATAAAAAAGGTGATCTCTATTATCATTTCAAATAAAAATATACAAGTATAAGTTATCCATTTCAAGGATGCTAGTGAATACCTAAGTTAACACATGTTTAGCTTTGCAGCATTAACTTGTTTGGATTTTTTATGGCTTAATATGTATGCTTTCATACAAGTAACTACCTCTTCCTAGTATTTATATTTGTGTATGCATGTGTTTCAAATTGTTTTTTGTATTTATATTGTTTTTTTTCTTTGTGGATGGACCATGAGTCTGGAATAAAGATACAATGCAATATTAGATTGTTCATATCATAATGTGAACATGTTAAAAGTCCTTGCCAATAAAGCTAGTTATATGAGTAAGAGCTGCAGAGAGCAACTAAAACACAGGCCATTACATTTTATGACATTGAGAGGCAAACACTAAATTCATGAATACCTTTTTTTTTTAAGTTCACGCATAATAATCTAAGTCATACATCAAACAAGCAATGCTCTGATCTCTGCTGATCCTGATTGTGTAAGCGGTATTGAGTCATTTTCTTTTGTCAATGTTGCACTCTGCGGAGCTGTTCAATTCTTCAATTCAAACTTTAATGGATCTTGCTTTCAGGGTGTTGAGTCCTTTCTAAGTTACTTTAACACACAGGCATGCTAAAACACTCGTTTTCTATTGGTGTACTTTAGGTCTTGGGAACCCTTTGTGTTTCGCACAGGTTTTCTTGGCGTGGTAAGGTCTTGCTAACATAGTTAGCTTTGCCTCATAGCAGCAAAGCTACTTCTATTTCTTCGACTTCTCAGGCTGTTTCTCTGTCGAAATTCCTTTTTCTCTCTCTTGTGTAGGAGGTTTAGTTACTTCCCTGCCTCTTTAGTGATGATGGTTAGCGTAATAAATGTAGCATTTTTGCACCTTTGACAGCGAGGGTGTCGAAGTTAGAGGCCCGGCTCACCGCTCTTGAAAATCCAGTAAATAGCTGAGGCCTGTTAGCCACCAAGAACAATGTTGGGGCTACAGAGGATACATAAATTGTCTGAATAATAATAATTTGTTATAATTATACCAATAACCTAATACTGGAACAATTATTGAAGAAGCTCTAATTATCTGTGATAAAATGAGCAAAATGGGGGACGAGCTTCTCAATTTACATATGAAGCCCTATTAATTATACCGTCAGACTATCAGTCTTTATCTGAAGGATAAATTCTTTTGCCGTTGTATTGAATTAATCCACACCAAAAAAGTACACATATTTTGTGTCAAGTTTAGTGAATGTATTACAGATTGCTCAACCCTTATATCAAAAGTAGTCACAAATAAAGTCAATCTAGTCTAAACGAAACTATGCTACAATTTTAAATGGATGCATCTATTCTACATATTTATCATGGAGAGGATGCATGGTATAAAAAAGTATCTTTTTGGTGTATGAGAAGAAGAGAAAGGGCTCAGAAGAGTTAATCAATACCAGAGTGGTTTTACGAGATTCTTTCCAATGATGAAGTGTGCTGACAACACAAGTCAGGCTACCCACTGATTCCTCCATTGCCAGGTTTCTACTCGGCTGGTAGGCTAAAGTTTGGGGTAATTTTGGCAGGAGTTTGCAAAAGTATTGATTTATTTTCTGTGATGTGTGGAAATTTAGGGACGGTCCCTAACTGAAACCACAGCCTTCAGCAGCGAGCCTTCAGCTGTGATGAATTCGCTCCATGAGTACAGTTCTGGGGGAGACGTTGCAGGGAGTCTCCACTTCAATGAAACAGATGTGTGTTGAATATCCAACTAACATCACCGCAGTAAGTTTGGAATGTTATTTGGAGAAATGCATTTCAGATTACTGCTAGAATAAGTTATCTAAATCTATATGGTGACTTTTACGGGAAGACTCACTGTTTTAATAATGCTTTTTTTTTTTCTAAAAGTGGAGAGGGGGGTTCTTCCAGAAATTTGTAAAAAACCTCCTCCATACCTTTAAGTGGAACACAATCACAGTTTTAGTGTAGACTGTGTATTACTGATGAAATACAGCTATTTTCCAGCACCAAGTATCAGACTGGGACTTGATGTCCGCAAATGATTATTTTTAGTTGACCTGGATCTGTATTCAGAACATAAGTCCTAATCAGGAAATTCATGTCAGTAATCATACAATTCCATCCTGGTGGAACGTTTTAGTTAGCCTTCAGCTGGATATTAAACATCTGCTCAAAACAGCAGATAAAACGGAGCAGCTTTATTTTTGTTCTTAGCGAACCTCTGTCACTTAAACTAGTACTGGTTCATGGCTGACAAATCCATCAGCTTTCAAGGACAGGGGATTTAAAGTGTGATCATCCATCACCAAATGATCTGTTCTGTTAGGGGCACATATTTACACCTTACAAGCACAAGCATCTTATGAGTGAAAGGCCAAGGGAGGATGCATGTTTGGTGTACGTGTGTGTGTGTATCTGTTTGTTCAATGAGTAACTGTGGCTCCCATAGCCAATAGGCTTTAAGATCTGAGTGATCCATCTCCTCCATTCAGGAGCAGCTGTCAGTCAGAGACGGGAAGCCCCTCGCTTGTTTCCTTAATGTCACACTGCTCCCCCTCCTTCCTCCCACCTTTTCATCCACCTTTTCTGTATTCTTCTCTGTTCTCCTCCATGTCATGCCTTTCTCCAATCGTCTCTCTCAATAAAATCCTCTATCGAATTACCTGGCTTTCCCGATTCCTTATTTCTCCCTTTTTTTCCTCCCAGCAGTCTTTCACCCCTGTCGCTCACTTCTCATTTTGATTTTATTCTCCTCAGTCTCCATCTCTTCATGTCTCCCTCTCAGTCTCTTCTGCTCAATGCTAAGTATTCATGTGACGTTTCCCACAGGGAGAGGGATCGATGCTCCCATTCATCCCCCACTGTAGCTGGGCACTGAACCCTCCTCGCAAACAACAGCACATCCACCCACAGATGGTACACGCTTGTCTTTAGATCTCTTTTTAAGATATATTTTTATGTGATGAAAAAGAGGAAGAAAGTAACCCTTCACATGCACATACAGTACAACAAATATAAGGAATTTAATAATTAAGAGTAGGCGCACACAGAAAACACATTTAGACATCTCAAAAATTATGCTCGGCAACATGTCGATACTGCATAGATACCATGTTTAATGCTAGTGTGTTAAGCAGTGCTTTTTCTGTTATATTTAATGCTTTTCATGCTTTTTTCATAATTGCTGTTTTTACTTCCTCTATTATTTGTTTTGCTTATTTCTTTATCACGAATCATGTAAAGCACCTTGAATTACCTTGTTGTCGTAGGATTGCCATACAAATAAAATTGCCTTGCCTGTTTAACTTTATTCAGTTTTGCTTCCAGCTTTTTTGTTCCCATCAGGGCTCACAAATCTTTGGGAAAATAGTTCAATCAACAGGGAGGTATTCTGTTTTAAGCCAATCATCTTACTGAACTGAACCATTTCCAGTTGCTTGGACATGCCTTTTCATGAATTCTCAACAGCCTGAGATCAAGGTTTTGTGATTGCAACTCCAAAGCATGACTCTGTTTTTTTAATTTGGTAGTAAGCTTGGCAACCTTGTCACTTTGGAAGACGGAGTTGCACCCAAGGTTTAACTCCATAGATGATTACTTAATGTTACTTTAGTATTTACCCATTATATTTGTTCCTTACGATGCCATCTATTTTGTGAAGTGCTTCAGTTTACCAGCCAAAGCACCAAAAAAACCATTTTTTTCAAAAAAATTTTTACAATGATTTACTAGAACTTGCCTGTGATGTTAAACAAGTCTTACAATAAACACAAAGTATACGTCAAATACTGTAAATTAAAGATTACCAATCATGACATCATCATCTGGGCTCTCTCAAATTATGTTTAAAAGTAAAGTAATGTACATACACTTCAAAATTTGATGAAAATAATTGAAAGAAATCTTTAGACTGGAACCACTGTAGCAAAGATTTCTATGACCACGATGTTGTCATATAATAAAATCCTGCAGTGTTTGAAAGGTCTCCCTGTTTAAGCCAGCATATACCCATGCCCATATAATGACCGCTAGAAACTGTCTGGATGATCCAGAGGAGGACTGGGAGAATCTCAAATGGTCAGATGACACAAATAGAGAATCTTTAGTATAAAAGACACTAACCATGTTTGGAGGGGTAATGCTGCATTCAGACCAACCCCATGCGTCAGCGTCAGTTGCGGCAAGATTACATGTAAAGTCTATGTTAGAGTACGTAGAGGTCAGTCAAAGTCTCTGCGCTGCGTTGTGTACGTTGGCTCCCTCAACTTCACTTGCGTTACATACGGCAACGCAGCAACGAAGAAGTTCAGCTAGTTTGACTTTTGACGGACCCAACGCAGTCAACGCAGTGCGGCAACCAATCAGAGCGTCTCACTGTAGTTATGTCACTATACACGTATCTTGAATGAAGCGCGGGTTTTAGATATCAGAAATAACACTTACCGAAGACAGATTGACAGGCGCTACCAAGGAGGGACAGAGAACCTGTAGCTGGTGTCCTGGTGGGAGATTTAAGCTCCGATGCGTCCGAGGAGGTTGTAAAATTAGGCGCGGAACAGACGGAAGTAGCACTGAAAGCGAACCTCATCCATAGGCAGCTCCTGGAGCAAATGGTTAAACTCCCTAAACTCAGAACGCATCTTAATAATGGGCGCTGATGCACCCGATGTCCACGTTGTCTGGCGTTATCTAGCTAATAAAGCCAAGTCACTCTCTAGTTACGATCCACCATAGTTCGGAACGTACGGCAACAGAGGAAGCCCCGCCCACGTGTTGTTTTTTCCTCAGAAGCAGGCTATGGAAGCCAAAAAGTACTCTACATACGTCAAACTTCATCCGTTGAATGCGTTGCCTGACGCAGACCAAATGTGCGGTGTGAATGCACCATAAGAATGCTGAGATGCATACCCACTGTGAAGCACAGGGGTGTAAACAATATGCTTTCAGGTTACTTTTCTGCAAAGGGCACAGGATAGTTGGTCCGCATTAAGGAAAGGAAGAAAGGGGCAATGTATTGTGAGATTTTGGAGAAAAACCATCTTCCAATAGTGAGAGCATTGAAGATTAAACGTGCCTAGATCTTCAAACATGACAATGATCCCAAACAGACCGCCTGGGCAACGACGGAGTGGCTATGTAAAAACAATTTCTTTAAATGTTTCTGGAGTGTTCTGGAGTGGCCTAGTAGGTCTCCAGACCTCTGTCCTTCAGAGAATCTTTGGAGGGATTTGAAAGTCAGTGTTGCCCAGCAACAGAACCAAAACATCACAGCTCCAGAAAAGATATTAATGGAAGAATGGGCCAAAATACTAGCTACAGTGTGTACAAATCTGGTACAAACCTACAGAAAATGGAACAAAAAATTGCCAACCAAAGTGACATTACAAAGTATTGAGGTGAACTTTTGTAACTCACTAAATACACATTTTCTAAACCATTATACAAATAAATGCATTAAAAAAATAATAAAATGTAATTATAAGTTTTTTTTCTTTACATTACGTCTCTTACAATTGAAGTATAGCTATGATGACAATTACAGACCTCTCGTCTTTTTAAGTTGGAGAACTTGCTCAAGTGGTGGCTACCAAACATTTATTCGCCCCACTGTACAAGACCACTGACAATCTCCCTTGACCTAGGGCTCCATACAAATAAAAGATTGGGTCCTAAATTTATTCATTGAGATTACGGCTTTTTATACATCTTTACCAGAACAGCAATAAATGGCCCTGCATTTTTGAGAAAAAATTAATAATAGTTGATGAATGTGTTAAGAGGGGCCTAAAAGAGCAGAGATGTCCTGTAAATGATCATATTCTAAACCGTAAAGCACAAGAAGGCAGAACAGAGAAGGCATTGAGGAAAATTGCTCAGTCACGGCGGCAGAAGCCAGGGGCAAAATCTTACTGTGCAAATTAACCTTGAGAGTCTGCATTGCAGGGACAGAGCGAAAGAATGGATAGAGACGAGATGGCAAGTGAAAACGACTGAAAAAAAGATGTTACAGAGGGCAAAGAGGAGCATTAAAAGGATGGATGGTGTGGGTAAAAGAGCAAAGAGATGAGCTAATGAACAGAAGGGGCAAGAGGGAATGAAAGGAAAGTCAGAGATGAGGTTAGTAACGACAGAGGACAAAGATGGGCTGTAAGTGTTACTTTCAAAGATGAACAAACCTTAAACTGTCTGTGTGAGGAGGGGGACGAGTTAGGGTGAGAATATATGAAAGTCTTTTTTTTCCTTTTTTTTTATGTGTAAAAATAAATATTATCCCTACATAAAAAAAATAATAATATCAAATGTTCTTTTAAGAAACTGTTTGGTAGCAACATTTCTTTTGGCTTTTTATCATGTAGAACAGCATGCATCACAGCAAAAGCCACCCTCCAATATATAACTTCTAAAACTGTCCATGAATAATGTTATATTTAATATAACCAATATTTCTCAGCTCAAAACATTAACTTACATGAGTGAAAGTGAAATACAAATGTAAAAAAACTTTTAAAAAGGTTGGAATTGGTTAGTTGTGCATCATTGAAATAAACATATTCCCCCCCTAATTATCAGTACTTCTAGTCAACACATTCAAAAAAGAAAAATACAATAAAATATAAAAGTCTTGTTTTGTCCATGCCAAAGCATAGACAATTAATATTTTTGCTGTTTCATTGTAAGACTGTAGCATTTTTAACTGTAAACCAATGTAAACATAACACCTAATATCATGAGCATAGCAGGTTGTATCCTAAACAAGCCATTTTCTTCCAGCAAAGTTCTGATTTGGGCTGCGATGCACCACGAAGTGCCCTGGATTCTGTACCCAAACAAGCCCCCAAATATTCCAATCTTTAAATAAATTGGAGAAAAGAAATAAAGTCTGCACACATTTGATTGATAATTCAAAATGAATTAATTAGTTCTACAACAACTCATGTGTGTTCTGTCAGGACAGGAAACCACATACAAAAAAGGAATACATTTGATTAAATGTAGGGGTCTACAGCCCCTTTTTGGCAAGGCCTGGTTTTTGTTTGCTGTTTATATGCTCTTTTGTGGTTCCTGGTGAGCTGTGGCAATTACCCTGAGAGGAAGTTTCTGACAAAGTTTTTTTGGTTAACAAAAAGTAACAGAATAAAACCTAGAAGTAAAAAAAGATGTTGTAAACTGAAATAAAAAAACAAGACTTTGCAACTAAAGGAAAAACTAACAAAAGCTTTAATGAGTGTTCAGAAAACTAACTATTGAAAAAATGGTGTCTCCTGCAGTAGTATAAAGTCTAGAGGGATTATAGTCTACCTCTCTCCCTGCTGGACTGTGTGCGTTCTCTGCATGAACAGATGCGGTCATGTCTGGCCTGTTAGTTTCACAAATGGCTTTGATTAAAAGCAACAAAATGGGGAAATATCTATAGAATTCCATCGACACCCCTTTCATGGCAAAGCAAAAAAAGTGTTTGGGCTGAAACCAGAAGAGGCCGTTGAAACGGGGATTAATCATGCAACAGTTTGCGGTGAAACTGCAAAACAGTTGAGTCTTGGCTAACAAAGAAGCCAACATCACTTACAAACCCTGCAAGAGAACTGAAAATGATTATGGCAACCAGAGCTGTGTAAAGGGACAGTGTAGGCTGCGCGTACATCCGATGTGTTGATTAACAACTAATCCCTCTCTAGTTTCTGGCTGTTGTTTTTTTTTCTCACTGTACTGTATTATGCCAATTTGGCAGACACGTCAGTCGAATTGTCTGTGTTGCCGTGGTCCTTCCACACTGGAGTCCACTATGGGATTACTTACTACTAGAATGTGTGCAAATACGTATGATCAAAAACATTACTGTACTCGTGATGGCTTGGCTTTTTTTGTAGTTTTGGTGGTGAGTTTCAGTGTTTTTACAGAACCTGCATCGATTGTTGGGCTTTCTAATGTACAGGAGCTGTTATCGTGCTTACACAGCTTTTCAACGTACTCTGCCATATATCTTTTATACTTGCCTGATATTTATAGTTGTTCATCTGCCTAAAGTCATTAAATTACTTTTCAAAAAGCAAAATAATTTTCTAAGATTTTGTTACACAGTTCTTCTTCTTGTAGTCTTACAAAAAGACTAAAGCTATAATCGAAACTAATGGAAACTGAAACTATGCATTTTCAATAAAACTAAACTAAGAAAGGGTTAAAACTAATTAAACCTGAAATAGAATAGAACATTTTAAGTCGAAATTAAATAAAATCTAAAACTAGGGAAATTTTAAAAACTATTAAAACCTTGGATACTGGCCAGTCCTCCCAGAATTGTTCAAGCTGACTGAGGACTACCACAGTCTCGCTCACACACATACGGGGACAAAGGTAGGCTCTTCAATCCTGATTGCTGCTGGCACCAACTTCATATTGTTTAGGTCTTTGTCTGCATGGAAGAACACTGCAAAGACATGACACAAATCCGTCTGCTGACGCTTTGATACCACTGAACACACGCCTCATAACGTTAACAACTTAAAGGGAATGTACCGTTTTTTTTTTGTTTTTTTTTATCCAGGACCTTATTTTTAGCATGTGTTACGTTCATTTACTCACCCAGAGAAGTTTGGAGCCACTTGGAGTCCTTCGGGATAAATTTCTATTAATTTGTGATCAGTGTATATCCATTTATTGGGAGTTAATGGGGCAACCCATATGTCGTCTCTAATTAAGGCATTATCTGCCAAAACTTCTTATTTTAACCTATGTTTTTTTATGAATAGCTAGCACTATCGCCCTGTGAGTTGGGAGCATTTTGTTGCTTTGTTGTTGTCTGCAGGGGTGTTTTACAGACTTTTATTCTAATTACACTAACCTGTTATTTCATTTATGTCTCTGTCGTGTGGCCTCCCAGCTATAGTCTGAGCAGGGCTTTCACTCTTTTCTCCACGATGGCGGTCGGTTAGACAGAACTTGCTACTGCAAACCTCAACAATGCTTCGTGTTTCCAAATTGCGGAAACAAAATCATCATGTGGACAAAAAGTTCTGCTTCCACAGACTCCCTTTCCAAAACCTTGTCGTTGAAATCACCGGTTAGAGTAAGTTGGAATCAGTTGGTTTAAAAGCCTGTAAAACCCCGGATCACAACAACAAAGCACCTCCAAGATGCTCAAACTTACAGGCGAATAGTGCTAGTGATTCATAACAAAACATAGGTGAAATTAATGAGTTTTATGGCAGATAATGCCTTATTTAGAGGCGGCACTTTGGCTGCCCCATTAACTCTATTATGTGGATATACGAAACATGTCTGGTAGGGGTTTTTTTAATCATGGAAGAACTGGAGTTGATGCTAGACCCACAGCTTAGCCAGTTCTTAGCTGCTTCTTTCAAAGAACCGGTTTGCTTTTTCACTGATATGGAGCCTAGTTGGTGCTGCATCTCATCGTCATTTAAAGTGTTGCAACGCAACTGTGTACGCCCATGTGTGGTGACGGTAACAAGAATCCTGAACAAAGACAGATTTTAAATACAGAGGATTCATCATACCCTTGAAATGCTTCTTTTGTCCGTCCGCGCTTTTCTGGATTATTTGGAAACACGAAGCATGTTGAGGTTTGCAGTAGCAAGTTCTGCTTCTTGGTGCACCGTCAACATCTGATGACAAGGCACTGAGCGCAGCGACTAGTTTGCTGAGAAAGTTGCCGCATCACTGTTTTTAGCTACACGACGTAGCCTTTCTTAGTAATAGCTGTATTTTTTTTCAGTTTAACAACAGATCTAGAAATCTAATCAGAATTCTGATGGCGGGTATCGATGTTGTGCTCGCATCCTTCTCCAGACCTGTGGAGGATTTCAACAGTGATGTAGATAACTGGCATGTTTTGAACAGCCTCCAGCGGTGGTTTTATCATTCTTACCCACAGAATAAACATTTACCTTGGTTTCAAAGCATTTTAGTTTTGTCTTCTGTTTACCAAATACAAATAAACATTATATACATATTAGGGGTGTCCCCGACTAAGGATATACACTTTTTAATCAGAACTGTCTAATTTTTCTATTGTCAACATATGGTTGAATGATCTCTGTGGGCTTGAATGGGTATAACACTAGGTAGTCAGCAGGAGGGTAAAAGTATTTTTATTTTATTTTACACATTGCAGATGGCACATAGGTGTCATTCTAACCGGGGACGCCAGAGACATGTCCCCAGCACTATTTATGATTGAGTGGTTAGTCCCCACCAAACCTGATGCGGAAATTCTTTATCAGAACTGATCTAACAGCCACTTGTGCTCCCAACATAGCCGATCTGAACTGACCACTATTTAAATCACTCTGATCCACTTCCTTATATAATCATGTTTTTTGTTTTTTTTTGTGTGCAGATACTGCTGTCAAGATTTTTAAAAATTCCTAGGGTCTGTTTTACCAAGATTCGTAATAATGTTCGCAAAATCGCGTGCAGCGCAAAAACTTTGCGATAGTGGGTGGTCCTTCATTAGCGGGTCATCTGCTAAGATTGTGTGAGCAATTCATAACAACCGACTAGAAAGGGGAGAAATATGTGCATGGCTTCATGATGCATCTTTGGCAGAATGAAAGGGAAAAAGACGGCATACATATCAACAGCTGCTACGACTGCTACAGAGTGAATTACTATTAGGCAAGAATGTTGTGAATTATGATTATCGTTTGTCAGTAATAAACTTAGTACATGGGGTATAACCTACACGTGCTATTCTCTGCTCCATGCCAGCATCGTATTCCAAAATCAGACTGATGAAAGCTGCTGCATGTCCCAGACAAGGTCACTAAAATGTCCATATTCTACTATTGTTGGTGAAATGCACCACACTTTATCATTGCCTCTATTAAATGTCAAGTTACAGTAGAAGAAGTGTTATCTAGAACATGTGCAATCTGAAATGTATACAATTTTGGTATAATGTCATGTATTTAGCCTAATTTGCATTGTGATACTGTACATTATTACTACATTTCATTAAGCGGAACCCAGGCAGAAACCAATGAGCATCGATGAGCATTGCAACTCACTGAGCGCTCAGCGCATCTTTAGCAGGTGCAAACACGCTGAGAGCCATTTGAGTGTTAATTACTCTTATGTTATATTATGTGTGAATGACATTGTCAGTAATAAACTTATGTTGAATGTGTTGCTGCAAAGTTAAGACATGCCTTTCAGAAGTGGTAAGAATAGACAATAAATTAGGTGCCGCTAACAATTTGATGTTTAGTAAATCACACTACGCCTGGAACGCCTAATTATTTGCCTGTTGTCCTCCCAATATTTTGCGTCTTCTGACGGAAACGATCATATAGCATATTCAGCATGGGGAAAAGCGCTAAATGGATTGCGTGCGTCTTGCTTTGGGTTTAACAGGTGCAATGCTGTCTGCATCATATTAGTAAATCAGCTAGAGCCCACCAAAACTATATATCAGAATTTATTTCAGAACATTTATATCAACATGGTCCTCTTTGGGGGTCTTAAGCAAAACATTAAAACAATTATATTTTCTTACTCCCTGGTCATGTGAATATATTTTTTATACAAAGGGATATTTGTATGTATAACTTGGTATAAAATTTGAAGGGTGTCGGTGTCATTTTGTTAGATTAGTATTCAAGAAACCAGTTCTTCCTTAGCACCGGTCTGGCACAACTTCCAGTTGGTGCTCAGCTAAGCACTAGTTTGAGACTGAAAAATGGGTGCTTGGGCGGTGAAACCAAAGAACTGGTTCTCAAGTCAGAATCTAGCACCGAACCAACTCTGGCACCACCTCAATGAAAAAGGCACCTAAGTGAGTAAATGAATGTAATGCATGCTACAAATAAGGTTTAGGTTGAAAAAAAAATTATACTTCCCATTTAATTCAATAAGTAAATTATATAGATTATTTTCCTTCAATCTATCTTTGAATTTTTTGTCACAGAACCATGATGTACACATGTAAAATATTGTATGTTATAGCATCTCCTTACTTGCAGAGAATTTGTTAGAATACAACGAAAGATTCTGTCAACCTGACTTCATTAAGGCTAATTTAGATATATTTACTTAACAGGAAATGACAATGCAGCAGAAGTTTCAATCAATATTACAGTCACCCCACTGCCTCCTTAATGTTGCACTTTACTTTGTTGAGACGTTAATCTGGATGAGATCCAACACCTGTTTTATATGCAAGCTAGCCAGTCAGATAGTAATCAGTTTACAGTGATTTCTACAGGTGTTGTACATGACAAATACTTCTTTCAGATAAGGTACCCACATATTTATTACGCATGTAAATATTAGTATTTACATAAAATTGTTGAAATAACTTTTTAGAAGAATGCTTCAAAAGTAAAAAATTTTTACATAGTAATACAGGATATGATTTATGAATGCCGAGAGCACAAAAAATAAATCAGCAAATAATAAACGTAAAATCTTACCAGCAGCAAAGCGTGCCTCTTGCTCTCCCTCAGTGAGGTCAGAATAAGAGTTGAAGTCTGACTCCAGTGCTGCTGGAGTATCCATAGGCTTGCACCATCCTTTCCACTCTATCAAATGGGCGACTCTGCCCTGCGCCATGGCTGTGGGCTTTGTCACATGGTCCTTGACCACCTGTGAAATACCTGCAGGAAACATTTCTGGAGTTATTCAAGTGTAACACCAGTGTGTGCATACAGAGTACATTTCATTGTATTACAACAAGTTGTTGCTTTGAACCGTTGCACTTACCATGCAGAGAAGATCGCGCTAAAGCGGCAATCTCTTGAATGGTAAGAGCTCTTCTTGATTTTGGTAGCATTTCAACGGTGTCATCAACATTCACCTGAAATGAAGAGAAATAAATGAGTGGGTCTTGAAGTCGCTCAGGAGCTGAGCCCGAATGTTAGCCACATCTCAAAACGTCTGGCTACAATGCAGGGAAAAAAACACAGTGTCGCCTTTTTGGTGGAAAAGGAGACTCCTGTTGTTCAAGTAGCTGGCATGCTTTAATGTTCCCTGAAAAATTGAACCTTTTTTTTTCAGTACACACACATACTCACACCTGCACACAAACACAATTTTGATGAGTCACAGGCAGAATTAGTGAAAGCAATTAGTAGAAATACCTTCCTGCTTACTTATATTGCAATGTAAATACAGTGCCTTGAAAAAATATTCAGAGCGCTTTTACATTTCCACATTTTGCAATAGTAGAATGATGAGTGGTTGTTGTTTAAATTTTACATTGATAAACATGAAGTCATGAATTATTATGAAGCAATATCTTAGCTAAAGAGCATCTAAAAATCTCAACTGTCAACTCCTGCCAGAGAATCTCAGTTGGATTTAGGGCTGTCTTTGATTGGGCTGTTCTCTAACACAGTCTCATCGTTTGTAGCCGCTAATACGTTTTGCTCAAGGATTGCTCAGAATTTACCTTTATCCACATCCCCATCAAGTCTGACAATTTTACCTATTGCCGCTGTAGAAAAGCGTTTGTTGTGCAGTGTTACATTGCCAGCACACATACTGTTTTGCATGTAGACCAAAAACGATTTGATCTAATCTAACCAGAACATCTTATTCACTATGTGTGCTGTTTTCCCTGTGACCAAGGGAGAAGGCTTTCGACTTTCAACACAGATTGACAATGTCGCCTGTGTTGCTTGGTCTTCATGATGTCCTTTCTTCTCAAAAGATGGGCTCCATTTTCTAATTAGATGGCTTCTAAAGTGCAATAACTCCACTGGATCCTGTTTAGATGTACGAGTAAAGCAGCTGAAAGAAAATGTCCAACTAATATACAAATAAAGCAAACTTAATATAATAGCTTTAATATGAAAATATGGTAAAAGCATGAAGAGCGTTGTACTCATTTTAGGTGATTTATTGAAACAGACCATTTAATGTAATTTGATGAGAAAAAGCTAATGTGAGATCTTTGTATGATTTCATACAAAAACGACAAAGTCACCAGAGCTAGAAGCTGCAACATGTTTTCTTCTGTGGTTTCTTAACTTAGGCCGTGGGCTAATTAGCCAACCTGTAGTTCGTTAAGGTAACCATGATCACCCTTCTTGGATTACTAATCATTACTGTGTTATACAGATGCACGTGTGAAGGCAAGAATAACATAAAAGGGGCCAAGCGGAACATAGATAGTTACATTTTTGCACACTGTCCACACCCAGCTGCCATCCATGTGGGCTGATTGGGACTAAATGGAACTGCCAATTAAAAAGGCATTAAAGAAAAGGGTACAGCTCTGCATCCAAACATTGTCTCACAAAGAATTCAACATAGGCAGACAGGAGACAAAAGCTTGACAGCATCAATCACCCCCAGCAGCCCTGTACTCTGTAAAGTCAACCACAGACGGAGTATCAGGTGTTGACGAGTTTCTTTGTCTGCTAGCTCTTTGTAGACGCACCTGTTCTCATGTGAGGAACGGAAACATCAACAGCAAAAAGCCTATTCTAAGCTGACTCTTTCCGTTATTAATGGGGGTCAATGCACTCGGGCAGAGTGAGCGATGTGATGGCTGTGTTGAAGAATATTTCCAAAAATAATAACTGTGTTTACTCCTAATAGGACGGATCCAGGGATCATACACATTTCTTTCATTTCCACAATCAAAACTCAGTGGTTGTCAGTCCTTTATGATCATTTCAAAATTTTAAATATTAACGTCAGTGGGGATTTATGGCAGCTATTTCTACAGGATTTAAAAATGGTGCCTGGAACACCTGATGCTGAAAGGACAAAAGGATGAAAGGAAGCAACAGGAGAAATAAAATAGGAAGGAGGGAAGAAATGAGATGAGGTAGGAAGGAGAGAATTAAAAAAGGAAGAGAACAAGGGAGAAATGAAGGAAAGACACAAGGAATGAGGAAAGAATATGAGTGAAAAAAGAAAGGATGGATGAAGGGGATATAAGAGAAAAAGTAAGAATATTTAAACAGTGGAATCGTGAATAAAAGTCTGGAAATATACCTAATTTTCTAAACACTTATATTCCATTCCTATCCACACATAAGACTGAGAAATCAAATTTGATAGAAATTCAAAGAAGCATCCTTAAACTACTAAACTTCTCACCGAATTAACTTTAAAACCATCTAGTCACTCTGAACTTAAATCCTATTTCTTTCATCCTCATTAATAATCACTGCTGACTGCAGACAGTATTTTATTTGCAGACAGAAGACAGCAATAATTAACATATGTCATCAATGGTACCACCCTGACTTTGACCTTTCAATTCCTCCTAATAAAAACAAAACAAAACAGAGGGCCAGAATGACAAACAACTAGCAGAATGCTCTCAAGGAAAGCGGCTGCAACGTTAATGGGGATCCCAAGCTTGAGATTGTATCGCCTGCTGCCCGGAGGCGGGGATAATCCTCTTGTGCCGCAGAGCGGCTCGCACATCTGAGGGGAGGATAATCTAGAGGAGACGTGACACGCAGCCTCGAGGAGTTTTGGGATGATATATTCTGCCTGGCCTTTACTAAAATCAAAAGGTGTTGCTAGTTAATGCCGTCCATCCATAACAGAGCTTTCTTCTTTCTTTTTAATCACTTTTGCTTTTAATAACATAGAAAGACAAGATCAAGACCAGAAAACATAATTTTAAATTAGTATAGTATATTTACATGCATGAAAATTGTGATCTGTTAGAAGTTTTTAAACACATAGAGGAGTATCTAGGAGTATGACTTATTTAAAGGGAGTAGAACTCTCTGCTTGTGGGTCATCTTTCTTCCGGCGGACTCTGCTCTTCCTTCGATTCCCTCCTCCTTCTGCTTCTCCCACTGCCCTACTGAACGGCAGAGAGGCCAACACATAAGCCGTACTCAGCAGATGGAGCGCTTCAGCAAGATAACTGCACTGCATCTATTCCCACCGAAAGCTCATATTTATAATTAGATACACACAGTGCTCCCTGGAAACAAAACTGTCAAAATTCAAGAGTAGGGTTCATTTGTTCTTGAGACCCGTGACAACTGCAAAACAAACATGGCGCAACTACAAACAAGAAGAGTAGATGTCAGAAAAGCAGCCAAGAAGCTGATGGTAACTCTGGAGGACTTACAGAGATATACAGCTCAGTTGGTAGAATCCTTTAAGAGGACAAATATCAGTCCTGCACTCTACAAACCATGCAGGAGACACAATGAAGTGGGCTCTGGCAAGACGAGGCCAAAATTGAATTAAAAATGATTTAAAAAGGGGGAGGGGGGAGCAAAATGCAAAGCAGGATTGAACTAACCCTGCAGATCACACTGGACATATGAAACCAACTGTAAAACACAGAGGTGGCTGTATCATGCTTCGGGGTTGTTTTCAGCAGGGAGCTGATAAGGCTAGAGGTGTAATCTGGTGCAATTTGAAAAAGTTTTAGGGACAATTTAGTAAAGCACCAAATCGGATATACACAAATATAATATATGTGTGAATTGTAATGAATTTTCAATCTCTGTATCAGTGTGTCAAACAATCTCTTCTATTTTATTCTGCAAACATCAACTGTGAGAAACAACGATGCTTCTGTATTCAGAGGCCCTTTCTCCTGCTGTAGAGAAACAGTACTTGGAAGCCATTAGGCCAAACTATCTGAGACGGCGAGCCATGAATTTCTGCGTGCAGATATCTGTTTCACGCTGTAGGAAATAATTCGAGGATCTTTATTCTCCACCGGCACAACACATTTCCATTATTCTCTCTGCTTTTCTCCCCCCTTCCCCTAACTTTTCCACAACTGGAACATTTCTATGGCAACCAGTCACCGTGGAACAATTCCTCTTTGCATGCTGATGACGTAGCAGGCGGACGGCCAACCACAACAGCAGCTGCTGCTGCTGCTCTCTGCGAGATCGGAGATCCTGAGAAGGGGCGTGTGTGCTGTGTAGGAAATATTAATCAGCCATAAGAATACATCCTTACATCAAACACGCTGCATGTCTCTCCAGGATTCCAGGAAATGGGAAGCATTAGAGAGGCCCACCACTGTGATGCAGTGAGCTCTGCAGTCTAGCCAACTCCTCTTTCATGGTGGCCAGTGTTCAATAACATACCACCTCTTCCTTTCCATAAGGAGGAAGAGGCTGGCTGGATTTCCTAATGGATCACTTTAATATTACTAATCATTGCCTGGCTGGCTCACTGCGATACGTCAGAATCACAGATGGTGTGCAATGATAAAAAAGGACAGGTGGAGACATAGTAATTATTACAATTACCAACACCAATGGGTCAATGATAGTCTAAACCCATACCAATAAATAAATGTAGAACTATGGGGTGACCACTTTGTTTGAAATCACTTGGACTCCTGTTAATGATTCCTCCTGTTTTTGTTTCTTCGCCACACTTAAATGTTTCAAAACATGAAATAATATAAATAGATAGCCATTTTCCTTTCAGGATTTTGTTTATTACGAGTAAAAAGGATATCCAACACAAACTTATGAAAAAAGTGATTGCTCTCCTAAACCTAATAACTGGTTGTGCCTCTTTCGGTAGCAACTGCCAACAAATCTTTTAAATCACAGTGAAGACATTTTGACCCACTCCTCTTTGCAGCATTTGTAAAATTCTGTCCTCAATTAAATGTTTTGGGAATGAACAACCTGCAAACTACATTAGTTTATCTTAACATTGAATCATGGATGATGACCCCAACTAAATGATCAGAAACTCTTTAGTTGTTCCTTGTTCTTTTTGGACCTGCTGGATAAGCTGCAGACACGCTCTAGAAGGTCTACCATTGTCCTATCTTTACTCCATATCTCAGCAGGGGCTCTCACTGCTTGAGTCCCAAAGCCTTAAAACAGCCTTAGGGCTCTACCCAAGCTGATAAATCCCATTCAGAGAACGATTGGTTGCTTTTAGGTCCTTTCAACCTACTTCATTTTGCTAAGTTCAATTTATTATCACTTATTGTTATTTAATAAATGAGACGATTCTGTTTTCGGAGGAGCAGGTGGGTAGGTAGGGCTGTTTTCTCCTAATGAATTAAATTATTATGTTAACACTTATGTTTTTTATTTCTTGATGTTCTACCTAGGGATGCACAGATAGCGATACTAGTATTGGGTATTGGGCTGATATCGTTCTAGTACTCGTACTAATTAAAGCTACCTGATACCATGAACTGATACTTAAATGTGGAAACTGCAATAATTTCAACGGAAATGTTTATTTTTCACATGAAATTTTTGGTTCGAGGTCATTTTTGTTTCTTTTTTTAAATCTAATTCACCATCATTTGTTCTAACAAGCAGAGAAAAACAATCTGTCTGTTTGCTGCAATTGTTTGGCGTGGTAGAAGTATCGGCATTGGTACTCAGTATTGGCAAGTACTCAGATCCAAATATCAGTATCGTATCGGTTTGAAAATAGTGGTGTCATTGCATCCCTAGTTATACCTGATATTAAACCTTGTTTAATGAACTAAAAGATTTAAGTGTGATAAAAAACGTAAACCTGAATCAACCTTTTATAAAGTTGATAGGCAAGTTATTTTTTTGTGCTCAGAACATATTTTATTTATTAATTTTCTACCAAAATAACTAAATATTATAGTTCTACAAAAATATCCCCTGACATTTCTCATTGTTTCTTGAAGGAAAACGTAATTTGCAATTAAGAGATAAGTAAAGCAAACATGTTGTTCTGCTGGCAATTAAGCTCAAATCATGAGGTAGAGGTGACAAAAGCTTAATGTTTCAGACAATAGGCCTACTAAACACAACTCATCTTAAATTGACTCTTGCGTAAAAGAAACTTACATCACACCTACATTTTCATACTAAAAATAATTATTATTTATGCAAGATGGCATATAAATAACTAGAAATCAACAGTCTTGTGTTAATGAAAACTAATAAAAGGGAAAACAAGCCCGGGGCAGCAAATGCATGTTAAAGACCTGGATGGCTTGATTAATAAAGTAATTATTCAACTTGGAAGGTTGGTAAACTCATTTTCCATTTCATATGGTTAATTAAAGACAGACTGTCATATTTGGTGAGAGCTATCTGGTTGGTGTATGAGTAGGATATGACAGCAAGTGGTGTACTTCAAATCAGATGCAGTCTAACTCTGCCTTCCAAACGTATTCACATGACATTCTGTCATGCTACAACAAACACAAACTTCAATATGTTAAATGTGATTTTAGAATGAGGAAAAGAAAACATCTGGAAGAAGGTGTTCTGGTTTAATGACACAGCAACTACACTGTTGGGCAGTGAATGCAAAATGTAGCGAGATGGCAAACTAAAATTGTAAATGAAGCCTGAACACACCAACCCCACAATTAAACATGGTGGGGTTGCATTATGCTGTAGGGTAGCCTTTCTGCAGCAGGGACAGGGCAGCTCCTCAGAGTTTATAGGAGATGGATGGGGCTAAAGAGCAATATCTTGCAATATCTATGTCTTCCGTAGGTGCAGACACACTGAGAGTGCAGTGAGTTATGATCCGTCTTAGTGAGGGGGGGTGGGTATCTACATAACTGTCAGGTTTATGGCTGTTAGACTGTTAATTGAATTACATTTTTGGTTTTTCTGTAATAAGCTTTGTTTAAAATAGCCGGCGCAAACATTTCATTTTGATGTTCAGTAAATCCCACTGCACCTGGATCGCCTAATTATGAACTTGTATTATGCATATTTACCAATATTTTGCATCAGAAATTGCCATATTGCATATTCAGCATGGGGAAAAGCGCTAAATGGATTGTGTGCATCTTGCTTTGCGTTTAACAGGCGCAATGCTCTCTGCGCCATGTTAGTAAATCATCTAGGGCCTGTTTTTGCGATGCTGTGTGGTGGTATTAATAAGCGCAAACCATTAGTAAATCAGGCTCATTGACGTTGGTGGTTTTGGCATGACGATATGGTGACAGAACTAGTTAGGTGAAATTAGCTGGCTGCACTTGTCAAGCTTCCGGTCTAAAAGTAAAGGTTCATTTCAGTAAAAGAGAGAGTTCCGGGCACCTCGCTGAAGTCCAGAGCACCCAGAGGTGCACCGAGTATCAGTCTGCGCGCCATGCAGGTCTGCATGTTCCCCAAGAGCCTGACATCAGACATGGAGCTGGACGCACTCCAATCCACCCGGAACGAACCGTCAGCTGCCACTGTCAGGAGGAAGAGAGCCACGTGAAGGTAACAGCAAGCAGACGGTTTAAAACTCATTCCGGCTTTGGACCTCATTCTCACTCCAAAAAGTAAAAAAGGTCAGCATTTGAACAAAGGCGTAACATTTTAAAGTAGTCACTGCTTTTTTGGTATTTTGGAGCAAGAATTAGTCATTCATGAGTTATAAGCTAACCATTCGTATTGGTTTGGAAAAATGCTGGTAACTCCATGCCAACATCAGGAACTTAGGGCAGTGAAGGAAATGACCAAAATGTAACCTGATGGTGTCTTATCTCACTACAGTCTCACTGCAGTCCCTCCGAAACAGACCAGTCGGTGACCATTTAAATCCATGGGAGGATAAAAAGTTATTTTCTTCCATCTCAATCAGGTATTGTCAGTTTTAAATAGGAAATCTGTTGGGTACTGAGAAAATATCAGATCATCATTTTAAATCTGATAGTATATTAGAGATGTTTTTGCAAAACATACAAAATCTGTTCAGGTGGGTTCTTTAAAAAAAAATTAACTCAATTCTTGATGTAATTTGTAAATGTGTCTACAAGTTCAAGTACAATTATTTATTGCAGCTTATTCAAGCAGAGACTGTGGGCTGTGTAGTGAGATAGTGTCTTGTGGGGTGAGATCCATGCACTTTTAACCCATGCTGTTCATGCGCTCAGTAACCTATTTTCACGTATTCCTTCTTTGTATTTAAAGTGATACGATAAAGTGATTACGATTCATAAGAGTTAGAATCGATTATCACAATTCGATCTGATTCGATCCGATTCAATTTAATCCAGTTCGATATTGGTATGGGTCAATGCTATTACACTTTTTGGAGCTATTATCTTAATTATATGCCTGTAATTCAATATACCTTATCACTGGGTAAGTAACAGTTCACCGGTGGAAACTGTAATTACCCTTTCAGACACAAGACTTAAAATGGCCGTCTGGACTTTACCTTCCTATTTTAGTTGTAAAAAGGGCAAACCAAAAAATAAAATGAATTTTTGAAATTGTGAATCAATTTGATTTGATTTCTCTAAGGATCGATTCAGATTCGATTTTATGATTTTTTTCAACACAGCCCTAATTATTGTCCACTGCTTTAAATATTTTTTTCACAACAGAATTGAAGGTTTTTTACAAGTGAATGAGCTATTACTGATAACTTCAGAGTGTTCGTTTTAAATATCCAAACTATCCTTTTGACCTTTTTTTTACATCTAATGATGTAGCGTCGTCTCCTAAGGTGAGAGAAGTTATTCAAGTAAAAAAGTATCAGTGGCAGGTATAGGTTATGTCACCCAAGCAACTAATTCAGGAGTGCAAATCCATTGTTAGTCCAATCCTTCCTGCAAACGTCACACAACAACCAACAAGTTGAACACATATGTTTAATTAAGGCTGGCTACAGAAGTCAGTCTGGTCTTAACCTAACACAACACACAGTAGACCTGTGAGTGCTGATCCACTGTATACAAAGAAACGAGTTTCCCTTCTGCTGAGCATTTAAGCTCCCTGAAGCCACATCCTCAACCTGCCTCCGGCCTGCACACTCTCTCCCTCATCAAATCAGATTTGGGGGGAAAAATGAGATTAGGAGAGGTGGGTTTCTAAATGTCACTGCCTGAGCCCTCCTTTCCATCCCTGCACTGCAGGGAGCCGCTTCTGGTTACCGTCTGTAAAAAGAACAACTCGCTCGATTAGCTACCAGCACCCATCTCAAACACTGATGACTGATCGCTCGGCCTGTGACTGCATCTCCCTCCCAGCCTCTCCGGTCTGGTCAAAGACTCGCCGTTTAGCTCCATCAGCTCAGGTTGCCCACCTGGAGAATTCAATATGTGCCATTTAACTGGGTGTGATGAGATCGGTTGCCTGGGGTGTATTGTGTCGAATCTAGGCCATCACAGGTAATTGTGAAGAGTGAGATATGCTCGCATGTTTTCTACAGTAGTTTCCAGAACCTGGTGAGCGTGTAAGCTACCACTTCCCCGCCTTTACAGACGCATTTACTGGCCTCAAAAGAAAGGATTAAAATCAAAGGCTTCATCCGTTACCGCAGCAGCATGATCTAAAACTGAAATTATTCAAACACAACAGCCTTTTATTTCATTACTTTAGTTCGGGGGGGGGGGGGGGACAAGAAGAAATTATTGTTTAGGAAAACTCACCAGTTATTGGTTTCTCTAAAGATATATTTTAAGCCTTTTTCATTTGTTCTCTTAACCCGCTTCAAGTAACTTCTAAATAGCAATCCATGACTTCCTGTTTTCCCAGGTTATAAATATGATGTGACACAGACGTCAATGTTATTTAGTCATTGGCTTCTGGGCTGGACTATGAATAATACGTATCTTTCTTTCATGGACAGTAAGCACAATGCTAAGCAAAGTGGGGGGAAAAAAACTCAAAAAAGCAAGGAGTGACAACTTAGCAACCATCAGTGCTAACCAGTTGTTTTGGAGGTATGCCACAAGAGGACTTTTTCTGTCATTACAAAAAATATGGTCTTTACTAAACTCCCCTCCTTACTGTTAAATACGGTGGAGGATACACTAGAAAAAATAAATGTTGACTTTGATTAAATTTATTTTATAAACCGGTTTAATGAAATTGAATTAGGTTCAAGTAAAATTGATAAATTAAGCCAGTCTAACAGGGCCATAGCCACAATATTATAAAAACCATGCAGCAAGGAAAGGGCCTCAAAGTCAGGACAAGTTCTACTTTGCTACACACTGACTTAAAACTCTTGTATTTAAATAAGCAATGTAACTTTGAACTGTAACCTGTTGACAAAATTAATTTAATTAATGTCAGCATTAATTTATTTTGTGTACATCATACGATGCACTGTGGCTTTTTCCCTTCCAAAAGCCACAAGGTTCTAGATAGACTTTGTATGTTTACTACACATCTGGTGGACCCTACCTACTAATCAAAAACACAAACCAGACACAAAATGTTTCACCAGACAAAAAATACATATTCTTCCTCGGCCAAAGCTGCCCCAAGACTTTAATCCTACAGAGAACCTGTAAGGTGAGCCGAGAAGCAGGGGATAACAGGCAAAAGAGATTTGAAAAGAGGAAAGGCCAAATATCCCTGTTTGGTCATTCAACCCTGTTGACAAATGAGGCCTATAAAAAATTAACACATTGGCTGTCGCCATGTGAGCCAACTTATTTTTCTACAATTTCATTGAATGTACTCAAATCAAAGGTCGGATAATTCTCCTTTTTTCATTTCGAGGTTCTGCTTCTGCATTAAATAATACATTCCCTACAAGGACCACGCCACAGATTGAGAATTTTAACAGTTTATTGAAGGCGTGGAGAATTGAATGGTCTGAGGAGGGGCATCGTCGGAGACCCAGGGGAAGACTCAGTGTGGGGGTGCATTCTTGTAGAAATCGTCTTTCCGAGCCTGCTCAGGACCCCCCTCAGACAAAGCCTATAAGATGTACATGGCGCCAAGAAAGTCATCTCAAGGCCCTTTACGACAAAAGTCATAGCAATCCAATCAGTTAAAAGTTTGTCTAAGTAAGGAATCCCAGCAGATTGCGGAGTTGTCAACATGGGGTTGAGCGATTCCTCAGCAATCCGTCGTACTGAGCAAGCATGTAGCGACAGCGGAGAGGAAAAACTCCCTTTAACAGGAAGAAACCTCCGGCAGAACCTGGCTCAGAACAAGCGGTCACCTGCTGCCACCGTCTGGGGGTCTGGGAAGACAGAAGAGACAGCATGGAGGATGCTCAGTCACCCAGAGCATTTGGACCGATCCCCCCCACACAGCAGGGGGCATTATAGTTGAGCAGGATACCAGACCGGATGGAGCTTCGTTCTCCAACAGTCCGAGCCCACGACGGAACATCTGTGGGAACGGCTCGGAACCTAAAAGAGAGGTTAGAAGAGGTGGTACGGGAGTGAACAGGAGCACGGAACGTGGAGGCTGTGTCCGATGGACGCTGCTAAGAAAGGAGAAAAGGTCGAAGGGGCGGGTCGGCAGGTACCCGGAAGAGAGAAAAGCGGGTCGGCAGGTACCCGGAAGAGAAAAAAGCGGGTCGGCAGGTACCCGGAAGAGAGAAAGCGGGTCGGCAGGTACCCGGAAGAGAAAAAAGCGGGTCGGCAGGTACCCGGAAGAGAGAAAGCTGGTCGCAGGTACCCGGAAGAGAGAAAGCGGGTCGGCAGGTACCCGAAAGAGAAAAAGCGGGTCGGCAGGTACCCGAAAGAGAGAAAGCGGGTCGGCAGGTACCCGGAAGAGAAAAAGCGGGTCGGCAGGTACCCGGAAGAGAAAAAAGCGGGTCGGCAGGTACCCGGAAGAGAGAAAAGCGGGTCGGCAGGTACCCATAAGAGAGAAAAGCGGGTCGGCAGGTACCCGGAAGAGAAAAAAGCGGGTCGGCAGCTACCCGGAAGAGAAAAAGCGGGTCGGCAGGTACCCGGAAGAGAAAAAGCGGGTCGGCAGGTACCCGGAAGAGAGAAAGCGGGTCGGCAGGTACCCGGAAGAGAAAAAAGCGGGTCGGCAGGTACCCGGAAGAGAGAAAAATAGGTCGGCAGGTACCCGGAAGAGAGAAAAGCGGGTCGGCAGGTACCCATAAGAGAGAAAAGCGGGTCGGCAGGTAACCAGAAGAGAAAAAGCGGGTCGGCAGGTACCCGGATGAGAAAAAGCGGGTCGGCAGGTACCCGGAAGAGAGAAAGCGGGTCGGCAGGTACCCGGATGAGAAAAAGCGGGTCGGCAGGTACCCGGAAGAGAGAAAGCGGGTCGGCAGGTACCCGGAAGAGAGAAAGCGGGTCGGCAGGTACCCAGAAGAGAAAAAGCGGGTCGGCAGGTAACCGGAAGAGAAAAAGCGGGTCGGCAGGAACCCGGAACCTAGAGGTAGGGGAAGGGAGGGGCGAAACGAACGAGGCAAACGAGGGATGAAGGGCAAGCAGAGTTTATAAATGTATTGTGATGTGATTAGAGATGTAGAGCAGGTGCGGGGTACCGGATGAATTGGATTAAGGCTAACTAGGATGTACGAACCGATCTGAAACGTGGTACCCGCTCCCGAACCTAAGTCAACATGTTGACTCCATTTTACTTCAAGGATTAACCCACATCTTTATAAAGAGAACCGAACACGTATTCGAATCTGTGCCATCTGTGTTGGCACGTCGGCAACAAGCTGTCTGAATCCTGCACGAATTTATCAGGAGTGTCCTCCCGCAGAGAGGACAGAGAGAGGCTGGTTTCTGAACGGGGACGGAATCGCGACGTTACGCCAGAACAAGGATGCGCGTTCAGCTTCCAGGGCTATTGATCGTCGATCTGATGAAATGGAAGGAAACGTGCGGGGCTTTGATCAAGCCGGAGAACGGGCCTCAAACTAAAATGGACACATTTGTAAATAAGCTCGTTCTTCTCACTGACTGCTTCTTCTCTCTGTATAGTTGATGTTGTCGTGGAAACTGCAGGAGGGGACACCTTGGCTTGGCAGTGTCGCCGTCTTCTCTCTCTTTCTGAAAAATCTTTTTTAACGCTTGTCTTTTACACTTTGGACAATCAGTGTGTTGAAGTGCTGTGAGGTCAGAAAGATGACACTATTGCACATGCAGAGCGGCAAACAGGTGGCTGCTGTCCTCTTGGAGGCTGCATAGAGACGTGCGAGCGCAGCGCTGCCGTTCGGTCTGAGGGGCATGTCCTTTACGCACTCCGTGACAAGGGGGCGCGGAGAAAGGGTGTTACAATCTCCACTGGTTGCAGAAGGGTGATCAGTTAGAGTTAAAATGTTGTGGGCAGTCAAAGGAAGATTACAGAAAACACGCTGTTGGTTTAATATGAAAACGGAGCAACGGATCGATGGATGTGGGTCGCGTCAGATGTTTGGATTCACCCGTTGAAAACAGGCGTCATGGAGGTCTAGGCGAGACAGACAAAGGTCCGCGGAGATAGCTGGGAGCAAGCTGGGGGTTTTGATTCTTGGCAACCTTCAATCTGTAGCTGCATGAAATAAGGATCATTTAAACGTACCTACTACTTGAACAACCGGTTCTTACGATATAAAAGTCTGAAGATTCTGCTGCAGCGCAGAAGCATCAAAAAAACGGAGCATGGTCCTACCTTGCAGCTAAACTGGGTCAGCGCGGTCAGAACCATCGTGTCAGGATGCGTCTTTCACGAACCTAACAGCGGTTTAAACAGCGCATCCATCGACGGTGCCAGGAGCTCCTCTGTTTGTGTGGCTGGCTGTCTGCTGCTGACTGGCATGCTCCCCAAGCAGCGTCTCGCAACTCTCGTAGCATCGCGATGCTTAGGCTGCACCATCCCAGCCCTCCCTAGTTCTACCATGCACCAAAACCAGTAGAAGCTCTAACCCTGTACGCGCTTACATGCGTACTGGTAAGCTTCCCCAGACAGCTTCGGCCAAGTAAGCCAACACATGGGAATACACGTTCAAACCAGGCAACGTTCACCCCGGCTTATATGCATGGTGAAATACTGTATAGGAGTTAAATGAATGCCACTGATGGTGTAATAAAGTTCTCTATTATTCAGAGTGAGTGCAGCGAATATGCAGGTGCATCTAGATAAATTAAAGTATGATGGAAAATGTGTCTTTTAAACTCACAAGATAAAATTTCAAACGTTAAAAGTCATACGTTCTGTAGAATCATAACAGATTGGTGTATTTCAAAGGTTTGTTTTTAACCGTTTTGATTTAGAGCAAGAGAAAACCTATAATTTGTCGCATTTCAAGAGAACGGGGTGGGGGGGTATGTATTTGTGTAATACAGAAGTGTTATACTGCAATACACACAACCATGGGGAAGACTGACAGATGGGCAGTTGTCCAACACAGGCTACAACCTGGAAGTGGAAGAAAAAAGTGTGCATGTGCAACAAGGACAGGTTCAGACCCATTTACGGATTTGGGGGAGACTCATGGTGTGGACTGCACTTATGAAGCAAGACCCAAAATTTCATCATGTACTCAATTCCATGGTAATATTGTAAAATATTTATGCAACAAATTCAATCACATCGCCACTGACAGTGGCGGCTGCTGCAAAGTAACGCAACATGTGTGGGCGGAGCTAATTTCCTGCCTAAAGCTAAAGTCTGTTGGTTTAACTGAAAATCTTTAACAGTGTGCTGACTCGCTTGACCCTTTATCAGACTTAGCATCTTCCGACTGTGTGTGGGCTGTTATTCGTTATATGATACAGCACAGATGTGATGTGCGCGTGGCATTGCGGAAAAGGCATGCATCCGAAATCCACATTCATGTAGCCGCTGCCTTGCGTAAGGATGCAGAAAACAAAAGAAACGGGGGGGGGGGGGGACAGGCTTCCTCTATCGTGCTGTATTTATTTTAGGAGAGCAAGTTAAAGCACTTCTTACCAACAGGCGCTTTGGAGCTGATGCAGCCCATTCTCGCTGCTGCACGTGGACCCCCTTTTAGAAGTGCAATTTATTACATTGTTTCCCCCCACAATTATCCTCGTGTAAAGAGACGCAGAGCATACCTCACTGATGGAAAGCCTCGGTCTCGGTCCTCAGAGGCTCCTTGGGTCCACCGCTGCGCTCACACCGCCGGATCGAAGCGTGTCGGACTGGAGGGGAGTCTGACCATCACGTCTACTCAGCAACTTGCAGCTTTTTTTCTTCTAAATCCATACAAGCAAAGTTTTTCTGCGTTTTTTCTAAAAAAAAAAACAAAACTTCTGTCTGTCTTTGGATCTCAGCTGTGCGTCACCATGCGCACAGTTTGCACTCTGCGGTTCAGCACCACAGCGGAGGGACAGCGCTCGTTCCTGCAGGCAGGTTGCAGCAGGCGGCAGGAACGGTTTCTACCCCAGCCTGAGAGCTGCAGTGCTTTGCTGCCTGTGTTCTGTTTCTGGGGTTTTCTCCCCACTCGCACTTACTCTCTGTCGAGTCCACGCCACACCGGGGACATGGATGCCCTGTCCCTGGTCAGGGAGTGAAGAGTGGACACGTTGATGGAAAAACAATCCATGCTTAACTCGCTCTTATACTGCCTGCGCCGACTTTCCGCCTCCTGAATGTGATTTTTTTTCTTATTCTGTAGGAGCGGAATGAAACGGGATTGGCTGGAGTCGCATGAGGGAGGAGTCGTGGGTGGACGCAGAGGAGGAGCAAAGTGTTCATTTAGGATCGCATTTCCTGTCCGTGTTTACACCAGCTGACATAAGGACAAAGAAGGACTGTGTTTCAGCAACTCTGATTTAGAAAAGAGGAAAGCAGATGTAATCACACCGAGACACGTTGAGCACTTCTGTAATAAGATTAAAGGAAAACGAGATATTTACTCTTTTTGTTTTCTTCAGTTCTATTCAGTTTATTTATATGGAACCAATTGACAACAAATGTCTCAAGGCATTTTACAAGAAAAGTCATTTCAATACAATTGTATTTGTATAACCCTTTTTTTCAGTCAGAGGACCACAAAGCGCTGTACATTACTTGCAGTCATTCAACCATTTACGCACTCATTCACACACTGATGGCAAGCTACTACATATTAGCCACAGCTTCCCTGGGGCACACTGACAGAGGCAAGGCTGTCGGACACAGGCACCACCGGGCGCTCTGACCACCACCAGCGGGCAGCAGGGTAAAGTGTCTTGCTTAAGGACACAAAGAGCGAAACAGTCAGAGCGGAGACTCGAAGTGGTAACCCAACAATTATGAGACGAAGCATTCCAATCAGTTAAAAGTTTTCTTTTTAAGGAATACCAGCAGATTGCATTGAGTCATTAAGGTGAGGTTGTGCCCTGAACATGCAGACTCCAATCACAGCAATCCCTCAGTAGTCCCTCATATTGAGCAAGCATGCAGCGACAGTGGAGAGGAAAACCTCTCTTTTTAACAGGAGGAAACCTCTAGCAGAACCTGGCTCAGTACAAGCAGCCATCTGCCATGACCGTCTGGGGGTTGGAGAAGACAGAGCAGAGACACAAAAAGAACAAAAGGAACGCATTTAAGAGTACTTTCTATATTAAAGTAAGTTAAAAGTTGACAACAGGACATGGAGGATGTTTTGTCACTTGGAGCATCATCCAAATTGATGCCCCCATCCAACAGGGTATTGTAGTGGATCAGGAGACCAGACCAGGTGAAGCTTTTATGGAGAGAAAAACACTGAGAGAGAAAAAGGTTAACAGCCAAAATTACAGCAAAAATATACAAAAAGAGAGTAGTAGAAGAGAAAAGTGGAGTATGAAGAAAAGTGGTCAGTCTGTCCTACAACAGTCTAAGCATATAGCAGCATAACTACAAAGATAGCTCAGGATGACCTAAGCCATTTTAACTATAAGTTTATCAAAAAGGAAGGTTTTAAGCCTAGTCTTATAAATAGACAGTATCTGCCTCACGTACTAAAACTGGGAACTGATTCCACAGGAGAGGAGCCTGATAACTAAAAGATATGCCTCCAATTCTACTTTTAGAAATCCTATGAACTACAAGTAAACCTGCAGTCTGAGAGTGAAGTGCTATGTTAGGAACATATGGAACAAATGTCAAATGCTGAATTTCTTATGAGCCTCTGTGGTTGGCATAAAGGCAGCATGATGAATCATATGTGAGCAAGTACCACGGAGGACACCATAATCTCTTTTCGTATGCTCGAATTGTGTCGCATTACAACCTAAAACTCTCCTGTACCAGATACAGCAGGCTATCGTACAAAAGTATGCTTTCAAAACCCATGGATCCCCCCTTAGTTTTCCGGGGTCATCTGTTATTACAATAACAAACCTCAGTTTGTTTGATTAGGTTATTTCTTTTTTAGAAAGTAGTGCCTATTGTGGAGCAGAAAGGAAAGAATATATTTACAGATTCTCAGTTTCATATGGTTCTCACACATGAATATACTCTGGCTATTCAGTGAAAAAAACAACAACACAGACACGCTCTCAGGTTTTCCTACACCTTTGCACTTCATTTAGTTCCATCCAACTTCCCATCAACTCTAGCTGCTTCACTGCCTCTGCTGAAGAAAAACAGCCTCACATCATAATGCTGCCACCTGCAGTTTTCACAGTGGGTCTGATTTTGTGGATAAATAGCATATTTGTGAACACAGGAAACACAATTCTTTCAGGCATTTGGAGATTTTTATATTCCATATTGGCCATTTGGCCACAAGAGTGCACCGAAAACAGTGCCATCACTCAAGCCTTCCCCAGGACGTCTAATCCAAACCATTAAATAGTAAATAGCAATTGTAGTTTAGCTTCTAACGGAATGAGCTCAGGCTCGGTTCTGATTAGAGTGACAGTTCCTGGGTTTTCATACCAAACCATGGTATTTTCAATCTGATGCCTGTTTAAGCACGCTAATACATTGCTGTAGAATGCTTGGTGTTTTTCCCCTAACATGACCTGACTTAAATGCACTTACTAAGAATTTAACAAATTAATTAAATCTTAATTATATAAAAATATTCCCTAACACTGATATTATTTGAACCTCCTTTCAGTGTTCTCCCTGACCCCTCTGCCATGATGCTGTTCGTTCATCGATTTTATCCAAAGAACTTCTGAACCCTTCACAGAATGGCTGCATTTTTACTGATATTAAATCCCACACAGGTGGATTGTGTTTATGCATCTAGATAGCACTGCACTGTTGTGTAGTTGTATTACAGTAAAGGGGATTAAATACGTTCTCTCCCCACTTTTCAGATGTTCATTTGTGAACATTTGAAACCCAATTTATCGTTTTCTTTTACCTCTCACAATTATATGCGGCTCTTCGTGTGTCATCCTGTCCTTATTTACAACACCGGGGGAAAAAATGGCAGCAAAGGAGGCTAATGGGCGTTAAAACGTCTTTCTTTTTAAATTTCTCTTTTCAGACGCCCACCAGAGCTCTAAAGTTAGAGCTTTTGACCAACGAGGCGGGCTCCCCCGCTGCAGCGTTACCATCTCCTGCGGAACACCAATCCACTCGCGCCCCCATCCCCGAAAATAGGACGGCATGGCTTATCGAGTGGGTCCTCAGTGGTGCCTTTTCGGATTTACAGAAATGTTAACGCATCTACCGGATGTTATTGACATTTCACAAATGCAATGCCAGTTATAGGACTTAGCCCACAAATGGGGCTTCCGGAGACCAGCACATCTGCAGAACTGCGTGAAGTTTTGGGAAGGGAATGTTACTTGTTCCAGTGACGTTAATTAGGCCCAGTAGATGATCACTGTTAGAGTGTGAGGAGCGTTTATTTTAGTTTTCTTCTTTATATGGACATGTTTAGATAAAATAACCTGATCTGTTAAGGTTAAAAGAAAAATAAACACATTCAAAATATCCTAGTGATGATGTGCGTAAATGAGCACAGATGAGAAGTAAAGACGAAAAATACGCTTTCAGTAAGAATAACACATCAAAAGGGGAGAATAATTGAGCAGTGCGCATCTGTTTTCTTAAAAAGCGATTAACAGTAGGAGGACTGTCGGTCAGACATGTTGTTCTCCTGCTTTTACATTTTACAGGATGGGAATCTTCTGAACCCACTCTCCTTCTGCTGTGCACACTCAGCCGTCATTTCATAACACATCACAAGCTGCGGCAAAAGAGCCTGAGCCCACGGAGGTCCGCTCAGCATTTACCCGGTACACCAGCGCCACCGGCAGGACAGCCACGGAACTGTCAACTGAATAAGCCTGTGGGAGTGCGGAGAAAGCATGTTGCGCCGCACAGCGTGTTACTGCAAAGCGAAGAGCAGGACATGTGGAGGATGTGATTATCAGAAGCCTTTACGGTTCATTACTGAGCAGCTACTTATTTCATGTTCTGCTTTTTGTTAGAGAGATGAGCGATCTACTCTACTAAAGGCAGAACATTTTTATTTTATAAACCAACTAAGTAGTAGCTACGTTAAAGAAAAAAATACTATTTGCAAATACATATCGGAAACGGGTGGTAGGTGTTGTTATTCACTTCCTCTCACCTCTCATTTTGTAGAAACATTTTCACTGTAATTAGATTGTGGTACGTCTCTACTTCTCTCAAGCAGAGTGGCTTTTATGCCAATTTTCCTTAGCAAAATAACACAAACTCATCAGATTTTTCACCACTTGTTAAGATTCTCAATTGAATTTGTGATGACTTTGGCCTCATCTGACTGAGAAATTCTCTTCTCATATTATAATACTCATGCATGTTATGTCCCTGCAGAAGAAAATAATCCCTATAGGGCCACCATGATGGGGAGGGTGTGACCAGAATAAATCTATACTGAAATTCAATTACCCACAGTTGTCCATTTACTAATTAGGTGACTTCCAAAGCCAATTGATTGCATTTTATTTAAATCTGTTAGAGTATTGGTAGTAATTACAACTGCACACCACACCTTTCATATTTGTATTTATTAATACATTTAAGGGGATAAAGTCTGTTCCATCAAATATATGCTCCAGGTATTCAATTCCTTTACAACTCCAGCCCGGAAAGTTAATCATGCATTTTTTTTGTAAGATATCCGGGTTATTCCAGATGGGTGTACGCCTGCATGGGACTAGTGAGGTCTTTGTCATTTTAAGAAATTCCCACCAAGCTGTCAGAGAGGAGCTGATATTTATACTTTTGAAACATTCATTTTGTTTTATATTTGAGCTAACAAAAGGTAGATCTGAAAGTTTTATCTTATTGCATAGTGTCTGTTCTACATCTACCCAGCACTCATCGATATAACTGTGTTTTACCCATCTTGATGTGTATTGGAGTCTGTTGGCTAAGAAATAATGACGAAAGTTTGGTAGGTCTAGACCTCCTTTATCTTTGGACTTCTGTAGTGTTTTTAAGCTGATACGTGGGGGTTTATCTTTCCAAAGGAATTTAGAAACAGAAGAGTCCAGAGATCTAAACCAATCAGGTGATGGTTTGCTTGGGATCATTGAGAATAAATAATTGATTCTAGGCAAAACCATCATTTTTATTGTAGCTACCCTTCCAATAAGTGATATTGGAAGGGATTTCCATCTTGCCAGATCATCTTCCACTTTTTTTAAAAGTGGGACGTAGTTTAGCTTAGATAAGTCTGCCAGTCTTGGTGAGATATGGATACCTAGATATGTAATATTTCCGGACCGGAGCTGCAAAGCAACAGGACTCTGGTAGGAACAGCCGATAGGAAGGACTGTAGATTTTAACCAATTTATGGAATAGTCTGAAACTCTTGAGTAAGATTTTATTAACTCAATTACCTGATACAAGGAAGTTTGTGAATGCTGTAGAAAAAGTAGTACATCATCTGCATATAAACTGATTTTATGTTCTATTTTGTTGCATTGTATACCTTTAACATTATTATTTTTGCCTGATTGCTGCTGCTAATGGTTCAATAAAAATAGCAAAGAGGGAGGGAGAAAGTGGACATCCCTGCCTGGTACCTCTCTGAAGAAAGAACCTTGATGATGTTTGATTATTGGTCCTAATACATGCTGTTGGTGAGCTGTATAATATTTTTAACCAGTTTACAAAAGAATTACTGAATCCGAATTTATTTAAGGCTGCAATTAAAAATTTCCAGTTAACTCTATCAAATGCTTTTTCTGCATCTAAAGATAATATATTGGTTTGGACGTTTTTACAGTGGGAATAATCTATTAAATCTATTAATCTACGTGAATTTGTGGAAGAGAGCCTACCTTTTATAAAACCTGTTTGATCCGGGTGGGTTATTAGAGGTGTTATTTTCTCTATCCTTCTTGCAAGAGCTTTGCAAATTATTTTCAGATCCACATTGATAAGAGAAATCGGACGATAACTGGTAGGAGACATAGGGTCTTTTCCTGGTTTTAATAGAAGATTGATGTAGGCAGAATTCATGTTTGGTGGTATTCGACCATTTTCCTTTGTTTCCTGTAACATTTTGTAAAATGTTGGTGCCAGAATATTCCAGAATTCTTTATAGAACTCTGCTGGAAATCCATCTGGACCTGGAGCTTTATTATTATGCATAGATTGGAGGGCCTCCTGGAGTTCAGACACTGTTAGCGGTGAATCCAGGGCCTTTGCTTGACTGTCTGAAAGTTTAGGAAGAGTTATTTTATCCAGAAATTGTACAATATCATTATTTGAAGGGTTTATCTCTGGTGTGCATAACGTCTCATAAAATTCTTTAAAAGTGTTGTTTATTTTTTCAGGGTCATATATTATATTCCCAGTTTTGTCTTTGATTGCAGATATAGTTGTTTTTTCTTTATTTATTTTTAACTGATTAGCTAAGAAGCTACCTGATTTATTACTATGTTCAAAGTTTTCTATTCTAAGTCTTTGGATTAGGAACTGCGTCCTTTTATTAATAATTTCATTTAACTCTAATTTTGCTTTCCTTATTTTACTTAAGCTCTCTTTATCCAGGGAAGGTTCTAATGATTTAATAGTTTCTTCTAATTCCTGAACATGTTTATTTTCTGTTCTCTTTTTATTTGATGAGAATGAAATTATTTTACCTCTAATCACAGCTTTCCCTGCTTCCCATAAAGTGGATGGCGACATACCAGGGAGATCATTAATTTCCATGTATGAAGCCCATTCTTTTTCAATATATTTAATAAATTCTTTATCCTTAAGTAATGATGTATTAAATCTCCAATTTTTATATTGAAGGGTTGCAATTTTATTTGCTAAATTTAAAGAAACAGGAGCGTGATCGCTGATCACTATAGGATGTATCTCAGTGTCTGAAATGTCATTCAACAGTGAGCTGCTGACTAACAAATAGTCCAATCTAGAATAAGAATGATGTACGTTTGAGTAAAAAGTGTATTTTCTGTTTTTGGGATGAAGCGATCGCCATGCATCGCAGAGTCCATAATCGCTCATGTACAGTTTAAACTATATCTATGGATTGCCATCTGCGCTGAGTCCCTGCTGTACTGAGCCTGTCTATTTCTTCATTTAGTCCAAAGTTGAAATCTCCCCCAAGAACAAGTGAGCAATCCATGTGATTAGCCAGAACCGAGAAGAAAGTATGAAAGAATGAGGGGTCGTCAACATTTGGACCATATATACTAACTATACATAACTTTTGGTTATGTATAAATAGTTTTAATATTATAAATCTACCCTCTGGATCTGTAACTATGTCTATTACTTTAAAATTAGTATTTTTATTTATTAATATTGCTACTCCTCGTTGTCTAGAGTTATAGCATGAAGAAAATATATTAGGATACTCTGGTGTTTTTAAATCATTAGCTGTTGAACTTGATTTATGAGTCTCCTGTAGTAAGACGACATCTGCCTTCAGTCTTGTAAGATGGTTGAAAATCTTAATGGTTTTATCTCTGCAGCTAGCGCCGCGAATATTTCATGTTATACATTTTACAGGATTCATAGAGCTAAGATAAACCTTAGATATGTACTATCGCCAAGGATGAATATAGGTGTAATTTTGGTTTGTCCATGGGGTTGCCAGATTGAAAAAAACCAGAAGCAGAGATAAAGCGAGGCAAATAATGCACCATACAGGTGTGTACAGAATGAAAGTCAGTATGATGGAAAAACATGAATATGCCATGATAAAAGTCTGTGTGTGTGAGAGAGAAAAAGGAAAAAAGGTGATAAAGAGATTTGGTTGTACACATGTGAGAAAGATAATAGTGAAAAAGAAAAAATGAAAGAAAAAAAAAGTGCACAGCCCTGCCCCTACCCACATTAACAAACAAAAACAGCCTGCTGAGCTGTGCTTTTTTTTAAAACTATAGTTGTCTGATAAAGCTAATTCTGTCTTGGTTCTGTTAAATATGACTAATAAAGCCAAGGAGTAACCTGAGGGTCCCTAAACAGCTGACTGTTAACATACAGTTTATCCACACTAACCGTAGCCCCACAGCCCTCACTAATATGTTTTTTTCTAATTGGAAATAACACGCGTCTTCTGTCCAGGATTTCTTTCGGAAACTGATCATTAACGCTGTAATTCGTCCCCGGTAGCTCTCTCCGGCGTCCTTTGACTTGTTCTTTTTGTTTAAATTTTGCAACAATTGGTCGCGGGCGGGTGTTGTTGTGTTTCTTACCTCCGAGTCGGTGAACCCGATGGAAGGTTATGCTTTTAACCGTGTCGTCTGGCATTTTCAGTTGGTGTTGAATGAACTTTCGCACGGCTACTTCAGCATCTTCCTCAGGCTGCTCTGGTATCCCCGAAAAAACAAGATTGTCCCTCATTGATCGGGCCTGGATGTCTAGGATAGACTCCTTGAAGCTTTTGTTTTCTCCAGACAGCTGCTTCATTCCCTCGGTGAGTTTTTTAACGTCTTCTTTTAGTGTTTGGTTTTCTGTAACTAGCGAAGCTATTTGTTGTTGGCTGAACTCCAGCGATTCCCTCAGAGCCTGAAATTCTTTATGAAGAACCTCAACCAGCGCGAGACGGGCGTCCAGGCTGGTTAGCTTCTTGTCTATTGAGTCCAGGATGTCGCCGTAGCTTCTATCTGGCGAGTCGGTGGATGTGCTAGCCTCGGAACGAGTGCGCTTCTGCGACGGTGTGCTCGTTGTTGTATCTGAAGCAGGTTTCCGTGACTTACCCATAACGATGTTATCAAAGCACTCGTCTAGGTAGCACTCCAGCGAATCCAATGTTTCCTCGTCCAGGTTGTTTAGAGAAAAAAAAAAGTAACTTGATGGTTATTTTAGAAGCTGCGTTTGATTCAAAATGATTGTCTTATTTTACCTGGGTGTATACATTACCACATAACCGCCATGTTCACCTATGCACAGCTCTCGCGAGAACTCAGCAGCTCATCCTCTCCCTGTCGTCTATCGACTCCCTTACTCCTCTATCGACTCCCTTACTCCTCTATCTACTCCCTTACTCCTTCATTCATTCATATAGCACATTTATTAATGGCGACATTGACCAAAATTATGTACAGAATGTATCAAATTACAAAAGACAGAAATGCAACCTACAACTTAAATGAAAGAGATCCCACTGGTAACTCTCATACTGTATTAAAAGGCAATGAATAAAGATGCATTTGAGCAACTATTTTTCAGCTGAGGGCTCACAGGGAAACTCCTGTTTGACAGATCAAACAGATCACAACCTTCTTGCTGCAAGGCAACAGTGCCAACCACTGCGCCGCTTTGCAGCCCAAAGAAAGGTGCAGTTATTAACAGATGAAGGGGAAAAATATTCCTTACGTATTCCCTACTATTAGGAATATGAGTGCGACTTGGCCTCAGGTCCCTAACAGTGCATTCAGACTGATTGCATTTGAAGTGTCGTTGGCATCAGGTTTACATGCAAAGTCATGCAATGGAGATGAGTGTAAGGGGTTCCTGCATCACGTCAGAAGCAGATTTGCGTCGTGAAAATGTTTTTCTGCCTCATTCAGCATAGTAGTTGGTGTACTATGTAGGGCAATTCTTGGACCCATGCGGGACAACAGGTCCTCAAACTTGGTGGGCGGGTCAAGTACTCTGACTCTGCGACGGGCCGGGTCCGTCGATTGATCCGCCCCCGCTCGACTGGGTCTTTAGCTCCCCGATTCCCCGTTGGTGCAGACCCAGCTCCACTGGAAGCCAGGCTGAACATGTAACGCGGTCACCTCGCAGACCAGTATTCACCAGCAGCTGCGCCTGCACATGCTGGGCTCGACGGAGATGGTGCCCCCGGAGGGTTGGGAGAATCAGGCGAAGTAGAAGGCCACTGTACTGCTACGGAGCAGTCGCGATCAGGGTCCTCCCGCAAGTAGTGTATTTTTGGCTTGACGCGCATCGAAATTGCATATTTTGAAGCGCATCCAAATGGCTTTGGATCTGTTTCAATGTGCAAATGTTCAAGCGTCCAACATGGGGCGTGCAACACGTTTCCTACACTTTGGTGTGAATGCACCATAAGAACTGAATGCCACTGGCCTGAGGTTCCCCATCAACTCTATGAAGATAAAACACTTAAAGTTAGTTTTCACATAATAGCTGGTTTTAGAAGGACAAACAGTCAGGTACATTACAAATAGGTACAAATTTGTCATGTGAGGTGTTTCTTTAAGCAATACATGCTAGCATTACATAGTATACGTATGTATCAGACATGCAGCAACACATGATCGCTGGCATGGAGACAGTAAATTCTACTTTACACAGGGATAAGACAGTATTGCAGTTACACAAAACAGATTCTGTGGGGTTTTTTTCCTCCTCCATTGGTTCCAGTTTGGAACTAAAAAAAACAGTGCTTGGGCGATGGTTCACCAAAAAAATGGTTCTAAGTCAGGCTCTGGCACCAAACCACCACTAGAACCAGCTCAGTGGAGAAATGCACCCAGATCAAACTTGCCCAGAGTGGTAGCTTGTACCTTTCAACCAAACCCACTCCATCCACCCAGGACATTGAGGACCACCTGGTGCTGCAATTCTCTCGCTGGATGGAGGAGCCTGTTACTCATCACCTGAGCATAGCCCAAGCCCTTTGTGACTCCCATATGTTTCTTTTAAAGTTCATTCCTGGAAATTTCCTGGATCCATCATGACTGGTTACAGACTTTCTCTTTGTCACTGTCATGGTTTTCAGTCAATGAACAATCAGTTTTAAAATGTTTATTTTGAATAAGGTCAAGGAACTGGACAACCAGAGTGGCCAGAAAGGAACTTTGATTACTGGGACGACTGGAAGGGAGCAGGTAAGTGGCTACTTGTTTGACAGTTTTGACAGATGAGTAATGTTGAAGTTGCAGGCTTTACGGGGGAGCCAGGAGGTCAGGACCTGAGCGACGGCGGTGATAGGGTTCAGGTTCTGGTGCGGTTGTTCTGGTGAAGAGGAACCATTCCAGATGTGAGTATGGTTTAAGTCTTGGTGGTTTATAAGATCTGAATGAACCGTGAAGACACCCAGGTGGAGAACCAAGGTGAAGAAGGAAAAGAGGTTTGTCACAGGATTCCAGGAAGGACTAGGGATTGGATCTGCAGAGAGACACAAGAAAACCTCTTGAAAGAGTTTTGCCTTGGAAAGCAAACTGAGTTTGGTCTTGTGCCACGCTGTGCAGTGCAACTATGTGGCATCAACCTTCCAGAGACGCTCCCCTATGTATTGGAGCTGTGATGCTGCTTGATGAGGAGCACCTCTTAGACTCCTAACAGTCACAGTCATCATCTTCCTGCATACTCTTCCCATCTGCCAGGATCATATTTACATTTCTATTAATTTCTTTGTATAATACACTTTAAAAATTAAACTAGTCTACTCAGTGGCGTAGCAAGGGCACCAGGGTGCCCTAAGCAGCAATGTCACTAGAGGGCCCTCTGTTGGACGTTTTGTCATTAGGTTCTTCAGTTTTCAAAGCTTATCCTGGCTGATTGGATGACAATGTATAAAACAAACAGAAACTACTATTTTCAGCAACTTTTATTGATTATAATTATATTTTTAAAAATTATGTAAACTTTTTTTAAACAGAACAGCAGCATTCTGTACAACAGTAAAAACAATAAAAAAAAAACAAGTAATAAATAAACAAAATTAACTAATTTGCTTATAAGTTCACACAGTGTCCATAGTTGGCACACAACATCTGTGAGGATTGTGTGTGTGTGTGTGTGCGCGCTTGCCTCACCTGTTTTCCAAGGGTGCAGATTGGTGATCGTGCTCCTGCAGCTGGTGCCACTCAACTTTTCAGCAACTTTTATTGATTATAATTATATTTTAAAAAATTATGTAAACTTTTTTTAAACAGAACAGCAGCATTCTGTACAACAGTAAAAACAATTAAAAAAAAACAAGTAATAAATAAACAAAATTAACTAATTTGCTTATAAGTTCACACAGTGTCCATAGTTGGCACACAACATCTGTGAGGATTGTGTGTGTGTGTGTGTGCGCGCTTGCCTCACCTGTTTTCCAAGGGTGCAGATTGGTGATCGTGCTCCTGCAGCTGGTGCCACTCAGCCTGATTGAGGAGGAGCACTCAAAAGGAGAGTGCCAACCTGAAGCAGACGCCAGATGGTTAAACCGTGTTGTGTGGTAACAAGCCACTTCCTATGCCTTTCTGCTGTCAGCAACTTACTCCACGCAAGATCCTTGCCTTTTTTCCTCCAGTCACTCTGCGGTCCCGGACCTCCTGCTCGGCCTGCAGCCTGGGCTTTCTGTTCCTTCCCGGCATACTGGGCTTCCTCCTCAAGGTATCTGGCTGAGCTCAAGGTTTCCATTTGCCTGTCCACCCTCGCTCTGCTTCCTGGAGACAAACATCCCAGAGTCGGTCCCTCTTCCACGCACAAAGGATCACATTCTCTCCAATTCCTCCTCAGTGGAATCTGCACCAACAGCAAAGTAAGAATTCACAAACTTCTGTTTTTTCCTCCTGCCAAGCACCATTTAAAGATCACTCACCTCCATCTCTTGTCTCCAGTGGTTGTCCTCCAAGTTCCCTGTGGTTCTGAGTTCCTGTGTTCCTGGACCCTTCGAGCAAAGAGAAAAAATAACTTACTTTTGCTAACTTTACCTCCAGTCTCACTGAGTCGTTTGTGTGTCTGCACTAGAGTCCGGAAGCTAAAATCATGACATCTAAAAGTTCACAGTAATACTTTTTAAAAGGTGTAAATATGACACATGTGCAGTAAATATTAGATTAAGTAATAAAAGTGAAACTCTGGATTTTGTTTCCATGTTCAACAACTACAGATGCTACATTGGCTCTAGCAGTGGCGTTTTCAAGACTTGGTTTGTGCAAAAGCATTGATCAGGTCTTCCATATCCAATGATCGTCTCACCCTGTGCTCCATTGAAATTAAGGCAAGACCTGGAAAAATACCTGGCTTGAGCCCTTGTTGTGGTGTTATGTCAACCAAGTCAGGGGAAGGATTGTTTAAAATTGCAGTGTGGGCTGATGGCTAATGGCTCACTAGAAGTAGCAGTGTTGGCGGCTGTTGCAATGGAAGTAGATGCAGACTGAGCTAAAGAAAAATAAAAACACAACATATCAAAAGACATCTCAGTTAAGATTTCACAATGAAATTATTTAGAGCTTTTGTCTTCCCATTTACACTATTGTAAAAAAATTTCATGTCTGAACAAGAAAGAGCTCTCTCGATTGCAATTAGTGCAAAATTCTGCAGTGAGAATTTTAACTTGTACAAACAGGACTCATGTCCCCTATTCTTAAACGCCTTCATTGGCTACAAGTGTCCTATAGGTTCACATTTAAAATTCTGGTTTAAGCTTTCAGAGCCCTGCATGATCAGGCTCCTTATATCAGTGATCTGATCCAGCTGCCTACACCCCTGTGGGGGCTGTCAGGTATGTGGATCAGAATCTGCTGAAAGTTGCAGGCACTAATTTTCATTGTAGTTCCTTCCATACTGTTGCTCCTAGGTTTTCGAATGAATTTCCCTCCTCGTGGCACTCAATTAAATCTGACACATCAGTGAACTCTAGACTCGTTTTTTTCTGCCTTTTAATTAGCTACTTTTGGGCTTACATGGTATTTCAGATTTTCTTTTCTTTAATTAGAACAAGTCTCTTTTGCGATGGAGCCCTGGGCAAGAAGGCCACCATAAAAGTTCAAAATAAAATACAAAATATAGTAAATGCAATGAACATACAGATATAATACATTAACAGTACAATGATTTATATTCTGTTTTTATTTTTATTAATGTGTTATAAAGCACTTTGTGTCTTTTGTGTGTGAAAGGTGCTATACATATAAAGATTACTTACGTACTAACATTGAGTTGATTTACTTACCCGTTGCATCTTCAGGATTTGAAGGAGCTGAAAAAAAAAATCTTAGGTGATCCTGAGTAAAAAGGGAAAAAAAAATTTTTTTTAGTTATACAAAAGATAATGAGACACTTCATCCTTTTATAACATGTTTTACAGCATCATGGCACTGTTAAAACAAGTATATATAATTTAATTTACACTTTTTCCTGACATTATCGGCCTACTACTTACTTATGCTGCATTCAGACCAAGGACTTTGTCAGCGTCAGCGACGTCAAGATTACATGTTAAGTCTATGGCGGAGGCCGTTGGAGCGTCACGGTCTCTGCGGCACTTTGTGAGCTTTGGCTCCGTCAACTTTTCAAGCATTTCCTGCTTTTTATGCTTCTAAGCCCATAAAGCCAGTTGCGCAGAAGTTAGGCTAGTTGAACTTTTGACGGTGCTGACAGCCCTGAAGCGGCGCGTTAACCAATCGGAGCTTATACTTGTAGCGATGTCACTACACGTATTTTGAATGTAACGGGAGCAGGAAAAACCTACGTTTTAAGTCTAGATAACGGAGATTTAAAAAATCATAAATAACACTTACCGAAGACAGACGGACTGGTCAAGTACATTTTGATTTATGGAATGCTAGCATGCATGCTGCTGTCTGACTGATAGTGATTCTAGCTAATTACAGAGTGATTCTAGCTAATTACACACACTACACTTTAAGACCGTTAAGCCCCCGCTGTCACACACACAGCTAAAGAAACTTATTACACTCACTGCTGTCCTGCTTTCTTTTTTCCTCTTCCACATTTTTCTTCCGTTTTTCGCTTCCTGACGGATAACTTCTCTTTATTTTTTCGGAGTAGTTGTGGCCGCATGCACTGCCCTCATCTGTTTGTTTTCCTAATTGAGCAGTATGTGGCCTGCACGAGCCACCCCAGAGAGAAGACGGGTTTGGGAGGGGCAAGTTTAGCTTGGCCAAAAACATAATTAGAGAGTCATTTGGATACTCTAAATTCCCATGAGATACGGACTTGAGTTGCATGCATTGTTGTGTGACCTCTGTGTCTCTCTTTGTGTTACCCTGTGACTGGCAACCTGTCCAAGCTGTATCCTGCCTTGTCCAGTAACAACTGGAGATAGGCACAGCCTGCCTGTGACACTTCAAGGACAAGTTATAGATGTATAATCAGTGATGCTGATGAGGCTTTATTCTGAAATTGACCACTTTTTCAGTAATGACTAATCTAACATGGTGCTATTTCCATACCAGTAATCAAATTAAAGTTACTTAGCAACTGTGCGTTACTATTTTGGTCATTTTCTTATCCAAAAGGATATATATTATGGGGCAACTGTGGCTCAGGGTCCTGGAGTTTTCCTTGTAACCGGAGGGTTGCCGGTTTGAACGCCAGATCCATCTATCTCAATTGTTGTGCCCTTGGGCAAGAAACTTTTTTCATATTTTCAAAATAGCTGGGGTCTTAAGAAAACACATTTTATAAATGAAAGATGAGATTATTTTTATATTAAAAATATTGTTTTTATTATATATTTTGATTTAGTTTTAAAAACAAACACCTAATAAGTCATTTCAAATAATTTTTGTAGTAAGATAATTTAATTTTACACAATATCTCACAATTCAATTCAGATTTTTGGGGTGATGATTAAATTCAAAAGCGATTCTCTATTCTAAAGGTGTTTTTTCTTAATAAGTACTTTTTGAAATGGGGGGTGGGTGGGGGGTTGCTCATTTCATGATGAGTTATCTATAAACTGGAATGTGTTAAGTTATCAAGTGCCCAGCAGCCAGCATTTTTGCAGCATTATTTGTAGATTCCATTCTTATGCTACAGCGTGGAACATCACATTCACATTAATGGCTGTGTGGCTTTTGTAAATCACTTGTGTTTGTAATATACCCAACTTGATGCCTTTTATTTTCGTTTTTTTTTCTTCGTTTTTTTTCTTTTTTATGTATTACGTTTGTGTACTTGCGCTTTTTGTGGAACGTTCTATTTACCTATAATTTGTACTCACTTACGAGGGCCATTTATCTCATGAATGGACATGCTGAGTTGTAATGATTCATCTGTGCCTAGTGGCACAGTAAGACTTGTTAGTCGGAATGTTAAATGGTTAAATTCTCCGGTGAAGAGGAGGAAGGTTATTAATCACTTAAAACTAAAGCTAAGCTCACAAAAATTAAGTGAAAACTTTTTTTATTGGGCCTGGCATGAAATCAATTAAACCTGTCTCATAATTTTCTGGTTGGTTAAGCAGCTGATGGCATCGTTAATCACTTTCAGCTGTATTGGTGTTCATGGACTTAACAACAGGTGCACTATAGTGGTAACAATTAGCAAACCCTCAAAACAGGACTGGTTTTAAATGTGGAGGTCATTTCAAGTTTCTCCCTCTTGATCTTTTTTGGCTGGTTCTGGCTTGAGTAATTATCTCTACTAGCAGTATGAGGCGATTCTTTAACCATACAGAAGTTGCGCAGGTTGTCCAACTTCTCCAGGATGGCACATTCACATGTGCTGCAGCAAGAAGGTTTAATGTGTCTCCCAGCACAATCTCCAGAACGTGGAGGAGATTTCAGGAGACTGGTGGTTATTCTCGGAGAGCTGGACAGGGCCGTAAAAGGTCCTCAACCCATAAGCAGGACCGATACCTGCTCCTTTGTGCAAGGCGGAACAGGCTGAGCACTGCTTTTGCCCTACAGAATGACCTCCAGAGGGCCACTGGTGTGAATGTCTATACCCAAACAATCAGGAACAGACTTCATGAAGATTGCCTGAGGGCCCGACGTCCTGTAGTGGGCCCTGTGCTCACTGCCCAGCACCATTGGGCGTGACTGGCATTTGCTCAAGAACACCAGAATTGGCAAATCCGCCACTGTCGCCCTGTACTTTTTACAGACGAGAGCAGGTTCACCCTGAGCACCTGTGATAGATGTGAAAGAGTCTGGAGAAGACAAAGAGAACTGCTTGCAGCGTCGTTAAACATGACAGGTTTGGTGGTGGGTCAGTGATGGTCTGGGGAGGCATATCCATGGAGGGACGCACAGACCTCTCCTGCCTAGGAAATGATGCTCTGACTGCCATAAGGTATCGAGATGAAATCGATAAGAGTATAATATATATGTATATATTCATATATATATATATATATATATATATATATATATATATATTCATATATATATATATTCATATATATATATATTCATATATATATATATATATTCATATATATATATATTCATATATATATATATATATATATGAAACAGAAAAAAAAAAACACTCGTCCTGGTCCTGCTCCCAATACCTAAGAACATGACGAAGATAATAGAAAAAACACCTCATTACATTAAAGCAAGTACTTAAGACAAGTCACCATATAAGAAACAGAAGTTCAGTTGGCGTGGGTGGGATTCCAGTTTCACCGCTGGGTGCCGCGTTGACGGCACGCTACCCAGTCACTCCCGGAAGTTGTGGGAGATCAGAGGGAAACAGCCAGAACGGTGGTACAGTGTGTGCATATGTTAAGAATTGCGTCCATGCATGCATGTATTTGTGAGTAAGTCTTTCTCCCCTCACAGATAGTCCCACAGTCTTTTTCATAGATGTTCCTTGCGAGCTTCATTTAAGCTTATTGTTGCTCTTGTTATTGTAGCAGGGAGGGGGTAGAAGGGCATCTGCTTGCATACTTCTCAGGGGATTTGAGATTGCAGACCAATGTTTTTCCGACGACAGTTACCAAAGAGTCAAAATAAATAAGTCAAATTGTTATGGTGTTACATGTTTGGCCTGACCTCAGGCAGTGCTGGGACTACTACAGCATCCGTAAACACGGGCCCCTCCCTATGTCGGCAGGCCCAGTTCTAGAGCCGATGTCACACATAGGTCCAAGCATCGACCACCGACACACCAACTACAATGCTGACCGCATTACCATCTGTCTGCGGTTAGTAAAACTGTATAATATAATATGTGAGCGGTGGGGTACCTCCTGTGGTAGAGACAGGCCTGTATAGAAAACAACTGGTGTCATGTAGCTCAGGGGGATTAGCCACGGCGTTTATCAGTATTTTCTCCATGTTGTACTGATGCTGTGATTCTGTGTCAGTCAAAGCATCACTGACATGCCAGACTTTTTATTTTTTTCAGGAAGACATTGCGCAATTGACAGTTGACAGATTTGAAAGATTACTCAAACATACATAAATTAACCTAAGAAACCCTTTAGGCAAGTTTCTAAGGAGGGAATGACATAAGACTGTGATGACAAGGTTTAAAAAGTGGTTTTTTTTCCAACCCCCCCCCCCCCCCCCGTTTAAACAAACAAAAAAAGTGTTACTCCTTTAACTTGTAAATAAGACGACTGTCTTAAACTTAAACTATACTTGAACTCCCTAATAACCAGGTTTGTTTCAACTCCATGCACAACAAATGCAATATTTATTTTTATGCGGCTTTGAAGACAAAGTGATTGCAAAATTTGTGGAAATGGTCCAAAAATTGCACATTGTATTTGTCTGTCTTGCCCCTTGGATACATGAAGCTGCTTGAACACATTAAACAGATATGAGTTAATCAGTTACCTGTTGATACTCTACCCACTTTTGAATGTGAGTCTTTATGGAATGTAACATCCTTCTCTGCAAAGTATGCTGCAGGATTCGCACATTTAGAAACTGTTTCAGATAGTAGAACACCAGTCAGTTCACATAGTGATTATATTAAAATTTCGCTGGTAAATGTATAAGCAAGATGTCCAGCAGTCAGCATACGCAAACCTGTTATTTGTATGAATAAAAAATAAAAAATCCCCCCCCCCGGGTTTTTTCACAAATCACACCCTGGTTTTAAGTGCATCAGAAAAAGACTTAAATGGGGAACTGATTGGTGATGATGATGAAGGTGTGTAAACGTCTTTGTTTTCCATTGTATGTTTCTGCAGGTTCATGTTTGTTGTTTTGGTTTGCCACAGCTGATCTATCTCTGGAGGGAGCTGAGTCTGCCTACTCAGGGATATTTCCTACCGTAATCTTTGCTTGGGAACAGAGTGGTGCCTTGGAGTTCACATGGGAAAATAAGCTTGATAGAAAGATTGTCTGACCTCTCCTGTTGAGACTGTGTTCTCTTTTTTGTAAATAGACGCTTCGCCCTACAGAAGACTTTAAAGTTGTTTATAAATTTAATTGAGCAGCCAGCACAGACAGATTTGACAAACTTGTTAAAACAGTATATTCTGCTGATCTGTTCTTCTGTTTGAACCGTGAGAATAGGGCCAGAGATAAAAACCTCCAAGTTGAGGTTGTTCAGTTTCAGCAGAAATTCTCATTTTACAATTTCAGATTGTGTGAGAGGGATATAAGCTGTTCCAGCATGAACGACCAGATTCTCAAAACCTGTTTTTTTCTCAATGATCGATGGAATTGTCTTAGAGATTTATTTCACTGTCATCTGTGGACAATTAAATACACAGGTGTTGTGGCATAAGTGTTCAATACCTTTGATCGATCCATCATGAATGACAAGCACTCTCCCTCTGGGCTTTTTCTTTCACCATTCCGTGTGGCTTGTTTTATTTTGTTGACCTTGTTTAGAAGTTGGTGGTAATGTTTCATCTTCTCTTCTAAAAGAGCTGGGAGGTGGGGAGCTGAGAGACACAAAACTGTTGTTAAAGGTGATTTCTGGAGTTCCTGGTGGATTCAGATCTTTTTTTTTCCAGTTGGGGTTTCCTTCGATGCTCCTTTCTCATCTTCGGTGTCTGGTGTTATCTGACAGTTGGCCAGGACTCAATTTAGTGGGGAGTTCTTCCTAATACACGCCGTCTGTTTGGAGGGGTCATATTCTGTGGCTGTCATGTTTATGATTCCCACATGCCATCAGAGTTGTATTGTTCTGTATGTTTTCCTCAAGGTGGCAGTAGGTTCAGTAATAGTTCCTGAAAAGCTTCGGCAGAGCAGAAAGCCATTTTGTAACTCTCAGTCCTTTATAAAGTAGTTTCCTTTCATGTTAGTGTTCCTGTAGTCACATTTAATCTGTAGTTATGACCTCCATCTGCGCTGCTCATCAACCTAAGCTATTTACCTGATATGTCCCTCACAAATTTATTGTTTTCTAGTGTCCCTGTGTCAGGTTTTCTTAAACCTGGATTCTCTGAGTTCAATGTTCCCAGCTTGTTCATGACAAGGAAAATGAGTACTAGAGTCTTGAACTCGTACTCCAAGCTTTAATCAGCACTTAAATGAGAATACAAAATGACATATTGCTCCCATTCAAATTAGCTGCCAAAGCTAATTTTAAGTAGTTATATTTGTCCAAATTGGGTCAAATTACTGAACAAATCTATACCTTTCCAAAAGCTTTCTAATGTCATGCTAATTATTTGTTTTTTTAAACATGTTCAGTTAGGTACAGTGCAGTTCACACCATATTTTATGTAGCACATGTTATACATATGCTAAGTTCATTCAAATTGTGTTGTCTATCACTTTATTTTTCAGTCAGTGCCTATATCAACCACCTGGTATGGTGTGCTGTGTGGTATCCTAGTAATGGCATAAGCTATTAAGTACAAACTCCTGTATTTGTACTGTATTCTTTAAATTAAGTAAAGCAAGTGGACCCATCATTGTTTGAATCTAAAATCTCAGCTCTGTTTAATCCTTAATCTGATTTTAGGTAACAAGTGACTCGACTTGGACTGCAAGATTATGTTTAAAAACAAATTCAAACGCGACTTTTGATTGTAGTTTAGTCCCCTTGCTTATTCTGTACTTTCCCTGCTTCAACAGATTTAAAGTGCAACCCAGTTTTAATTATTTCATTTATTAAACTTCCACAACACAAAACAGGGTTTGAAAACTGAGTAAGACACTTTCTATGCCAAGTTTGGGATTTATAGAAAAAAACATGGCGGAAAAATTTAAAGAACTTTAAGCACGGTTTCTAACTAAAAGCAGGTTTATGTTTTAGCAATGTTAAAATCGATTATGCGTAAACAAGAACCTTGCTTATGCACTTTTTGGATATGGAGGTAACTAACTTGGTTCGGTAGCGTCTGATGGGACAGATGATGCTTGGATTACCACAGTAAAAGTCAACAACCTAGACTGCTCACTAAAGATCTACACAAGAGCGTATGTAACCATTTTAGTGAAAAGAGTGTACAAATCACGTGTACAAAGACCACAGCTGCAAGCAACAAAACTGAGACTGTATGGTGCAGGGATTTCTCCACTGACAGTAAGGGGCAATTTATAGCTAATTTGAGCGTTCCCAGTAAAATTACAGTGCAGTCTGTAATGTAGTGGCAGATCTAATACAAGGACTTCTTAGCTGACCTGCAAGGGTAGCGTTCAAGTTGGTGGCCAGAGTTGAATCACTATCACTCTCTACTGTAGAAGCAGTCAAACGACAGTTCCCAATATTATTCAGTGGGTTAGGTTAGGTCCAATTGGAATATAAAATAGAGCTTAAACCTGATGCTAAGCCATTTGCCCTGTCAATGCCGAAACCGGTCCCACTTCCAGTATTACCCAAATCAAGTCAAGAAGGAACTGGCTTGCATGGAGGAGCTGGGTTTGATCTCCAGATTAGAGCAGCCTACTGACCAAAACAAAACAGAGAGGGAGTAAAACTGTGCATACACCTGACCAAACTGAACGATTCTGTGAAAAGGGAATGTCACATGTTCCCATCAGCAGAGTATACACTAGGACAGCAAGGGGGGGCAAACTTATTCTCAAACCTGGATGCAAAATCCAAATTCTGGCAAAAATACAGTTTTCCAAGGAGTCAGCTCTTCTCACAACTTTAATTGCACATCATTATATGTTCGGAAAATATTGTTTTAACAGACTGTGTCTCAGAATTTCCTCAGCTCCAGAACACTTTCTAAAACGGATGTCCCATTTTTTAAGTCTGGAAGGAGTTGTCTGCCAGATGGTGGATATCTTGGTGTTTGCTGACACACATATTGTGCATGAGAAACGACTGAACAGAGTTCTTGAGCTACTCACAAATGCTAGAGTGACATTAAAAAGTAAGAAATCAGAATTTTCAAAAACATCTATAAAGTTTCTTGGACAGATCATTGACACTATGGGTGTCAGAGCAGACCTAGAAAAAGTGAAAGCTGTCAGTAATATGGAGGCACCCACAGATGTTGCTGGAGTTCGATGATTGCTGGGAATGGTTAACCATTTAGGAAAATACTTTCCCCACCAGGCTGATAAAACACAGCAATTGAGAGAGCTACTTAGCAATAAGTAGGGTGGGGTGGTGATGTGGTCATTGTTATCGTCCACTTACCATTATCCAGGTTAGACGCTCAATATACGGTTATATTAATTTTAGCTCATATTGCCCAGCCCTACAAGACACTAAAACAAAGTAAACAATACTGCACAGGGCTGGCAGGATAAAAAGAAGACACTGGACACCAGAGCCTGCGTCTTGTCCCATCAGCATGCTGGGGATCTACCAGTCAAAGAGGGACTTCTGCAGTAAAGAACATGGATTGTTAATCAAAAAACATTACAGAAAGACATCTTTTTTTATGTGAACTGTCTGGCAGAATTGGTATCGGAGTATCAAGTATAAGCCCAACAGCTTTACTTTCTCAAGCAGAGCATTACAGCTTTTGCTGTAGTACTCCACTTGAGAAATCCATCCATTTTCTGAACCACTTATTCATCAAGGGGTCGCGGGGGGGCTGGTGCCTATCTCCAGCTGTCAACAGGCTGGTCAACAACTATCCTGTTTGTGCTCAAATGTCCTGCAGAAGCAAAGGCAGGATGTTGAAAGGTGATTACTGCCTTGATTAGGCTGATGAAGTTCAACCACTAAGTCTGATACACAGCCAGGAAAAGAACCAAGGAGATCATGCAGTGCCCCACATCCAGCGGGGACTTTTTCCCCTCTGTCAGTTGTCTGGCATTGGCTTGGTCCCTGGTCTCGGCGCTCTGCGTGGGGCGGGATCTGGGCCCGGAAGCAGGTAGATCTGGGTGTCCAGGTGCTAGCTGGCCTAGGTCTGGGGAGGGCATAGATCTGCTGCGGCTTTTACTGTGGCTTCCTGGCGTTTGTGTGTGGGATATTGGCGGTGGGGATTGGCCATGGGGCCTCTGATCCCCATGGCCTCCGGGTCCTGCGCCGGGAATTTCCCTGGCGTAGCGGGTTATTGGCGGAGCCAGTGGGGTTGCCCCAGCATTGCTGCTGCTGGATGAAAACCGGTGCTTCCATCTGTTCCTCTCTTGGTGGCTGGTTGGCGCTGTGCTGGTCCGCTTGTGGCCCCTGCGCTCTTGGGGGCTCTGGACATATACGTCTCCGACCTCCGTCATGTCTGCGTCGATTCCTGTAGGACGGATTGACGGCTCCTTACAACAGCTATCACTTGCATGGGGAAACCTTATTCAATCCTGCATGCTCGCACTAACACTTATGTTTGGGGACATTGGTGTGTACGGACATAACCTTTAGCTGTGGTTATCGTCAATAGATTGTTGGTACCAGGAGCTTACCAGAAACATTAGTCTTGTGTTAATTAATCCATTTTTGTGTGTGGTGAATGTGTAGTTCTTAGTTCATATTACTAGATATGTTTTGTTAATGTTCTGTTCTATTGTTTTTTTTGTGTTTTCTTGTGTGCTTTGTTTACCTCCCTATCTTGTATCGGCAGTTCACACTTCTACCGGTCCTGTTTCTCTTCTTCAACCTCTTTCTTTCTTCCTTCTTATCTCTATTTCGTGTCCATAACTTCAAGAAATTAAACCCACAGTAATCACAAATAAAGATTTTTCATAAATATAATTCAAGTGGAGTACTATAGCAAAGCTGTAATGATCTGCTTGGGAAAGTAAATCTGTTGGGCTTGTACTTGGTTCTGAGACACCAATTCTGAGTAGCAAACTGCTAGACAGGACACGTAACTAGAGGTGGAGTAGCAGTGCTTGTCAACAACAGCTGTGTCATCCAGGACATGTTACTGTGAAGTGTCGTCTCTGCAGCCCAGTTATTGAACTCTTGGCAGTAAACTTACGTCCATATTATTTACCAAGAGAGTTCACAAATGTTATTTTGGCAGTTGTTTACATTCCACGTTCACCCGTTGCCGACCATCCATGTGATGTCATCAGTTCAGTTGTCGCTAAGCTACAGACCCAGCACCCAAATGCATTTGTGGCAATATTTGGTGATTTTAATCATGCCTCACTCTCTTCTACACTTCGTACATTTCAACAGTTTGTCAGCTGCTCCACAAGTGAAAACAAAACCTTGGATTTATTTTATGCAAATGTAAAGAATGCTTATATGTGTCCAAACCAAGACCTCTTCTGGGACAATCAGATCATAATCTTTTATTTCTCTGCTCTGAATATAAACCGCTTGTTCAGAGGCAACCTCCAACAAAGAAAACTGTGAGAAAATGGTCACATGAAGCTGAAGAAGCCATGTAGGGTTGTTTTGAGTCCACAAACTGGACGACTCTTTGCCAGCCACATGGAGAGTACATCAATGCCATGATTGACTGTGTGACTGACTACATAAACATCTGTATGGACAACATAAACCCCTCCAGAACAGTGAGTTTCTTCCCTGATAACATACCCTGGATTACCAGTGAGCCAGAGGAACTGCTGAACAAGAAAAAAAGAGCCTTCAAGGAGGGAGATAGGGAGTTATTAAGGAGAATACAGAAGCAACTAAAAGTGAAGATCAGAGACAGCAAGGAGGCTTACTGGAAGAAGTTAGAGAGCAAACTACAGATAAACAATATAAGAGATGTCTGGTCTGAAATTAAAAAGATCACAGGCTTTAAGCACAGGAAGGACTAGATAGATACACTAGATAGACTAAATAGTCTTTATAGAGCCAATGAACTGAACAGGTTCTTAAATTCATTAGCATGGACCATCTATACAGAGATTAGGTTTGTTTAGCTTTAGTTTGTTTAGCTAACGTTTATTGACGAAAAGGTTCAAGTGATGGTGTATCTGAAAGGATGCACTCATGGAGGCTTGAAGACTATGTGGGGGTTCAGTCTTCAGAAGTCTGTCTACTTCTTCTCGAGCCTGCTCAGGACCCCCAAAGTTGGTCATTAATTAACAAGCAAGGAATGAGCATGGTGCAGATCATCAGGATTATTATCAATGTAAGAATGGTAAATTGAAGATGACCAACAACCTAGGATTTGGATAGTCTTGTCGGAAACGCCTGACTCAGTGGCTGAAGTGGCTCTACCTATGCGAATGGAGTGGATTGAATAATGCTTGGGGTTGATGCAGCATCTGAACAAGATTTGACTGAAGTGATGGGAAAACCAGAACCTAGTAAACTACCAACTAAAAAGAAACCCAGGATTGTTTTTTATTTACCTCTATTAATTCTGCTTTAAAGTATGCAACTCTGCACTAAACCAGGGAGCCAACCTCCTATGGCTGATTATCTTCTTTTTTACGGGGGCTACACTGTCTAGTGCCAAACGCAGTGAGGAAGTATTACTTTGAACCAGACCATCAATTTCTGAAGGGTTAATGTTGGAATTAATGCTGTCCACTGTGGTATTCTGAGACGGATAGCAACAATGGAACAGATTCTTTAAAACTTCTTACATCACTGTCTGATAAAGTTCTACTGTAATGAAATGTTCTTTCAGATTTTGGAACGTTTGGTAAAGTAAATTCAAAGGTTATCAAAAAATGGTCAGATAGGACTAGGTTATGTGAGAGGACTATTATATGTTCATCATACTCAATGCCGTATGTCAGTACAACGTCAAAGTGTTCTCACCAGAGTGCGTGGGTCCCTTCACTTTCTGAGTAAAGCCAATTGAGTCTAAGATAATATTAAACGCTGCAGTTAGGCTATCACTTTCACTGTCCATGTGAATATTGAAATCCCCTATTATAATTACCTGATCAGTGTTTAAAACTAAATCAGAATAAAAAATCTGAGATCTGGTCCAAGAATTGAGAGTACGGGCCTGGTGGACGATACAAAACCCCAAACAAAAGTGGTATTAATGTTTTGCATCTTGGATGAGGAAAACTAAGGATTAGATGTTCAAAAGAGCTGTAGTTAATAATTGGTCTAGGGCGAATTTGCAAATCTGAATGAAAGGTGGTTGCAACTCCTCCTCCTCACCCAGTACTTCTAGGAATGTGAAAATGTTGATAATTGGAAGGAGTTGACTAATTTATTATTACAAAATTCTCCTGATGCAACCAGGTTTCTGATTATTATCACATATCAAGTCATTTACTAAAAAAGTATTTGAGGAGAGGGATCGTATGCTTAGTAAACCACATCTAATTGCCCTATTTCCTTGTTTGGTCCGAGTCATATTTATTTTAATGAGATTGTCATAGTTTGCTCTATGTGATTTTTGGCCGTGGGCAAGACACTGTCTCAATGGGGTATTAAGTGGGTAACAGTACAGAAGCTGCAGAGAGGTGGGTTAAACTATGTGTCAAGAAGCCATCAGGCTCAACCTAGAACAAATGTTCCTAATGGTCTCCCCTCCAACCACTGGCTAGATCCTTTCCTTCAGGGATTCAAAAACCACTGCTCCTATCTCACTCTTGCTCACTCATCGCCTCTCTATGACACAGAAGCCTCAGAACTGTGCATTACGCACAGAGACATACCTATCCAGTCCGGACCAGGGTCCCAGCCTCGTCCCGACTACTGTCAGCCCTCCAGAGTTTTAATCCTCTGCGTGCGGAACACTCCAAGAGTTGAAACATGTCAAAACCAGACAGATGATCCCCACATGACCCTGAAGTTCAATGCCGGCAGTGTAGTTGAGTGTGTGTGTGTGTGTGTGGGTGTGTGGGTGTGTGTTTGTGTGTGTAAGAGAGATGGGTGTACTTCAGTCAAGCAACATTTCTTGTTGATCTTAAGGAAAACACGTTGCTCCAGTGATGTGGTTGTTCTGTTCCTCAAGCCAGATGACAACAGTCCACACACAGAAAATATGCGCTCCACAAAGACTTGTGAGGCAGGGGCACTAACGAGATCCAGTGCCACGGGGTAAGGTTTTGGATAAGCAACCTCTCTTGATCTCCAGAATTGCAATGGTGTGTCATTGCACACGTCTTTAACGCTGTCGACATACCTATTCAATTCAGTCAACACACTGTCTGTCACATAATCAGGCTGATTTGTCATTGACACATTGACCTCCATACGAGACGCAAGGAAGCGGTATTTCTGCAGGACTGTAGGAGATTCTGCTGCAGTTTGAGTGCCATTAACAGTATCTTGACAAGTAGTGTCTGGGTCATACTGAGCTGCCAGGTTCTGCACGAAAGACTGTGCTGACCTCCTCAGTTGGACCATGGCTGGTGTTTAAGAATCAGTGAAACACCTGGATCCAATAGGCAGGCTGCTGCTGGTGTAGCATCAAACTGTGGGGAATCAGGGCTAAGAATGGCAGCAAAACGATCTCGCAAGGATTTCAGCAACACTTGAGCTAACTGTTTCCCAGCAGTAGTCATCTGCAAGTGTGCCTCTAGGTTGAGTAGGCATGGCACTACTTGTGAGAGTGACTGGCTGTCACTCTGAAGCTGGTCTGTGTAAATGGCAAAGGGCTCAAGTAGCTTAACCAAGTTTTCCAACTAAACCCAATCGCTTGTGAGAAGTGTGTCCATGCCTAACTCCTCAAGTACTTGGTTTACTTCAGTTCTGATCTCCAGCAGTCTTCTCAGCATATCAAACGTACTGTTCCAGCGTGTGCTACAATCTAGGACCAGAGTTTTGCCACACTTTCTGATCATTGCTTCATTGGCCACTGATGATTTCCTCACAGCATGTACCAGCTTTCTTGCTCTCAATATAAGCGAATCAACATTTGGTTGCTTCATGGCATCTTTCAGCTGAGCTGAATGGTGTGAGCCAGGCATGGCAGTCTCTGGAACCTGTTGTTCTCCACATCATCTGGCAGGTCAAGTTCTTAGCAAAAATAAAAGAGAGAACAGACAAACAAATAATGTATTACCATCAAATGTAAGCAACACAAAATAATAGTTAATGAAGAATTATTCATGAATTAGGTTTGGTTTTAGAGCAGGGATGATAACATTACTTGATTTATGATATTTAATTTCTTTCACTGTGAGTGCCCTAATTTGTTTGATAGGATAACACTGTTTGATATAGTATTTTTATGTCAATGTAACAATTGTACTGTTTACGTTTTAACAGGATATATCACTTGGGTTGTGCATTTTTAGATTTTGAATAGACACAATATTGGGATATTGACTCGTTTTATCACTCTAGCTGCTCCCACCTAAACAAGACGTCAGTCACAACCAATATGATTAAAAACTATTGATATTAATCAATATAAAACTTAACTATCGTGGGAAATTTTTCAGCTTTATATATATATATGAATAAAATACTATTAATGTACGACACATTTAATGTACATTTGTCTGTACATTAAATGTGTTATACTATGATATATAAATAAATATATGTATATATTTATATATCATAGTATAACACATTTAATGTACAAACAAATTAAATAAAAATAATTAGTGATGGCCTCAGCGACATAGCTGAAAAATATCCATGATAGTGAAGTTTTATATTGATTAATATCAATAATTATTAATTATGATATGGACAATTCCATATCACAATAATGATATATATTATATTATTGTGACATGAGATTATCCATATCATGATAGATGATTTTGACCATATAGCCCAGCTCTAGCTTACAATACTGGTTATATCATTGTGACATTTTATTTAGTCATATTTGGCACTATAACCACACTTACATAGGTCTCCAGTCTCTCCAATGTCCTCATCCTCCTCGTCTGTCTCCTCCGATTCAGATTCGATAAACAGTTCATCCAGGCCATCTCTGGCATCTCCTGGCTGACCCCATGAACCATCTATGTACTCCTCTCTTTGTTCTTGGGTTCTATCCCTAAGCAGCCGTACAGCTTTCAAGATGTTTGAGCCATTATCTGTCACAATGAGCAGCACCTTGTTTTCTCCTAAATTCCATGCATTTAATGTTTCATCAATGCAGCGTACTATTGACTCTCCAGTGTGTGGGTGCTCTATTCGGTGTAGGTTCAGCAGAGCATGGTAAACCTGGCCTCCATGTTGATGGTAAAAACATGCCAACACACCTATGAAAGAAGCCGTTAATCCTCTCTTGCTCCAACCATCCACACAGAGGGTCAGCTTCCTCGCGTCGTTTAATATATCTTTTAATTTGAGGTTTGCCTTTTCCATTTTGGCTCCAATAAGGTTATTGACTCTTGCAGAACCAGGGACTTTGAATTTTGGTTCAAGTGAAGCGCTGAACCCTTTGAAGGCAACAGAATCACACAGTCGTGTCAACATCCCAGTCTCTATAAACATGTTAACCAATGCATCTTCCCGCTTGTGGTGTTCATGGGTATTTAGTAACCAGCAGGTATTTGGTCGTCGATGAAAGCAGTCCATAATAGTTGAGCCCTCCTTCTCCTTCCCTGTGCCACCTGGGCGGGATGTTGCTTCTCTTTCGGGCAGCGTAGAACTCACAGAGACTAGCTGGTTTTCATATTCGACATTAGCCGCATTGTGCGAGCTTCTTAAATTGTTTTTAAGGTCGGTCGGGCCGCATATTTTTTCACAGCCTGTTTCCACTACTAGACATTTTCTTTTTTTTGTTTCGTTGTCGTATTGAAACAAATCCCATAGTGGACTTTGCCGCTTTCTTCCAGTTTTCGCTACAACCGCCATGGTGTTGCCAAGTAACGTCATCACCTCTGCTGCTATTCTCCTCCATCCCGATCCTACAAAGCCCCTCACTGTGGAGGTGTTGGGGGTGTACTCTCCCAACAGCGTTCAGATGGGAAACTTCACCCATGCTGCTTCTTCACCCGAAAGTTTTCCGCCACAGAGCAACGATATGCAGTGGGCGATCCAGAGTTACCAGCGGTCAAATGGGCTCTGGAGGAGTGGCGCCACTGGCTCATGGGGATGATAGTACCCTTCCTGATCTGGACCGACCAACAGAACCTTATTCACATCCAGAACACAAAGCAGCTGAACCCTCGTCAGGCTCGATGGGCCCACCTATTTGAACACTACAACTTCCACATTTCCCACAGACATGGGTCTAAGAATGGGAAGACTGACGCACTCTCCCGCCGCCACTCCAGGGATCCAACGCCCTGCCCCCCTGCCCCTATTATCCCTCCAGACAAAGTCTTGGCAGCGCTCCGCTGGCCTCTAGAGGACTCCATCCATTCAGCCCAGGCGCTGGAACCAGCTCCACCAGAGACTCCACCCAACCGTGTCTATGTCCCGACCAGCTGCAGCCAAAAGACTCTACAGTGGGGATATTCCTCTCCAGTAGCAGGGCACACTGGCATCACCAGGACGCTCCTATTTATCGGCTGAGCTCTATGGTGGCCGAACTTGGCGAGGGATGTCTGCAGCTTTGTCAGTGCCTATCCCGGCCTAACCCTCCACTCAACCTGGGTCCGGGCTTCCGCCCCCTTCCAGTTCCAGCACGGCCGTGGTCACACACAGGAGTGGACTTCATCACCGGCCTACCCAGCACCTATGGTAAATGGTAAATGGACTGAACTTATATAGCGCTTTTCTAGTCTTACTGACCACTCAAAGCGCTTTACATTGAAGCCACATTCACCCATTCACACTCGCATTCATACACCGACACCCAACATGGCTCGGTAGGACAATGTAGAATTTGGGGGTTAAGTGCCTTGCCCAGGGGCTCATCGACATGTGACTGGAGGAAGCTGGAATCGAACCTACGACCCTCCGATTGCAACCCAACTACTCTACCACTGAGCCACAGTCGCCCACTATGGCATGACCTCGATTGCAACCTTTGTGGACCACTTCTCTAAGGCAGTCCATTGCAGTCATGTGGTACATCTCCATGGGTTCCCCCAGGATATCGGTTCTGATTCTGCCATCTAATCGGCGAGACCACTAGTCTCTCCTCTGGGTACCAACCTGAGACCTACGGCCATGCGGAGAGGGCTAACCAAATGGTGGGCAGGTATCTCTGCTGCTTCGCCTCTTCCCAGCCCTCCTCTTGGCCTCGAACTTTGATCTGGGTTGAACTGTCACTAAACATGCAGGTCTCCTCTGCCACAGCATCATCCCGCTTCGAGGTCTGCTATGGCTACCAACCACCACTGTTCACCTACCAGGAACTGGAGGTGGAGGCCCCGGCAGGCCAAACGCTAATCCGCCGGGCTAGGGCAGGATGGATCCGGGCCCGTCATCTATCAAACGTGACAATGGAGGCTATGGTATGCAACACCTTCGGCGCCACTGACCCGGGCCACTTTTCCAACCTGGGAAAATGGTGAGGCTCTCCAATCAACACCTCCGACTGCCAGTTGAATCTCCCATGCTGGCCCCACGCTTCATCAGCCCCTACCCAGTCGTCCGCTGCATCAACCCGATGACCCCCCGCCTCCGTCTGCCGGCTACCCTAAAGATTCATCCAGTATTCCACTGCTCTCTCCTCAAATGCTTGCTCACATGACCCCTCTCCCCTCTAGAAGATCATCCTCCTCCTCCTCGGTTTGTCAATGCTGGTCTGGTCTACACGGTGCGACACATCCTGGACTCCCGCCCCCGGGGCAGGGAATTCCAATATCTTGTGGACTGGCAAGGGTATGGCCCATAGGAACGCTCCTGGGTTCCTTCCCGAGACATCCTGGACCCCACCCTGTTCTCGGACTACATCCTACTACTTCCGCCTTCATCCTTATCGTCCAGGCCCTTCAGGAGCCAGGCCTAGAAGGGGGGCTCTGTCAAGAAGCCATCAGACTCAACCTAGAACAGCTGTGCCTGACGGTCTCCTCCCAAACTACTGTCAGCCCTCCAGCGTCCCAATCCTCTGTGTGTGGAACACTGCAAGTTCCGAGCTCTGACGGCCTCCCGTTCAGAGTTCCTCCTGACTCTGTTTCCTGGTCTGGACCCTGGTTTGCCAGTGTTCAATCTGTCCAGATTCCTAGAAAGAATCAATCCAAAGTGGGATGGATTCCGTCTCTCCAGATCAGACCACAAAAAGTTTCCCCAAAAAGTTTTCCAATTATCAATGTTGGTTGCTGAACACCACTCAGAAAACCATCAATGAAATGACAGCATACGGCTAAACATGTTGTCACTGGTCCAATCGGGCAGGGGACCAGACAAGATTACACAGTCCGACATCTTTTCAGCAAACTTACACACCGAAGCAACACTAATTTTAGTGACCTCCTATTTGTGTAACTGGGTGTCATTACTGCCAACGTGAATAACAATCTTACTGTATTTACACTTATCCTTAGCCAGCCGTTTCAGGTGGGATTTTATGTAGCCTGTTCGGGCCCCTGGAAAACATTTGACTACGGTCGATTGTGTCTCTAATGCCACGTTTCTGACTATTGAACTGCCAATTACCAGAGTCTGTTTCTTAGTAGGTGCGTCAGTGACTAGGGAAAATCTGTTAGAAACACAGAGAGGTTGGTGGTGCCGTTTACGTACCTGTCTACGTACTGTCACCCAGTCGGCCTGAGATCCCAGGTCTGTGGGTTTTGTTGGAGGACCGCTAGGTGATTCTTTGCTTGTTGGCTCCACGCTGGCTAACGGGCCTCGACTATTTACTAGATTCTCAACAGCACAGAGCCGGGCCTCTAACTCTGAAACCCTCGCCTCTAAAGCTATGAAGATGCCACATTTTTTACAGTTACCATTATCACTAAAGGAGGCAGGGGAGTAACTAAACATCTGACACAGAGAACAGGAGAGAGGAGCCACAGAAGGAGAAAAAGAGCTAGACGAAAGAGATGTAGCCATAGTTGCTACGAAGCTTAGCTAACGACCTAGCGAGATCTGAGCACACCAAGAACAATCGTGTGAAACACAAAGGGTTCCCAAAATGTAAAGTACACCAACTGGAAATAAGTGTAGTAGTGTGCTTGTGTGTTAAAATAACTTAGAAAGACCTCAACAATGAGATCAATTGAAGAGAATCTGAGCACCAAACACCAAGCAACATTGGGGTCACTCCTCTCCAGTGGCGTCACCAGGACGCTCCGATTTATCAGGCAATCAGCTGACAATTTTATTTGTAAAGCACACTTTCAACACAATAAACGAACATTTATAAATCAGACAATGGTATTTGATTAAAAACAACAATTTATGATAAAAACATTTACTCATAAGCATGTCTAAATAGGTAAATTTTTATTTTAGATTTAGAAGAGTTCAGTGTCTCTGCAGTTTTGCATTCGGCTGGCAGTTTGTTCCAGATATGGGAAACATATAAACTGAAAAGCTGCTTCCCTATGCTTGGTTCTGGTTCAAGGGACAATCAGTAGATTAGAGCTGGAGGACCTGAGTGATCTGGATGGTTTGTACTGTAATAGCAGATTGTTAATGTACTCTGGTGCTTACCCATTCAATGATTTATAGACTAATAAAATCACTTTAAAGTCTATTCTCTGAGCTGCAGGGAGCCAATGTAAACAATTTAGAACTGCAGTGGTGTGTCCAACTTGCATTGTTTTAGTAAAAACACGAGTATTAGCGTTCTGGATCAGCTGCAGCTGTCTGATTGATTTTTTTTAGATAGACCTGTGAAGATACTGTTACAGTAATCTAGGCTGCTAGAGATAAATGCAAGAGTTTTTCTAGGTCTCATTTTTGTCAGTCCTTTAATCTTAGAAATGTTCCTCAGGTGATATAAAGCTGACCTTTTAATTGCCTTTATGTGACCTTGGAGGTTCAGGTCTGAGTCCATTATTACACCTAGATTTCTGGCCTGGCCTGGTTTTGTAGTTGGACCAAGTGAAGTTGTTTACTGATATTTAATCGATCTTTTAGGGGTCCAAAGATAAATAATTCAGTTTTGTTTTTGTTCAGTTGGAGGAAATTATCGGACATCCAGCTGTTAATATGCTCAATGCATTTAATGAGGATTTGGATGGGTTCAACATCACCTGGTAACATAAGAGATATAGAGCTGAGTGTCGTCAGCATAGTTGCGAGATAATTTGTTGTGTTTTGGTGACCGATGATGGAGCAGAAGCTTGTGTTTGGGTGGTGGGCGGTAATACATAACCTTGTGTCTTGGAGGCCAACGGTGATACAGAATCTTGTGTCTGGACAGCCGTTTGCAAGTTAGAACCTTGCTTTGGTGTTTAATTATTTTAATGAAATGATGGCTAAGTCGAGATGGTGGTGTGATGGCCGGTACCAGATTTGAACCTTGTGTTGAGGATGCTGAACCTTGTGTATTGTGGAGTGATAGAGGTGAACCTTGTAGACTGGAGTTCGGCGTAGGTTAACCTTGTTGACTGTAGGTCGGCAAAGCTGAACCTTGTTGCTTGGAGGTGGGCAGAGCTGAACCTTGTGGCTTGGATGTCGGTGGAGCTGAACTTTGTGGCTTGGAGGTCGGCGGAGCTGAACCTTGTGGAGCTGATGGTGAAGCCTGATGAAGTTGGGCTGAAATAGGCTGGACTGAGGCTGAGCCCGACTGGACTGAGGGTGAAGCCAAAGCTGGTGCTGGAGTGAAGACTGGCAAAGCTGAACCTTGTGGACTGGAGCTCGGCAGAGCTGGACCTTGTGGACTGGAGCTCGGCATAGGTGAACCTTGTGCACTGGAGCTCGGCAAAGCGGAACCTTGTGCACTGTAGGTCTGCAAAGCTGAACCTTGTGACTTGGAAGTCGGCAGAGCTGAACCTTGTGGCTTGGAGGTTGACACAGCTAAACCTTGTGGAGTTGATGGTGAAGACGGTTGAATTGGGGCTGAAGTTGGCTAGACTGAGGCTGAAAGCCAACTGGACTGAGGCTGAAGCCAAAGTTTGTGCATGAGCGAAGACTGTCGAAGCTAAACATTGTGGATTGGAGCTTAACGGAGCTGGACATTGTGAAGCTGATGGTGAAGCCAGGTGAAATGGAGCTGAGGATGTCTGGACTGAAGCTGAAGCAAAGGCTGGCTGGACTGAAGTCAGCTGGACTGATGCTGAGGTTGAGGTCTGCTGGTCTTTAACTTGAGCCTTGTTGGCCAGCAATAAAAGAGAAACCCAAAATGAGGCACTGGCACTGGAGGCGTGTCCATCTTGAAACCCCCGGAGGAGACTTGAACCTAAGGCCTGTCCGTGTGGACACCCTCGGAGGAGATTGAACCTAAGGCCTGTCCGTCTGCACACCCTCGGTGGAGACTTGAACCTGAAGTGTGTCCGTCTGCACACCATCGGAGGAGACGTCAACCTGAAGCGTGTCCATCTGGACACCCTTGGAGGAGACTAGAATCGGAGGGGTTTTCTTCAGAACACGACACAGAGACGACAATGGGAGTTGCGGCCTGCTGCTAGCAGTTGTTGGAGGAAACTACGGTCTGCTGCTGGCAGTTCTTGGAGGAGTCAGTGGCTAGGACCCACTGGAAGAGTCCGCTGAGTCGGACCTGCTGGAGGAGTCCACGACCTGCCGTTAGCAGCTGCTGGAGGGAACTGCGGCCTGCATCTGGCAGTCGCTGGAAGGAACTGTGGCGAGCTGCTTGGAGTCACTGGAAGGGCTCAGACCCGCTGGAGGAGTCCGCGACTTGCCACTGGCAGCGAACTGCGGACTGCTGTGAGCAGTTGCTGGAGGAAGCAGTGCACTGGACCCCCTCCAAAAAATCAGGAGACCCTGACTCTGGAGTCTCTGGAACTTTCACAGTCACTGGAACCCCTGGAACAGTCACAGTCAATGGAACAGTCACTGGATCCTCTGGAACAGTTACATAAACAGTCTCTGGATTTACGGGTTCTAACACAGTAACTGGAGTTCCAGGTTCTGGACTACGATTAGAAGTCCTGGGTTAGACAGTGCTCTGGAGTCATAAGTTCTGAAAGGCGGTCTGGAGTGCCGGGTTCTGAGGAGCACACTGGTGTACCGGATTCATGAACCTCCCTAAGTAATTTTGACTCAAGAATATCTCTAGGCAACTCAGGCTCATTCAGAAACTAAATTCACAGGCCAGGGACTAGATAAAGTTTGAGTATTGTCCTCAAAAGAAAATCCAGTGGAGAATTGCTGTCTCCTCTAAATAAGATATCCTACTATTTTTATTGTAGTGTCACAGAATTAGAATTCAAAGCGTTGTATTAAAATTGTTGGGTGCTAAGTGTCTTTCTCCACCCTATGTTTTTCCAGGAAAGAGAAAGAGGACTGACAATCTTCTATCAAGTGTTCAGGAGGTGCTTGTGTCAGATGCAGAACAGTAGAGACAAAGTGATGCATGCCTGAACAACATGCTGCATTTCTTGCCCCCCTTTACCTACAGGACCTCCTCACCCCCCAGACCTCCTCACGCACCCGGTCTGCAACCTCACACACCCTCCAAACCCCCAGAACCAAGCTCTGCAGCATGGGTGATAGGGCCTTTGCTTCTGCTGCCCCCAGGCTGTGGAACACTCTCCCTTACCACCTGAGGGCCCCACAGACTACAGATGGTTTTTTTTAATCTTGAAAGCATACTTTTTTAAAAAGCATACAACTGAACTACATCACTTTTTTATTTTTTAAACTTAATTTTAACTCTCGATTCTGTAGCACTTTGAGATTGTTTTAAATGTAAAGGTCATTACAAATAAAATGTATTACTGTCACTCCACTCCTTTTTATACTCCTCACCATGGCTCTCACAGAGGTTGTGAAGCACACAGCATGTAAAAATCATGGACTTCACTCTCTCAAGACTGCAGTCATTGCGCTTTTGTAGGCATCGCCATCTTCCTTTTATCCTGCCAAAAGCATTTTCAACCACAAACCTTGCTTTGCTTATTTCTTGGTTGAATGTCTCCTGTTGGTGTGTGACGGCACCGTTGTCTGGGAATTGCTTTATGAGCCAGATTGTCAGCGGATAGGCAGCATCTTCGATGATGTAGCAGCCAACATCCTGTCCTCCAATACTCCTGCTCTGCTGTGAAAACACCTTCCCCCTCTCTGCCACTTCCCACAGTGCAGACAAACGTAAAAACTCTCGCATCATGTAAGCTTCCAGGTTGCCCAGTGTATACATTCCAAAACAAACCTCTTCCATCAACAACTGCCTGTAAAATAATGGAATACCATCCCTTCCAGTTGAAAAACTTTGTGTGGTACTCCTGGGGTGCTAAAATAGGGATGTGGGAACCATCAACAGCCCCAACACACTGTGGCACCCCCCATCTCTGCTCAAAGTACAGTGACAGTTCTTTACATTTTTCTGCATTTAGCATTTTAATTACTTCAGGCAACGAGATTTCTTCCACAGAGGAACATAACTCCTTCAAACAGTCACAGGCAGTTGAAATGCCTACTCCAAAAAGGTGCGTAATGCTCCTGTACTCAGAGTTAGTGGCGAGATTCCAGATGGCAACAGCAACTCTCTTTTCTAGCTGTACAGCAAGACGATACGTTGTGTCCATTCGCTCCAGTGCAGGCTTCAGGCGGTGACAGATGTATTGAAAGGTCTCTTTGGACATACGGAAATTATCCATCCACTGCTCATCAGTAAAACTGGGAACAGGTTTTTTCCACCAGTCATCACCTTTGCTCCGGACCCAGACGGACGGTGAGGAGTGTTGCACAATGAGCCGCAACAACATCTAAAACGCAAACAGAACACAAGTTAAAATAGCTCTGCCATCTGAGATATTCACTCGATGTAATCTGCTCAACGGAAACAATAGAACACCGATCGAAATGCTTACTAATACAACACGCACATAATCGGCACGTTTAATAAACGTACACGTCTTCTCCTTTGTGGGCGGCGTTCTGCTCTTCTTTCTTCCTCCATGAAACGAAGAAGAACCGCTCGTTGCTGTGTCTTTTGTCTCCTGACTCTCTCCGTGTGCTCCCCCAGCCTCAGCGTAATACTCCTGATTTTCTGCATCAGTTGTATTGCCATCATGCAGACCATGAACGCGGTATGCTCCTCGCTCTCCATGTTAGCTTTGTAGTGGTTTTCTCAATAGGTTTTCTTCTCTCCTTATTTTCACGGGTTTTGGTTTGTGGTCTCGTCTGGCACGAAAATAATACGTCACTGTCGCAGATGATTTTGTCACATCGGTCCCTGTGAAGGTCCCGACTCATGTGCAAAAGCAAAATAAAAAGGTTCCCCTGGGGAAGGGTAGTTATTAGAACTAAATTCGAGGTGGACTGTTCTTAGAACTGCGTTCTTAGAACTCCTCTGTCCAAATGCGGCTAATGACATGAGTCAAATTTTGACATTCAGTATGTTATCATATATAGTTACATTTAACTATTTTTAAGCAATCTGAACTTCTCCTCCACGGACGTGAACATTAGACGTGTAGTAGAAGTACAAAAGAGACGTCACCTGGTGTGACAAAACAACCCCTACAGTTGACCAAAATTTGACGTCCAAAAATGACATAGATAAGATGTCCCTCTGACGTCTCATTGCGCAGTATAGATGACCTCAATTTTGCTTCTGTAGCTCTTAATTCTATATGGAAATACACTCTTACTAAAGGTATAACTGTGTATTTTCATAAACGGTATATTTCATAAAACATAGAAAAAAAGAAAAAAAAAAAAATATATATATATATATATATATATATATATATATATATATATATATATATATATATATATATATATATATATATTTAGGAGCATTTTACCTATGTAAAGCACTAAGGAAGCTGTGGGACAGAAATGGTACTACAAAACCCTTAATTACATTTAAGCATAAACTCAGGCAGTCACAACAAGCTTTGCTGGGGCACAGGCAACCAACTCCCAATACATAAAAATAAATTGTGTTCGTAGTATGAAGTAAATTGCTAGCCTACGGGATGCTGTAAAGCTGAAGAAGGAGTGCTATCGAGCCTTTCTGACCTGTGAGACTCCGGAAGCAGCTGATAGGTACCGGCAGGCCAAGCGGATTGCAGCTCAGATTGACTTCCGTATGGCTTCGAAATGATTCTGGTCCACCATCCTGCATCTCAGGGGAGGGAAGCAGTCTACCACCAACACTGTTTACAGTGGGGGTGGTGTGCGGCTGACCTCAACACGGGACATCTTGGGTCGTGGGTGGAATACGTCGAAGACCTCCTCAATCCCACCGACACGCCTTCCTGTTTTGAAGCAGGGTCTGGGGACTTTGGGATGGGCTCTCCAATCTCTGGTGCTGAGGTCACCGAGGTTATTAAAAAGCTCCTTGGTGGCAGGGCTCCGGGGGTGGATGAGATTCGGGCGGAGATCCTAAAGGCTCTGAATGTTGTGGGGCTGTGTTGGTTAATGCAGCTCTGCAACATTGCATGGACATCGGGGGCAGTTCTCTTGGACTGGCAGACCGGGGTGGTGGTGCCCCTCTTTAAAAAGGGGGACCACACTCTTGAGCCTCCCTGGTAAGGTCTATTCAGGGGTTCTTGAGAGGAGGGTCCGACGGATAGTCGAACCTCAGATTCAGGACGAACAATGCGGTCTTCGTCCTGGCCGTGGAAAGCTGGACCAGCTCTACACCCTCAGCGGGGTCCTGGAGGGTGCGTGGGAGTTCGCCCAAACGGTCTACATGTGTTTTGTGGACTTGGACAAGTCGTTTGACCGTGTCCCTCGGGGAATCCTGTGGGGGGTACTCCGGGAGTATGGGGTACCAGGCCCTTTGAATAGGTTCTGTTAGGTCCCTCTATGACCGGTGTCAGAGTTTGGTTCGATTTGCTGGCAGTAAGTCGGATTCGTTTCCAGTGAGAGTTAGACTCCGCCAAGGCTGCCCTTTGTCACTGATCCTGTTCATAACATTCATAGACAGGATTTCTAGGTGCAGCCAAGGTTTTGAGGGGATCCCTTTTGGTCGCCTCAGGATCGGGTCTCTGCTTTTCACAGATGATGTGATTTTGGCTTCATCAGAAATTGATCTACAACTTTCGCTGGAGCGGTTCGCAGCCAAGTGTGAAATGAGTGGACCATGGTCTTGAGCCGGAAAAGGGTAGGGTGCCTTTTTCGGGTCGGGGATGGGGTCCTTCCTCAACTGGAGCAGTTTGCGTATCTGGGGGTCTTGTTCACGAATGAGGGAAAAATGGAGCGGGAGATCGATAGACGGATTAGTAAGGCGTCTGCAGTTATGCGGGCACCGTCTGCAGACCTGTCTGTCGTGGTGAATAGAGAGCTGAGCTGAAAGGCAAAGCTCTCGATTTACCGGTCATTCTACATCCCTACCCTCATCTATGGTCATGAACTTTGGGAGGTGACCAAAAGAACGAAATCACGGAATACAGGCAGCTGAAATGAGTTTCCTCCGCAGGGTGGCGGGGTTCTCCTTTAGATATAGGGTTAGAAGCTCGGTCATCCAGAGGGGACATAGAGTGGAGCCGCTGCTCCTCCACATCGAGAGGAGCCAGTTGAGGTGGCTAGGGCATCTGGTCAGGATGTCTCCTTGACGCCTCCCTGGTGAGGTGTTATGGGCACGTCCCACAGGGAGGAGGCCCAGAGGAAGACCCAGGACTTTCTGGAGGGACTATGTCTCCAGGCTTGCCCGGGAGCATCTCGGAGTTCCTCCCGAGGAGCTGGCCCAAGTGGCTGGGGAGAGAATGGATGGATGGAGGCTACTCTGACCTTGTGTAGACTATTATAGGCTACATTATAGGCAAATTATTACCAATAGGCTACTTTCACTCTGTGCAGATTAATATAGGCTACATTATAGGCAAATTATCATCTATAGGCTACTCTGACACTGTGTAGATTATTATAGGATACATTATAGGCAAATTATCATCTATAGGCTACTCTGACTCTGTGTAGATTATTATGGGATACATTTTAGGCAAATTATCATGTATAGGCTACTCTGACTCTATGTAGATCATTATAGGCTACATTATAGGCAAATTATCAACTATAGGCTACTCTGACTCTGTGTAGATCATTATAGGCTACATTATAGGTAAATCATCATATAGAGGCTACTCTGACTCTGTGTAGGTTATTATAGGCTACATTATAGGCAAATTATAATCTATAGGCTACTCTGAATCTGTGTAGAATATTATAGGCTACATTATAGGCAAATTTTCATCTCTAGGCCACTCGGAATCTGTGTAGATTATTATAGGCTACATTTGCAAATGCAAAAAGCTTATTTAAATTTGCCATTAAACCACTGATCAAATTACAGCACTGGCTATTACCAGCATAGTTTATCAAAATGCTATGTTTAGTTTTATAGTTGGAGAGCTGCACAAATAGTATACGCTACTTTTACAGGACTCTCTCTACAGCATACATAGAAATCATTATTAATTGTCTGCATGTGTGCATGGAGCTTATGCATGGTGTATGTGTGTGTGGGGTGGACAGCACAGGCTGCTAAACTTAAATAAACTGCTACATTTGGGCCACAATGAGCATTGAACAACAGATGCTAATTATGTGGGCAACATTCTCTAACAACGATAAACTTGTCATTTTTTCTGTCAAACAAGTTGTGAATTTGTTGTACAATTAAAACAGGGGACGACTTACTTACTGTGCTCAAAGTGATGTGACGAGCTCCAGCGGGGTTTCTACCGTGTACTGTGTGGGTAAAACAAAACTTTCGCAAGAATCATGTGAGCTGCAGAGGTGCTATTTCCTGTACTGGATACTTTTACTAAGGCACTTGTCCCAGTGAATAAGGTCTAGTAACGCCCCTGTCACTGAGAATGTTGGCAGGAGCAGGGGGGAGCATTAAGGGAGTGATCAACAGCATTGAAATAAGAGAATGGGTCTGTCTAGTCAATGTGAATATGGATACCTGTGTGCGTCAGTATCCTGTTGGTCACGCAGCTTCCCTGCTGAGACCTGTTGAAATTTACGATACACCAAGACCCTACTCATTCCAAACAGTAGAAATCTAGTCACAATAATTACAGTTATGTAAATACCCTCCACATCTTCCATGGAAAGAAGCAAGAGGCAGATGATTTTGCACTTCCCAAATGAATTAATAACATACTGTGGCTCAGTGGTAGAGTAGTTGGCTTGCAATTGGAGGGTTGTAGGTTCGATTCCAGCATCCTCCAGTCACATGTCGATGTGCCCCTGGGGAAGGCACTTAACCCCAAAAAATTCTACATCGTCCTACTGAGCTATGTTGGCTATTGGTGCATGAATGTGAGTGGAAATGGGGCTTGAATGTAAAGTACTTTGAGTGGTCAGTATGAGTAGAAAAGCGCTACATAAGTTCAGTCCATATACTTCCCAGGGAACGTTCTTCTCTGGCGTGAGGAATCCCCGACTTGACCCCTCTGATTTGAGAATATTTAATTAGTTTTCAGAGACCATCTGACTAATTACACATTTTTTTTTATCTCCATACAGAGATAAATGCAGAGGCAATCCAAAATAGACAGGAAAGGGAACAGCAGAAAAGAAACAAAAGAAACAAAAGGGATGAAACCCTTGTCAAGGGCAGGAAGAATAACCTGGTTCCTGCCCTGGGAAGCCTAACGGTGTGTTCACACCAAACATGTTTTAAGCGTTGTGGGCATCAGGTTTACATGTAAAGTCGATGTAGAAGGGTGCTGACGCGTGTCAGGGTGTTCCACAACACCTCAGAAGCAGATTTTTGCTGCAAAAACACTTTTTTTCTCATTTGCGCATCAGATTAGCAAGAATGAGGTGTTTCACGCATGTCAGAAAATACCCGTAATATTTTAGGTGATGCATTTGCACCTGACCAGCATTTTTGCGTCTGCCGCTGAAGTTAAAAAATCTGAACTTCTGCGTCAATTCGCGCCACATCAACCAAACAGGAGCCTGGTGACCTGGTGTCAGTGATGATGTGACTGACATGGAGTCACAGCATCAGCATGTGGATCGATCCACTGCCATTTGACTGGGTCTTTAGCTCCATGATCTCCTGCTGGAGCAGTCTCAGCCCTGTGGGGGCCAGGCTGAACACACATTGGCGTATGCTCGGAGACCATAGTCCACCGGCAGCTGTGCTCACACATGCTGGGCTCGACGGAGATGGTGCCCCGCTCCCAGGTTGTGATTCGACCCATCGCCGCTCGACTGGGTCTTTAGCTACCCGATCCCCACTGGAGCAGGCCCAGCTCTGCGGAGCCCAGGCTGAACATGTAACGTGGAGATCAGAGTTCACTGGCAGCCAAGGCAGCCTCCAGAGGGTCAGGAGAAGGAGGGAGGAGGAGGGCAACGGACTGCTACGGAGTGGTCCTGGTTAAGGTCCTCTCCAAAGTTGTGTATTTCCAGCTCCATGCGCATTAAAATTGCATATTTTGAAGCCAATTCGTTTGGACCTGCGTGTACAGTAGGTGCAATTATCAAGCCTCCAACTAGGGGTGTGTTTCGGACGCTTTGGTGTGAATGCACTGCAATTTTACTTCACAAAATTGGTTGAAATATTGTGTTGAAATTCTTTGAAAACATCCATTGTATTTATTTTTTTAATTTGTTAAGATAATTTTACATATACTGTGCAACAATTTGCATATACTGGATGGATAAAAAAATTTTTTTTGGGATTAAAAAGATTTTTTATTTATTTTCTTTAACAAATACCTGTATTTGCTAAAACAGGCATTTAAGGGGTTAAAAATCCCAGAAGTGTCAAGAGTGCTTGGAATGAACATTAATGATGACAATGATTTTTCTTTTTTTTAAAGGAAAAACAATATGTTGAGATTTGGTACTTCAGTTACAATCTTCGAAAACAAATTGTCACCTAGGTGGAGGAATACAAAAATAAATTGCACATAACCTGATAAGAAACAATTTCTTAAACGTTTTGACACCCCCAAACTTTAAAAATATGCTCTCCTTTGCTGTGTGATGGTTTTTCAGGATCTTATGTGTGCTGGCCTGTGGTGTTTAGTAGATGGGGATGCAACATGTAAGACAAATCTAGATCCTCCTCTGGAAGGAACCGAGTGTGGAACAGACAAGGTATGATGACACAATATTGCTACCTTCAGATTTATTGTACAAACATAGCAGCTCTTCCTCTGAGGATGTAAAATATTTTCTTCTTTTGACTTTGATAAATATGTAAAATATATTTTATATATATTATAATTATGATAATTATAATAATATTTATATAATATTTTTATTAATAATAATAATAATAATAATAATAATAATAATTAATATTTCTCTATACTAGTGGTGCAGAGAAGGACGATGCATCAGTAAGGCACCCCTTCCCCAACATGTGGATGGTGACTGGAGTCCTTGGAGTCAGTGGAGCATGTGCAGTCGAACCTGTGGTACTGGAGTGCAGTTCAGACAGAGGAAGTGTGACAACCCCCCGTATGTTTCTTGTCTGGTTATAGATGGCTTCGTTTTTTTTATATATATATTATGTTGTAGTCACTGACATAAGACAAACATATCAGCATCAGAATTAGAAATACTTTATTGATCCCACGAGGGGAAATTAATTTCAGTACAGCCCGATCAAGAGTAGACATACAAACATTTGTTCCAGATTACAGATCCAGGCATACTGTGGTTTCTGCAGCAAGCTTGTGCAGCGCAACCACATAGCAGATAAGAAACAGATACACAAGGTCAGGGAAGGAGGTCCACAGTGGGGGAAAAGAGCTCATATGTGTTTTGATCCTTAGTCAACAGTCAAAAAACAGGTACTATTATATTATATCTATTGAATTGTCTATTTTTACGTATTTTTCTTTCTTTTTTTTTTTTGCATTAACCCCCCCCCCCCCCCACCCCCCCCCAGTGTTCCTTCCTGCAGCACGCTTCTTAGACAGGACATCTTTTTTTAATTACTATTACATCCTGCTTTATTATCGATTTACTTTTCTAAACCTGTGTGTGCAGTCACCACAATAAGATAACTGATTACCCTACCAACTTTATATCCTGGAATGTCAAAGGGGTCAATAACCCAGTTAAAAAACAAAAATTCATCCCTATTTGGCAACAACTAAAAGCAGATGTAGCATTTTTACAAGAAACTCCCTTATGCAATGCCAGTGTCACTGGTCTCAAACGTAGCTGGGTTGGTCAAATATGCCATTCCAAATTGAATGCAAAAGCAAGAGGAACAGCCATATTAATAAACAAAAACATCTCTTTTCAATCCCAAGAAGTAATTACTGATCCAAACAGTCGATATGTATTTGTTGTTGGACGACTCTTAATAACCCTGTTATTTTTGTGAACGTGTATGCCCCAAACTGTGATGATAGTAACTTTTTTGAAAAACTATTTCTGATGATTGCCAAGATTGATGATGGATATCTCATAATAGGAGGCGACTTTAATTTTGTACTGGATGTTGTTAAGGACAGGTCGTCAACTAAACCTCAGAATCTTTCAAGATCAGCAGGCATTGTAAGGGAACTTATGTGTCAATGTGGCCTTTCAGATGTTTGGAGATTCCAGTTTCCTCATGCTAGAAGTTATTCCTTTTTTTCAAATGTACATCACACCTATACTCGTATTGACTGCTTTCTTCTTGATAACAGACTTTTACCTAATGTTAAGGCTTGCTCATATACCAATATTTTTTATCTGATCACAGTGCTATACAACTTGATTTAGACCTTCCAAATCATCCCTTTCCCAACAGAATTTGGAGATTCAACCCTCTTCTGCTATTGGATGAGAAATATATAGATTTTATTTCATCCCAAATTGAATTTTTTCTAGAGACAAACACCACCCCTGAGATTTAATTTGCTACATTATGGGAAACTCTCAAAGTATACATTCGAGGACAAACCATTGCTTTCTCCTCTGCACTTAAAAGGGAAAAAAAGAATAAATTTCAAAACATTTCCCAACAGTTGCTAGATATTGACTTGAAATATACTCAAAACCAGACGTCAGATCTATACAAGAACCGTTTGAAATTACAAACCGAATTTGACCTTCTAACTACTGACGAGATAAAGCGGGTAGTCTACTAGCCCTACAAGCTCGTCAGGCTGCGGCTGCTTACTCTATCACAAAGATTCAGTCACTTACAGGAGTGATTTTAACAGATCATGATGACATGAATAAATCTTTTTTTTCATTCTTCTCCAACCTTTATACATCGGAGGATAGTGATGACCCTGATCTCCTACATAAATTCTTTGAAAATTGTACTATCCACAAAGTGTCAGATGACCAAAATACCAAATTGGGTGCAGACATTTATATTTCTGAAATTATTACAGTGATTAAATCTCTGCAAAGCAACAAATCTCCTGGACCTGATGGGTTTTCGTGCAAATTCTATAAAAAGTTTGCCCATCTACTAGCTCCAACTCTTCAAGCCATGTTCAAAGAGGCACTATCTTTGGGTACACTCCCAGTGACACTTAGACAGGCGTCAATCTCACTACTGATGAAGAAAGATAAAGACCCACTCTTATGTGCATCGTATCGTCCCATTTCTCTGTTAAATGTTGACTTTAAAATACTAACAAAAGCACTTGCAAAACGCTTAAAGAATGTGATCCCCGACATTATTTCACCCAACCAAACCGGATTCATCCAAAGTCGATATTATATATATTATCAACTGGGACCAACCAACATGCTCCGAGGTAGTGATCTCGCTCGATGCAGGAAAAGCATTTGATCGGGTCGAGTGGAAATATTTATTTTTTACTCTTCAAAAGTTCGGCTTTAAAGAAGGCTTTATAGCCTGGATCAGACTGCTTTATTCATTCCCTTTGGCATTTGTAACCTCCAATACCACCCAATCTTGCTACTTTCCCCTCAGTCGGGGGACAAGACAGGGGTGTCCTATGTCCCCTCTCTTATTCGCACTGGCCATAGAACCCTTGCCAATTGCATTGCGACATTCTACAAATTTTGAAGGTATACAACGGAAGAAACTGGAGTTTAAAACGTCTCTTTATGCAGATGATCTGCTTTTATAAGTCTCCTACCCAATGTCATCAATTCCCTGTATTCTATAGATCTTGAATCGATTTGGAAAAATCTCAGGATATAAGCTGAATTTACAGAAAAGTGAACTTTTTCCTTTAAACTCCAAGGTAGATGAAATTCCTTCTAATCTATTCCCCTTTAAAAAAGTCCAAAACGGGTTCAGATATTTGGGTATTGAGGTTACTCGCTCTTTCCCGGATACCTTTAAGAAACATTTTATGACACTCTTTAATAAATGCAAACAGGATATGAACCAATGGGCCTCATTACCGTTATCAGTAGCAGGACGTGTTAATCTTATTAAAATGATAGTACTACCTAAATTCCTACACCTTTTTCAAAATATCCCTATTTTAATTAAAAAGATTTTTTTTAAAAACACTTGATAAAAACATTGTGTCTTTTATATGGGCCAACAAACCTAGCTGTATTAGCAAGGCCCACCTCCAAAGACCAAAATGCTCAGGAGGACTTGCATTGCCAAATTTTATTTTTTACTACTGGGCGTGTAACATCCAGAAATTAATCCATTGGATTGAAGACAAACCAACCATAGATAAAGCAGATTGAGTACAATTGGAGCTTTCAGCTCATCAACATAATTTAAGATCAGTGATTTGTGCATCTTTACCTCTTCTTAGCAATAATTTGAGCTCAAATACGATAGTTAATCATGGTATAACAATCTCAGGTCAATTTAGAAAACATTTTGGGCTACAGAGCCCATCTATTCTTTCACCTGTGAAGTCAAATTTTATGTTCACCCCCTCAACTACAGACTCTGCATTCAGTCTATGGTTCAACAGAGGGATTAAGTGATTTATATACAGAAAACATATTTATGTCTTTCCCTCAACTATGTCAAACCTACGACTTGCCTAAGAACCATTTCTTCCGTTACTTACAACTTAGGAGTTTTGAACAGAAGACATTTAGCTCATTTCCAAACAAGCCCACTAAATGACACATTGAATATATTCTTGAACTAACATTAGACCAGAGAGGACTGGTAGCCCAGATCTATAACCTTATTCAGAATATTAACCCATAGTCTACTGAAAATTTATGGAAAGCCTGGGAGTCTGACCTTGGAATAGTTTTAAGAGATGATCAATGGAACTTGATTTTAAATCGGATACACACATCATCTACATCTGCAAAGCATGGTTTAGTCCAACTGAAAGTAGTACATAGAGCTCACTTATCTAATTTTTGGTTGGCAAAGATTTATTCAAATACCAACCCATTATGTCCTCGCTGTAAAGGCCAACCAGCAAACCTATAGATATGTTCTGGCGATGTCCGAAACTTTTTGCCTTTTGCAAAAGTATTTTCAAAGGATTTTACTGAGATATTTGGCACCCAGATGGAACCTGACCCAATTTGTGCCCTCTTTGATCTAACACCAGAGGAATCTCAAGCTGTCCTACCACCTAAAGCTTATGTTGTTATAGCTTTTACCACAATTCTTGTGAGGCGTTTAATCCTGTTCAGATGGAAACAACAAACTCCCCCATCTTTTTCTCATTGGATCAAGGATGCTATGTATTTCTTAAAGTTATAAAAAATTAACAGTGCTCTTAAGGGATCCTTTCAATCTTTTTTTAAAACATGGAATCCTTTTCTCGACTTTTTGGACTCCTTGACAGAGCCCCTTGACAATGAACTATGAAAAACATGTAATACACTGATCGCAGCAATGAACAACCCCTCCTTTTTTTCTTTTTTTTTTTACTTTATATTCTTTACTCCCCAAGTGTGCATGAAACCTTCCGAACCTAGGGGTGGGTGTGTGGGTGGGGGATATGGTCGGGGGAAGGGAGAGAAGAAACAATGTGTTCATCTCTGTATGTATGTAACGGTATACTGATAAAAACTAATAAAAATATATTATAAAAATAAATAAAAAACAGGTAAAAGAAAATAAAACACACATACAGATGTGGACAAAATTGTTGGTACCCTTCATTAAATAAAAGAAAAACTCATAATGGTCACAGAAATAACTTTAATCTGACAAAAGTAATAATAAATAAAAATTATATAAATGTTGACCAATGAAAGTCAGACATTGCTTTTCATCCATGCTTCAACAGAATTATTTAAAAAATAAATGCATGAAACAGGCCTGGACAAAAATGATGGTACCCACAACTTAATATTTGGTTGCACAGCCTTTTGAGGCAATCACTGCAATCAAATGATTCCTGTAACTGTCAATGAGACTTCTGCACCTCTCAGCAGGTATTTTGGCCCACTCCTCATGAGCAGGAGGGATGGGCAGGTATGAGCTCCAGTCCACTAGGGTAACGCGCTGCCACCGAGGCGCGCCGTCATCCAGCTTGCTGGTGCGGGAGAGCTTTATGAGACAGCGAGACGGAGTGTGTGTTTGGTTGTGTATGTGTGTGTCTGAATTCCATGTCAGTGTGTGTGACAGTAAATGCAGGTTGACCGGGGGGCGGGGGGATGTGTACTCTGTTTACATTCCTCTCACAGGCATTTGATTGTGGACAAGTTGAAGGTCTTCAAAGGAGCCAAAATAATAATTATTGTGGATAGCAAGGACAGCAAATTTCCTCTCTGTTCTTCAGTCTGTCAGCAGTTTATTTTTGGATTACAGTTCCAGATCCATTAATTTCCAGTTTATGTTTTGCCCTCCGGCAAAAATAGAATTGAATTGATTTTTGCCAGACGCCGGAGTAAGTCAGCAGTCAATCTACACAAATAAAAATCACCACGCAGGATACCGAACATGCAGACCATCCTGTTTTTCAAAATAAATCAGTAAAGACAGACTTATCTTTTCTTTGTATGCATAGCTATAATAATATAATCTCACTTAAATTTATACATATGCTGTCTAAAATTATTGTGTGGGTTTATACATAATTCACACACAGAATAAAATCAAAACTTATTTCAACTTATTTTTATTCTAAAATGTCATTTCCTGTGTAGGTGTGTGGGTCAAGAAGTTTGTCTTCGTATAGGACAGAAAACCAGGAGGAAACATGGATGAGGAGAAGCTAATTATGTTAGTGGAGATATCTTGACAAAAAATATTAATAAGGAGAAGTAGATGTTTTTTTCTGTTCGAATTCCTAGTATGAATAGTTTTGATCTGACTTTAGTATTTCTACCATTTCCGCGCATGAGTCTTTGAGCATCTCTGGGCTCCTTCAGAGAGGAGCGGAGGTGGGGCGCATGCAGTATAAATTAACGACGGCAGAGAAACACTGTCGCGTGTGGTGGAATTTAGGGATTTGTAAAGCATCAAAATATAATCACTAAAATTGACTAAATTCAATCAGCCTTTTTCTCTTTGCATACATATTGCAGGCCAGGTCCAGATGGACGACACTGTTCAGAAGCCAGTGTGGAGCACAAGGCTTGTCATGGTCAGCCTTGTCCTAAAGGATCCCCAAGTTACAGAGACCTGCAATGTCTTTCCTATGACCAGCATGCCAGCAAAAAGGGCAGACTCCTTATTGCTTCTGTTAATGATGGTGAGAGACAAACACGCAAACATCTTACCTTATTTCATTAGGTAACCAACTTTTTACTTATTTACATTTACTGTGGTACATCACATTTACCGTGCAATAAAATAAAAAGGCTTTAAATCTTACACATTTTTTCAAATATTTTAAATATGCAATTAACAATGATGTCTGTCACGAATGAAACAGCTTTTAGAGTTGGCTCTTCGGAGTGACTGATCCAGTCCTCTTTTTCTTAAAAAAATAAATAAATAAAATAAATAAAAACTCTGTTAATACCTGGACTCTGTTAATACCTGGAATTCCCATCACTTCTAAGCATAACAAATACTGTTACTGAGCTCTTCCAGGAAGTATATGGTTTCTTCCCGTCTGTCTGTCTGGCTTTCTGTCTGTTATCAAGATAACTCAAAAATGTAAGGATGGATATGGATACAAATTTGAGGAAATGTCAGAAATGGGACCTGGAACAACTGATTCAATCGTGGGGTTGATCCAACATGTAGTGTGTATCCACTCACCAACGACTGATATCATTGACCCATCTCCTGTCTCAGAGACCTCACAGACAGCTGAGCTTATACATTAGCCCTGCTATGGTTGGACTATATGTACCGTAAATTAATCACTCATGTGCAAATCTCCCCTCTCTGCTGGAACAGCAAAGCAAGAGTACGAGCTCAGACAATTGTCTCATTAACAGACATGTAATTGCAAATGTACTGAAACTATCTAGGTCTGAATGCTTTTCTAGTTTTTAATCTATTGCAATTTTGTGATTTAGTTTTGCGGGGTATATGTAACTAAGTTCACATGCCCCAAAGGGGCAAAAAAAATGAATTGAAACTATTGGGCCGGGACTCCCCAGTTTATTCGGGTCCGTCTCATAGGCACCGTCTCATAGGCCAATGCAACCCTCAGGGACATGTTTTGTCCCCCGGTCATAGGGGGTGGGCTGATGCCATTTGGACCGTTGGAGGGGCCGTCGTTTAACTGAAACCTTTCTCATAGCCTGTGTGGCCATTTGGGACATGTCCCTTCACTGAACCAGTCTCATAGGCCCTGTGGCCATTTGGGACAAGTCCCTTCTGACCGGTTTAGGGCCTCGGGGCGGTATTTGGATCTGAGCACGACCTTTGACCTTTTATTGGTTTTAGGTACCCAAGGGCTCTTTCAGGGCCCCCTAGTTGGTGTGGATGTAACGGCAAAGGTCAGGGGCTCTGTTTTGCACCACTTGCCTACCAGGAAGCTGCAAATTGACACGTCAAAGCCCCTCGACCTCTGGGTCGACATGTAAAAGTTTGAACTCAATGAGACCACTTTGGGACAGAAAGTTGGAATTCTCACCAAACAATGACGTATTTCAACACAGGGCCCCTCCAGCTGCCCGTTGTGCGAAAACGGTGGCTGCATGACCTTCGGTTGGCCAGAAACAGCACAAAGGTGACCAGAAGGCCAAAACTAATTGACCATGTCTCCAGGGGTCAGACTGTAGGTCCTTTCTCATAGGACCTACATTGGAGGTCAGTTTTAGGGGTCAAACGTCAAATCAATGTGAGCCAAAAGCCATTTGCAGGTCTTGGTGCAAGTTGTCCGTGTCAAAAGTTTCACATTCCTACGTCGAGCAGACTGAGATACGAATGCTAACGAGTTTGACCTTTATTCCAGTTACGAAGCTGAAGTGGGGGATAGGCTTCATGATTCAATGTTTCAGCCCGACAGGCAATGAACATTTCGGTAATACTCCACTTCCATGGCACCCTATGACCAGGGGACCAAAATAAGGGTGTCATGTCTGCCCTTAGTTTTGGTCCCCTCCTCATAGGCTCCCATTGTTGGAACCCGATGCCAAATGTACACAGCCCCCAACTTTTGATCCCCTCCTCATAGGCTCCCATTGTTGGAACCCGATGCAAAATGTACACGGCCCCTTACTTTTGGTCCCCTCCTCATAGGCTCCCATTGTTGCAATCCAATGTCAAATGTACACAGCCCCTTATTTTGGTCTCCTCATCATAGGGTTCCATTGTGGTAACGTGATGCCAAATATCCATGGGTTTAGGCCCCTAAATTGCGCATTTGTCCAGGTTTCGTCCAACTCGGCCACAAAATGTCGAAAACACAAGGTGTGGAAGTTGGCCGATGGCACAAAAAGGGCGGGCAATATCTCAGCCCGCCGGGAGTCTAGGGGTCCAAAACTAAGTCAGGATCGTGTAGCCCACTCCCCAGACCAACATATTCAAAATTCATAACTCTAGCATAAGTAGAAAATTTTACTTTTCACTTCGAATGGTCGTGGGGTCTATGGACCCTACACCCCATGTTGTCGGGGTTTAGCTGGGTTTAAAATGATCTCCCCTGAGGTAGCTGGGGGGAAAGTGACACTGGATATCAAAACAAGGTCATGCTGGGAGTGACCTCACAACCCTAGGCAATTATGTTCCAGCATTTACTCAACGTATTTTGTGTGCCCCAACCCCAGGGCACTAACCAGAAAGTTTCACGCGTGTAGGTGGAACGTAGGCCGAGATAGGAGCTTTATTAGTAATTAATTCGCTGCCTTCTCCCGTTTCTGGGGAAGGGGTTGGCCCTTTCCCCCAGCTTTCCATAATGAGGCTCTATGAGGAGGGGACAAAACATAGTGTGTCGTCCGTCCTATGCACTAGAATACCAGGGGGCCAACACAGAGCTTTTGTACCCCAGGTTGGGGGCCTGCAGCCTGGGGAAGGGCTCGGCACATTGCCCCCAGCTTTCCATAATGAGACCCTACATTGATGCCAAATGTCCATGGTAACACTTAGGTTTTTTGGCACTGGGACAGACATCCAGGGACCCTGAGGGTGGATTTTTAGGTCAGAATGGAGGCCCATAGCCTGGTCACATGAATCCCGAGGTGGCCCTGGACTGTACCAGGGTCCTGGGCTCCAGACAGTGGTTATGCAGCCCAGAATGTGGGCCAACAGCCAGGGTACATTGAACCTGAGGTGGTCCAGTACTGCACCAGAGTTCCAAGGATCCAAACGGTGGTAATGCAGCCCAGAATGTGGGCCAAAAAGCCAGGGTACATGAAGCCAGAGGTGGCCCTGCACTTTACCAGAGAACCAGGGACCCATACCTTTGACCTTTGTGGTGAAGTAAGCCTATAGGGAGGCCTCTAGCTTGTGTGATTTAGTTGACTGTTGACCTCTGGGGCTATGTAACACTATAGAGGCCTCCAGCCTGTGTAATTTAGTTGACCTTTAGGCTTTAACCTCTGTGGTTATGTAACACTATATGGATGCCTCCAGTCTATGTCATTAAGTTTTCCACCTGGAGGGTTTAAAAAAAAAAAAGGATAAAAGTACCTCCATACTAGACCACGGCCAATGACTACCCATGCCACGCAGTATCCATAAAGGGACTGCATGGAGTTTATACTGCATGGCATGTAGCCATCGGCCAGCTTCGTGCATCTAGTAAGGCAGCTTGTGCCTCTGGTATGGCAGCTCGTGCTTCTGGTATAGCAGCTTGTGCCTCTGGTATGGCAGCTCGTGCCTCTGGTAAGGCTTGATTTGACACTTAGTTTTTTCAGAGGTTTCACCAGAGATCAAGTGACCCCTACCTTTGTCCTCAGTGGTTATAAAACACACATGGAGACAATACTAGACCACGGCCAATGACTACCCATGCCACAAAGTATAAACTCCATAAAGGGACTGCATGAAGTTTATACTGCATGGCATGGGTAGCCATTGGCCAGCTTTCGTGCCTCTGGTAAGGCAGGATTTGTCACTTAGGTTTTTTCACAGGTTTCACCTGAGATCCAGGGACCCCTACCTTTGACCTCAGTGGTTATATAACACACACGGAGGCGTGCAGCCTTTGTAATTTTGTTGACCTTTGACTTTTAACCTCTGTGGTTATGTGAACCTTTATAGAGAATTCCAACCTGTGTAATGTGGCTGTCCTTTGACCTTTGGCCTTTAAACTCTGTTTGTATGTAACTCTATATGGAAGCCTAAAGCCGATTCAATTTGGTTGACTTTTGACCCTTAAACGTTGAGCTATAAAGCAATAAAAAATGAATGGTTTTAGGGGCCTAAACCCATGGATGTTTGGCATCGGGTTCCCACAATGGAAGCCTATGAGGAGAGGACCAAAATAAGGATGCTGTGTACATTTGACATCAGATTCCCACGATGGGAGCCTATGAGGAGGAGACCAAAAGTAGGGGGGCATACATGGCCCCCTTGTTTTGGTCTCCTCCTCATAGTCTCCCATTCTGGAAAAGTGATGCCAAATGTCCATGGTGACACTTAGGTTGTTCTGCACTGGGACATACATCCAGGGACCATAATGGTGGATTTTTAGCCAACAATGAAGGCCCATAGCCAGGGTACATGAAGCCAGAGGTGGTCCTGCACTGCACCAGAGATCCAGGGACCCATACCTTTGACCTCCGTGGTTATATAACACTACATGGAGACCTCCGGCCTATGTAAATTGTTTGCCATTTGGTTGCAAAATTCCCCCGCGGGGGAATTTTCGAAGAAACGACCCCGGCGTCCCTTCTCGGTTGCATTGGGCCTATGAGGCAGCCCCGAAATTGCCCTAGGTGTAAGACCTGGTTCTTTGCATTTTGTGTTCTTCTAAAATCGGTGTGTGTGTGTTTGTGTGTGAGCAGATAAGCCATGCATGTTGCTGTGCAGCCCTGTTGGTCATGATGTCCCGTTCCTATTGGCTGAAAAAGTTGCCGATGGCACTCCTTGTGGACCATATGAGTCAGATCTCTGTATTAAAGGGAGTTGTAAGGTACGTATGCACACATCATTTGTTGTAAGCAAGGCCATCACGTGAGCGGCTAGTGAGTTTTGTTTAGGTGCCCCATGGAGGTCCCCAAGCGGAGCAATTGTCTAAGAAGGCAATTCAGTAGTCTAGTTTATGCTGGTGATGAGGACTTCCGTAATATATTCTCGTATCCCATGTTGTTTTGAAGGAATTTAGTGCCAGACTTTCAGACCTCTTACCAAGAAAATATGGATAAAAACTGTAAATATTAACTTTACCATTAATCTGGATATTATAATCAAGGCTGCTTCTTCATCTTTAAAGAGGCACTTCATAAAGATTCATATGTGGATATTTGTCTCTATTTCCATTTCAAGGCTTGCTGTAATACGTTTGTGTCGTAAAATCTCCAATTTCTATTCTCTATTGAGTGCTTCTGAAGAGGCTAGTGTACTGACTCTTTTACAAGTTTGCTAGCCAAAACAACAAAACACATCAAACTAATGGCATGTCAGTTGGTTAACCGTCAAACAGTTACAACAACATTCCCTACCGAACACAAAGACCTCGAAACAAGCATTTATTATTTACCAATCCAGTAGCAATATGGCTAGGTTTTTTTTTTGTCCCACGGTCCCACCCCCCTCCATTATTTATCACCCAGTGTCACTATGTAAGTACAGTCCTAGGCATTGCTCTCCCTCTGCCAACCCCAGGAGGGCCCTGCACTGAGCTCAAGCCTCCTTCTTGCCTGAGGAGTGAGTAGGCCATTATTTTCACCTGAAGGGGCAGGGTTTCCCCAGCTGGACATAGCACGTGGAAGGTTCACGTTATTCCAGCCAGATCCTCCCCAACCCTTCAGGCGCCCCGGTCAGCCAGGAGGAGGCAGTATACAGCCCAGGACTGGTGCATGTTTTTGTGGGAGTAGCTCACATTAGCTGCTCAAGGGATCATGGGGAGAACATGCAAACTCCACACAGAAAGGTCCTTAGGCCAACCCCACCCAGGGTGTGGGTGCTGATGATATGTAGGAACACACACACACCCTCAGCGTCCCCAGCGGGAATTGAACCCAGAACCTTCTATCTGTGAGGTGACCTACGCTCCCCTGCAATATGGCTAGTTAAGTATCCCTATTTAATCCAGTTGTTGAGCTTTCTAGCTAGGTAAAACGAGCTAATGTTGACTCTTGTCTTGTGTGTTGCTCTATCACTCTCTTATTTTCCTTGTTTCTTCTGATAGCGTCTTCTTTGTTATTTTTTGGTGAAATGGATGTTCATATCCATTTGGTAGCATTTGAAGTAATAGTGGCAGTGACAGCTCTGAAAATGAACATGAATGCTGGTCTAGTAACCACAAAACGTTAAATATTTTAAATTGGGTTTTTCATGTTAACATGTTCTTGTGGCATTTTTCTGATGCTAAAGCACAAATCTTTAGAAAGTTCAGCTAAATATTTTATTTCTGAGTAGCACATTGCAATGCCTTAGGGTTATGATGGCCCATAACTATGTCCCAACAACTTTCACGTTTAAATCCACGGACTTCTAACTTTTATTAACTAAAACTGGTATGTGGCTTTAAAACATCCAAAGAAAGTTGGTATAATAAAGAAAAAGGAAATGCGGAAATAATTATATCTAAATAAAACAGGGTTAAATAAAACACTATTTACACAGGGAAAACATATTACCAGAAACTGTGGAACATGCTAAATTACTTTTGCCTGAAGTGTACTGAGAGAAGGGAGGTGGTGTCAAGTAAACAATATATCAAATTAAAACTGGACATCCAAAACCTTTTAAACAAAATGTCCAGTTTCGAAGAATATATAGATAAATGGTAAATGGACTGAATTTATAGAGCGCTTTTCTAGTCATGTTGACCACTCAAAGTGCTTTACACTGGAGTCACATTCACCCATTCGCACTCACAAACATGAACACATTGATACAATTATCTGTAGGCAATTTGGGATTAAGTGCCTTGCCCAGGGGCACAACGACCTATGAATGGAGAAGGCTGGAATTGAACCTACGACCCTCCAATTGCAAGACCACCACTCAACCTGCTGAGCCAAGGGCGCCCCAATACATACAGACATTATATATGCACTGACTATGAGAGGGTAAAAAAGTAGGGCATATCTATTATGCACCAAAACAAATTCTCAACCTAAATTCTCTATAATTGAGCCGAGCGTAAATTTTGAATGTGTCTTACATTTCTTACTAATTCTCCTTTTTCCCCCTTCATAATGCAAGCTTTGAAAGATGAAGATAAAGAATGATGTTTGTGTGTCTTTAAAAGAAGAATGAATGCTATTATACTCATGAACATTTCTGTTTCACTTTTCAATTATGTTGAAGATAAAAAAACATATTTTGTGACTGGGGGAAATCAGCACCATCTTCCGCTGGTTGAAATGAACCGAGAGAGGTTTATGATCTGTGATTGTGTTTTCTGCGCTTGCATAGATTATTACCTTCCTGAAAGACAAATCGGGTCTCTAATCTGCAGGGAATATCAGTGACAAAGTTTCACAAAAAGTAGGATTATTACCTTGCTGAAAGACAAATCGGGTCTCTAATCTGCAGGGAATATCAGTGACAATGTTTCACAAAAAGTAGGATTATTACCTTGCTGAAATACATATCGGGTCTCTAATCCACAGGGAATATCAGCGACAAAGTTTCAAAAAAATAACAACGGGTGATCAGGACTGTGGCTAGATCTGTCACTAGTCTCTTTTTGGAATAAATATTAAATAGGGTAAATTGTTAGAAAAAGCAACAAAGTCGCTAAATTGGCAACATTATAAACAGAGAGCTCTCTGCAATGGGGGCTGGCATGGATGATCAACGGTATCATCCATGCCAAACAGGCCACAAAACAGAGGCGAATTGTTAGTGAGCTACTGCCACTCTGCGGAAGCTATGTTCAAGAAAACAGAATAAGCATAATTTATAGACCACTGACCGGGTTTTAAAATAGCTCACAGGATGATTGTGGTGGGTCTTTTTATAAAATTTGGGGCATGTGTCTTTAACAGATTAGGAAGCATTGAAGAAAAGGTATTTGATTACAAACAGGAATATTTAGCTGGATTGTCCACTCCATTGTGTTGACCAGATAAACTGTTCAGTCAGAAAGGCTTTGAGACAGATTTATTTTAATTTTATTTTTTACATAGTAATGAGGTTGGTTGTATTATGTTAAAGAAGGGAAGAACCTGGTAGGAGCTATAAAACCGCACATCACGGGTTAATTTATTTTGAGTATTTTCACTGGTTACTTCCTGTTGTAGGTTAAGGACATGCATTTGCTATTGGCCATCCATCCATCCATTTTATTAACCACTTAATCCTCAAGGGGTTGGGTTGGGCTGGTGCCCTCACACTGACAGCCTCACACTGTCCATGGGCTGAACCTTGATCAGGAGGACTCAGGTCCCTGAGCGACACCAGGCAAGCGATCTTCTGTACGCCACATGTCCCACGCCCGCCAGTTGGACAGAGTTTCGGTGTTGGGCTCTTCCCTCTTCGCTTGAAGTGTCGATGATCAATACGTCCTACAATTCACATTAGTTCTCGCAGGACGGGAGCAGGACCCCGGGACTGCGCGCTTTGGAGTAGAGGGGGTCGAGTGTGCCTTCGTGTGCCTTTGATGGTTGACACGGTCCCAAACTAGAGGACGAGGACACCAGCCCCGGCCCTGGTGAGAGGGGTTGGGGGTTTCCCGGTGGGGGCCACGGAGTAGCGTGGAAGTACGGAGGAAGGACCAAGGGCAGGGCAGAGAGGGAACAGGGGGACTTGGAGGGACCCGTATTTCATTCTGAAGCTTCTCAGATGGGCCCCATCGGTCACACCACGTGGCCCGAACCTCAAAAGTAGTTCGTATTTTTTCACGGGCCCCGTACGGTCGGGAGGTCAACGTATTTCGAGACTGGCCCCCCCCCCCAGCCGTGCACCCTGCGAAGACGACGGCCACAGGACCCACGGTCGGTCATAAAATGCAAGAGTCATGAAAGTGAGCGAAAATAAGTCAAAGTGTTCCAAAGGGCCGGCGGAACATTTCGGATTACACCTTTACATCTGACCCTAAAAGTAGTCGAATTGACCTGCAACCGTGGAATTCTGCCGGTGTCTAGGCAGGGATCCGGCAGTGAAAATCACAGGTTTCTATGTCGAGTGGAAGCCGAGATATGAGCCTTGACGAGCTTGCTCTTTGTCCCAGTTACAGGGTTTCAGAGTTGGAGTGGGGGATGTGCTGCAGGTTTGAGGTTCAGACCGATCAGGACGATTGGGGAACACGGGTTACATTTGGGTTACCTCGAGGGATTGTATGCAGGACCGTCTTACGGTTTCCCCAATTTCCCATATCCCTTTGGAATACATTTTTTTGAATGGGCGTGTATTCCAAATATCCCAGTTTAATCATCCTAGTTTTGGGAAATTTGGAATACATTGCTTTTATAGAAACTGCATACCAAACGTCCTGACCTTTGGGGTCGACGAGTGCTTTTTTAAAAAAACGAATGGTTAACGGTGCTGTATTCTTATGAATGCCGGATATGCGGTACAGCGGAAAGGCAGGATTTCACGTTTAGTTTTTTTTTAACAGATTTCATGCTTCTGGTAAGGCAGGATTTGGCACTTAGGTTTTTAAAAAGATTTCGTGCCTCTGCTAAGGCAGGATTTCACCTATCCTGACGCTCCTCCAACTGGTCTTCCGACACTGAGCCATGGTACACATAGCCAGGTTAGGTCACCCTGGTTGCCAGGCCCCAGCCTCGCACTAACCCTAACCCATTAACTAGGCCACTCGGACTCATAGCATCAGGTTGGACGGTCCTGCTCCAGGCTCCGGGAACCTCCATCAACCTGCTGAACCACGCTGGCCCTGGTACCCCCGCCTCAAGGCTCCAGGCACTTCCATCCATCTGCTGCATCACTCTGGCCCTGGTTCCCCTGCCTCCAGGCACCTTGACCCAGAATAAGGGTCATCTGCAAGTCATTTAGCATCACGTTCTCCACAAACATGTTGTGCGAAATTGGAGAGAGGTGACCATCATTCAGCCTCACACCAACCCAGTCACGAGCAGCTCTCCTCACTGTCCGGAGACAGTTACGAGAGACCAACCGCAGTGATGCGGTCCTACGGTATCATTACATCTAGGAGGGATTCTGACTTAGAGGCGTTCAGTCATAATCCCACAGATGGTAGCTTTGCCCCTTTGGCTCCTCAGCCAAGCACATACACCAAATGTCTGAACCTTCGGTTCCTCTCGTACTGAGCAGGATTACTATTGCAACAACACATTCATTCAGTAGGGTAAAACTAACCTGTCTCACAACGGTCTAAACCCAGCTCACGCTCCCTGTTAGTGGGTGAACAATCCAACGCTTGGGAAATTCTGCTTAAAAATGATAGGAAGAGCTGGCATCGAAGGATCAAAAAGCGATGTCGCTATGAATGCTTGGCCGCCACAAGCCAGTTATCCCTGTGGTAACTTTCCTGACACCTCCTGCTTAAAACCGAAAAAGTCAGAAGGATCATTAGGCCCCGCTTTCATGGTCTATTCATACTGAAAATCAAGCAAGCTTTTGCCCTTCTGCTCCACGGGAGGTTCCTGTCCTCCCTGAGCTCGCCTTATCGTTTGACAGGTGTACCGCCCCAGTAAATTTCTCCACCTACCACTGTCCCCAGAACGAGTCACAACCTGCACACACGGGAGCCCACTCACGGTTTGCCTTCCCGCCTCACGGGGTAAGTGAGAAAACAATAAGGTTAGTGGTATTCACCGGTGGCCAAATCCTCGTTCTTATTCTACACCGCTCATGTCTCTTCACGGTGCCAGACTAGGGTCAAGCTCAACAGGGTTTTCTTTCCCCACTGGCTGTGCCAAGCCCGTTCCCTTGGCTGTGGTTTCGCTATCATTCATTTTTACTTTGGTGTATGTTCAACCTACATGAGTTGAATGTAGAAATGAATTCTGTTTAGTTAAAGGTTAGACCATAAATCAACATTAAGCCAAACTGCACGCATACTATTAGGTACCAGAACTGTTTTACTATTAAGTTCAATATCTTACCTGAAGTTGCACATTCAATCATGCAAGCAGCTCTACCAAAAATAAATTTACTGCTTGTCTGAGTGTCCAGTGGACTGTTTATTAGGGACCCATATTGTGTTGAAACAATTTGTTTTTTGTTCATCCATGCCTGTATACGCCGTTAGGTTTTGGAGTAATTTAGTTTCAGCCTGTAGGTGGCAAAAGATCTCCAGCACACTAGAAGTAAACAATGTCAAGTACATGCTGTTGTGTTGTGTGCCGTCTGGAGCAATCTATGTACTTTTAGCACTTAGGTGGCAATATTAGTAAGTGTTGTTGATTAATCTGATGTTTAGATCAGGTATATATGGTTATGAGAATAAGGTTAATTAGTTTTATTGAGATTTTTTAGAAAAATGTGTTGTATGGGTTCTTTCAGTAGTGCTGCTCAGCTTACTTAAATATTTGAATGCACCCTTGAGATAATGCAGGAAGGCTTTCTATTACAAGTGTTGTTGTTTTTTAAGTGCGCATGATCAACTCCAGAAGACTAAGGGAGCAACCTGGCACTAACTAGCTAGCTTTAGCTTTGCCTTATAGCTGAACAAAAGAGTTATCAGGAAATTGGCCGTCGCCCTTTTGTCTCTCTGCAATGACCGCATGGCAAAGCACTCTTGTGGTAATCAACGATCATAGCAAAACACACTGCTCTACTTAAAAAAAAAGAGTTACTAACATTTAACACAATCAGCCAGTTCAGTCAAAAAATACATACAAGTCAATCAAAACAGAAAAACCTTGCTCCACCCAGGAATTAAGAAAATAGAAAAGTTCCTACTTTTGATGGCTTCTTCAGTCCACGTTCGGACGATGAGGCGGTTGAAGAAAACATCCTAGGTCAGAAATGAGGCTTAATTTGTCCACCTCAGTGCGCAAACAGGGAGGAGAGTGTAGAGTCGCGTTTTCTGGGCTGCAGCTGAAAACACGCTTTTTGGAGAGACACTGGCTCATGGACCGCTTCTCTGCTTGGACCAGACAGTGCACAGAGAATAGAAACCCCCCCGGGGCAGTTCAGGATGATTCCTCACAGACCAGCAGGTAGAATTGAAAGGGAAAAGGGATGCGCTAGCGGTCATTGAAGTTTCTTCTGTAATAGTTCCCACAGGTAACTAGAGCGAAAGACTGCTTTGTCAGCTGGCCCTTATATTAGCTCTGCGACGTCATTCAAGATGCCGTCGATCAACTAGCCAATGAGAGCCCGTTGACCTGCTGCAAGGGATGCTGGGAGACTGAGGCCATTTAACATATAGCAGACAGAACCAACAGTGACAATATTTTGTTGCAGAGACCATCCATTCTTTAAATTGTCTTTGTGTTGTTTAGAAAATTGGCTGTGATGGCATCATTGGTTCGTCATCAAAGGAAGATGCATGTGGTGTTTGCAATGGAAATGGGGACTCGTGTAAAATTGTGAAAGGCAACTTTAACCACACCAAGGGAATGGGTAAGTGTGTTTTTTGTAGTATCCAACTATCATACTGTCTTCATTTAGCATATGGTTGGTGCTAGCCATTTGGATACCTTAACACAAATGTTTTGTGGTGCCTCCCCCCCAGTACAAAAAAAACTTTGAGCTACGTCTACCAAATGCCAAGTGGACAGATGAGGAAGTGTCTCATTCGGGGCATCATTGAAAAGTGTAGAACAACATATTTCCATGCTGCATATTTTTATATATTTATATATATTTATTTTCTGGATATATGCTAATATGTATTGTCTTACATGTATAGTGTTTATTACCAGGATGCCGGTAATGCGTTACTTAGTAGCACGTTACTCCTAATATGACCACTTTTTCAGTAACGACTAATCCAACGCGTTATTTCCATACAGGTAATCGGGTTAAAGTTACTAGTTCAAGCCACTGTACGCTACTATTTTTGTAATTTTCGTTAGCAAAAATATATATTTGGTACATGGCGGCACAAGCATTAGGAAACCAAGCAACATAATGGTAGAGATGGTTTTACATACTTTCAACAACACTGCTTCCATCTTTTTCTCTCGTAATCCAAAACATCTCCTTTAATGTGGCCATGTTTGTTTTGGCCTGAGAGTTCTGTAATGTGTACTCTAAGTCTGCCCCCTAGTGGAACTCTCCAGTAGTACATGCAGTGAGCAAGCAAACGTCCCCAATACTCAGCTTTTTGCTTCATAGTTGCTGGTGTAAACGTGAGGTTAAAAAGCAAGTATATTTCCGGCCTACCTTACTGATAAAATGGAATAAAGTGAGTATTGGTAAAACAGGTAATTGTTTCTATGTTGAGGCAGTGGGAAGTGCTACTGGCAGCTGCTAAAAGTAACTAATAAAGTAATCAGTAAAGTTACTAAGTTACTTTTGGAAGGCGTAATCAGTAGTCAGTAATCATATTACTTTTTTAAAGTAACTGTGGCAACACTATTTATTACTAAACATGTAGGGTCCTCCTATTTTTTCTATTTAAATTAATACCAGCTGCAGTCCTAATAATTATATTTAAATGTAAATGTATTGGTTACATACAGTATGTGTCCTAGAGGTGCAGCTAATTATTTACTTTATATTATTGTGGCAAAATAAAAAGGGATAAACAGTTGCAATCCTGACTAGAATTAATTATGTTCCAGTGATTACTAATCAAATTCAGATGAATTAATCAAATTCAACTCTAACAAAAATGAGTTTTAGTCTTGATTTAATGGAACTTGGTGTACAGCAGCTTTGCAGTTTTCTGGAAGTTCTTTCCACATTAGAGAAGCAAAACCAACTGAATGCTACTTATCCTTGTTTTGTCGTGATACTGTTTATGCAGAGTAAAGTTGAACCAGAAAATATGAGTGGGCTGGAAGATTTTTTTTTTTTTTTTTTTTTTTTTTTTTTTTTTTTTTTATATTTTTTTATCCCACGATTTTTTCCCCATTATTATCACCCCAGTGTTCCTACCTAAGTACAGTCCTGGGCATTGCCTTCCCTCTGCTGACCGTAGGAGGGCCCTGCACTGAGCTCAAGCCTCCTTCCTACTTGAGGAGTGAACAGGCCCATTTGGGGTTCCCCCAGCTGGACGTAGCGTGTGGAAGGATCACACTATTCCAGCTGGATCCTCTCCAACCCCTCAGGCGCCTCGGTCAGCCAGGAGGGGGCAGTATATAGCCCAGAACTGATACATGTTTTTGTGGGAGTAGCTCACATTAACTACTCAAGGGAACACGGGGAGAACATGCAAACTCCACACAGAAAGGCCCTTTTGCCAACCCCACCCAGGGTGTGGGTGCTGATGATATGGAGGATCAAACACACCCTCAGCACCCACAGCGTGGGTGCTGAGGGCTGGAAGATTGACAACAGATATTTACAGTATGTTGGTGCAAAACCATTCAGTAATTTATAAAACAATGTTTTGTTTACATCTACCAGCCAGTAGCAACCGCAGGTTGACGGAGATGATCCAACAATATGGACAGCTCAGCTCGGCTGTTACTGGTAGGAATGGTGGAGTCAGCAAGTAAAGCAGCTGTTTCAGACACCTGAATATATTGTTATCCGTCTCAGAGGACGAGAAACTGCAGAACAACAGAATATTGAGTAATTGTAGGTAAAGTCTACACTAGATGGAACCACATAAAACATTTCCATTGCATCAAACACAAGCGAAAACAGTGACTTTCCTCCTGGAACGGTAATCTAGCTCATTTGCTAACTTTGCTGTCGTTAGCTGTTAAACTTTTCTAAAATATATTCCTCATTTGACAGAGTTCAGGTTGGTCACTGCGTGCATCTGCAGCAAACCAGGGAACCCAACTGCTGGAATGATGTTTTTATTTTTGATACAAATCAACAACTTAGATCAAAAATATGTCACTATCATGTTCATTTTTCCATACCCAACCTTTAAAATAAATTCTGAGCAACAGCAAGCCAGTGGAAGGAATGCAGAACATTCGATAGGCAGGTCAGTTCAGCGTGGTCCCTTATGTCAGCAGACCAGCATATACTCCAAGTTCCTAATGCCAGATATTAGGGCTGTGGCACGCCACACTCTTTCAATCTGTGGTCCTTCACTTTCGAATCGTATTCCCCTTCCATTAAGGTTGTCGCCAACCCTTAGAATTTAACTCTCAACTCAAAACTTACCTTTATTCGTTAGCCTTTCCTCAAAATTAATTTGATTATATCAATTTTATGTTTTTATAATTTATATTTATTTTTTCAGAGGTATTTTTATTCTGTCACCATAGCCTACATTTCCAGTGTTAGTTGTGCGCTACAGATTGATGCGGATGCAGCATAGTTAGACAAGCTTCTGCAGAGAGGAGAACGATGTTCATGTGTGGCCTATAAAACCAAGATATTGTTTTATAAGCTTTTTAATTTTTCAGTTAATTTTAAAGATAAAATTAATGTTCTTATGCCTGGGTAAAATCAGCGTCTTCTCTCTGTGTAGCTCTGGGTGAAATGAGCTGAGCTGAATACACTGACAGTTTGGTTGCCGAGCAAGTTGGGTCTCTAATCTGCAGGGAATATCAGGAACATAGTATGAAACAAAGTAGGTAAAGGTGGTCAGAAATTTCGCTAGATTTTTCACTAGCCATTTTTGGAAAATAGGTGGTCTAAAAATTCATCAAAAATTGCAACAAAGTCATTGAGTATAGAACACCGGACTGATGCAGGGTAATGCCTTAATTTCGAGACAGCGCCACCACTGTTGCTCCGTTTGGCGTAAAGCTTGGTTAATGCTTGACGCATCCGTGTGGTCCGCATGGCTCTATGCGGCCAAATAACGTCAATTCAGCAACCACGCCTCTTCGCGCGGCCACCGCGGAGACCCAAATTTCCGCACCGTGCACCTAGGAAATTTTGTAACAACACGGTCCCGCGCGGAAAAACATGGCGGAGGTTAGTAAATACAGACATTTTTATGATTCGGCAGATAGAGATCACTGTGATCAACTGTGTTTTAATGGACGAGTGGACAGTCTAATTTTTCGTATTTTTTTCCTAAGTTAACAGCATAAAAGTTCTGCTTTGTTTAAGCTCACGGGTGTCGCAATCTTGTAAACAACAGTGATCAATACTTCTACTATGGTGTAGTGTTGTATGTATGCTGTAGAGCCCTACACCGCCCCCTACAGTCTTCAAGAATATTGGTTCTCAGCAGGGACAAGCCGCAAAAAGTATAAACGCTGCTAGAAGGCGTCTCGGCCGGTTCCGCACGTCTCATTTCCGCGCGGAATGTACATGCGTCAAGCATAAACCAAGCTTAACTGCAGTTAAATTCCGACCATTGAGCAGATGGGCCCAACAGACAGGAGTGAAAATATAACTGTATTAACATCCCCATCGTGAGCCATGGCGGCAGTAAATTAGACAGTGGTGGCTGCCACTGTGATCTTTATGTAGGAAAAACCCTGTACAATTGCAAGTCCCTAGGATGTATAAATGGATACAAGAATACCATGAATTGTTACAGTTTTTGCTATTGCTTACACACGTTTTGCTAAATTTGGCTCATTGTGTCAAGACTCTACACACAAGCAAATCAGACAAAACACTGAGAAATAAACCATTAACATCTATGTCAAATTGAAACTCTGCTATCAAAACCTAACAATACTTTGTCAAAATGTCACTCTGATGACGAAATGACATCCACTTGCATCATATGAATACACTTTCAGATTAGCAGCAACACACTAGTCTACTTTATATAAAAAACTGCATTCTTTTGTTTTCAGTGTTTTTATTCAGTTCCACAGAGGGCATGTTTTCACAACCAAAAAAATAAATACTGTTTTCAAAATCATTACATTAGTATATTTTACAGTACAGTAAATTCAGTTAAATCAAAAATAAAAACAAACTACTGTAAACACAAAAACACAATTGTGCGCATGTGGGCTTATGGATCCTGCCGTCTGTTGGGGTCTGGCCACAGGATCTCATCAACATCACAAGCAATGTCTTCTCTCGCTAGGCATCGGTGAAAATATCCCCTTGTGTGCCGAATCCATCCCTGGATTGACCTCACCTCAATGTCTCCGCAGGCCTGTTCCATTGCCTGCAGAAGAGGCATACGGGCATGTGGTTGGCGGTCATATACGCGCCATCTCCAAGCGGAAAATAATTCCTCTATAGGATTTAGAAATGGCGAGTAAGGGGGAGGGTACAGAACTTTAAACTGATCATGGTTGGTGAACCAGTTCTGGACCAGAGCAGCCCGATGGAAACTAACATTATCCCAGACAACAACAAACCTGGGCTGCTCTGGTCCGTCCTGTACAACTAAATCATGAAGTGTATCTAGAAATGTGATTATGCGTTGCGCATTATAGGGACCCAGTTTGGCATGATGGTGCAGTAACCCTCGAACACTTATGGCAGCACACAGTGTGATGTTTCCCCCACGCTGCCCCGGGACGTGCAAAATTGCCCTTTGGCCAATTATATTACGTCCCCGTCGTCTGTTTTTGCTAAGGACGAATCCAGCCTCGTCAATGTAAATACATTCATGCGGCTGTGCAGCTCCATCATTGTCCAAGATTCTCTGTAAAAGAAAAATACATATTGTGGATGGCTTTACTCAAAGCACACGCAGAACCGATCCATCCCACCACACAGGTACCTGTGTAGCTTTCTGAATGCATCTATATGGTTCTAATCCAGTGGTACATATTCATCTGTTACTGGACTGCACCCATTCTTTATTGTAAATGTAAAGCGCTGAAACACTTACCTGTACATATTCATGTCGAAGTTCTTTGACCCTGACACTTTTCCTCTCAAATGGGACCCTGTAAAGTTTTTTCCTGGTCATGTTGTGCTTTACCAAGATCGGTCTGATAGTTGTGATGCTTACTCGATTTATGTTGTTGAATACTTGCCTATCTGCAAGTATTTGTTGTAGCTGGTGGAGACGGATTGCATTGTTTGCTCTGACTAGGTTCACTATTCCTGCTGTTGGGTGAACAGGCGTTGGCGTCCACCCCCAGTAGGTCTTCTAGCCATTCTGTAGAAAAATGCAACCATAAATTGTTCTCGTCTGCTTCTTTTTTACAGTACGGTGTATACTGAACTTTACTGTATTTACCATACACAGTACTGAAACATCTCAACACGTTACTGTATCAAGGAATGTTTCACAAAACTACCACTTTTGTTGAAAAAGGAGCATTAGCCACCCTGGAATACAATACATGTGATACAGTAATGTGATATGGTACAGTACTGTAAATACTCTATACAGTCTGAGTAGAGAGTTGAAGACATACCTGTTTTCCAGGCGGAATTTCCTTATCATGGATGCAACTGTGAAGTGGCTTAGATTAGGATGGACTCTCTGCCCAGCTTCCCTCATAGTCAGGCCATGGTTTATGACATGGTCCACCAAAGTTGTCTTATGTCATCCGAAATAATGGTCCTTGCATGGCCTCTTCGACCACGTCCTCCTCTGTCTCTGTACTCCTCTCTCTCTGTCCTCCTCTTCCTCTGCCTCTGCCTCTACTGTAGCTCTCCCTGCCTCCATGCTTGCAAAATTCTCAAATTGCTTAACTGGGGCCTTTTTGTAGCTGGCTGATTGGTGTTCAGTTTTGTAAGTAAGTGTTTTCAGGTGTGTGTCTATGCCTTTTCAATTAACCAATGTGTGTTGTATTTTGAATTGATGTGTTTTCCCAATGGTACCCTGAGATTTCATTTTTGAACTAAGTGTCTTATGTATGAAATAGTGTGTAGTGTCTAGGAGCAAGTGTGTTTCAGAAAGGATCAAATGTGTTACAGAATTGCAACTAAAGTGCAAAGCAGTGCTTTTGTTTAAGGTATGGTTACACTTTGTTTAAGGTATAGTAACAATAACTTCAAGTTATGTTACTTTGGTTTAAGCATGTGTCTAAAGTGTTTAAGCAATGGGCAAAAACTGTACATGTATATGCAGGTTTCTTGCAGATTTCAGTAAGTTATATTTAAGACCTTTTAAAGACCTTTTTAGATTATTATGAACAAAATTTAAGACCAACAATAATAGAAAGTTAACTAATCCCAAAATTGCAAAACCATTTATTTTCATTTACTTAGTTATCGAATATCACATTTAGAATAATTCTGTATCAAAAGAGGTAACTAGAACCGTTACCTTCCTAAATCAAATAACCCTCTAAACACAACATTGAAATATGTTCAAGTACATCCTACATATATCTTAGCTCATCACTTTTAGTTCCATCACTCTCTGGACAAGACAAAACAAATGCAACACATCAGGCCCATGCACAGCACTACAGTATGCACTTCCAAATTCGGAACCAATGACACTATAGCTTACCTGCACATAGTCATATTGCAGTTGCTTTACACGTTCTGTGTTTCTCTCGAAATGAACTCTGTAAATTTGCTTCATTCTTAAACTGTGGCACGCAAGTACAACACTTAGTGCAGAAATGCTTACACTGTGTATATTAAGAAAGATGGTGTCAATTATGCGTTGCTGTATTTCATGCAGTTTTATTGCATCATTGGCAATCACCATGTTCACTATATGGGTCTCTTGCTCTGGAGTGAACATTCTTCCTCTGCCCCCAACATCTGGATGTCTAGCAATTCTGTAAAGTAACAATTTCAGTATTTTTGCATGTATGGTACTGTTCGGTTTCTCATTACATTACTTACTGATTCTCATTTCGAAATTTCCTAATGATGCCTGCCACAGTGTAGCGGCTCAAATTAGGCTGAACCCGTTGGCCAGCTTCCATCAGGGTCATGCCATAGTTGATGACATGGTCCACTATTGTAGCTCTGATGTGATCAGTTATTCTATTTCTTACTCGTCTTACCCTTCCTCATTCCCCTCCTTGTCCTCTTCTTGCTCCTCCTTTTCCTCTTCCTCCAACTTCTTCATTTCACATTTAGTATAATTCTGTATCAAAAGAGGTAACCAGAACCGTTACCTTCCTAAATCAAATAACCCTCTCAACACAACATTGAAATATTTTCAAGTACATCCTACATATATCTTAGCTCATCACTTTTAGCATCAATCTCAATTTCAAAAGTTTTGAGTTGGGACATTTTTTATTTGTATACCCTTCTCAGGGCATTTGACTTGGAGAGGAGCTCAGCCATCTTGGCTTGCACTCAGCTTTTTCTGCAAGCTCATCTGCCTCACTGGCAAGACAGGTGGAAACATCCTCCAAGCTTTTCTTCCTTTTTAAGACCTTCCAGAGACTCATCATTCAGCTTTCTTTTCTGGCTCTGAGATTCCCTTTTCTTTCCTAGTTTCCTGTGTGTCGAGATGCTGCCGGCCACTGCTTCATCTTAGGCATTTGGGAGATAAGAAAATTGTGAGGAATGGAGCTTGTATCGGTCCTGTTACAGTATTTCTGAATTGCTAAAACACTAAAATCCATTTGCAAAACCAAAGTTGCAAGTGTACAAACCACTTTATTGATTGAATCACACAGTTTGCAGAACTTTAAACACTTCTCATGTGGTTAGACACAACTAGCAAATTGGAATCAGTCTTTGTGCAAAACTGTAAACACATTGTCATTGACAAGGCACATGTAGCATTGTGGTGCACTTCAACTCAGAATGGCACAACACAGCCCGAAAAGTGAAACACAAGCAACCCACTGTTGTCGTCAGTAACACACAAGCGCTCAAAATTTAACACACCTGTTTCAAATCAGTAATGTGTTTCACCTAATCAATAATCAGGATATAAAGCCATGTCAAATCCAAATGGCATGTGTGATTTCCACAATGGAGGGCAGGAGAGAAGGAGGAGGAGGAGGAGGAGGAGGAGGAGGAGGAAGAAGAAGAAGAGACAGAGGAGGAAGAAGAGGAGGAGGAGGAGGAGGAGGAGGAGGAGGAGAAGGAGGAGGAGGAGGAGACAGAGGAAGAAGAGACAGAGGAGGAAGAGGAAGAAGAAGAAGAGCCATCATTTCCAATGAAATTAGAGCAACAATCATACACCATGTTCTGGTTCATGGAATGAGTATGAGGGAAGTAGGACTACGTCATCAACCAAATATAAGCAGGTTCTCTGTGGCCTCCATTTTCAGGACATTCATAGAAGAGAACAGGTAAGTGTACTATCATTATCCTCAAACTTACAGTACAGTATGTACAGTTGTGGAACGTCTCAGTAAATTACTGTATCATCTCTCTAAAACTTGGCTCTTTTCTAGCAGTATTACAGTAAAACTAATAGTAGTACTAAAAATAATAGTATTTTATGTATTGTACATATTTGGTGACATTTCAATGCATTAGGCCTTTCTGTACAATTGTCTCAAACAAGCCTACAGAGTACCATTTGAAAGAAATGCTGAAAGGGTAAAAGAGCTACTATATCAATATGTAGAAGTAAGTAATCATGTCCAGAGATTAGACAGCACTATTGAGTTACTGTACATCTTTACTGTGTTGAATGTAATGCAGCACATGTATATAGAGGCCTGAAGCCTGGAATGCTATGTAACTTATGTTACTTCAAAAATAAATGTTTGTTCTTTTCTATAGAGAATGTTTCAACTGGATTCCATGGAGAGGCCTCATGAATGCATCTTCTTGGATGAAGCTGGCTTCAATCTCACCAAGAGGAGAAGGAGAGGCTGCAACATTATTGGTCAACGTGCCATTGTAGAGTTGCCAGGGCAGTGTGGTGGCAACTTGACCATATATACTACCATCAGCAGCTACGGGGTTATTCACCGCCATGTGACTTTAAGGCCTTACATCCCTGCCCATCTAGTAACGTTTCTGTATGCACTACAGGAAGAATTACTAAGACGTGAAGAGAGAGGTGATGAGCAGGCAGAGCATCCCATGTATGTGGTAATCTGGGACAATGTGAATTTCACCGTGGTCCTAGAATCTATGAGTGGTTTGAAAATAACCCACTTTTTATAAATGTGTGCCTCCCACCATACTCGCCCTTCCTTACAGTTGTTTTTGATTGCTAAAACTCAAAAAGCAAAAATCAGGCACAATCTTCACAACCTCTACTCCTGTTCCCAATCGCTTGACTCAATTTATCACTACTTAAGATTTCCTTATATTACACTTTTTTCTGATTGCTGCACATTTTTTGTAACTATTGTCTATTTTTGCAAAACTCTACAAACAAATAAGAAAACATTTCACCCAATTATCAAAACATTGTAGTTCTCTTGCAAAAGCGAACACAGCTAGATTAACTCTCTACACCTTTGTAAAAATTGTGTTTTTGTATCAAACAGTAAAAACAAGGCATCATCTACTAAGCACCCAATGTCCCAACTACACACTGATGGTATGAATACAAAACACATCTCGCTTTTGATTTCTCTCTGTACAGATGTGAATTTGAGGTCATACTTTTGTCATATTGTCATGTAAACATACAAGGATCCAAACTTCAAGTATTGGTGTTTATTCACACTCATCAAAACCAAGACAAAGTCAGAACACAAAATAGTAATAAAAAATAAATTTAAAAAAGACAATCAGCCTACATCATGTCGTCTTTCTGGGTCCGGCCACAAAATTTCGTCCACATCGCATGTGATATCCTCCAGTCAAAGGCACCGGGGAAAATATCTCCTTGAATGTCGTATCCAGGCCTGACACAATGACTGGTCAATATCTCCACATGGCTCCTCCATTGCCTGTAAACGGGCTACCTGTTGATGAGGATGACGGTCGTACACTTTCCAGCGGCAGGCAGAGAAGAGCTCCTCGATGGGATTTAAGAATGGAGAGTATGGAGGGAGGTTCAGTGGTCTGTAAACTAGTTGTGGACCAAATCAGCCCTATGGAAACTAATATTGTCCCATATGATGACATATTGGGTATGCTCTGGTCTCTGAACAGTGAGCATGTCATGGAAGGTGTCCCGGAATGCAATAATGTGTAAAAAAAATAAAATAAAAATAATGTGTGCAGTGTTGTATGGGCCAATGGTGGCATGATGGTGAACAACACCATTTTGGCTTATAGCTGCACACATGGTAATGTTACCACGGTGTCCTGGGACATTGATGATGGCACGATGTCCAATAATGTTCCTGCCACATCTCCTGCTTTTACTGAGGTTAAAACGGGCCTCATCTACAAAAAGTAGCTCATGTCCCATGGCATCTGCTTGTAGTTCCATCCCTCTCTGGACAAGACAAAACAAATGCAACACATCAGGCCCATGCACAGCACTACAGTATGCACTTCCAAATTCGGAACCAATGACACTATAGCTTACCTGCACATAGTCATATTGCAGTTGCTTTACACGTTCTGTGTTTCTCTCGAAAGGAACTCTGTAAATTTGCTTCATTCTTATACTGTGGCACGCAAGTACACGACTTAGTGCAGAAATGCTTACACTGTGTATATTTTGAAAGATGGTGTCAATTATGCGTTGCTGTATTTCATGCAGTTTTATTGCATCATTCGCAATGACCATGTTCACTATATGGGTCTCTTGCTCTGGAGTGAAAATTTTTCCTCTGCCCCCAACATCTGGACGTATAGCAATTCTGTAAAGTAACAATTTCAGTATTTTTGCATGTATGGTACTGTTCGGTTTCTCATTACAGTACTTACCGATTCTCATTTCGAAATTTCCTAATGATGCCTGCCACAGTGTAGCGGCTCAAATTAGGCTGAACCCGTTGGCCAGCTTCCATCAGGGTCATGCCATGGTTGATGACATGGTCCACTATTGTAGCTCTGATGTGATCAGTTATTCTATTTCTTACTCTTCTTACCCTTCCTCATCCCCGTCCTTGTCCTCTTCTTGCTACTACTTTTCCTCTTCCTCCAACTTCTTCACCTCCACGTTCTCTTCCTCAGCCTCCTCTGATTCTCACTCTTCCTGCTCCTTCCATTGTATTCCACACAGACAGCTTATCTGTGGCTTATTTATAGGCTGATTGCAAAGAGAACTAATTATCTTAAATAGTTTTCACATGTGAAAGTGTGCCAGACAGTTGGAAAAATAGTGTTGATGATAGCCATACATGTGTACAATTTGTCTAGGAGTGTGTTGGAAATTTGGTAATTGAGTGTAAGAAGTGAGTTGTGTGTAAAGTTCTGCAAAAAGAGTGTTGTGCAGTGAATTGTGCCTACAGTTTTGCAAAGTGTGTGTTACAAAATTGCAAACTGAGTGCAAAGCAGTGGTTGTGCTTTTAGTTTTGCAAACTCAGTGAGTGGTTTTGCTATATTTATTAATAGTTTTGGAAATTGCGCTACAAGAATCATGATTAGCGCTTAAGCATTTAGAAAAAACTGTAAAACTCAGACTTTTCTTCTTTACACTCTGATGTCAATTTCACATTACCTTGCTGTCAAAACACAGCACACAATTTTTCAGGTTTACACACACTTCTCACATTAAAATCTTAAAGCTTCAATCAACAACACACAAATATTTAAATCTCTAAAGTTTCGTGTCTGGGGAACAATTTGCAATCAAGGACTGCAGCATAAAAGGAGGCTTGACGCTCTGTTTTGTTTGATGAGCAATGGAGAACAGAGACAACAGCCATCAGAGAAGGAGAGGGGTATGTATGAGAGGAGGAGGAGGACGAGGAGGAGGAGGAGGAGGAGGAGGAGGACGGGGAAGAGGAGGAGGAGGAAGAAGGGGAAGAGGAGGAGAAAGAGGTGGACGGGAAGAGGAGGAGGAGGACAATAAGGAGAAGCAAGGAAACGAAGAAGGAGAATCCAAATCTCCGATGAGATTCGTGCCATTGTATTGGACCATATGCTCAACCATGGGTTGACCATGAGGGAGGCTGGCCAGATGGTCCAGCCAAACCTCAGCCGTTTCACAGTGTCTTCCATCATTAGGACGTTCAGGATGGAAAACAGGTATGAAATTTATTTTCCATGTGTATTGTAATACAACATTCAATTGACTACAGCACTGTTTCCTAAACAGTGTTTTGGGACACATTGGTGGGTTGCAGTAATATTGTTTTAGGTCCCTTTATTCTTTGTTTCCCACATTTTGTTATCAATTATTATTAGGGGTCGCGGGGGGGCTGGTACTTATCTCCAGCTGTCAACGGGCGAGAGGTGGGTTACACCCTGGACAGGTCGCCAGTCCATCACAGTCTATTATTATTATTATTATTATTATTATTATTATTATTATTATTATTTCAAAACATTTAAGTAAAGGAAAATGATTCCAAGAAAACCAATATTTCCATGAATTACTGTGAAAAGCAAATGCCGTTTTTCTTTCCCAGGTACTGTAATTTCATGGACAAATAAAAGAAAAATTCAAGAAATTCTTTGAAATGCAGCATTAGAAAACAAATGTGTGCAGTAAAAAGTAGTGAAAAAAGCAACTCTACAAGCTCACAAAACAGTGCAAAATGATGCGTTGAGCTTGTAGATCTGCTGTTCGTTTGGGTCTTGGGGTAGTGTGTATACTAATCTCTCTTTGAGGTCACTAGCTGAAAAGTTAGGGAACCAGTACACTACAATGTGCTCACAGTATTTATATTTTTCAGGGTGGCCAGAGAACCTCATCATGGAGGAAGAACTTCAATTGTCACACAGCAACAAGAGACAGCCATTGTAGACATGGTCCGTGAAAACAATAGCCTCACACTAAAACAGATACAAGCAAGGGTCCTGGGTGACAATACCATCTTCACTGACCTCCACACAATCAGCATCTCAACAATACATTGCATACTTCACAGAAATTTAATGACAATGAAGCAAGTCTACAGGATTCCATTCCAACGCAACACAAACCGTGTGAAGGGCTTACGTCGAGAGGATGTGCTTGTAAGTCCCATACATTCATTACTGACACATGCATGCATTGTACCACTATACGGTAATCTTGTGTAATAGTGTTCCTTTTCTACATTGTCTCATTTCTGATTGGCCAGCTGGCCATAATCGAGGTCCCAGGCCTGCTAGGTGGCAACGTCACATGTACCACCATGGCATCATACACCGACATGCCCACCTAGGGGCATATAACACAGCCCTTGTTCTGGAATTCCTAAACGGCCTGTATGATGTGCTTGTTGGACCTGATGACATAGATAACCCTCAGCAGGTCAACTATATAATCATTTGGGACAATGTAAGTTTCCACAAGGCTGCCCAGGTGCATGAGTGGTTTCAGGACCACCCACGGTTTTCTGTTTAATACCTTTAATATTCCCCCTTCCTCAATCTCGTTGAGGAGTTTTTCTCAGTCTGGAGGTGGAAGGTGTACGAAAGGAATCCACAGAGCCAGGTCCCACTGCTTTAAGCAATGGAGGAGGCTTGTGGAGATGTGGGCTTTGAGGCCTGTCAGGGCTTCATGAGGCACTCGAGGCGGTACTTCCAGCGCTGTTTGGACCAGGAGGACATCGCCTGTGATGTTGACGAGGCCCTCTGGCCAGACAGAGACCGGAGGCATGATGCATGCAAAATAAAATGTTTTGTCTCAAAATTTGTGTGATTCTAATGTTTGTCTATGAGAGAAGTGGGCATTGTAATTGATGCAGTGTCTTCCATTTCTATAATTGTGTTTTCAGTTTTGCTCTTCAGTGTTCTTTCCATGCTTGGTAGTGTTCAGCCAAAAGCTACTTGTGTTTATTAAATGAATGGTATGTGTGTGTCATGTGAAAATATGGCTGTGTTTACCAAATGAAAACACGTGTTCCACTTTGTGAAAATGTTACGAGATTTGATGGCAGAGTTGTTTTGCAAACGGTTGCCAGGGTTTAGCAATTTGTGTGTGATGTTTGGGGTTTTGCGTATGCAGTTTTGAAAAAAACATACAGTTTCGAAAAACGCGTTTTGAAAAAAACTGTAATCCCATTGAAGATTTTTTTCTGCATGGAGGTGGAAGGTCTATGACAGAAATCCTTATGCACAGGAAAATCTCATTCAGTCAATGGATGCAGCATGTGACGACATTGGAGGGGAAGCGATTCAAAGTTGGATTCGCCATGGTAAAGGATTCTTTCCCTGTTGCTTAGCAAGGGACAGGATTGCCTGTGACATTAGAGAGGTCCTGTGGAATGACTATGCCCAGAGACATGATGCTGAGGCAGAATGATTCCAAGAGATTGCTTGCTAACGATCTGCTGCATTTTTTGTTTAAGGTTTTGAGAAAGTGAGAGGAACATTCAACAAATATGTTTTAGCAATTCAAAAATACTGTATCTCCTTCCACACGTGGGTTGGAGCAGACATCCGTCGGGCAGTGATATAGCAGGCGAAGTCGGAATGTGGCAGGAAGGAGGTGTCAGGGAGAAAGAAGCCAGTATAGCAGCAGCAGAGAAGCAGGATTTTTCTGTGCTGATCAAAGAGCTGGATCGGGTATAAGGCGGCAGATTCGGAGTCTCCACAGACTGGATGATTGCTGGTTAGATCAGTACTGCCGTGAGGAACAGAGATCAGGAGCTGGAGGCATGAACAGATACAGTAAATGTCTGGGAGATGTGAGGTGAGTCAAAAGTCTTAACTTTTGAGAGGATCTATGTTGTCATAATGACTTTGTGACTGCGTTTTGCTAGAGTTTTTCTTAAGATAATCCCGTCCATGTCCTCTCCGACTACAATTCTTCTGAGATGGTAATGGAAACACAGCTACCTATTCTAGACTCTACCGGACCGTACTGTTCAGGTCTAAAGTGACCCAAGTAGAAAAGAGGCAGAAGATCAAGCTGTTTAGATCTTGTGGTTGAACAGAGGCTTTCATCAAACATTACCAAACATTACCTAGTAAAACTCATCCATGTGTTTATCTCTAGTCGTCTTGATTACTGTAACACTATCTTCACAGGTCTACCTAAAAACATCAATCAGACAGTTCTCACTAGAACCAGGAAAGTAGAACACATCACCCCAGTTCTAAAGTCCTTACACTGGCTCCCTGTAGCTCAGAGAATAAACTTCAAAGTGCTTTTATTAGTTTATAAATAATTCAATGGGTTAGCACCAGAGTACATTAAAGATCTGCTACCATGGTACAAACCATCCAGATCACTCAGGTCCTTCAGCTATAGTTTACTGATCATCCCTAGAACCAGAACCAAACACGGGGAAGCAGCTTTTAGTTTCTATGCTCCTCATATCTGGAATATACAAAGCTGCAGAGACACTGAACTCTTTTAAATCTAAAATTAAAACTTACTTATTTAGACTCACTTTTGAGTAACTGTTTTTACTTTTTTGTTGCTCATCTGTATTCTAATCATATGTAAAGCACCTTGAATTGCCCTGTGTTGAAAGTGTGCCATACAAATAAAATTGCCTTGCCATTACAACATACGATCCGGTTATTGTTAGTGTTAGCTCTCTCTTGATGAAGTCTGCCTAGCCAAATCTCACTATATAAGCAATCTTATTCTGTCATTATACATTACACATTACAAATGTTTTTGCGATGTTCGAGTCAGGGAACATTGCCTGGAAGACACTACTGATGTCATTACTACTGTTTTATGTCATTTATGTAGTAATCAAGTAGAGAATCCAACACAGTTTTAATGTGTCACTGGATCCAAATGTACCCCGAAGGTCACACAGGTAGCTATCAGAGTCCTTTAGAAAGGCAGATATTTGATTACGGCGTTTCGGCCTATTTTATATGTCCATAGCTTTACAGGAATAAACAATTAAAAATTAAGACTTGAACTAAATAAATTTAAGACATTGTACGGAATTCTTGTTTTTTTAAGAGTTTTTAAGGCCTTGAATTTAAAGTTAGTTATTAATTTTAGACTAACACTGACACACCGTGCAGTCCCACTATTTTCTCTTTAGACCTGTCAGCTTAGCTGGATTTATCAACTGACGTTACAATTGTAAAAACCGACTACAATTGTCATGATTTTGTTCAGTTGACTTTATATACCATTGTCGAGGAATTTTATATACACGCAAAAATAGACACAAATTGTTTTGCTCACTGTCTGAAGTTATATCAGAACAAGCTTTTCTTATTTGAGGTCATTTTGAATTACTTATTAGTTTACTTTAGAATTATTTCTAAATGCTGTATGATGACAGACCGAATATATAAAGGTTATCCAAAAGGTTTACAGTAAAAAAAGAAACATTGTGTCCACAGTATAGATGGCCCTTTAAAATGATGTACAGAGAGAATTAGAATGTATTTGATTTGATATTTCTCAAACAAATTGACAGTAACAAATGGAAATGCTATGGAAAAGTGGTAGATAAACCATATATAGCCATTTTTTGGTTAAAGCGTCTCACTTCCTCTTCATTTCACTGTTTTGACCTGCAAAGCTGCTCAAATTCTCTCTCTCTTAACTGCCTATGGCCAAGTGTCTCCCCCCTTGACTGTGGTCCTGAGTGGGGAATTTAACATGAGACATGGACAGGGGGTTGTGAAATGTCCGAAAATTGAGAAAGGATGCAAAGGCAGACAAAGTGCTACGTTGTGAGGTGCTATCTGTGGGCTTCCTGCCAGCTTAGCTAGAAGCTTAAACGGGTTAGCATTCAATGGTTAACCTTGCGCCCCAGCACCTCACCAACTAAGTCAACTCATCTGGAGACCTCCATGTCAAGGACAGGCCTGGTGCTGAACAAGCATTACTCTGATTTTCAATGCAATAATTTTGATGGAGTGAAAAGTTTGTTTTGCACCTTCTTGAATTATTTTCTTGTCATGCTAGGATACTTTATTCATACCTCGGCAAAATGTGTGTTGCAGAAAATGACGTACAGTGGCCGCAGGTGCACTTCTGAGGCAGAGTTACACGAAATTACTCAAGCTAATCTATATTTAGCATTAGAGTTGGGCAACAACAATACCAATAGTACCACTGAGACGGCGCCCATTCTATGCCGCAATGGCTCTGCATCTGCTGCTGCCCTGGGCAGAAAACGAGACAACAGCTCAAAACAATATGGCTCAGGGCCGCTCGCCTTCTCCACAAAACCTATCTCTCTGTGCTCTGTTCCCTCTGGTGAAGGAGGTGGAGAAAAATCTTCAACCTCCAAATTGCTTTCCTCTGAGGCAATGGAGATCATGTCACTGTGACAGACCTCCTGTCCTGATTATAATATTTCTTTTGTTATCATAATTATTTGTAAACAACTCACCGTCATATATATATATTTTTTTCTCTGGACCACGTCCCATATGTCTTTCCCTTACATGGGCATGCTCCAGCAGCCTCGGTTCTGGAGTTTTAATATAAATATATATAAAGGGACGAACTCTAGCGCTTCCGTGTGGTGAGTGAATGAGAGGAGATCAGATCGTAAGGCCATCAGCAATCTCCTGCAGCAGACACAGCTCGTCAGGCTCACAGGCTGAAGCACACTGGCAGCATGTTGGAGGACAGAGCAACAGGAGAGTGGTGGAAATCATAATTAAATCTAAAGTTACTTGTTACAACAATACCGTGAGTAAAGAACATTTTCTTACTCTGGCGAATGTTGGCTGGATGAACTATTGAGTTGTTGGTTTGCATAATTTTTCATTCAGTTTGAGGGTGACAATCATTATTTGATGTTTGCATCCTTTGTGGGATTTAAATAGCTCAAGTGTAAGTTTCTGTTTTTTTCTCTTACATGTCAGGAGAGAGACCTGACTGGCGCCCACTTTAAAACTTGAACTGTTAATCCGTTAAACCGCTTTCTCCATCTTTCTAGCCGTCTGTGAGTCTGCGCTGCTGCAACAGGTCAGTCACAGTCCGTACCATGCCCAGCCCTTGATCTCCCCACGTGCTCCCTGGTCCACCAGGCACCTCCTCCTTTTGAGCAGTTTTTCAAACAGAAATGTGGGCGGGGTTATACTCTGGTAGATGGGAGAGTTACTCCTAAATTTCACTACATGCGCTCCACTCCGCCACGCACGCCGCAGCAAAACCAATGCCATTGTAGTGAAAAAGAGCATTTCCAGTCCCGCTGCCATGCGACGTAGGGCGCCGCTTGCCGTTTCATCGTCCGGCAAAAATAGGATTGAATAAAATTTTGCCGGATGCCAGATCAAGTTCGCAGTCATACTACATAAATAACTCAGCACCACAGGATACCGAACATGCAGAACATCTGGTTTTTCAAAATAAATCTGTAAAGACAGACTAGAATTTTTTTGTATGCATAGCTATATTAATATAATCTCACTTAAATATATATATATATATATATATATGTTGTCTAAAACTGTGATGGACTGGCGACCCGTCCAGGGTGTACCCCGCCTCTCGCCCGTTGACAGCTGGAGATAGGCACCAGCTCCCCCGCGACCCCTGAAGGACTAAGCGGTTCAGAAAATGGATGGATGGATGGATGTTGTCTAAAATAATTGTGTGTGTTTATACATAATTTGCACACATAATAAAATCAAAACTTATTTAAACTTATTTAATTCTTAAATGTTGTCATTTCCTGCAGTTGGTGTGTGTGTCAAGAAGTATGTCTTCATATATGACAGAAAACCAGGAGGACAACATGGATGAACAGAAGCTCATTCTGTCAGTGGAGATATCTTGACAAAGAATATTAATAAAGAGAAGTAGATTAAGTTTTTGTTTTCTGTTCGTCTTCCAAGTATTGATAGTTTTGATCTGACTTTCGTATTTCTGCCATTCCCGCGCATGTTTCTTTGAGCACTTCTGGGCTCCTCCAGAGCGGAGCTGAGTAGATGGGGCGCATGCAGTGGAAATAAATTACGGCAGTGAACGACTGTGGGTGCATGCGGAGCGTATGCAGTGGAATTTAGGGGTTAGTCTTTGGGGGTAAATAAAGAGACCTGGAGCTGGCCAATCAGGCTTTAGGCCAGTGTTAAAAAACACCTCCTTTATTAGAATGCACTCCTGTAAATAAATCTGATCTATAAATGTGGAAATAAATAAATGTTGGAATAAATACATGTGGGAATTTAAAAAAAAATTAAATACACAAATAAATGTGGAAAATAATGTGGAATTAAATAGTCTAGCCAATGCTTATATGGCATGTAGGCCTAGTCTACATGCCATATAAGGCTCACAGATGCATGAGTTTTCTGTGTTGTGTGCCTGCCATGCTGTTGCGAGTGTTTAGTGTACAACTGAAAACACTCGCCAACACAGTTTACAATTTGCCTCATATTAGTCTACGATAACCCTGCCCAGCCAAGGACGGATCTCTTCCTACTCACATCTGTATCTCTGTAAGCGTTTTTGCTTTTGGGTTTGTGGATATTTTTAAAAGTGCTGCGTGGGAAGTTGCAGTGTGTTGTGTGTGTGTGTTTACCTATCTGATCAATCCAGTGCGCATGTAAAACTTTTAAGAAATACTAATGAAGGATGGACCAGTAAGTTCGGCTGCAGGAGCACTGTGGAGGCTTAAAGGCAGGGTATACGATTTGATTTTTAAAACACTTTTTTTAATACTGCAAAACATGCTCTTCATATACCAGTGGCAACCTATAAGTTAGGAGTTATTAAACTTGACCGAGTAATTTTCATTCTTTCTACAGCGAGAAACCCTGGGAAAACCTCATCCAATCAACTTCTACGGTCCGTCCAGGATAAGAGGCTTGTAAGCAATGCGTCCGTGTTCCAGCACCTCCCCCTCTGCGTGTCTCCTTCGTGTGCACGCAACGCTCGTTCTAGCCTGTAAACAGGAAGTGAGCTTGCGCTACCTTACCAACAGATACATTGGAAGTTATGAATAATTAGGGGCATGTTCTTTTGATTGACAGGTCAGTGTAGGCTAACCCTGGTGGCTAACAGTAGCCAATAGCTTGCACCATAGACTGCTCTCCCCCTCTGCTTGCTCGGTGAAGGCCTTCACAGCCTGGGACTAAGGCCATTTTGGGTTTCGGAATTCCACTATCAGTTGCCTCTGCAGGTTTTATTTGGTTTTGGATGTTAATCGTGCACTTATTGGACAAAGATGGCTTGCTGTGGTTATTAATTTCAGTGACAGACAATCCAAGAAGTCTCTGTTTTGGCGGAGGCTTTATATGGGCTGAAGCTTCGCCAACAGTGGGTAGAGAGGAAACAAGCTTTGATCGGGGCCATTATCTCCATCTACATGCGGGCTGGAGCAGGCAACCCGGTCAGGTAGAGGCAGAGCAGCAAAGTCGACAGGACCAAGAAGCGGTGGCGAGCCGCAATGTCAACGAGCAGGTGTCGGCTAGATCAGGCTGGAAGACTACAGTTGGACTCTCGAAAGACCGGATGATCGCTGGTTAGATCAGTGCTGGCAGCTGGCATGAGGAACACAGTTCAGGAGCTGGAGGCATAAACTAATGGATGTCTGAGAGATGTGAGGTGGGTCAAAAGTCTTTTAACTTTTAAGAGAATCTGAGTTTGTAATTATGAATTTGTGACTGCTTGATGTTGGAGGTGTTGTTAAGCTAAGCCCACCCGCGTCCTCGCCCTCTACCCTGCTTCTGAGATGGTAATGGAAACACAACCGTTTTAGTCCGTAATGACCCCACCTATTTGGGTCTAATGTCAATATGTGTCCCCCATTCAAGATCCTTCTGGGTCTAAATTGCATTGCAATTGCATTTTTTGAACATGTGTGCTTTGTGGGTTTTTGTCCTGTTGGAGGGATTTTTGCTGTTGATTTTTAACTTTCTGCTAATTTGTTATTATGCATAACCATGGCAACAATCTGGTTTACAGCTGGGAGCAGATGATTAACATTGCAAAAGCTGAAATAATACCTCAACTGAAGTCACAAATCCCTGATAAGTTGAGAAGCAGGAGGCGTGGATGCAGAGCAGGAGCGCAAAGGAGACAGAGAAGAGGGAATTCAAACTATCTCTTCCATCAATCATAATGGTAAACGTTAAATCACTGCCTAATGAACTCCAAGCCCTGAGAATCGGGAAAGCAGTGTTATGTGCTTCACTGAGATGTGGCTACAGGATTATATCCACGACTCTATCGTCTCGCTGCCAGACTTTCTGACTGTTCGAGCAGACAGGGATCTGAAGAGGAGTGGGAAAAGAAAAGGAGGTGGAGTAAGCAGTGCTTGTTAACAACAGATGGTGTCATCCAGGACATGTTACTGTGAAGTGTAGCCTCTGTAGCCCAGATATTGAACTCTTGGCGGTAAGCTTACATCCATATTATTCACCAAGAGAGTTCACCAATGTCATTTTGGGAGTTGTTTACACTCTCTTCACTTTCTTCTACACTTCCAACATTTCATCAGTTTGTCAGCTGCTCCACAAGAGAAAACACGACCCTGGATTTGTTTTATGCAAATGTAAAGGATGCTTATATGTCCAAACCAAGACCTCCTCTGGGACAATCAGATCATAATCTTGTCTTTCTTTGCTCTGAAGAAAATGGTAATATGAAGCTGAAGAAGTCCTGCAGGGTTGTTTTGAGTCCAAAATCTGAACGACTCTTTGCCAGCCACATGGAGAGGACATCAATGCTATGACTGAGTGTGTGACTGACTACATAAACTTCTGTGTGAACAACATTATCCCCTCCAGAACAGTGAGATGCTTCCCTAATAACAAACCCTGGTTTACCAGTGAGCTGAAGGAACTGCTGAACCAGATAAAAAGAGCATTCACGGATGGAGATGGGGAGTTATTAAGGAGTATACTGAAGCAACTTAAAGTAAAGATCAGAGGCAGCAAGGAGGCTTACGGGAAGAAGCTGGAAACAAACTACAGAGGAACAATATAATAGATGTCTGGTCTGGTATGAAAAAGATCACAGACTTTAAGCACAGGAAAGACTGGATAGATTGAAGTCTTCATAGAGCCTATGAACTGAACACATTCTTCAATAGGTTCAGTTAAGGAACAGCTCAGCATCCTCCTCTCCTGTTTCCAGCCAAAGATATCCCTCTCTCCTCTTACCCACACCTGTACTGTCACACATCAGATTTTTTATCTTCCACCTCAGTCATGAACTCTTCTACTTAACCAACTTTGTCTTCAAAAAAATTAGGAGGTGTTGCTACCCCCTTTATCTCACTCTCCAACCTTTCTGTCTCTAGAAGTCAGGTGAAGAGGCAGTTGGAGAAACTGAGCTGGAAGAAGGCTGCAGGTCCAGATAGTGTCAGCCCCAGAGTCCTGAAGACCTGTGAAGAGCAGCTCCGTGTGCTTCTTCAGCACCTCTTCAACCTTAGCATGACCCAGGAGAAGGTTCCAGTGTTTTGGAAGACATCCTACCTTGCTCCAGTACCAAGGACAACTCACCCATCAGTCATCAATGACTACAGACCTGTTGCCATGGCATCCCACATCATGAAGGTCCTGGAGAGAATCATGTTGCCCCACCTGAGTAAGCAAAGTAGAATCTATCAGGACCCCTTGCAATTTGCTTATCATTGTGGAGTTGATCTTGAACATGCCTTCATCAACCTGCTTCAAACAACTCATCATTATCACGACAAAGCAGGCTGCACTGTAAGAATTGTGTTCTTTGATTTCTCCAGTGCATTTAACACAATTCAGCCTTATTTGCTTTGTCAGAATCTCCCGAAGACACAGGTGGAGGCCTAAACAATCAGCTGGATCAATGACTACCTGACAAACAGACCACAGTTTGTGAGACTGAAGAAATTTGTGTCAAACCAGCTGGTCAGGAGCACCACAAGAGACTGTACTCTCACCATTCCTTTTCACTATAAGACGGAGACCTGTCATCTGCAAAAATATTCAGACAACTCTGCAATTGTCGGCTGTATCAGAGAAGAATGGAAATTAAGCTGAATACAGAGAGCTGGTGGACAGCTTTGTAGCATGGTGTGGAAACAATACCTTGAATGTGAACAAAACAAAAGAGATCAAAAACTGCACAACTTTCGAGGAGGGGGGGGACCCCCCTCGTCCAGTCAGGGACTGGAAAGTCCAGGATGGGCTGGCGGGTTAGTCCAGTGGCCAACCAACTTGTAGGGTTTCATTGGCGCCAGCCTTCTCTGAATGATATCAGAGCGAAAGGGAGACAGTGTTTGATCATCCAGGGTGCAGTGTGATGAAACGTTTCTCCTCCAGCCTGCCCCGCTTGAAATGGCAGGAGACCAGCGTTTTGGGAATGCTGGAGTCATCCATAATCGAAGGGCCCTTTGATATACTTTCATATATCCTGGGTCAGACCCAACATTGTTTTATTACAAACGATAAGCCATTAGTGTTGGAAGAGCATCTCTAAGGTTACATCTCACTATAATCTCTGAGCTGTAATTCAATTTGTCTTGTTACCCTCTAGGTTATTTTGCTGTGGCGCAAAGAACACATGACATCAAGTGTCAAGGCTAGTCACATACGTATGGTTCAGTCATTTTCAGCTCCAGGCTAACGTTAAAATGACACACATTCAGTACAGCCTCATGAGTTGGCATGAGCTTTGTAAAATAGAACGTAACGTTACGTTAATGTCTTGACTTACCACAAATTCTTTATGTAATGCTGTGAGATGTCTCTTCAACTTTGTTTTCTTCCCTGCTATTTTGTGGCCACACTTCTCCCCATCTTTCACCACAAGACATTTGTTTTTATTTTCCACTTTGATGTATTTAAAGTTTATCCAAATGTCTTCTCTTTTTCTTCTACCAAAGACACCCAGCTGGCCGGCCATCGTTCCCTTTCCCTGTCATGCTACTCAGTTCTCAAAGTTCTCTTGCTACTCGTACTCATGTAGAGTCGCAGACTCACTGGTGCAGCTGCATCTTCTAAATAATGCTGTGAGTGCAGCTTGAGGAAGTGACGTCACCTGCGAGAGAAACAGGCTCTGGACACAGGAAACAGAAAAACAAAAAAATAATAACGTGATTAAACAAGACAAAATAACGTAACATTTCGTCTCTCATCTGGTTTTGGTCAACGAAATTGGAGATACATTTTAGCACGGTTTTTATTTTGTAAACAATATTTTCTCTTGTTTTTATTCGTCAACAATATTGCATCATACATTTAATTATAGTCGTTGTCGCATGACCAGCATTTACGTCTCGTCTCGTTTTAGTTAAGTTGTAAGTTGTAACTTGGCACCAAAAAGAGAGAAAAAAGACGGAGAAGCCTCGACGGGTGCAACAGGTTTTATTGTTGTTTTCCTTCATACATCGTTTTATCTTGCACCATCCTTTTTACGCACCTTGCACCGTGAATGCTGCACAGACATAATTCAATACACAAATAGGTATGAAATATAGTCGTACCATTAAAATACAAACAATATAAATTTGTGTTTCATAGAATTCTTTAAAGCATACCTTGCTCCTCTTGCCAAGGGTGTAAATCAACCGAAGTGTTATCAACCAATTAACGTGTCAATCGCATCGGCTAACGGAACACAAAACAATATAAATGACAGCTTTAACGCAAGATCTCATATTATCGCAAGGAAGGACTATAAACAGTTGCGTGGAAATCCAGAACTTAACCCGTCACCAGAGTCAAACAAACAGATCAGTCTATCTTGTCAAGGGGTGTGTCTCCTTTTATACAAACAATTGGAACAAACAATTGATGACGTCACCCGCCAGCTGTAGGACTAACAGCTACACTACTAGCAAATCATGAATGATTAAACCAATACATCAGACATATTTTAAACAAATGAAATACATAGAACATTTAGTCTTATGTTACATTGAATGAATCAATGTGTAAATGCTTACTTTACACTTTCAATAAGAACTACCACGTTTTGCACTGGTCTCTCAATAAACAAGTGTCTTTGAGTCAAGTTTCCATCTCCTACTTTAACCTTAACTCGACGAACCAACCCATCATCTCCTTTCAAGGTCTCAACAACACGTCCGAGTCTCCAGTGGCATCTAGGAAGCACATTCTCCTTGATAATGACAATGTAATTTTCTTTTATGTTACAGTGTGGGACGTGCCACTTTTGTCTTTTGGAAATATTCAGAAGATATTCTCTTCACCTACTCCAAAACTGTTCAGTCAAATATTGCACTCTTCGCCATCATTTTTACAGCAAAGATGTCTTCTCTGAAAAATTTTCCTGGTGGTGGTAAAGCAATCATTCACTTCATTAAAATGAGATGGTTCGGAGTAAGAGGTTCTGGTGCCTTGGGATCAGTGATTCCTATCGCTGTAAAAGGATGACCGATGTTCTAAGAGAAGCATCATCAAGCCTTCCTGGACATTCTCCAAGAGAGGCATTTAGCATATTTCTAATATTTCTAATTTATCTTTCCCAGACCCCCCACTATGACTTGCTGATGGGGCATTAAAACAAAACTGTTTTTTGGCAAGAAACGATGAGAGAGTGTCCACATCACATGATTTTATGCCTGCCTGAAATTCGTTCTTTGCTCCAATAAAATTGGTGCCTTGGTCACAATGAAGCTGACTGACTGCACCCCTCAAACCAATGAAGCATCTGAGGGCATTGATGAAAGAATCGGTAGGCAAATCATTTAACATTTCGATATGAACTGCTAGTGAGGACAGACAGGTAAAGATAAGACCGTGTCTTTTACATTCTTTACATCCCTGTTTTCTAACAAATGGTCCAAAACAGTCCATGCCACAAAATGAAAAGGGAGCAGATTCTTCTATGTGCTCCTGGTAGATCAGAAATACATTGTTCTTCACAGGGGCGACAAAGCTTTCGACACTGCACACAGTTGTGAATCATTTTAGAAACTGCTTTACTTCCATCAAGCACCCAAAATCAATTAGCTCTTACTTCTGTTAAGGTATGGCCACTAACTTGATGAAGAATGGCTGCATGAAAGTGATGCAGAATCAAACTTGTAGTGAAACTGTCTTTTGGAAGGATGATTGAATGCTTTACTTCTTGACTGAATGTGGAGTTTTTGAGTCTTCCTCCAACCCGAATAGTCCCCTATTCACTGAAGTGTTATCAACCAATTAACATGTCAATCGCATCGGCTGACAGAACACAAAACAATATAAATGACAGCTTTAACGCAAGATCTCATATTATCGCAAGGAAGGACTATAAACACTTGGGGTCAAGCTGTCTTAGAGGGCTTGTGCTTGGAAAACATTCCTTTCGTTCAAGGTACTTCATCTCCAGAGAAAAGGCTTGTTGTTGAACCAGCCTGATTATACTCTCTGCAGGCTTTTCCTTTCCTCTACAGAAACAAGCCCTTTACTGAGATCTAATTTTGAGTCAAGTCTTTTAATTCTTGCAATCAAGTGTTGACCAACCGGAGAATCTGTTCAAACAAGAAAGCATATCATTTTCCTTGATACATGTCGTATAACTTTTCACTGCCTTGACCGCAGGATCACCAACTAGAAATTCGGATTGCAGATTTGGGGAGGGATTTATCTCAGCCTTCCAAAGAAAACTTGGACCTGACAGCCAGCTTGATGACTGAATATCTTCTACACGGAGACCCCTTGAGGCACAATCTGCTGGATTTTCTGTGATTTCCATTGTGCCACTTATCTGGATCTGTGCACTCCCTGAAAAACTGGACACAATTTGCAACAAACACATGAAATCTTCGTGACTCATTGTTGATATAAGCCAGTACAACTTGGGAATCTGTGCAGAAAAATGCTTCACTGATTTCCATTTGAAGCTCTAACTTAACTTCACACTCAGTCTCGCACAGGTTACTGCTGCAGTAAGTTCCAACCTTGGAATGCTTGTAATCTTTGTCGGTGCAACTCTGGCTTTGGCAATCTTCAGGAAAATCGTCTTTCCGAGCCTGCTCAGGAATCCCCCAGACGGAACCTAGAAGCGAGAAATGTTAGAAGAGGTACAGGAATGAACGAGAGCACAGACCGGGGATGCTGCGTACGATGGATGCTGTGAAAAAGAAAGGGGAGGGGTTGAAAGGGGCGGATATGCAGGACCTGGAGTAGAGACGGGTCAGCGGGACCCTGAGAGAAGAGGTGGGTCTGCGGGACCCTGAGAGGAGGTGGGTCGGCAGGACCCTGAGAGCAGGCGGGTCGGCAGGTCCCTGAGAGGAGGCGGGTCGGCAGGGCCCTGAGAAGCGGCGGGTCGGCAGGACCGTAAGAGGAGGCGGGTCGGCAGGACCCTGAGTGGAGGGGGGTCGGCAGGACTCTGAGTGGAGGCCGGTCGGCAGGACCCTAACTGGAGGCAGGTTCGCAGAACCAGGCGACCTAGAGGGATGGGATGGGAGGGGCGAAAACGAACGAGACAGAAGACAAATGAGAGGTAGACAGGGTTTAAATGTGTATCGCAGTGTGATTAGAAGCTTAAGGGAGGCTGGTGATGCCAGGCGCGACAAGCTTAGGGCTGATTAGGACTAACGAAGCGAATTTAAAGTGTGGCCCTACTCCTGAACTTAAGTTAACGTTGTTAACTACATTTAAAGATATACCCTGAAATTTTGCAGAACAGGAAAAAACAACCCTAAGTTTGGCAGGTTTTTTGGGATGGTGCACCCCTTGATGGGGAATGTACCACACCATCTCGCCTTCCCGTACAGGAGGAGCTGGTTCTGCAACACCACTACAATTGGCTTCTTCTAAGAATGCTGTGTAGTGATCATTAAATTGCTCATTTACTTTTAAACGTTTCTTGAGATGTTGTAACCGGATGACTGCTAACCTTCTGTTATTTGGGAGCTCAGGTGGGCCTTTTCCTTTCAAGGGCAGAGGCATCTGGTAATGTCCATTCTCCATCTGTATGATATTATCAGAGAGAAACTGTAAAAAATGAACATCCGCTTGAGAAAAATCTTCATCTTGATATGTTTTGTCATTAAAATCAATTTCCAAAGCCATTAACACTTCTGTGACGGGAGGACTTGGAACTTCCTTTACTACCACTCAATGTACAAAACACGGATTTTCCTTTGTGTCCAAACAGGGATTTGCTGATCCTATTATGCTCCGTTCTTTGTGAAAATGGTTCATTTTCCAGGCCGGTGATCACTTATAAGGGTACCAATGCTGATGAACAGTCATAGCCAATTAAGAGCCCCACTTCACAGTCTTGTAATGGCTGTATCTTATTTGCTAACTGTTTAAGATGTGGCCATTGAAGAGCTGTATTCTTGGTTGGGATATGGGATTTATCTACTGGGATGAAGTCCCTTGTGTAAACCTGAGGTAGTTGAACTGATTTTTTAAAGAACTAAATCCACGAACTTGTAGACCACATGCAGCTTTACTTGCTATAACAGTATAACTGTAACTATAACCAGTAACTGTACTGGTTGAGTATTAACGTTTAACTCATATATTAAATCTCCCAGTATAAAGCTTGAGTCACTCTTTGTAAGGCATATGTGAGGATTTCTCTTTCTGGCTCTGATACTGCTGACACAAAAAACATTCACAATACTGGGAGTGGCAGAGGAGCATCGTGTTAAGGTGTGAGACATGACACGATGAAACTCCTTTTTCTCTGATTCAGTTGTTACTTCTGAATTTGATCTTGGTACTGCCTCTTTAATTCTCTCCACATGCATACATGTTGGATGGGATTTATTGCATATGTGACATACAAGTTTCCTCCTGACGTCTTTAATTTTATTTCCTTTTCTGAAACAACTGAAACAAAGATAACATTGATGTATAAAGGCCTTCTTTTGATCCATAGTTTTGGCTTCAAAGATTGGACATTTTGCAAAAGTATGGGTTTCATCCTTGCAGACCAGATAAGGGGACTTTGGATTTGCAGCATGTGAGTTTAGCTGAGCTCTGGTGTGTAACACTTTGGTTCTTTTAGAAAATCTTTCCTCTTTGAATTTTGTGCTCTACAGAAGGGGGAAAGTAATTGGATTACAAACTATTCTTGCTTCCAATTCATCCACAACAAGCTGACTCCATCGCTGAAAAATATAATCTGGTAGTTTCTGAAGGCATTTGTGATTCTCCTCACAGTCATTTAGGACGGCTAATCCTTTAATATGTGGGACAACCTTTAAGGAAATCTGCAATCTCTGAAAGTAGAGGGATCATTGGCAGCTATTTTTGGCCATTTAATCAACTTTTCTCTGAAAGCTCTTTGAATTACAAATGAGCTTCCGTATATTTCTTGCAACACCTCCCAAGCCCCCTGATATGCTTCTTCAGAATTTCTATAGAAAAAGCCCTCTACCACTTTCCGTGCTTCTCCTGCAACATAACTATTCAAAAACGAAAAAAAATCACATGCAGGGAGGGATCTGGAGCCAATTAATGCTATGAAAGATATTTTCCAATCTATAAATTTCAAAAGATCTCCAGAAAACACTGCCGTTTCAGGTATAGGTAAACTACTTAAAATAAATAAACTTGCAAGTTCATTACGGAGATTAGATTCTCCATGCTGTTCATTTTGGGGTTGAAAAGACTCAGCATCTGGATTTAGAGGAATGTGAGGTTTAGACTCCTGAAGACCAACTTGTCCTTCATTAGACAAATACTTGAAGTATTCTTCTTGGTTGTCATATACCTTTACTCTTGCAGCTACCACCTCTATTTTTTTTTTATTTTTTTTTTTTATCCCACGTTTTTTTCCCATTATTATCACCCCAGTGTTCCTACCTAAGTACAGTCCTGGGCATTGCCTTCCCTCTGCTGACCGCAGGTGGGCCCCGCACTGAAGCTCAAGCCTCCTTCCTGCTTGAGGAGTGAGCAGGCCCATTTTTGTCACCCGAGGGGGTGGGGTTCCCCCAGCTGGACATCGCGTGTGGAAGGATCACACTATTCCAGCCAGATCCTCTCCAACCCCTCAGGCCAGGAGGAGGCAGTATTTAGCCCAGCACCACCTCTATTTCTATTGCAGCCTGAAGCTGTTGCTGTTTGGTCCTTTGTCCTCAAGTTTTACAGCCATTTTGAAAGTATCTGTGCCTCCTTGACTTTCAACTCAGCTTCTAGCTTCCAATGCCTTGGCTTCTGCCACTTTAGCAGCCAATTCAGCCTCTGCATCAGCTCTTTTAGAGGACTTTGAACAGGAACAGGAAACTTGACTCTCTGAACATTCTGAAGCAACCGTTTCTGTATCTGTTTCTCCAAAAATAGGACCATTTTCCTTTTTACTTAGGGTCATTCTCACACGCTCCTCCTCTAGTCTGTCATTAAAGACCTCATCTACTTCTTTTAATCGTTTACTGATCAGATCACATGTTTCTGCACTCAAAATACAGGAATCAATTCTTTTAACAATGTCTGGAGTTGTACAATTAACCTGACAAAGGGCCTTATATAAATTATGCATTAATGCTTGATTAGCTTTAATATCATCTTGCATTTTATCAAGATCCTCCGCTGAACAAAATGTTTTATGTCGTGTCCTTATTTCCCTTGCCAACTCCCTCCAGCAATCATAGTTTTTAGAAAAAAAGGTTTTGGTGTTTCTTAGTCTGATGCTCCTGCATTTCTTGACCTTTATATGTTAATTTGCGCTCTCTAGAATAAGTTCTGAGAGGTTGGGACTCACTGGAGTGTAAATTCTATATTAAAGTGTTCCTCTATTGTAGATTAACTCCAAATCCGTCAATTAGCTCTGTTCACGGTTGAGGATCCAGCGGTCCTCAGCAGGGTCAAAAGAGTGATATTCTGTTCCAGAAAACAAAGTAGAAAAGACAACAACACAGATCTTTTTGTAATGAGACGCACCTGCAGGACGGGTTGGCCAAATGTGTGCGCTGACTAACAGGGCTCATCCCTTTTTATTGAACACAAAGAGAAAAAGAATCACATGCCATGGTCACCCCCAGTACATAAACATTCATTGTGTGCCAAATAATCACATACACCCCCACTCTGCTGCTCAGTTGATTTTAGTTTCTGCAACACAACAGGGCAAAATGTGGATGTTGTTTAATTTGGGCATCTGCATGTTTCAGCATTAGCAGAGCTCATGGTTACTTTAGCAAATTTGATTTCTAAGAAAACATAAAGAATGTACCCAAGTCTGTAACCTCACGATACTCATTAACAGAGATTCACCGGGTTGCATGTGCCTGAGCATTGCTCTGGTAACGTTTCCCTTGCCTCGCTACTCGTAGCTTAGCTTTAATTCAGGTAAAGTTATCAAGCTCAAGACTTATACCACAGTGGACAAAAGTTGGTTATACTTTCTGGACATGCTTACATCTATTTCTATGAGTAAAGGATTACCTTCATTTTAAGTTGCCTTGAGTACAGCACCTCCTCCTAGCTGAATTTCCAGCCTTTGCAATACATATGTTTTTACGCCTCAAATAACTTTATTGAAGTGTATTAGCACCTCCAAAAGTATAAAACTAAATACATAAGGAAACACGCTTAACTTACCATCATTTCTGGGGTTGACGTCGACGGAAAAAGACATCTGAAGAGCTGCCATGACGGATTTCTCCTTCCTGGAGAGACCTGGCCGGTGGCAGCCCTGTTTTCTTCAGTTGTGCCTGAGTCACCTGGGGGTGGGGTTTGTAGGGGCGTGGTTTGTTGCAGCTGCAGTGGCTGTAGTTAGGAATTACGGTGGTTTCACACCGACGCGATAGATGAGACTAGAGAGTCAGGTTTACATATAAAGTCAATGTAGGAGTGCGATGAAGCAGATTTGCATTGCAAAAATTCTTTTCTGTGTGATTTGCGTGACCAAGTAGTGTGGCTGGTGCACTCACTGGACTAGGTCTTCCCCAGTCCACAGGGAGCTTCCGGAGGGAGGGATGAGGGACGGAGGAGGTGGCCAGCAGAGCGGTCCTGGTGTTGTGCCCGTCAGTGTCCTCCCACATTTCTGCTTCACGCGTTTGAAAATGGCATTTATTAAGGTGCAACCAGTTTGCTTTGGACACGCTTCAAGGTGCGAATGTGCAAGCGACCAGCTAGGGGCGTGTGCTACTATTTGGTCGTGTCTATTGCATTCAGTGTGAAAGCACCGTTATTGAGACTCTGTACTTTGTGCACAAAGAGAGAACGTGCAGCAGGGGAAGAATGGTGGATCAGCAGTAGTGCTGTACGATACTGCAAAATTTTGTATCAATCCGATACCAAGTAAATACAGGGCTAGTATTGCCGATACCGATACCAATACTGAAACTTTAGAACTATCATAGAGATTTGTGTAATTTATTAAGCGAATGTATCATCACTTTGAAAATTTGTCTGAAAACTTGAATATTCATGATCATTTTGCAAGTTTTCCTTTAATAGCTCATTTATATGATGATAATGATGATGATAATAATAATAATAATAATAATAATAATAATAATAATAATAATAATAATAATAATAATGCTCTTTGGGGATCCCCTAGGTGAAATAAAAAAAACATTGAGTCATAACTTTAACCTGTCACCTAGTACCTACTGCTTAGCCTAAACATAGGAATACTAACGTTGTTTTGACAGTTAAAATAAAATATTTATTCAGCCATTTTTATATTTCAGGATTGAGGCATAGCTATAGATTTTTAGATCGATTCGCCCAGCCTTAATCAGCAGCCAGTCGTCCTTACCAAGACGATTGGATTATGTTTTTCCAAGATTTTCCATTTCAGAGGCAATTGTGATTATTTGTTTTTCTAAGAAAACATATACATTGGTTGCTATCGGTACGTGTTGAGCGTTTCTAGCAACATTGCGAAAAGTGATTTTGAAGACAATCCCCTATCCCACCTACAATGTTTTTAAAGTTTTTCATACTTTTTTGCTTTAGTGAATACAATGCTTATAATGCCTCTCACTTTACCGCTGTTACAGATTAATTTCCCCTTTGTGAAACAATAAAGGATAATTATTCTGTTTTACCAGGTATAAAGCATGGGGGTGGAACTTTGGGGTTGTTTTTTCGCAACGTGAACAGGACAACTAATCCCTATTAAGGCAAGAATGAATGTGGACATGTATTGTGGGATTTGAGCCAAAAATTCCTTCCATCAGTGAAAACATTGAACATGAAACGTGCCTTGGTCAAGACAATGATCCCAAACAAACCGCCCAGGCAAGGTCCAGAAACATGACTGTTAGGTATTTGGTCTTTGTAAGTTGCCCTTACAGACGTGGACAAAATTGTTGGTACCCTTCATTAAATCAAAGAAAAACTCATAATGGTCACAGAAATAACTTTAATCTGACAAAATTAATAATAAATAAAAATTATATAAATGTTGACCAATGAAAGTCAGATATTGCTTTTCATCCATGCTTCAACGGAAGCAGGCAGGCAGCAGCTCCGTCCGATCGAGTCCTTTTTTAAGTAATATATGTCTTTTTGTTTTTGTTCTTTTATTTCTGTGTTTTGTCCTGCTCAGAAGTTTGTGGACATTTTTATTCTTTTTCACACTTTTTACCGCATCTGTGTCCGGAGAGCGCGTTGAGTCTCACTCTCCCACTGTTTACAGCAGGGCTCAGCTGTTAGCCTTAAGCGCCTCCACCGTGTTGCCTGCAGCCGAGCGAGCCAACATCCCCCGCGAGGTGAAGAGAAAGAGATGCGGTTGTCGGGCTGGAATCGGGCGGCGCAGTAAGGTTAGGAGGTACCGGCCAGCAATTCCATCTGTTGTCATGGGGAATGTGAGATCTCTACCCAACAAAGTGGACGAGCTGGCGGCTCTAACCCGACATCAGAGGAGCTACAGGGAGAGCAGCCTGAGCTAGGAGGGGCGTTGGCCGAAGTGTAAGGAGCTCGTCATCGTTTGGAAATTTAAAAATCAAAGAAAAGTTTGAGTAAAACAATTAATGGTGAAAGGACATTCGTTGGGAAAATATAAAGAAATATTGAATGGAAGGAACAAAGGATTGGAAAACATTTTGATGCTCAGAAGAAAAGGACATCAAGTGGAAGATATGCCAAGACAAAGAAAAGAAGATCAAGGTTTGGCGGGTAGGCACGGCTGTGCAGGAAATGAGAAGGAGTGGGGAGAGATAGAGGAGTATGAGAGTGAAGATAGCATGGAAATGAGTTTTGGTCAAAAGATGTTGAAAGGAAAGAGAGAATACGTGTCAGATGAAGATAAGATAAAGAAACAAAGGAAGATGAATCCAAGTCAAAGTAATGAAGGTGATGAAAGAGAATACAAAATTATTCTGAGGTTCAGTGAGGGGAATGGTATAAACAAAATAAGTCCGGTTAAGTTAACAACTATTTTGAAAAATCAAGTGGGAGATATTAAAATGGCAAAAGTATTGAGGGATGGAAATTTGTTAATAGTGTGTAAATCAGAGGACAAGAGAGAGAAGGCTCGAAAAATGAAAGATCTAGGGAAGCATAAAGTGATCAGTGTGAGTAAGGTGGGGTCAGGAGAACAAGGTCCAAAGGGAATAATATGGGGTATTCCAATTGAGATGTCAGTGTATGAAATTAAAGTTAATATAAGAGGAGCTAAGGTAAAAGAGGTTAAGAGACTAAGTGAATTCCGAGATGGAGTTAAAAAAGAAAAGGAAGCAGTTATAGCGATGTTTGAGGGAGAGATTCTGCCTTATCGAGTCTTTATGGGTTGTTTGTCATATTCAGTGAGGGAGTTCATACCAAAGCCAATCAGATGCTACAACTGCCAAAGATTTGGGCATACAGCAAAAATCTGTAAAGGAAGAAAGATATGTCCAAGATGTGGAGAAAATCATGGATTTGAGGAATGTGGTAATAAATTAAAACCCAAATGTTGTAATTGTGGAGGTGAGCATAGTGCTGCTTATGCTGGTTGTATAAGAATGAAAACAGAGATTAATATTCAACAGGCAAAAGTTCAAAATAAGGTTTCATATGCAGAGACAATAAAAATGGTTGGAAGAAATGGAGGAAAAAAACAGGAGATCATAAGGGAAGAAAAAAAGAAAGAAATGAGAAAAGAAACAGAAGGAAAAATTTGGATAAATTTGAAAAAACTTGTAACTTTCATTGGAGGAGTTATTAACGCTACGATGTAGACAAGATCTTAAACTGAAAGAATCCAAATTATTGTAAAAGCAGCAGCAAATCATTTAGACTTGAGCGAGTTATCATGGGAGGAAATCAGACAAAACTTAAATTCTCAGTCAAATCAAGAAGGTGGAGGGTCAGGATAAATGGTATTAATACTGCAATGTAATGCAAGAAGTTTAATAGCTAACAGACAGGAACTAAAAAGATGGGTAGAAGATCAAATAGAAAAACCAGAAATAATATGTATTCAGGAGACATGGTTAAATAAAAAATTAGATTTTAAATTATTATCATACAATATAATTAGAAAAGATAGAGAAAATGGTAAAGGAGGAGGATGTGCAACTTTTATTAAGAATAATTTAAATTATCGAGTTGTCAAAATAGGGAAGGAAGAAGAATTTATAGGAATAGAAATATATACAGATAGTTCAAATTTATATATAGTAAATTATTATAATCCATGTAAGAAATTAGAAATAAATAAAATAAAAATGATGCAAGAAAATAATTGTAAAAATGTATTGATATGTGGTGATTTTAATGCACATAATACAGTATGGGGAGGAATAAAAACAGATTTAAATGGTGAGGTAATTGAAGAAATAATGAATGAAATAAATTTGGTACGTCTGAATGATGGAAAAGGAACAAGAATAGATGTTAATACAGGATACATTTCGGCGATAGACATTACGTTGACTTCAAGTGAATTGGCTGGGAAAAGTGAATGGGAGGTTCAGGAAAATTTGATGGGCAGTGACCATTATCCAATTTTGATTAAAATTGTAGGATTTAGGGATTCAAAAACTGAATTTAGAGAAGAAAGGTGGATATTTAAAAAGGCAAACTGGGATAAATTTAAAAGTATATGTGAAAAGAATCAAGATAAAATAAATATGGAAAATAGTGTAGAAATGGTAGAAAAAAAATAAAGAAAAATAATTATTGAAGCAGCAGATAAATCAATTCCAAAAAGTAAAGGGAATACGAAAAAGAAAAATGTACCTTGGTGGAATGATGAATGTGAAAAAGTAATTAAAGAAAGAAATAAGAGTATGAAATAATTAAAAAAGAATCATAATTATTAAAATTTAATAAAATATAAAAGATTGCAAGCAGAGGTAAGAAAAACAATTAAAAATGCTAAAAGGAGAGGTTGGAGAACTTTTTGTGATAAAATCGGAAGGACAACACAAGTAAGTGAAGTTTGGGGAATTATTAAGAAAATGAAAGGAATATACAGAGAGAGGAGTTATTCAGCTTTAAAAATAAAAGATGAAATAATTGTTAAAAATGAAGAAAAAGCAGAAATTTTAGCTAATTGTTAAAATAAATAGTAATAATAATTTATCAGAAGACAGAAGGAATAAAAGGGAGGAAACTAGGAAAAAATATGAGGTAGCAAATGAAGAAAGTAGTAAAATTTCAGTATTAGATATTCCTTTTAATATGATTGAATTAGAACAAGCTTTAGGGAAAAGTAAAAATACGGCACCAGGTAATGATAAAATTACTTATGGGATGATTAAACATTTAGGGAATAAAATGAGAATGAGGTTGATGAATTTATATAATAAAGTTTGGATAGAGAGAATAATACTCAAAAATTGGAAAGAGGCAATAATTATACCTATATTGAAACCAGGAAAAGAATCAACTAATCCGGAAAATTATAGACCAATAGCTCTTACATCGCATATAGGAAAAATTATGGAAAGGATGATTACAGAGAGAATAAATTATTATCTTGAAAGTAAAAAATTGATTACAAAATCTCAAAGTGGTTTTAGAAAAGGTAGAAGTACAATGGATCCAATTGTTTATTTAGAAAATGAAATTAGAAATGCGCAGAAAAATGAAGAAAGTTTAGTTGAAGTATTTTTTGATATTGAAACGGCTTATGATATGGTTTGGAAGGAAGGTTTACTAATAAAATTAAAGCGATTCAGAATAAAAGGAAGAGTTCATAATTGGGTTAAAAAAAAATTATTTAGTAGATATATTCAAGCAAAGATAGAAGATAAAGTATCAAAAAGTTATTTAGTAGAAAATGGAACACCTCAAGGCAGTATAATTAGTCCAATATTGTTTACTATTATGATAAATGATGTATATGAAAATATAGGGTATGATTTTGGAAGGGCATTATTTGCGGATGATGGAGCGTTGTGGAAAAGAGGAAGAAACATAAAACGTGCAAAAGAAATTACAAGAAGAAATTTCAAAATTAGAAAAATGGTTGTATGATTGGGGTTTTAAATTCTCAGTTGATAAAACAAAAAGCTTGGTTTTTACAAAGAAAAGAAATGTGGAAATGAATCTTAAATTATATGGAGAGAATATGGAACAGGTAAAGAGTTTTAAACATTTGGGGGTTATTTTTGACAGTAAGGTAACTTGGAAGGAAAATATAATTAAAATTGAGGAAAGATGTAAAAAAGTAATAAATATAATGAGGTGTCTAAAGGCAAAAGCATTAAAGCAAATATATAACAATGATAAGATCAGTAATATATTATGGAAGTATTGTATATAGCTCTGCATGTAAAACATTATTAATGAGGATTGAAAGAATACAAAATCAGGCATTGAGAATATATTGTGGAGCAATAAAAACATCTCCTATAGCATCTTTACAGGGTAAAATGGGAGAAATGCCAATAGGACTAAGATTTAAATTCAATTTATTAAATTATTGGGCTAGTATTAAAGGATGTTCAAAGGATGATCATATGATGAAAAACGATATATATTTATATAGGGAAAATTGAAAATTTGATAGTATGATAGAAAAAGCAAACAAATTAGCAGACATTATAAAATAAATGATATTAGATTCATAAATAAATATTTATATTCAGTGACTCCTAAATGGATTTTTACTAGGTGTTATATTGACTTTTATATTAAAAATATGATAGATATAAATAAGGGAAAAGGAAATTGGGATAATATTATAAATAATTGATTAAATAGTATACATAAAAACCATATACCAATATATATAGTGGGGCAAAAAAGTATTTTGTCAGCCACCGATTGTGCAAATTCTCCCACTTAAAATCATGACAGAGGTCAGTAATTTTCATCATAGGTACACTTCAACTGTGAGAGACAGAATGTGAAAAAAAATCCAGGAATTCACATTGTAGGATTTTTAAAGAATTTATTTGTAAATTATGGTGGAAAATAAGTATTTGGTCAATAGCAAAAATTCAACTCAATACTTTGTAATATAACCTTTGTTGGCAATAACAGAGGTCAAACGATTAATATAGGTCTTTACCAGGTTTGCACACACAGTAGCTGGTATTTTGGTCCATTCCTCCATGCAGATCTTCTTGAGAGCAGTGATGTTTTGGGGCTGTCGCCGAGCAACACGGACTTTCAACTCCCTCCACAGATTTTCTATGGGGTTCAGGTCTGGAGACAGATAACGAGTTCAAACAGGTGCCATTAATACAGGTATCGAGTGGAGGACAGAAGAGCTTCTTAAAGAAGAAGTTACAGGTCTGTGAGAGCCAGAGATCTTCCTTGTTTGAAGTGACCAAATATTTATTTTCCACCATAGTTTACAAATAAATTCTTTAAAAATCCTACAATGTGAATTCCTGGATTTTTTTCCCCACATTCTGTCTCTAACAGTTGAAGTGTGCCTATGATGGAAATTACTGACCTCTGTCATCATTTTGAGTGGGAGAACTTGCACAATAGGTGGCTGACTAAATACTTTTTTGCCCCACTGTACAGATGGATCAAAACAGTCTGAAAGTGGGAGGACAGGTTTTTCGTTTTATATTCCTACGGTAGGAAAAGGAAATAAAATAAGAACCCCAGATGGAATATCAGTTTTTACAGTAGAAATGCTGGCAATTTGTTTTAGTTTAGATTGGATTGAGCAAAATAGAGTTAAAAAAAGTATAATATGTACAGATTCATTATCAGTTTTGTTAACAATTAATTCAAGAACAAATGAAAACAGAGTTGATATTTTTCTACAAATATTTGAAAGCCTATTTAGATTAAATAAATAAGGAATTGAAATAAGATTCATGTGGGTTCCAGCACACAGAGGGATAGAAGGAAATGAAATAGCAGATTATTAAGCAAAACAAGCGATAAAGTTAGAAACAGGAATTGAGATTCCTTTTAGTAGTAGAGAAGTGAAATCTATAATTAAGGAAATTGAAATGAATGGCAGGAAAAGTGGATAAAAGGAAAAAAGGGAAGACATTTATTTAATATACAGAAAGAAGTAGGTAAGATGAAGATAAAGGGGTTTAATAATAGAGAGCAATAATAATATCAAGACTAAGGATAGGACATTCGGGATTAAATAGCACTTTGTATGTTATGGGAAAACATCAAACAGGTTTGTGTGAGTGTGGGAAAGAAAGGGAAACTGTAGCGCATGTTCTGTGTTTTTGTAATAAGTATAACGTAATTAGAGAAAAATCAAAAGATAAGTTAAAAATTAAAGGATATGGAGATTGGAATTTAAAAACGGTATTGAAAGGAAATAATAACATTTATAAATTAGTGTTAGAGTTTCTTAGGAAAAGGAAGTTAGTTAATAGAATTTATTTATTTATTTTTTTTTATTTTATTTTTTTACTCACTTTGACTCACACTCCTGCACAGTAGGTGGCGGTCATGCACCTTAAGTTGGATGCCACCCGCCATTTAAACAAAAAGAAGAAGAAGAAGAAGAAGAGAGCAGCCTGATGTGCTTCACAGAGACGTGGTTAACCGCGCTAACTCCGGACTCACACATAAACATAAAAATAGTTGAACTCATTACAGGTGATGACGACTCAGAGTACAGACAGAGGACTCTGGACTTTGTGGACTGGTGCCAGCAGAACCACCTGCTGATCAACGCTGGGAAAACCAACGAGTTGGTGGTGGACTTCCGGAGACACAGACCCAGCACACTGACACCGGTGAACATCCAGGGAGCGGACATTGAGATAGTGGACTCTTATAGGTACCTGGGTGTTCACCTAAACAATAAACTGGACTGGAGCCACAACACTCTCTTTACATGCTCTTTACAGGAAGGGTCAGAGCAGACTCTACCTGCTGAGGAGGCTGAGGTCATTTGGAGTCCAGGGAGCGCTGTTAAGGACCTTCTATGACTCTGTAGTGGCCTCCGTCATTTTTTACAGTACTGTATGTTGGAGCAGCAGTTTATAGACAGCGGAAAGAATGAGGTTGGATAAACTCATCAGGTAGGCCAGCTCTGTTCTAGGATGCAGCCTGGATCCAGTGCAGGTGGTGGGAGAAAGAAGGACTCTGGCTAAAATAACATATCTGATGGACAGAGTCTCCCACCCCATGCATGGAAATGTTGCTGAACTGCAGAGCTCCTTCAGTGACAGACTGCTGCATCCTAGATGCACTAAGGAGTGTTTCCGCAGGTCCTTCCTCACCTGCAGCTGTCAGACTGTACAACCAAAACTGCTCCCAACAAATATAAATATTTAACACCTGCACTGTGTCTTACATTTGCACCAAACAACCACACCGCTATAATTTGCACATTATTTTCAACCTGATGTACATATTGTTATTCTGTGTTGATGTACATATTCTGTCTATTATTGTATTTTTTTTGTATATATTTTTCTGTTCTGTTACATATGTTGTATATTTGTTGTTTCTTTGGCTGCTGTTTACGACCAAATTTCCCATGGTGGGACTATTAAAGGATTATTCTATTCTATTCTATTCTAAATTTTAGCTCAAATCAAAGCTCTCATTTTGGACTTTTTGATTGTTTATTGTATACTTAAAAGCTAATAACTTCCAAACTTTTAATAAAAAAATAAAACTGAATTATAAACTTGAAAAAATAACTGAACAATAAAAATGACAATTTATTCTCACCTCAGTTTTGTGTGTTCAAATCAAAGGATGAATAGTGCATAGTAATAACACAAATATTTGATATCAAAATCAAATCGCACAGACCATCTAGTGCAGCTGTAATACAGTAAGCAATGTGAAAACCAACCCATGGGACAACTAGCCCACAGTTAAATTGTAAATAATTCCTGTCCATCAATGTCTGCATGTTTCTGATTATAAGTATTATTTTGTTCTCCTAGGCTACGTTGACGCTGTGGTGATTCCTGCAGGGGCATGGAGGATCAAGGTCACTGAGGACAAACCCTTACATAGCTTTCTGGGTAATTATGTCTGACAGGGTGTAAAGATGTTCTCAAATGTATATTGTACTTTACCAGAGATAATAAGTTAAGCTATTAGAAAGTAATGATTCCCAATCTTAGGTTACAATTTAAATGTATGGGCCAAAAGAAGCAGCTCTGTGTTAATCTTATATATCCATGAGATTAAGTCTTAACATTGTAACTTATGCTATACAATAGTACATCATCCCCTTTTCTGTGGTTGCAATGATTACATTAATGTACATTGATGTTTTACTTAGATATATAATGAGGAAGCAAAAAACAAACAAGAGACATGCCTTAAAAATAATTTGCAGAACGTTTTTCATTTTTATACTTCCACAGATATGTAAAAATCCTTTCCAATGTCTTAATGACGGAATTGGTGAAAAACACAGATTTTTTGTGTAAATATATGTTATTGAAATAACTCAAAACTGTAATTTTCTTATAGCTCTTAAAGACTCCAACAAGAGATCCATCAACAGCGACTGGAAGATTGAACTTCCAGGAGACTTCGAACTGGCAGGGACCATAGTGCGCTACATTAGAAGAGGACTGTGGGAGAAAATTTCTGCCAAAGGACCTACTAAATCTCCCTTACACCTAATGGTAAGAGCAGGTTATACATTTCTAGATACAATCAATCAATCAAGAAAACTTTATTTATAAAGCACTATTAATACAAAAACAAAATGCAGTTCAAAGTGCTTTACGGCGTCAAAACTACTTGACAAAATACCCCCCCCCCCCCATACACACACACACATCTGGGCTAAGTACAGATGAGCCAGTTTATATAAGGACACACCATCAAGGGTGCCATCTACTCTGGCAGCAGCAGGTCGATAGCAGCAGCCAAGGTACTGGGAATGATGTGTCTATTTATTTGTGTAAAATAACAGGAAAACATGTTAAAATGCATAAGTAAACAGAACAGAATAGATGGATAAATGAATATCAAAATAAATTAATTAAATTAAGGGGATAAATACAAGACCAAGTGTCATGGAAATCTGGGTGTCTGATAGGCCTTGGGTGAGAGAATAAAACAGAAGTGTCAGCCATATTCGTACACAGTTTATTTTACGTGCACGGAGGGTCTCCTACTGAGAACCCTAGAGCTTCAGCACAGATGCATGAGTTTATATAGTAATCAGCCACACCCTATTGAATCAGCTTCTGTCCGATCATTACATCATACAGTTATGATAGGATAATCCACAAGACCAATGACAGAACAACATGTAATAGGTAAACACAGGATCTGTCATGAGGCAATAATGGATGTTTCACTTCAGTAGTCAGCAGTAAACAATCAGGAGATAGTTTCACTGGGCAGTCAGAATATAGTTAACAATAAGGGACACTTTGTATAATGCTGAGAAAGACATTTACAAGAGCTGTCATAAGTGTAACACCAGATAATAACAAGAGTTGCCATAAGTCAAGATGAGATGTTTAGATACAATTGGTTCTTGTTTGTACCTTAGAATAAGAACAGCTGTCCCAGCATAATACAATTTTCTGTCACACCAAGTAGTAAAGCACTGACCAATAAAAGCAATTAAAACATTAAAGGCACCCCCCCCCCCCAAAAAAAAAACAAACAACATAATATTAATTTAGTCAATTAAGGATGATCACTTGTAAAGATGGATTTAAAGAAAGTGATTGTAGTTTTGGGAAAAGTTCTCTCTCAGGGCCAATGACTAAAACTCCGGTTTTGTCCTGGTTGAGCTGGAGAAGTACAAAGTTTCTGATTAGTAAACGTAAATTTGTGTAAAAAGAGGGTGATGTTGGCTCAGAAGAAAGGGATTTTGCTGTGATACCTGTGGGTTTAACCCCCACTGTTGCCTTGCAGAAAGAAAGTTGTTGGAACTAAATGCCTTGCTTAAAACCCTCAATTCTATAGTTCCATACGTGTTACTTTATCAGAGATCACAGGAGAGAAATCCAGTTCTTTAAGTTTATTAAAACTGATCAAATATTCAGTTTACATAGTCATGAACTGTGGGTCAGCTCCCGACGTCTGACGAACTCCCCATCTTCTTACTTCTTCTTCTTACTGGGGGTAGAGGAAATCTTCCTTCTGCTACTAAGGCACATCACCTTTCTTCTGCTCATCCTTCTCTCAAGCATTTTGTATCTGCACATTCTACCGCTCTATGGAATGTTGACCTTTGTTTTCAAAAGCTCAGCATAAACTGTTTCTGCTCTGTATCTTAAGCACACATTGCTCCTTGTTATTTGTTATTACTTCTCACACAATAAGCATTTCTAGTATAATAACAGTCTCAGCACTGGTACATGATAAACATAAACATTAAAATTGACAGGAATATAATGAATAACATATATGATTGAAAATCATAAACCTTTATATCCCAGCCCAGGGTCTTCCTGCATGGAGTTTGCATGTTCTCCACATGCATCCCTGGTTTCCCTCCATGGTCCCACAGTGCAAAAACATGATGCCGTGGAAAAAATGAGTCAGAGGCCTTGGATGAGAGAAAAAGGATCAGCTGTCTTCTTACAAAAATGTGTTCATGTTCTGCACGGAGAGTCCACAGAGAGTTCTGTCTTACTTCACAAAGTCACTACTACATATACTGATTTAACCACACCCTATCGGATCTGTTGCCGACCGGTTCATTAATCAGCTCTGGGAGACCAAGCAACTTCATTGTCATGGTTTCGTTTAATCTCTTGACGCACATGCAGAATCAAGCTCGGACACCAGGACAAAGTTAAGTAGTTTTATTTAAAAGGGGGGGGGACTCAGAGGATCAGCTGGAACGGCGGGGATTGCTGAGCATCTGGGAAGTAGAGAGTTGAGGTTAGTAGCGGTCTTTGACAGAAGGGGGGAAACGAACTCTTTTGGGCTGTAGTATTCACGGGTCCAATAGGTTCCAACTCGGGGGGAAAATACAGTGAGATCAGCTGAGCAGTTTAAGCGGCTGCAGAGGTCCGATGGATACCCCCTGTGGATCGAATCAGGAGGGGGGTGTGGCAGAGAGCGGGCAGGTAGAAGAAACGCTGCGTAACGGGCTGACTCACAGCTGAGGAAAATAATCTGCTTGACTGGAAGGAGAAATTACTTCCTTGAAGGCTTCACCAGAAAACGGCAAACTCCTCAGATAAATCTGGAGACACAGAGAGTGCAGGGGATCCGTAGGAGAACACTAGAAAATTATAAAAAACAAAAATTTGAGAATCAGAGCTTGGAGGTACCTGTATGGTAACCATCAGGGGTTAAATGGTCGTCAGCCAGATCCTTAGATGCCAAGGAACACAAAGGCCGGATTGACACCAGGTGAGTGCAATAACCTGTGCAGCTGATCTCCACCACAGATCCTCTCTTGTAACTGCTCATTTGTATTCTAATCATCAAACTGATTTATGCAGTGAACCAGTCTTAATCATGTAAAGCACCTTGAATTGCCCTGTGTTGAAAGTGTGCAATGCAAATAAAATTGCCTTGCCTCTCTGACCAGATGACTAACTACAACCAAAAAACAGATGCACAAAAACACAGCCTCACATTCTAACATGGCTGTAGATACGAAATTGCTGAGAGAAAGAACACTCTATTTTAGCAGTCAAACAGGATGTGTCACAGGACAATACAGAAGATTGTTAGAAGAAGGAATACTTTGTATTATGTGTCAGAAGACAATCACAGGACCAAATCAACACAGGATTTGTAATATGAGATAACTAGCTTCTTGCAGTACATTATCAAATCAGCACAACTATGCAAAGTTTTATCTAAGCACTGTGCATAATGAATAAAAACGTATAACTGCAATAAAATTTTCTATGACACATGACTCTTAGGTTGATTGGTCTCGCTCTCTAAATTGTCCTTTACGGTGCATACACACCGAACGCGATAGAAGCAACCAGAGAGTCAGGTTTACATGTAAAGTCAATGGAGGAGAGCAATGAAGCGTGACTAGGAATCCCGCAGCACATCATAAGATGATTTGCGTTGCGAAAAAGTTTTTCCGCCTGATTTGCATTACCTGATTTGCTTGACACAGACCAATTGTGTGGTGTGAATGCAGCATTAGGTGTGAGTGTGTGCATGCATGGTTGTTTGTCCTGTCTGTCTCTGTGTTGCCCTGCGATAAACTGGCGACCTGTCCAGGGTGTATCCTGCCACTTGCCCGTTGACAGCTGGAGCTAGGCACCAGCCCCCTGCGACCCCTTGAGGATTAAGCAGGTTAGAAAATGGATGGATGGAAATATAAGCCATTTACCATTTGTTTTCACTTAATATCAGATATAAGTTTAACATTTATTTTAACAATTTTTTAAACTCAAATTTAGTTTAAAAATGTCCAAGTGTGTTTAGGGATTCTTTAACTTCAAATTAATGTTTTAATTAATAAATGTTCTGGAAATTTACCACCATACTGACATAAATGTTGTTTGAATAATTACTTTTCACATTGTTTATAGTGTTGCCGTACAACCACCTTGCTACAGCAATGCCAAGGCACCTTAAATACTAAAGCTCTACGACCTGAACCCATTATTTTGTCGAAAATGCCTCAAGTTGCTCTTATAACTTTGTACCAACTTTGTAAAAAATGTCTAAAACTTTGTACAAATCTGCCATTTGTAAGAACCTTTTTGACCATGACTTTAGATGTGACTTAAGTTGTTTTATCTGTTTCATCTTAGGTGCTTCTCTTTCATGATCAGAGCTATGGAATCCACTATGAGTACACTATACCCCTTAACACAAGCCAGGACCAGATCACTGAGAAACAGAGAGAACCAGCGTACCTCTATATTTGGGCTCATAGTAGTTGGCAAAACTGTACTGTCCATTGTGGTGGAGGTAAGAGTTCTATGTTATTAACACAGCCAGGGCTGCATGAATATGAACCTTCCAATCCAGTATCTCCTGTAGCCGCTAATACATTTCATGATGTTTTTATCAACTCTGAATAGTGTTCCTGTCTTTGGTGGAAAAAAAGCATCCTCATAGGATGATATTGCCCCTCTGTTTCACAGCAGGTTGTGCTGTAATTTTGTGCTGTAAATATTTTCCAGTATACATAACAATTTTGTGTGTATATAGGATAATTTGATTTTTGTCACATCGAGCTGGAACACCTGTATGAAGTCAAAACTGAATTAGCTCAATGTGAATAAATAAGAAAAATACATTAACTTGAAAACCGAACATTTTAAATTTGGGAAAAAATATTTTAAATGGAAAGAAAATGTAAAATTGAAAAGAATAAAATAAACATTAAAGCTGCAAGCAGCGTCTAGCGGCCCTCGCAGCTTAACACCGCTCTGGCCTGTGTCACGACCACCACAGTCATGCATCATTGCCTCAATGCCATATCGCCAGTTGTAGTGAGCCTCATTACAAATCCGTTTGAGCAAGTGTTTAAAAAGTTAGAATAGCAGCTTTAAACAAAAATGGTTGACTTCATGAGGGAATAGGATCCTTCATTCCAAAATGTTTTCAGGAGTCTTGAGAAACTAAATATGTTCTGAATTGAATAATCCAACCTGAAAACAGTGATTGACAGTGGTTTTGTTATGATTCTAGGTGGCGCTTGCCAGGTATTAGGTCAATACCACGAAATATTTCCATAATATTTGTTTAGGACAGGAGTAAAATGCATGTTGTTGAATTTGGGGCAGATCAGATGACTTGTGTGGAAATTAGAGCCAAACGTATTTCCATGGCGTGATATGAGGATTCGCCATGCTGCTACAGCCACACCCTCCTTCCAAACATCTCAGCTCTGGACAAAAACATTAAAGCAGCCTCTCCAGTCACCTTCCACAGGGAGATTTAATTAGGTAAAGGAAGCCAAATTACAAGCTTCTTTACTGAAACATTGCACTTCCTGTTGGTAGGGGGCGGGGTTTGATGAGTAAATTACTTCAATACAGTGTTCATTCCTAAGATGGCGCCGAGGATGGCAGCCGTGGTGCTTTCGTGCGCTCTGTTTTGTTTGTTCTTCTGCGTTAACTGTGCGTCTGCGTGCTCTTATACCCGCGTGGAGCTTCTGGACATTAGAACTACCACCCCTACGGACTTATTACCAGTTTTTTTAGCATCAGCTGCGGACCTGGTCCATTTTTTGACCAAAAGAGGGAAACAGCGCCGTGGAAAACGAGCAAGTTCACTCGTCCGCCTGCGCAGACGGGGCGCGCGCACGCCTTTACCTGGCATCTTTCTCTCAAACGTCCGCTCACTTCCCAACCAGATGGACGAACTAGCGCTGCTGATGAGAAGTAACAAGGACTTTTCTTCGTCTTGTGTTTTGTGCTTCACGGAGACGTGGCTAAGCGCGAGTGTCCCGGACAGCGCGCTTCACCTGGAAGGCTTCCATCTCCTCCGCGCGGATCGCAACGCGGAGCTCTCCAACAAAACAAAAGGCGGTGGCGTTTGCTTCTACATCAACAGCAGCTGGTGCACCGATGTGACTGTGATCTCCCAACACTGCGCTCCTTCTGTGGAATATCTGTTCATTCACTGTAAGCCTTTTTATTTACCGCGTGAGATCGCTTCATTCATTCTGGTGGCTTTCTACATTCCGCCGAGTGCGGACGTGCACGAGGCTCAGCGCATGCTTGCAGGCCAGATATTACATGCGGAGCGGTCTTTTCCGGACTCTCTTGTTATCGTGCTTGGTGACTTTAACAAGGGAAACCTGAGCCAGGAATTACCAAAGTATAGACAGTTCATTAAATGCCCGACCAGAGAGGAGAACACGTTGGATCACTGCTACACTACAGTCAGCAGAGCGTATCATGCTGTGCCGCGCGCTGCCCTCGGACTATCAGATCACGTGATGGTGCACCTAATTCCCTCATACCGACAGAGACTGAAATTGGCCAAGCCTGTCATGATAACAACGAGGAAATACACCTCTGAAGCTGTGGAGGAGCTGCGCTCATGTTGGGAGACGACAGACTGGGGAGCGTTTGGAGCAGCCACGGACAATCTGGACGAGTATACGGACACTGTGACCTCATACATTCAGTTCAATGAGACGCGCATCATCCCAACGCGCACCAGGATTTGTTATAACAATGACAAGCCCTGGTTCACACCCAAGCTCCGGTACCTACGTGAGGAGAAGGAAGTAGCGCGGTGGAGGGAGGACCGGAGTACATACAGACGAGCAAAGTACCACTTCAGCAGTGAAGTGAGAAGAGCAAAATCTGTGTACTCCAACCATATACAGGAACACTTTAGCTCCAATGACTCTGCAGCCGTGTGGAGGGGGTTGAGGGCTCTCACAAACTACAAGCCCAAAGTCCCCCAGGCCCTGAACGACCGGACTCTCGCCCAGGGCCTGAATACACACTACTGCCGCTTTGAACAGCCGTCTGCTCCTCACACCTCTGCTCCCCCCACCATCACCCCAACCATCAACGACCCCAGCACTTCATCAAAGGACTCCTCAGACCCCCCCTCCTCCCCCCCTGCCCTCTCCATCCAGGAGGAGGATGTGCGCCGACAGTTCTTGAGGCTGAACAGGAAGAAGGCCCCCGGGCCGGACGGTGTCTCCCCCTCCACCCTGAGACACTGCGCGGATCAGCTGGCCCCCGTGTTCACGGACATTTTCATCACCTCCCTGGCGCTCTGTCGCGTGCCGTCCTGCTTCAAAACCTCCATCGTCCCTGTTCCCAAAAAGCCACGGATCACAGGACTTAATGACTACAGGCCGGTGGCGCTGACGTCTGTGGTCATGAAGTCTTTTGAGCCCTTGGTTCTGCCCCACCTCAAGGACATCACCGCCCCCCTTCTGGACCCTCTGCAGTTTGCCTACAGAGCCAACAGGTCTGTGGATGATGCAGTGAACCTGGCCCTCTATTTCATCCTGGAGCATCTGGACTCCCCAGGAACCTACGCCAGGATCCTGTTTGTGGACTTCAGCTCTGCCTTCAACACCATCCTCCCTGGACTGCTACGAGACAAGCTCTACCAGCTCAGCGTGCCCGACTCCCTCTGCAGGTGGATCACTGACTTCCTGTCGGACCGGAGACAGCACGTGCGGTTGGGGAAGATTGTCTCGGACAATCGGATTACAAACACTGGGACTCCTCAGGGCTGTGTACTCTCCCCCTGGCTCTTCTCGCTGTATACAAACTGCTGCACCTCCAGTCACCAGTCCGTAAAGCTGATCAAGTTTGCGGACGACACCACCCTCATCGGACTTATCTCTGACGATGATGAGTCCACCTACAGGAGAGAGGTGGACCGGCTGGCTTCCTGGTGCAGTCACAAAAACCTGGAGCTGAACGCCCAGAAGACAGTGGAGATGATCATGGACTTCAGGAAAGTCACAGCCCCACCGTATCCCCTCACCCTGATGGACTCTCCCACACCCATTTCCATCGTGGACTCCTTCCGTTTCCTGGGCACCACCATCACCCAGGACCTCAAGTGGGAGCCAACCATCATCTCCCTCATCAAGAAGGCCCAGCAGAGGATGTACTTCCTGTGGCAGCTGAGGAAACTCAAGGTGCCGACCGAGATGCTGGTGCAGTTCTACACGGCCATCATCGAGTCCATCCTCACCTCCTCCATCACCGTGTGGTTCCCCGGCGCCGCAGACCGGGACGAACACCGACTGCAGCGCATCATGCGTGCTGCTGAGAAGGTGATTGGCTGCAGGCTCCCATCCCTCCCGGACCTGTTCTCCTCCAGGACCCGGAGGCGTGTGGGTCGGATCACAGCTGACTCTTCTCACCCTGGACACCGACTATTCTCCCTCCTCCCCTCAGGCAGGAGGTTACGGTCCATCCAGACCCACACCTCCCGCCACCTGAACAGTTTCTTCCCCTCCGCCATCAGACTCATGAACAATAACAAGACCCGATAGTTCAGTTAAAGACCCATGTAGGATATAACCATCTGCACTACGTAACTTTATTTTACTGCACTGTGTAGTTTGACCACACTTAGATCTGCTGCTGTGATTCACCTGCACATCTGTGAATGAAACCCTGCTGCTGTTCTTATGTTAAAAGGATGTTTATCTCTTCATAGTTCTTTTATATACATATAGATTATAATATTTATAAAGACTTTAGCCTTATAGCTCATTCGTTTTATTTTTATTTATTTTATTTTTATTTATGTTAAATGTTTTATGTTGCACGATTGTACCGAGAAAAATTCCTAGTTTGTGAACTTGTTCTCAAACAATGGCAATAAAACCTATTCTGATTCTGATTCTGATTGGTGGTATGTGATGACAGCCCTGAAGTATGGTAGACCTGTGATGTTTAATGTGCAAGATAATAGAGTTTGTAATTATGTGGCGGAAAGGTATGATTGTGGACATGGCCACGTCCACATGATATGATAGTGCCAAATCCCTCTAGAAAAATCTTGTCCCCCAAGATTGTGAAGATACTCCGTCATTTTTAAGTGTGTAAATCATGAATTGAAAGATTAGTTTTTTAAGTAGAAGAAAATGGCAGTGTTTGATACTAAATGGCTGACTTTTTGTGATGTTTTGAAGTTGGTTCGAAATAATTTTTGGTCAAAGATATCAGAACCTACATATGTCTGCTGAATTTCAATTTCCTATATAAAATCAACACATTATGTTGATAATTTTAATACTCCTAGGGGGCGCTGTGCAGGAATTAGACCCCACCCAGGAAATAAATGCATTTATATCTCTTATGGATTGGATCAATATCAATCTTCTTGATTTTGGGTCAGATCATACAATACATATGGAAATCCTTAACAATCATATTTTTATTGGCATGCAGCCCAGCTTAACCATCCCGCAGCATCTGCACCCTCTTTCCAAAACTGTCAGCATTGGGTAAGAACCTAATACAATTTATTTTCAGTCACTGACTACAGCAGAAATATTGATTAAATAAAGGGAGACAAATAAAGACCTGTCACTTCCTTTTCTTAGGGGGCGGGGCTTAAGCGATGTCAGCATTTGACCACCTAGGAATGCCAAGGACCTGATAAACTTCCAACACAGAAGTTTCCCCAATCTGTGTTTTTCTGAAGAGGATTTTTAACTGTTTTAATTTTTATGGTGAGAAGCCTAAGTTTCTGACCTAGTTACTGAATTAAATTGTGCTCAAATGAATTATGGCTTGGGACTGATGTTTTAAGGGTTTCAGGGGGGGCTGTGGAGTAATTTGGCCACACCCACCAAATATTAGCATTCACAACGCTCTGGACATGGACTAATATCCATCATGTTGAATCTGGTTAAGATTGGATGAGTTTTGTGGAAATTAGAGCCAAACGTATGGCCGTGGCGTGATGCTGCAGTTCGCCACGCTGCCAAAGCCACACCCTTTTGTGAAGATCCTTTGCATTGGACACAGAGTTACCCCAGCTGCTTTCCAGTTGCTGTGCTGCACTGTTATGCTAATTTAATCAACTGTGTAAATTCTGGAACTTTCAAGGCAAAACATTACAATTCCTGTTCTGAGGGGCCGGGGCTTAGGCGATGTCAAGATTTAACCTTCTTGGATCGTCAGGGACGTAAGATACATCCTCCAGAGAAGGTTTCCACCAACTGTGACTTTCTGAAGAGGAGTTATAACTGTTTGAATATATGTGGCGAAAAGCCTAAGTTTGAGGCTTAGCAACGCCCACCTGCTTTGACGCAGAAAAATTCCTTTGATAAATTTTGATCCCAAATACCTTAACCCTCTAGGCGCTGTTTTTTTTTTTTTCTATAAAATATTCAATTTTGAAATCACTAGTTCAAAATGTTGTAGCTTTAATATGGTTATAGATAAAGGTATACCGTCACTTAGAAAAATCTTCAGTATGATCTAAAGTTTCTGATGGGAGTGAAAGTATTCATCTAATTTGCATATTATGACATCACACGGTGGGGGCAATATTATAAAACTATAATAGAACTATAAGTAGTTTGAGATAAAGACATGCTGTAAATTAGAAATATCTTCAGTATGAATGAAAATTTGGGCTGGAACTAAATTGTCCTCTAATTAGCATATTGTGACATCAATATCAATTTCCCTTTCAAAAAACTGGTGGGCATATCTGTTTGTTTCATTGGTGATGAGGCTCCAGAATTGATCATTTAGAAAAAGAGAGATGAAATCAATGGGCCCCGAATTTGTCAGATCATCTCCAATATAACCAACAGGCTCATCAAAATTTCGGATCCACTTATTATAGTTTTCTTCCTCTCTCAAAAACTGCCAGCCATCATCACCATTATCATCGCTGCCCTGATTTACGCTGCGGCAGTGAACTCCACCTCCACCATTTAGCGGTGTGTTTTTTCGTGCGGCTTCTCCCGCGTGTGCCACGAAAACCGCGGTTGTTTTCATCCCCACTACATTCACCCATATGTGCTGTTTTATTAGCCCCCCTGCCACCTCGACCACGTCCCCTGCTTGGCGTTTGCAGAAAGCTTCCACCCCAGCCACGCTGAGGTGAAGCAACCGCTATACGTTGTGCTGATTGTGGACTCTGGCGCGCTGACTCACCATCACTACTAACGTCAGTTTCTGCTTTATTGGACAACTGTATGTCTTCCTCCTCGGAATCGGAGTCAGCCAGTACCTGACGAAGTACTTCGTCAACAGTAAACCGACCTCTCAGCATCGTGAGTAAAAGGAAAAATATGCTTTCTCTCTGCTCTCACTCTGATCTCGCTCTGCACTACTACCACTGCTTCGCTGCCGCGTCTCTGCGAGGGAGGGTGTTTTACTAACTCGTTTTACTCTAAAACATTGAATATAACCACGCCCACAAATGCTGGTCAGATTACAGGCACACATGTCCGCTAACTCCTGGTGAAAAGTAGTAACAAGATTCGGCACCACATTTATAGATACAGCCTGTTTTATTCAGCAATGTTGCTTGTCGCAATATTGCGACTTTGGTGCTTAGAGGGTTAAGTCTCTCTTCCCGGGTTTAGAAGTCTGTAGGGTCAAAAGTCTAGGAGGAGTTCGATCAAATACTACCTGTACAAATGGCACAAAATGGCATGTTTGATTCAAAATGGCTGACTTCCTGCTGGGTTTGGACCATGGCTCCAAGTTACTTTTTTTTAGGGTGTGAGGCATTACATACGTGTGCTGAATGACATTGTCCACATATAAAGTATGGCTTGGGGCTGGTCTTTTTAAAGGTTGAAGGGGGAGCTGTGGAGTAATTAGGCCACGCTCACCACATTTCAGCATACCCTACTCTCCAGGGATGGACTAATATCCATCATGTTAAATCTGGTTAGGATGGAATAACTTTTTTGGATATTAGAGCAAAACGTATGGCCATGGCGTGACGTGACACTTCACCATGCTGCCACAGCCACACCCTTTTTTGAAAACTCTTACTCCTGGACACAGAGGTACCTCAACTAGTTTGCAGCTGCTGTGCAGCATTGTTATGCTAATCTGCTCAACTGTGTAAGTTCTGGAACTTTCACAGCAAAACATTACACTTCCTGTTCTGAGGGGGCGGGGCTTACGTAATGTCAAGATTTGACCATATAGGATTTTCAGGGACCTGATGATTATCCACCATAGAAAGATTCACCGATGTGTGACATTATGAATAGGAATTATAACTTTTAATATTTTTGGTGTGTAGTCCAGCTTTGAGGCCTGGCCACGGCCCTTCAACATGATCAAAAACTCAAACCTTTGATAAGTTTTAATCCTCCATGCCTGAAGGCTATTATGAGCGATTTAGGAGACGATTGCTGAAAATTCCAGGGAGGAGTTCGTCAAAGTTCAACATGTGTAAAATGGTAAATTTGAGCGTTTGATTCAAAATGGCCGACTTCCTGTGCGTCTGGCACTATGACATCAGGACTTTTTTGTTCGTCTGGAAGAGTTCTAACAATGTACCAAGTTTCATATTTCTCTGTTAAACCATGTGGATAAGATTAAGTTTAGGGGGCGCTGTTGAGCTATTTGGCCATGCCCCTTTTAAATTCCCTTAGGATACGTAAATTTCACGCACACCTGATGCCCCCGCCAAATATGGTGAGTTTTGTAAACTTTCACAGCAAAGTTCAATGCTTTGCTGTGAAACTTCCAGAATTTACACAGTTGAGCAAATTACCATAAAGATGATGCACAGCGGCTGGAAAGTAGTTGGGGAAACCCTGTGTCAAGTACTGAGATTGTTCAACAAAGGGTGTGGCTGTGGCAGCGTGGAGAAGTGAGGCGTCACGTCATGGCCATACGTTTAGCTCTAATTTACAGATAACTCATCCAATCTGGACCAGATTCAACATGATAGATATTAGTCCATACTAGAAGAGTTATGTAGGCTAATATCTCTTGGGTGTGGCTTAATTACTCCACAGCGCCCCCTAAAACCCTTAAAAACACCAGCCCCAAGCCATACTTTATCGGAGCACAATGTCCTTCAACACACATATGTAATGCCTAAGGATCTACAAAAAAGTCTCTTGGAGCCATAGTCCAAACCCAACAGGAAGTCACTCATTTTGAATCAAACACGCCATTTTTACCATTTATAGGCATTGTATTCGAACTCCTCCTACAGTTTTTGTCTTACAGACTTCTAAAAAATCAAAGACAGACTTAAGGCTTTGGGGATCAAAATTTATCAAACTACTGTTTTCTAAGTCAATCCAGGTGGCTGTGGCTAGGCCTCAAAGTTGGACTACTCACCAAAAACATTCCAAAGGTTATAACTCTTCTTCAGAATGTCACACATTGGTGAAACCTCTAGTGGATCTTCATGAGGTCCCTGATGATCCTAGATGGTTAAATGTTGACATCACTTAAGCCCTCAGAACAGGAAGTGTAATGTTTTGCCTTGAAATTTCCAGAATTTACACAGTTGAGCATATTGAGCTAAAAAAATAATGAAAATCACATTAAAATCGTAAATTCTCTTTGAACATTAATTCCAGTGAACAACAGAAGAAATCTTGACATTCTACCTCCTTCTCCTTTCTTTGCTCATGCCTAAAAACGGACAAAAATCACTTTAAAAACAATTATCAGTGACTATCAACATACACATACAGCAAACAAATGAAGACAGATTTATATTTATGTTTGATATATGAATAATATATGTATATTGTCACACTACAGGACGGGCTGTCACACCACAGGACTTTTTCACCTTTGCGGCCATTTTGAGTCATTGCTATATTAGACTGACCTTGGGCATTGCAGTAACTTAATAAGTTCATTGTTTTATCATTGAATATGATTATTTTTTAAAATATTTTTCTTTTTTCTCAAACTAGATCAGTCACACCACAGGAATATCAAAAATGGACATGTTCATGGTCTGACAGAAATTATGCAATTTGTCAAATAAATAAGAGATTAACACTCACCTTTTAACCTCCTTAGCACATGCAAACATCTGGGGACTTCCTGGTTGCAGCTTAACTAAAGGACCCCTATGGCTGTCCATGTAACTCTCGGTACAAAAATCTAATTATCCTATGTCACTGCAGGACAGCATTTGTGTTAGAAAACAAAATGTACTGTAAATATTATTTTAGTACTTTTTAGAATTTTTAAAACCTAAGTTAAGTAAGTAAATATGTACAAGATAATGCCAAGACATTTATCAGCTGCTCCAAACATATCTGCCTTATTTTACTGATATTTACATTTGATAAGTCATCAATGTTACAGTCACACTGCCGGACATTTTGCTATTCCCCTTGAAATATGAAGAACACTAAATAGATTTTGAATCCCAAAATCATCATATTGATATAAAATGATGTTCTATGCCCCACTGGCATGTGTTGTCTTAGTTGAGAAATGCAGTTGAGTAAACATTTACTCTTCAGTACAGAAAAAACAGGCGTCACGTTATCTGCCTGCCTATTTACGTGGAAAGGAGGGGTTAGGCAGCGACCAGCTGATTTGGGATGACATGTTGCCACAGCAGATGAGATATGACACAACAGTTGCAGTTCACTCACGTGTCTTTTGTTTTCCTCAACTTTAAATACATTTTTTTCCTTTCGGGACTCGGGTAGTTTGTCCTAATGTGGAAGTGGTAGCACTTGACTCCATGCTGAGCAGCTTGTTACCACCACTTGGTCAGTTAGTTAACATCTCACTTGAGACTGGAACATTCCCAAATGCCTTAAAAACTGTGGTCATTAAGCCTCTTCTAAAGAAGAGCAGCCTTGATGCCACAATACAGAGCAACTACCGGCCCATACAACCATTCTTAGGAAAAGTCCTAGATAAAGTAATATATCAACAGCTCACTTACTTTCTCCTGTCTAACAATGTGTTTGATACTTTTCAGTCAGGCTTTAGGCCACATCACAGCCCTGAGACAGCTCTGATCAAGGTGACAAATGATATCCGCGTGAACACCAACGCAGACCAAGTCTCAGTTTTAGTTCTTCTGGACTGAGCGCTGCCTTTGACACAGTGGAGCATGGGATCTTACTTCACAGGTTAGAAAACTGGGTGGGAATCTCTGTTACTACTCTAAACTGGTTCAAGTCCTATCTCGAGGACAGGACGTACTTTGTCAAAACTGGCAACTGCGTCTCAGACAAACTCCCATGACCTGTGGAGTCCCCCAGTGGTCAATCATGGGACCACTTTTATTCAACTTGTGCATGCTTCCATTGGGTCAGCTAATTAACAGCAATGATGTGTCTTACCATAACTACGCAGATGACACTCAGATGTACGTATCACTGACGGCAGGTGAACATGGGCCTATAGATAAACTCTGTCACTGTATTGAACAGATCAGTGTGTGGATGCAAAACAACTTTCTCCAGTTAAACTCAGACAAAACTGAGATAATTGTTTTTCTGCCCACAGACACAAAGATAAAGTGTTGACAGTCATCTTGAGTCTCTGTCTTCAACCAAAAAATCAGGTTAGAAATCTAGGCGTAATCATGGACAGCTTTTTACCATCTGAAAAACATTGCTAAGATCAGAGGAATAGTGTCGAAACCAGACTCAGAGAGACTTATCCATGCATTTGTCTCCAGCAGGTTAGACTACTGTAACGGCCTGCTCACTGGCCTCTCTAAACAAGCTGTTAGACAGCTGCAGTACATCCAGAACCAGGAAATACGACCATATTAGTCCAGTACTCCGGTCTCTGAACTGGCTTCCTGTCGCTCTGATAATAGAATTTAAAATAGCTCTGCTTGTGTACAAGGGTTTTCATGGTTTGTCACCAAAGTATATCTCTGACATGTTAGAGACATATGAACCATCTTGGGCCCTGAGAAGTTCAGGGAGGGGTCTCCTGGTGGTTCCAAGAGTCAACAATAAACACAGTGAGGCTGCATTTCAGTTTCAGACAGGTAAAATCTGGAACAGTCTTCATGAGGATGTGAGACAAGCCTCAACTCTAACAATGTTTAAATCAAGGCTGAAAACTGTTCTTTTTACCCATGCATATGACAGTTGAAAGCATTTTATCTGCACTCTTGCTTTTTATTGTAATTATTTTTTTAAGTTGATGTTTTTTTAAATCTGTTTATCTGTTTTCTTAATGTATGTAACTGTGAAGCACTTTGAATTGCCTTGTGCCCCCTCCAGAGCCCTTTTCCGGCCAGCTGTCAAAAAGCCGGGGTTTCCTTCTGCAATGCTCATTCGCCCTGCACCTTTCGGGAGGACGCTAACAAGATCTCCTACATGATTGCTCTTGTTTAGAGACAGAGCCCTCCAGTGGGCTCAGTTTAACTTGGACTCTCTCAGTAGTTATTCCTACAACGATTTTATCAACCAGTTCAATCAGACCTCTCTCCCATTTTCCTCATTGATCAGCTCTTCAATCAGGAGTGAGGAATAAACTGCAAAATTGCTGCGGGAGCTGAAACAGGGAAATTGCTCAGTGGCCGACATGGCTGTCGAGTTCCGCACACTAGCTGCTGATTCCGGCTGGAATCGGCCGGCGCTTAAAGCCACTTTCCTACACTCCCTCAACGAAAAAATAAAAGATGAACTCGCTTATCCAGACGAGTCCGAGTCGGAGGATGATCTAATTGACCTCGCCATTAAGATAGAGAACAAGCCCCGTGAACGCGCAAGGGATAATTTCTCATATTGAGATATTTCCTTTGCCTCCTCACCCGTTGCTCTCGCAGCTGTTCACTCACCTAATTCGTCAGCCCCTCCTCCACACCAACCCTCTCCTGAGCCCATGCAGATCGGGAGGGCTCGGCTTTCTCCGGCTTAGCGACAGCGACGTATGGAGTGCCGTTGCTGCCTACATTGTGGTACCCCCTGGTCATTTCATTTCAGCATGTCCAGTCCGCCCAAAAGACCCAGCCCGACAGTGAGTCTGGGGGTCCCGTCGGGCGGGGCTCTTCAAACTAACCCCTGGCACACACTGCCTGCTTTAATTTTAAATCACCAGCTTCATATTTCTCTTCATGCACCGATTGACTCTGGGTCGGAGCAAAATTTAATTTTTCCAGAAATAGTTGAACAATATGACTTTCCGGATGAAGCGCTTTCTTTTCCTTTAAAAGTAACAGCCCTTGATGGAAAAGCTCTGACAGTAATTACCCACAAAACTGCTCCTCTAAAATTGGTCCTTTCCGGCAACCATCACGAACAAGTCTCTTTCTTTGTTTTTCGAGCCAGTGATGCTCCCTTACTTTTGGGTTACCCCTGGTTAGCCACCCATGATCTTCAGCTAGCCTTCAGCAAGTCCAAGGCTCTCTCTCTCCCTCCTCACAGGCCCTATGATTGCTCCATCAATCTTCTCCCTGGGGCTCATCTTCCCTCCGGACGTCTTTTTAACCTCTCAGCCAAAAAAAAGAGTTGCCTTGTAGACCTATGTTAATGACTCCCTGGCTACAGGCATAATTCGCCCGTCCACATCACCCTTGGGCGCAGGATTTTTCTTTGTGGAGAAGAAGGACAAAACCCTACGTCCCTGTATAGATTATAGGGGCCTAAATGCAATCACCGTCAAGAACAAGTACTCGTTACCACTAATCACCTCAGCTTTTTGAAGCACTGCAGGGGGCCACCATGTTCACTAAGCTTGACCTGCGAAATGCTTATCATCTCATCCACATCTGAGAAGGTGATGAGTGGAAGACTGCTTTTAAGACCCACAATGGTCATTACGAGTATCTGGTTATGCCTTTCGGCCTCTATCCTATCCTCATTTACCCTGACCTTAAATCCCAGTTTATCCTGGAGGTCGACGCTTCTGATACTGGACTTGGAGCCATCCTCTCGCAGCGTTCTCCCCGGGACCAGAAAATGCATCCCTGTGCTTTTTCTCTAAGCGTTTCACCCTTGCAGAGAGAAACTACAGCATCGGCAACCGAGAGCTCCTCGCCATCAAGTTAGCCCTGGAGGAGTGGCGTCATTGGCTGGAGGGTTGGGAGCTCCCAGTCGTAGTATGGACCGACCGCAAGAACCTGCTCTATATTCAAACAGCCAAAAGGTTGAATCCCTGTCAATATCGTTGGTCTCTTTTCTTTTCCCATTTTAATTTAAATATTACATAGAAGCCAGGATCCAGAAACACCAAGCCTGATGCCCTGTCCCGTCAACACTACCTGGACGTCCAACCTGAAATTCCCCCGTCCGTCCTTCCTCCGTCTTGCACTGACCGTGGTGGCGGTCCCCCGCATCGCATCTTCGTCCCATTCTCCGTCCGCTCCAGAGTCATCCAATGGGGACATACATCAAAGTTTTCATGCCACCTAGGTACCAGCCGTACCATCCCACTCCTCCGTCGCTATTTCAGGTGGCCCGGGTTCAACAGAGATATAAAGGAGTACGTTTCGTCAGACGAATTTTTCCCTTCCCGAGTTCTGCAAGTTGTTCCCCAGTTGTCTTCCTGTGGAAGAAATAATATATTATTGTTTAACTTTCTAACCCCCTCAGTCTGTTGGTCATTTGTATGTCTGCACTAGAGTCCCGTACATCGAATCATGACAGACAGGGTGTTATGATTGGAGAACTATTTTGTTTTTTCAGTTTTTCTTTTTAATCCCCACAAAATATTAAAATCTATGTATTGAAAAGCAGAATAGCTGTTTAGAGCTACTTTGTATTGGAAATTCAGTATAACAGCTTTAAAGTCCTCTTCCTTACTTATTTCTACTCCTTGTTACTTCACCATTCCATTTGTCTTTCTCAGTTACACAAGTTATCTCTCAAGTTAGCTCTTCTCTTGGCACCCTATCATACGCTTTCTCTAAATCTACAAACACACAATGCAGCTCCCTCTGACCTCTGTACTTCTTCATTTGCATCCTTAGTGCAAAAATTGAATGTGCGATACTCTTTCTTGGTTTGAAACTGTACTGCTCACAAATGCTCACAAATGCTCAATTCTGACCAAAGTCCAGCTTCCACCACCCTTTCCCACAGCTTCATCTTATGACTCATTAGCTTGATTCATCTTTAGTTGCCACAATTCTGTACATCTCGCTTGATACTTATAATTGGCACTATAACACTTTTTCTCCCTTCATTGGGCATCTTCTCACTATTCAAGATCTTGTTGAAAAACTTTGTCAAAAACTACTTCCACCTGTCTAAGCCACCTCCATACCTCCACAAGTATATCATCAGGAACAACTGCCTTTCTCATGCATATTCTCTTCAAAGTTTTCCTCACTTCATCCTTGCTACTTTCAGCTACTTCCGGATTCACAACAGTCACCTCTTCTACTCTATATTCTCTCCCATTTTCCTCATTGATCAGCTCTTCAGAGTACTCTTTCCATCAGAAACACACCCAAACTGAATCAACGCACATTCTAAAGTAGATAATTATTATTTTTTTTTACTTTAGCCTATGTGTTTTGTTTTTAAACTAGAGAATTTAAAAAAAGACATACATTAGTTTATTGAAATGTAATATCTACAGTACAGACCAAAAGTTTGGACACATCTTATTCAACGCGTTTTCTTTATTTTCATGACTACATTGTATCAAAAGTATTGCATCAAAAGTATGAATGAACACATAATATATGGAATTACTGTATGTACTTAAACAAAAAGGGTGAAATAACTGAATACATGTGTTATATTTTAGATTCCTCAAAGAAGCCAACTTTTTGCTCTGATTACTGCTTTGCATTCTCTTGAGCTTCACGAGGTAGTCACCCGAAATGGTTTTCCAACAGTCTTGAAGGAGTTCTCAGAGATGCTTAGTACTTGTTGGCCCTTTTACCTTGACTCTGCGGTTCAGCTCACCCCAAATCATCTCAATTGGGTTCAGGTCCGATGACTTTGGAGGCCAGGTTCTTTCACACTTTTTTGTAAAAGTACTACATAATTCCATATGTATTCATTCATAGTTTTGATACCTTCAGTGAGATTCTACAATGTATGTTTACAACGCTACTTAAATGCACATACAGGTAACTGCGTCAGGTGAATTTCAGGCCAGCAGGATTCTTCTGCAGAGAGCTGCATGTTGTGCAAACCACCAGAAGGCTGTTTTTTTTAACCAAAAAATATGCCAGTTGAGTTGTGCTGTTGCATGCGGATCTTAGCTAAATTACTTGTTAATGCATATCAATGCGTTATGTTCAACTAGTTACTGTCACCTGTTACACCCTGCTGGAGCATATTGCAAAAGAAGTGTTTAAATAGTCTAGAGATGAGTATTTACTGGCAATCTCAAAAGAAGAATCCCAAAAGAAGTAAAAGTGAATTTACTAAACAAGCAGGACATGTTGGAGTTCCTGCTTCTTTGAGAGGCACCCAGAGAGGGTTAGAGGACTGCAGCTGGGAACTCTTGGTTGCTTTTGTTACACTTAACACATAACATCTCTTAAAAACACTGCATTTATATTTATTAGTTTATTTTCTATTAGTAAATCAACAATTCAGAAAAACACACATTTTAATGATTTTCTTTAGTATCAAATTTCAGAAGAACAAAGCTCTTTGTTATTCTTTTAGTTAATAAAAAAAACAGGGACTTCTGGCTATGGCGGCTTGCTGAGTGGATGTGCGTAAGACTGCTCTGCTACTAAACGATTTAAATCCCTGCAGCTCAACTACGTAAATTTTGGAGTGAAGATACCCATGCCACAAAGAAAGTCAAATAGGAACAAGACAACACAAATCAAAGTAACTAATTTTGCAACTCTGTCGAGAGGAAGTGAGGCAACAACTTTGTTCATTGGGGCTCCGGTACAGTATGAACATGAACCTATCATGCTCATTTGTATTCTAATCATCAAACTTATTTATGCTGTGAACCAGTCTTAATCATGTAAAGCACCTTGAATTGACCTGTATTGAAAGTGTCCTATACAAATAAAATTGCCTTGCCTTGCCTTGATTCATCCTGCCCGGCGTATCGTTACCTGCAAAGGGGACTCACACATCTTCAACAGCGCCGACGAAGCTGAACGCTTCATTATGAAGATCCAGTCAGAGAATCATCCAGATGGAGGTACTGAAGAACATATGACATCGTAGGAAATCTAATCCAAACCTGCTGATGGAATATCACTCTGACATTTAGATGCAGTGCAGACACAGAAGCAGAGGGGAAGAAAGTAAAGTTGCTAAACTGAGTTCTGAGCGCTCTCCGTCCCTGATCTACTTATAAAAGGCAATTTGTGATACACACGTTCAACTAAGCAAATATGTATATGTTTTCGTTTGCTGATTTCTTAAAATAATTTTCTTTATCACAGTAGCAGAGTAGTTAAGCTCATTCGATTGTTTTTTTTTTATTTTATTACCTGTTTGTTTTAGTCATCAGCATAGCTATACTGATCCTCACACTATGTGGATCAGCTCTTTGCTAACATTAACCTGTTTCCTAGCTACTAGGAGACCTAGCTACTAACACTCTCTACCTGGCCTACATTAATCTATCTCTACCCAGCTACTCTACCTCTTCCTATCTCTTCCTAGCTTTTGACACTCTACCTGACTACTAACATTATCTTGTCTCTTCCTAGCTACCTGTCTAACCTGTCTCTAACTGTAAGCTTTGTCAAAGAGGAAGGTTTTAAGCCTAGTTATGAAGACGGACGAGTTGTCTGCTTCACGAACCAGCCCTGGGACCTGATTCCATAGGAGGTGAGCATGGTAACTGAAAGATCTGCCACCCATTGTACTTTTAAAAATCCTAGGAACTACCAGTAAACCTGCAGTCTGAGAGCGAAGAGCTCTGTTAGGAACATATCGAACAATCAGGTCTCTTATGTATGATGGAGCTAGATTATTAAGAGCTTTATATTTCAGAAGGAGGATCTTGAATTCTATTCTAGATTTTACTGGGAGCCAGTGAAGAGAAGCTAAAAAGGGGAATTTGTGACCTCTTCTTCTTTTATTCATTAGAACCCTTGCAGCAGCATTGTGGACTAACTGAAGACTTTTAATTGTATTCTGTGGATTACTTGATAATAAAGAGTTACAGTAATCCAGCCTTGAAGTAATAAAGGCATGGACTAGTTTTTCAGGTATTTAAATGCACCTTAGTTCCCCAAAAAGATAAAAGCTCAGGTGCCGACAAATCACATTCAAGATGCAGGGTTGTAATTAATCATTTTATGAAAGAAATTAGTCTGGTTGATGTTTGGAGGGAATATAATAACAAGGGGAAAAATACTGATGTTACTCCGGTACACACCAGTCATATTCTCGCATAGATTTCTTCTTGATTTCAGCACAAATAAAATATAAAATAAAGGAGGTGTCCTGACAAGGAGGTGTCCTATGACGCCATACTCCTGTCCACACCACAAACTCTTTAGTTTATCATGAAACTAAACTGACCAGTGATATTCCCAAATGGAGATTTAAAACAAAATGGCTGGCTGAAACTGGCTTTGTTACTTCTCTAGATGAACAGATTAAATTTTACTTTGAAACAAATACAATAGAAACCTCACAAAGTACTAGATGGGAAGCATTTAAAGGCACAGTGTATAATTTCCGGCCAGTAGGGGGCAGTGCATACCTAAATCATCACAAGCATGCGGTATCTGTGTCTTCGAGTAAGAAACTCCACAACGGGGTCCAACTAGTGATGTTTTCAAATGCTCAATTCCCTAAGAATTATCTATCTGCAGCAACACAACGAACACATCAGTCTCTCTTTCATTGCTTGGAACTAGCAAAGAGGTAAAAATGTATTTATGGCGAAACTTTTTTGCATTTTGAGGGGAAATCAATGATTTAATAGCGGGCGTGTTCCGTGCGCTTTGTCCGTCCAGGCTCTTGTAGAAGTAAAGACGTCATCTAATATGGCCTTCCCCTGAAAAGAGGATGTATTTTAAAACTGATTTTTACAATATCGCCAATATTTTGCAATGAATGTGATTTACATAATTAAAACTGCCCCAAAGTATGATTTTTCCACCTTTGTAGTTAGTTTTATCTTGATCTGGAGCACCAGACCAAGATCTCCCTTGATCTACAGCCCCAGATCAACTGAGATTTTCAGTGGTCTTGTAATTCAATTCAGCTTATATAGAATTCCAATTCACTACACGTCATGTCAAGGCACTTTGCAAATTCATTTCAATACAATTATTCAAACATTCCAATCAGTTAAAGTTTTCTATTTAAGGAATCCCAGCAGATTGCATCAAGCCACTGACGTGAGGTTGGGCACCACTGATGTAGATTTTCCAAACACAGCAATCCTCTCTCAGCAATCCTTTATCCGGAGTAGGCATGTAGCAATAGTGGAGAGAAAAAAAGTTTCCTCCAACATGAAGAAATCTCCAGGAGCACCTTGCTCAATACAAGCGGTCATCTGCCATGACCATCTGGGGGTTTGAGAAGACAGAGCAGGGACACAGAAATAACAAAATGAACTGATATAAGAGAACATTCTATATTAAAGTAAAAAGTTAACAGAACATGGAGGATGTTCGGTAACTGGGAGCATCATCTGAATCTCTGCTTCCCATCCAACAGGGCATTGTAGATGAAAAGGATACCAGACCAGGTGTAGCTTCTATGCAGAGAAAAACAGAGAGAACAAGGTTTAAAATAACAGCAAAAAATACATCTTAGGAGTAGTTGAAGAGAAAAGTAAAGAATTGAAGAAAAGTGGTCTTTCCTCCATTAGACTAGTCTAGTGTTTCATAACTGGGGGTCTGCAAGCCTCTAGTGGTCCGTGCTAGTATTGCAAAGAATCCTTGATAACAAAATATATATTTTTAAAAGATCCTCTGACATTTGCAGAAACAGATAATTATTTTACTCAGATGTGACCAAGACCTTTATCTACCTGAACTACAGAAGGAAACATGATATTATTTTCTCTTTCACAAGTGTAATTCATTGCAAAGGTGTGTACATAAAATTAGAATATCATGAAAAAGATTATTTATTTCAGTAATTGCATTAAAAAAGTGAACATTGTGTATTAGATTCATTCATAACAGACATATGTGAAATGTTGTGAAATGAAACCCCCTTTTTCTTTTCTTTTAAGTTTCATTATTATAACTGACAGTTATTTAAAAAAACCAAATTCAGTATCTCAGAAAATTAGAATATTGTGAAAATGTTCAATATTGAAGACACCTGATGCCACACACTAATAACTTACAAGCTCTGACACACCTAAAGACCAAACAGGGAGTCAGACGTCAACTATAGAGAGGTATTGTTAAATCTGTTGACACTATTCAACCCAGGTTACACAAACTCATGAATGGAAGACAAGGTCAAGTATCTCACCCATATATATTTCTCAAAGCTGCTGTACAAAATACATACATGTTTCTGAAAGTTGCTGTATGTACAGTAGTTTAATACAGTATTTTTTATATATACATGTAATGTCGCCTTGACATATATATATTTATATATATATAAAGGAACAGCACGAAACATACTGAACAAGAGCTGGTGGCTCTCTGTCTCAACACCAAAACAGCCGCACCTCTCTCAGTAATATAGGTTTCCCTTATGGACCACTTAGTGTGGAAAATAACAATACCATTCATTACCTCTCCCCCTCTTTTTGAGAAAGTTATGCCCATATTATTTTTTATGTTCTTTTATGCCCCCCTTCTCTATAAACACATAACTCCAGTGTTGATAACAGCCACAATATTTTACTTCAACATATTAACAAACGGACTCATAAGGAGTACTTCCTAGCTTACAATAAAACCTTTATTTTCCTCTTTCCCATTTCTTTGGTTTTCAAACGCCATTCTTTGAAACAAAACATATTAATAGTTAGTAAAAAATGACTACAGGTGTAACTTAGGTGACGACTTGCTGAAGACCACTTGGCCTAAATGAATGATTGTAACCATTCCTGTCTTTGTTGGTGATGCACCTAAACTGATACTAGTTGGCTTGCAATCGGAGGGTCGTAGGTTCGATTCCAGCTTCCTCCAGTCACATGTCGATGTGCCCCTGGGCAAGGCACTTAACCCCCAAATTCTACATTGTCCTACCGAGCCATGTTGGATGTCGGTGTATGAATGCGAGTGTGAATGGGTGAATGTGGCTTCAATGTAAAGCGCTTTGAGTGGTCACTAAGACTAGAAAAGCGCTATATAAGTTCAGTCCATTTACCATTTACCATTTACTGTTGACTAACCTGCTCTCGTACAAAAAATCTTCCGATGACCTGGATGCTTTGATGCAGCGGGTACTCGTAAGAGGTGACGACGATTATGTCTGTAACATCCTCCCTCAGGCGTCACCACAACATATGACCTGGGGGTAGAACAGTTACCTTGTACTGTCCCTTTTTGTAGTTGATTGTTTCTCACTATCGAACGTCATCACAACCCCTTCTCCAGAGTCCAGTGGTGGTAGGTGTCGAACACCATTCCTGCTGTTGTAGTAGAACACACTTGTTTCAGCTAAGCCGCAGCATCTGCAGCGCGTATCCTCTCTCTGTCTGGCAAGCTCTGGTCCAGGTTAGTGGGCAGGGTGGGCAGTGTAGTTCTGATCTTGTGGCCCATCAACAGCTCCGCTGGGCTGAAGTCTGTAGAAGTGGAGGAAGTTTTCCTATAAACCTTAAGAGCCAGGAGGGTTTTTTCCACCTAAGGATCCCTTTTGCTATCTGCACTGCCCTTTCTGCATGTTCATTACTTTAAACGTAATGAGGACTGGAGAGGGTGTGGATGACATCAAACTTCCTGCTAAACCCTCTGAACTCTTCTGAAGAAAAATGTGGCCCATTATCACTGACAAACTCGTCTGGAACACCAAATCAAATCTAGCAAAAGTGGCTGCTAGCTTGCCTATAACCTGTGTGGTTGTGGCTGTTGGTTAGTTCAGAATCTCAAGGTAATGAGTAGTAATCAGAAACTACCAAATAGGTTTGCTTGCTGTACTCGCATAAGCCTACACCCACCTTTTGCCATGGTCTATCTAGGAACACACTTGACATAATCAAAGAGTGTCTGTTAGTATTACAAAGATCACACTGTGTAACTTTTGCATTTATGTCTTTTGACATCCCTGACCACCACTCCTCTCTACACTTCACTAAGCCTTGGTGACCATCATTAATTCTCTCTATCATTTCAGATCTCAAAGTGGTGGGAATTACTATATAGTTCCCTTTATGACTAAACTGTCTACCACTGATAGTTCACTTTGTAAAAATCTCTAACAGCCTCTGGAACATGTCTTTCATACTCTGACCAACCTATCGTGTGAGCTGTTTCCAACCTATCTGAGTGAGCTGTTTCACTAACTGTAACTGGGAATCTTGGATAGTGTGGTCTCTTACCTGCTGTAGTCTCGGAGGGGTGGCTGGTAGGTGGTTGATGACTGCTCCGATGTGCACGGTCACATCCTCCTCAAGTTGCTCGTCTCCAGTCTGTTCCAGTGGAAACTGGACAGCGTGTCTGCAACTGCCAAGGTATTGCCAGGTGCGTACACTGCTTCTGCGTTAAAGCGCATCAGTCTCATCAGCAGTCCCTGACATCTTAAAGGAACATTGTTTATCAAAAGCACTAAGGGCTTGTGATCAGTGATCGGTGTGAAGGTCTCTAGACCACTCAGGTATTTCTCAAAGCGCTCACAGGCCCAGACACTTGCCAGACATTCCTTCTCTATCTGGTTTCCGGGTCACAAAGCCTCCTGCAGCAGTATGTGACTGGCTTCCAATCCTCTCCGTGTTGTTGTAGTAGGACTCTCCTGAGCCCAAAACTGCTGGAGTCAGCCGACACCATTGTGGGCTGTTGGCATCGTGGAAGGTAAGTACAAGTACAGATGTCAGGGTGGATTTCAGATTAGGAGTATCCCTGTGCTCGACCCCATTGTCACTCTGACTTGGTTTTGAGCAGTTCATAAAGTGTCCGTCCAGCTGAACATATTTTATGGAAAGAAATTGGCTAGGTAATGTACCATTCCAATCAACCGTCTCAGCTTAGTAACATCCTGGGTTTTGGACAAATTTTCTATCTCCTCAACTTTAGCTGGGTCCGATCACCCCATTTGCATCAATGATGTGCTCCAGAAACTTGATTTGTCTTTGTTTGAATTTATGCTTTCCTTTGTTCAGTTTTAGACCATCTGCCTTGATCACTCTCAGAGCCTGCTTCAAACACTTCTTGTGTTCCTCTTCATTGTTTCCATGGACCGGGATGACATCCGTATACACCTCCGTACCTTCCAGTCCTAGCAGTGTCTCTGTCATGTTTGGCTGAAATATCTCTGGGGCACACAATATCCCAAATGGAAGTCTGTAAAATGCATATCTCCCAAACGGAGTAATGAAGGTGGTGAGTTTATGACTGTCTTTATGCAGTGGGATTTTATAGAACCCACTAACAGCATCCAGGGACGTGAACACTTTGGATCCTGAGAGTCTTGGCATTATTCAATTCAATTATTCTTTTTGTTATTTATATAGCGCTAATTCTCAACAAATGTAACCTCAAGGCACTTTACAACTAAATTAATTTAATTACAATTATACAAACAGTCCAATAAATTAAAAGTTTTCTATGCAAGGAATCCCAGCAGATTGCAATGAGTGTTCGACATGAGATGGTGCCCGGATCATGCAGACCACAGCTATTCCTCAGCAATCCCTCATACTGAGCAAGCATGTAGTGACAGTGGAGAGGAAGAACACCCCTTTAACAAGAAGAAATCTCTTGCAGAACCTGGTACAGTACAAGCTGTCATCTACCACGACCGTCTCGGGGTCTGAGAAAACAGATAAGAGACAGCATGGAGGATGCTCGGTGAGTTTGAGCATCATCTGGACCGGTGTTCCCCATTCAGCAGGGGACTTTATAGTTTAGCAGGGTACCAGACCGTGTTGAGCTTCTATGGGGAGAAAAATTCTGAGACAAAACTGGGTTAACAATTACAATAACAGCAGAAAAAAATATATCTGGAGAGTGGTAGAACAGAAAATTAGAAGAGAGAAGAAAAGTGGTCAGTCTGTCCTCCAACAGTCTTAGCCTATAGCAGCATAACTACAAAAATAGCTCAGCCACTAACTATAAGCTTTATCAAAAAGGAAAGGTTTTAAGCCTAGTCTTGAAAACAGAAAGAGTATCTGCCAAACAGACTAAAACTGGGAGCTGGTTCCACAGGAGAGCCTGATAACTAAAAGATCTGCCTCCCATTCTACTTTTAGAAATCCTAGGAACTACCGGTAAACCTGCATTGTGAGAACTAAGTGCTCTGTTAGGATCATATGGAACAATCAGATATCTGATGTACGATGGTGCTTGATTATTAAGGGCTTTATAAGTAGGGAGGTAGGGTCTTAAACTCTATTTTGGATTTAACAGGGAGCCAGTGGAGAGAAGCCAAAACAGGAGTAATGTGATTTCTCTTTTTATATTCATCAGAACTCTTGCTGCAGCATTTTGGATCAACTGAAAGCTTTTAATTGCATTTTTAAAGGTTGTGGTCCAAAGACAACAACTTCTGTCTTGTCTGAATTTAAGAGTAGAAAATTCAGAGTGATTCAGATTTTTTTGTCTTTGAGGCATGCTTGTAATCTACCTAATTGGTTTCACCAGGTTTTATGGATAAATATAATTGTGTATAATCATCATAACTGTGGAAATTCATTCCATGTTGTCTAATTATTTTACCGATTGGAAGCATATATATATAGTAAAGAGAATCGGTCCAAGCACAGAACCCTGTGGTACTCCACAAGTAACCCTTGAGTGTGAAGAAGATTTATCATTGACATGAACAAACTGGAATCTGTTGGACAGATATGATTTAAACCAGCCTAGTGCTTTTCCCTTTGTCCCTACAACATTTTCAAGCCTTTCTAAGAGAATATTATTCTTCAAACAGGTTGTTGCTGTTTAGATGCTCACATACTTGACTAGCAACTATTTTCTCAAGAATGTTGGATAAGAAAGGAAGGTTAGATATAGGTCTGCAATTAGCTAAGTCATCTTGATCTGGGAGGGTTTCTTACCTTAAACCTTAAATTTTTAACAAGTGGCTTTAGTGGTAGTGGGAGTCTTCTAGCCACATGGACCACATAAGCATTGTCTTTAAGCAGTATTTTCACAGGTTCATCTGCAACAAGCCGCTGGTTCAAAACACAGTGACAACTTCCTTTATAGCTGAAGATCTTTGCCCAAACCAGACGTCAGGCCGGCTTCAGGCTTAATTTCTATCATTGTCCACGGTCTCAGGTCGGGCTCGGGCTTTAGCGGTAAGCTGATCATCTCAGTAAAAGTGCTGCAGTTGGCCACTAACATTGTTCTGAATCTACCTGTCAAGATGTTACATGCACAACACATACGTCATGACGTGAAAGACCCACTTCTCTCATAGTGCCAGTTTTCATGCCAGTTTTTTCTAGTGGAAAAATTTCGTGCTGTAATCGGGTTCGAGCTTTAATAAGCTGCCAATCAAAATATACTATTCGGGCTGGGCTGAACTCTCTCTGGCTTTGGTATGGTCGGGCCCAACTTTTAAGGACCCATTGCAGCTCTAACCACCTCTATTCTCTTAACTAGACCCAACTTCACCGCTTCTATGCGGCTAAGCAGAGAGCTGTTTCTTTTAATCACATATATTGGAAATATGTAGCTTTCTCCTTTGTATTCTGTGTTAGCTTCAAACATTCCAAAACACTTGAGTGGACCTCCAGGCCCTGAAATGGGTGTATTGGTAGGGGTCAGTTTGTATTACTTTGTCAGTAGATTATAGGTCTGATTTATCAACGGTTTGCGCAAACCGCACAGCATCGCAAAAACAGACTGGCTGATCTATCAACATGGCACAGAGCGCATTGCGCCTGTTAAACCCACAGCAAGACGAACACAATCCATTTAGCGCTTTTGCTCTTGATGAATATGCAATCTAGGCGTTTCTGTAAAAAGATGAAAAATATTGGGAGGAGAATAGGCAAAGAAGTAGGGGTTCCAGGCGAAGTGTAATTTACTAAACATGCAAAGTCTATTTTTAGCACTTCTGAAAAGCATGTCTTCATTTTGCGCTACCACATTCAACATGAGTTTATTATTGACAAACAAAAAATGTCATTCACACACGATATAAACTATGTCATTAACACTCTATTGGCGATAAACCTGAGAGTTATGTAAATATTTACATGTTTTCCCCCCAAAGACGCATCATAACTCACTGCGCTCTTCATGTCTCCACCTGGTGGATAATGGATACTCATTAGTTTATCACGTAGTGGTTAACATTCCTGGAGTTCAGTTAATAAAATGTTGTAATCATATACAATACCACAATGATAACTGGCATTATATATTACATTTTAAAAACTAAATTCAGACATGCTGCAGTTTTAATCAGTCTAACCCTGCAATACGATGTGTGCATGCAGCAGTGAGCAGCGCATGTACATTGCATTATTATTATTATTATTACTGACAAACGGAAAATCGAATTCACGGCATTTTGGTACTTCTGACGTCCTTCTGCTGAGATACTTGCCACCCGCAGCTCTGGAAGGGACCGCTAGCTTATACGCTGATCAGTTTTGCAACCCTTTCTGACTGTCTTACTTGCTTTATAGTGTGAGCTAATGTCAGGTCTGCTGTGAGCTGCAATTTCAGAGACACCTCTTTGTACTTAATGCCCACTACAAGTCTATCTTGTCCCCAAAATTTTAGTTCTCCACTAGCTTGTACAGCACTCTTATATACGCTTCTGCCCTTTCTCCTTGCAGTTGGTTATGTTAGTAGAAACATGATCTTTTGTGTATTACGTTGCATCTGAGTATGAAATGATCATCAAACTTTGCGAGAACCTCATGGTAATTCTTCTGATGATCTTCCTCGGCAAACTCAGATGGAGCAAAGATTTTCTCTGCTTCGCTGCCAACGTAGATAAGTGGGGAGACTTGAACCTCGACATTTTCTTCATTCAGCTTTGTTGCCAGCCTCTAGCGTGCGAACCTCTGCTTCCACTCAGGCCATCCTGGCCATGTATATATATATATATATATATATATATAAAGAAAGCCAAGAAACGTACTAAACAAGAGCTGGTGGTTTATTTTTCCCTCAACTCCAAAAAAGCTGCACCTCTCTTGGTAGTATATGTTGTCTTCATGGACCACTTAGTGTGGGAAAAACTCCACCATATATCCCGTTGTTTTACAGTTTTCTGGACACTCCCCAAATATGGCAATGAGCTTCTGCTGATAGGAACGAGCATGAACTGATGAAGCCTCTTGGATAAGAGGTTTAACGTCTTCCAAGACAAATTACCAAGTCCAGTTGCGTTCAATTGAAATTTCCTTGAGATAACCATGACCTGGATGAATGAGAATATTCACAGGCTTATTGCAGAACAATTTGGGTTGGCAACCCTTAAAATGGTGTGGGAACATGAAAGGTTGGCTCGAAAATTGCAGATTACAGAAACCACCTGCGTTTCAGTTTGAGATGCAGACAACAAAGGCTCACACCAACTAGCCTATGCTTAAATTCCACTATGAGAGGGCATAGAGTGGAAAAGATCATAGAAAAGGCACAAAACCAACTCCTCAATGAACGACTAAGACAAGTCAGTTTCACCATTGAAGGTCTGAAAGAGAGAGCAGACCACTCACTACAGAAACTGATGTCAATATTACCTGGTCCTATCTTAGAGAGAGTTGTGGTTTTCACCCAGACAGCACAACTATCTCAACACACCAAGAGCAAAGTAAGACAAACCAGGAAATTCCACAACCTACAATCTCGAAACATCGACAAAAACACAGAAACACTCACTTGGAGGCAAAAAACTGACATCCCAACACAAAATGAAACATGAAATAGCTGGGTAAAGAACTAGTCAGACAGAGAACTTACCCACCCGGAGAAAGAGGTCCTAGCCAAGGGTTTGAACTTTGCTGTGACACCAAAAAAGTTACCCATAGTGGACTGGATTAAAACCACAGAATCCGCTATAAAGAAAAACAACTTAACTTGAACCGAGACAGAACAACTTCGGTTAAAAGTGTCGGCAGCTTTGTCTGAGGCTAAGGTCCCCCCCCTCTAACCTCACCATTGAGGAGAGGAAAGCAGTATCAGCACTGAGCAAGGAGCACAACATCACAATCCTTCCAGCAGACAAAGGTAGATGCACAGTTGTGCTCAATACAACTGATTACCACACCAAGATCTTTGCACTACTGAATGACTGTAACACGTATGAAACTCTGAAATGAGACCCCACGACTGGGTACAAAAAGAAGGTGATAGAAAGTTTACAACAACTACAAAAAGAAGCCATGATTGACAAAATAGAATACTACCGACTTTACCCCCAGGACTCAATTCCTTGCCAATATGGACTGCCCAAGATACACAAAGAAGGGGCCCCACTCAGGCCCATTGTCAGCAGCATAAACTCTGTCGCGTACAATATAGCCAAACACATAGCATATATCCTGGCACCTCTGGTAGGCAACACCCCAGACCACATCCAAAACTCCATAGACTTTGTGAACAAAGTCCGGAATCTAAAAATGGATCCAGATGGGACAATGGTTTCCTATGACGTGACTTCATTATTCACCTGTATTCCTACCATGGAGGCCTTGGCCACAGTAATAGAACGACTTACACAGGACAACTCCCTCCAAAACAGAACAAAACTTAAACCAGATCACATTTGCCAACTTCTGGAATTGTGCCTGAACACCATATATTTCCAGTTCAATGGCAAGTTTTATAGACAGAAACACGGCTGTGCCATGGGCTCACCAGTTTCCCCAATTGTGGCAAATTTATACATGGAGGAGGTAGAGTACAGAGCTTTGAACTCCTTTGAAGGAATAACACCTAGCCACTGGTTCAGATACGTAGATGTCACATGGGTTAAAATCAAAACCAAAGAGGTGCAAGCTTTTAATGAACACATAAACTCAGTGGACAGAAAAATCCAATTCACCAGAGAAGATGTCAATGACAATATTTTGCCCTTTTTAGATTGTGTCGTCCAAAGGAGAAAGGACAGAAGGCTCCACATTGGGGTATACAGAAAACCCACACACACAGACCAATACCTACTTTTTGACTCACACCACCCACTGGAACACAAGCTTAGTGTTATCAGGACCCTGCAACACAGAGCTGATAACATACCCCCCAGCTCACAGGCCCAAGGGGAAGAACGCAAGCACGTGACAGACACCCTCACAACTTGTGGTTACCCCAGATGGACTTTTGTGAAAACTGCAGCTAGCTCCAGAAGGAAAGCCAACAAAGTGGTTATAAAAAAGAAAAAGAAAACAAACAAAACAATTTAGTCATTCCATACGTGTTTGGGAATTTCTGAAAAACTCAGGAGGTTTTTTAACAAACACAGTATCTCTGTGTATTTCAAACCCAGCAACACACTCAGACAGAGACTAGTAAATCCCAAGGACAGAACACCACACGCACACAAAAGCAACCTGGTTTATGCAATCCAATGCAACAAAGAATGCAAGGACCTCTACATTGGTGAAACCAAACAACCACTCTACAAATGCATGGCCCAACACAGGAGAGCAAACTCCTCAGGCATTGACTCCGCTGTTCATTTACATCTCAAGGAGTAAGCCCACTCCTTTGAGGACAGAAATGTCCAGATATTAGACAGAGAGGACAGATGGTTTGAAAGAGGAGTAAAATAAGCCATCTATGTAAAAGTAGAGAAACCATCGCTTAACAGAGGAGGAGGCCTGAGACATCACCTATCTCAGTAAGCCTGTGAATATTCTCATTCATCCAGGTCATGGTTATCTCAAGGAATCTATCTCCAATTTACAATGCTGCCCTTTCATCCCTACCCAGGAGACTCAACAATTTAACATCTAATAAGAAAAACAACTGTGACTCCAACGACTGTCGTTACAACAAAATAGGGCACTAATGAAGCCGAAACCTAACCTCCACCAATAGGCGACACACCAACGACCGTCGTTAAGACATGGAGCACAAATGATCCAATGACATAATCAGTCTTGTAAAAGCCCTCCAAGAGGTTAAATAGCTGAGTCTTCACACCAGTTAGTTGGACCAGTCCCAGCCTGGTCAGCGGCGAGCATGAACTGATGAAGCCTATTGGATAAGAGGTGAAATGTCTTCAAAGACAAATTACCAAGTCCAGTTGCGTTCGGTTGAAATTTCCTTGAGATAAATAGCACAATGCAGTTCAATTCTGCTGTTTCTATCCTCATTTTAATTGCATTTTGTGGACTTTGTGCTAGTACAGAATTACAGTAGTCTAGCTTTGATGTAACAAATGCATGGACAAGATGCACTTGGCACGTGACATTTTCCTGGTCTAGTCACACCATGTCTCCCTGAGTCCTTATTGATTACAGCTGTTTAATGCCTTATTAGTCCTCTAATTTTTCGTATATACATTCTATAATTATGGGAAACAATTTAAGCTTCTCTCTGCATTCCAGTCGAACCTACAATTCCTGGCTTCCTGTGTCTCTTCTCTGTCTTCTCAAACCCCAAGATGGTTGTAGCAGATGGCTGCTCGTACTTAGCCCGGTTCTGCTGGAGGTTTCCTTCTATTAAAGGGGAGATTCTCCTCTTCACTCCTGCTACATGTTTGCTTACTATGATGAATTGCTGAGCGGTTTGCTGTGGTTGGAGTAACATTAACGGGGGCACAACTGCCAGTCAATGACTCAATGTAATCTGCTGGGATTTCTTGAATGGAAATCTTTTTTAAACTGATTTGAATTTTTGTATGACTGTATTGAAAATACATTTCTTGTAAAGTGCTTTGAAATCATATCTTTTGTGAATTGGTGTTATAGAAATGAAAAAATATAAACATTGAGCATTTATCACTTTTTTTAAAAAAAGAACACACACTTTCTTGACAGTTATTTTGGAGTAGCCAATAGCAGAACTTTGATTAACACAGGTGTCTGGTTACCTGAATATCCGCATGGGTTGTCAGTCAGATCTGTGTTCAATTATCTTTAAAACAATCTAATTGATCCTCTCGAGCTCTCATCACGCCGGGGTCACCAAATTGTCTGTAAATTATATCAAAGATGACTGGAGAAGAATCCAAATTCTATCAACTTTATTACAACGGTTTAAATATTCAGTTACAGAGCTCTGGGTCATTTCACTAAGTCTGACTGATTTTTTTTCCTGCACAACACTTTTTTAAAGCTTAGAGAATTGCACACTTAACATGTCTTGGGTCCTCTTTCACAGGCTGCTGATGTTTCCCAATTGAGGGGGATCTTAGGGTGTTTATTTCACATAAATAAGCACACACAGGTCATAGTTCAGTAAACCTGCGAGTCAACTGAAAGTCGTCATAAACAAATATGTCATTTAGAGTTGGGAAGAGTTCAGGGAACACTTGGTTGCTCTTAAATCTGATTGTCTTGAGCAGGGAGTAGGACAGATAAAACACTTCTTTTCTTATCCAGGGTTAAGGTTAATAGACCGGTGGGGCCACAGGTAGCCACAGTTGGCTCAGACATTTGGTTATCCCATTTTCTCGACTTGGGTAAGCAGCTTTCAATTCCCATCTTCTCCCACGGATTGGTCCTTTTTCAAAGGCAGTCTTCAGCTGTCTGTTCAGCAGCAGGGCATCAGTAAAGAGGGTCTCTCTCTTTCTTTGGTGTTTTATGTAATTCAAAAGAATCCTTCTGCAGAGTTTTGAACACTCCAGGTCAGAGACTGTACTGCTTCAGTTTCAGTCATATCTGAACAATACTAACAGAACCTTGAAGTCAGCCTAGACTTTTCCCCATCTGAAATCAATTTCCTGGATCTTAAAATCATTGAGGATCTTAATGGGCATTTATATAATTTCATCTTTAGAAAAACAACTGACAGCAATACAACCCTTAGAGCAGACCGCTTTCATCCATCATAGCTAAAAAAAATGATATTCCTTTTGGCAAATTCCAAAGACTTGAACATATCTGTGACACGAATTTGAAAGAAATGTTCAATATTGTACTCAGAGTGTGCAACAAGGCAAACTGCCTCCCAGGAGAACTGCTTGTTTTGAAGTGGAAAAACAGACAAAGATCAGATAATATATATTTACACTTCTTCTGACTTCAGTTGTTGGCTCTCCATCACGTGGGTATGTCTGTAGGGGTTGTGAGGGAGCGGCCTACCTACTTTTTCTTCAACCTACACTGTCCCATCTTTTGCCACTTCATAGTTGGAATTTGGTCGTGTCTGTGTCTCCAGTCGACCTTTCTTCTTTGGCAGAGTTTTGCTCTTTGACCCGGAACACATGCAATCCAACTCTACTCTACCACTGAGCCAGAGTCGCCCCCAAGGCAGCAGAGACACAGAAAGAGCCACAGAACTGATGCAGAAGCAGAAGTTGGTAGCAGGACGATGAGAACGTTCCTCCACTGGAATGCCATCTTAGTCAGGGTAATAAATCTGATAATAAAGAGTTACAGTAATCCAGCCTTGAAGTAACAAAGGCATGGACTAGTTTTTCAGCATAATTCCTGGACAGCATGGTTCTATTTTTTGTAATATTCCTAAGGTGAAAAAAGGAAAACCTAGAGACTTCTTTAATGTGAGATATTAATGACATATCTTGGTCAAAAATAACACTGAGGTTCTTTGCTTTATTACTGGAGGCTACTTTAATCCCGTCCAGGTGAAGGGGTTGACTAAGTAGTTTCTTTTTCAGAGCTTTTGTTCCAAAGACGACGTCTGTTTTATCAGAATTCAGAAGCAAGAAGTTTAGAGTCATCCAAATTTTGATGTCTTCCAGACATGCCTGTAGTCTACCTAATGGATTCTGCATCCTGGATTCATCAGGATTTATGGATAGATATAGCTGTGTATCATCTGTGTAACTATGGAAATTTATCCCATGCTGCGTAATGATTTTACCAATAGGAAGCATCGATATATACTAAAAAGGATTGGCCCAAGCACCCAACCCTGTGGTACTCCGCAAGTAACCATTGAGTCCGAGGAAGATCTATTGTTTATCTGAACAAACTGAAATCTGTTGGACAAATAAGATTTAAACCAGCCTAGTCCTGTTCCTATTATACAGACATTTTGAAGCCTTTCTATGAGAATATTGTGATCAACAGTGTCAAAGGCAGCACTGAGATCTAACAGGACCAGAATGGTCACCAGTCCAATATTCTGAGGCTATGAGAATATCATTAGTAAGCTTCACCAGAGCTGTTTCAGTGCTATGAGCAGCTCTAAAGCCTGACTGAAACTTCTCAAACAGCTCATTATTGTGTAAATACTCACACATTTGATGTGCAACTACTTTCTCAAGAATTTTACATAAGGGGAGATTAGATATTGGTCTATAGTTAATTAAGTCGTTTTGATCAAGAGATGATTTCTTTAGTAGAGGTTTAATTACAGCAATCTTAAACTCCTGTGGTACCCCTTACAGCAAACGGACCCCGGAACGGATCCGCGCCGGACCTACCCTAGGCTCCAGAACGGACCAGCAAAACTGATCTGGAGCGGGGTCTACTTAAACGTCCAGGATGGATCCGTAACGGATCCGGGTCGCGGATGTAGTCAGGGTCCAAAACGAATACGTTCCGGATCCAGTACGGGTCCGTCCTTGAAGCAGATCACCTTTCCGCCCCACCCCCCATATCAGAGCCTGTATGGCTCAAATCATACCGTGATCTAATCTGCAATAAATTTGTCAACCCTCTAAAACTAAATACTTACCGCCTTTTAACTTTTAATGCAATAACATCAATATATAATTAACCATTAGTATTCCACAGTGGGGAAATATGGTCACAGCAACACCAGCATGATAAGTAAATGTACAATTTAGCACATTTAGAAGAAAAAAGAAGTACTTAATAACTGAGAATAATAACACAAAGCTACTCAAGATTCAAACATTTATTCAGATGCATGTAAAAAAAAAGGAAAATAAATGGGATACATACAACATATAGCAAATGACAGCAGCAGGAGTAAATACAAAATATTTTCATATACTCAGTTAATTGGTAGATCAAGACATGAAAATTGTGCAAGTTGCGTAAAGCAGACATACTGATGAGTAAGATTACTCAGTCCACTGTGCAAATATAATAGCATGATTATAAATATATAAATAAGGTTACTCCAAGGTGCGAGTCCAATGTCCAAGGTTTGTTCCAACTCAGCATAGTGGTTACTCTCAGGATTGTAAACAGTTATTTGGTTTTAGTTTGCTGGGAACAGTGATGGCTTAGCAGGGATGATTTAAAAATTAGAGCTCCATGAAGGTTCTTAAAATGATGCGTTGTAGTCAGCTGGTTGGTCTCCTTGCGACGCCCCCATCTGCAGCCAGGTTAAACCAGCGGATTGCGTGTGTGAAGATCTCAGAGTCTGTGCATGCCCGGCAAAATAGATTCTTTCGTACAGAATCTGCAAACAAAAAGCATTCTTTTAACAACTCAGACATAGGACACCCAGCACTGTCTGCTTTTTGGCAACTATTTCCAGCCAAATCTAGTTGATATTAATCTATTCTGTTGTCAACATTTAAATCTATACTTACGCAGGAACAAGCTCTTTGTCGTCATCTGGCTGAACGACTTCTTGCCTTTGACGCCTTTCCAGTTGATCTGCTTCCCGACATCATCATGGAATATGTGGGCCAGGACATTCCATGTGACACATTTGATATCATGGCCCCCGATCGCTGCCAGAGAGGAAATCTAAAAAAGAATAGAATGGAAAAGAGTGTCAACAACTTGTATCTACTAAGTAAAGAAAAACATATAAGTTATATGGGAGAGAAAACCCACCAATCTCTGCTTCAGTTGAATATTTGCAGGATCTTTGAGCCAGTTCTCAAAACTGTCAACTTCCTCCATCGTTGTCAATGGAAACAGGACAGGGATCTGCGTTTCTGCTTCAGGGTCAGGTGTGTTTTTTGCTTCCTCTGCAAGCTACTGAGCATTGCAACAACCTGCTTCATGTCATTCTTCATGTCGTTCTTCAATGACTATCATGCGGAACATAGTTGTCTGGCTGTTGGGAAGAATATCAGAGAATGTAAGTAATTCGTAAGATGCCCTCATCAAAGATTTTGCCCAAAAAAAAGATCTGGTCAACTTACTCCAAAGTTCTGATAGTACTTTGGTTAGTGGCTGGTTGCACTTCATTAAAGTTGCTCAAGTCAAAGCACCTCCCACGCCAGATGGGTGTATGCATCTGGCTGGCTGACTGGGTTGGTTCTGTTGGATGCAGCGGTGGAGTTGGTGATGAGAACAGAGCTTTGCATAGGACTGGGCGGTGGTGGGACAGAAGGAGCCGTTGACTTTGAGGGTTTGGGTCGACCCCTAAATGTTTTACTTGGATGATTTTCTTCATCGCTGTCATCTGTATCAACCAACTGATGACTGATGATTTTAAAAGAAAAAAAAAGAAACTTTATTCATTGACATAACCGTCCTAACCTGTCTTTGTGTCACAAGTAACAGCTTTCTTCGGTTTTATGAGCGTTGAAGGTGCAAAATTGAAATTGACAGAATCAAAATAGAAGACACTTACACAGCCTTTGGCTGTCCTTTGGTTTGAACATCATCTTCTTCCTCTTCTGTCTGCAAATCGGATGTGTTGCATGAAAGCGATTTGCGCAGGTGTTGCTGTGCTTCAAAGTACTGATCTAAAAAAGTTTAGTTTTCTCTATTCGCTATTATGTTTTCTTGTCTATTATGTCACACCATTTGTTGTTGAACTGCCAAATAGGGTAATGGACATCCGGGTAACCAATTTCGTGAAGCCGCCATTTTTTCTCCCCCACAACGATTTTGTAGTCCAAGGTCAGTCATGTCGAAATTACAAGAAAGCAAGTCAGTTATTGGGTGTATTAACCCACACAAATCCCTACATCGACCCCAAGCATCAGAGCCTCTGAGAAGTGCCTGGTTAAATTTTATTTTGTGGAAATATACCAATATCCGTGGGCAAAGTTCTCCTCGTTTGCGCGAACCACTTTGAGGACGAGTGCCTCAGCAACCTCGCTCTGTATCAGGAGGGATTTGCCGAAAGACTTCGTCTGATTGAGGGGTCAGTTCCTTCTCTCCACGGAAACGACGGACAAAGCAAAGCGGTAAGCTTCAAATAACACTAAAATGACATTAAACTTTATTTTAGACATGAATGTTGTGTGTTGATATGTCGTACGGGCGATTGTTTTGATAGTTGTAGCATTGTACATTCTGCTTCTGTTAGCGATGTGTGCTAGCTTTTAGCTGAGGATATAACTGTACTGCATGCTTTGAATAAAATGATTGGGCTTTTTTTGCCGGTTTTTGTCGTGGGGTACACATGATGTACAGGAATTTAGCGACGATCGCTTCGCAATAAAAAGTTTATCTGCCGGTAGGAATCGAATCCCTGCTATCAGACTACAAAAATGTCCGAACGGGGTGGAGCGGAACACTCTGTAACCTGGAGGGTGCGGGGTATGAAATGTTTCGCTTACATTTAAAGGGACTGCATGAAAATGAGTTGCTCTAAAGATGCTCCTCAGAACGGTATAAGGAGGGTCTGTGGGGCTACAATAACATGGAATTCAGGCCAAACCACTATGGTTCTACTTTACATAGACCGCAAGTGAATGATTTACATGTGAAAAGGAAGGATTTAAAAGCATGATATATCTCCTTTAAAAGGCTCTTCTTATATAGCAATAGACTATTTTTCCACACTAAATGAGAATCCTGTAAATGCGTGGAGCACCATTTTCTCTCTAGTTTTCTCACAGTCTGCTTTAGGGTTACGTAACTCTAAATTAAATCAGGGAGCTAATCTCCTATGGCTAGCCACCTTCCTTTTCAAGGGGGCCGCTTTGTCTATTGCCAGAGGAATTAACGCTATGAACTAAAATGTCAGGTTGTGAGGGGTCAGTTAAATCGCTATTTTCTATTGTACTTTTATATACTGAGGAAATTAAAGTTATGCTATGTAGAATTTGTGGGGTTAAGTGCCTTGCCGGGGGCACATTGACATATGACTGGAGGAAGCTGGAATTGAACCTAAGACCCTCTGATTGCAAGCCAAATACTCTACCACTGAGCCACAGTCACCCCTAAATAAAAGCATTGTGTGGTTTATTATTTGATCTGTAATATCTCAGAATGTTCAGTAAATGGGTGCAAACAACACCCACAGGTTTTTTATATACAGGGGTGGAAAGATTGGTTACTGCACTCAGCTGCTGTGGTTTGGCCTCTCTCTTATCTCTGCATGGGCTCTGTCTAAACCTGGTAGATTTAGCAGGTATTGACACTGATTTTTACAAAAAATAAATAAACCAAACCTCTGAGCCCTTAATGTAACACACTTTCATTATAGTACTTGGTGCACTTCAAATTCAGTCGGACTCCAGTTCAAGATAAGGCTCAGTCTGTTTTTCATGGGAATCAGGGCCGGTTCTAAGATCAGGGGTTTAGGGGTGCTCCCAGAGAGCTCCCTGTTATGGCAAGATAACTTTTACTGTGTTGTACATTTTAACACAGACACAAAGAGATATAATGTTAATTTTGAAGCCGAGCCATGTTCTTAGTCATCTCTCTCCCTTGTTCGTTCTCGGACTGTGACTGAGGCAGAGTTGTGCTCTTGATTATCGAAGATGAAAGATATCACTCAGTTACGCATTGAGACATTTTTTTAATAAGATTAATAGCTTTTGAACAGCAGACAGCTTTACGTGGAATCTCCTTGGACGACAGAAAGTACCCTTATGTGGTGGCATCGCTGGATCCGCTGTACACCCGCCGTAACATATCCATTTTCCAGAACCCCCCTGCTCAGGGAAAGTACGCCACCCTCAAGGAGCTACTGCCTCGCCGATACTCCCTCTCCGCCGCAGAACTGGCCGAGAAACTCCACCCCTCATCCCCGGCAGCATCTGCTGAGCCTTCAGCACCGTCCCCAGAGGCTGATGGGCCATCGGTGGTAGCGAGGATTGCTACACAGAGACAGAGTCAGACATCTGCTACTACCACCCGCGGTTTGGTGCCAAAGCCCGGCGCTGTCTCCCGCCTTGCAGTGTCAAGCAGCAGGGAAACTACACCACCAACGCTCTGTAGCAGCTGCGACCATTGGCGACAGGGAAAGGCTGCTGTTCATTGAGGACTTAGGGTCCGGGATACGCTTTCTGGTCGACTCTGATTCCAAGAAGAGCCTGGTTCCCCCGGCTGCCTCTGACCGGCTGGCAGAAGGTTGTGGTCCACTGCTGACTGCTGCTAACAGCTCCCCCATCAGAACGTTTTTTATATTTGATATGACTTTTCCTCTTTTTATACAGTTATTTAGACCATTGACGTTAAGGAACACCACTTTAATGAGATCACCCCACATTTTATCAGTTTCTTAGATTCCTTTTCTCCCCTGACTGATACTCTTTGCATAACTTGTAACATTGATATGAACGTTTCCACACAAAAACACACACCAGAACTTCCGGAACATTTGGGTTACCTTTTTTCCCACCCTGTTGGAAGGGGAGGGGTTCGTCTTCCCATGATGAAAGGGCCCCTCGCTAGTAACATATGGGGGATCTGCTGAGAAATCAACCTGTCTGCCAGCCAAGTCCAACATGTCCTGTGTCTTTATTCACTCTGTCCATTTATTAATTAAGTAGCCTTCCTTGATCAAATCAGCCAATTCATCTTCCAGCCGAATCATCTTCATTCTGCGGCATTTCCGATCTTCTCAATTCTTCCAGTTTTCTCCTGGCTCGTTGGGTCGGGTCCCCCTGTGCCTCCCTGCTTCAGCAGCGGTGGATTTGTCCAGAATCGGTCCTGTCACCCTCTTGTAATGACTGGCATGCACCCAAGTTGCTCTCTCTGCGACTTTTACAGCGGTTACAAGCAGAACCTGGAACAGTCCCTGCCATCGCATTAACTTCAACTGTCGCCTTTTCAGCTCCTTAATCAGAACCCTGTCCCCAGGTCTGATCGGATGAAGTGGTCCCACTGCCGCTTTAGGGAGGGCGTACTTCATCTGCTGGTGCACCTGTGCAAGAGTCTTGGAAAGATTTTGACAGTAAGAGATCATAGCATCCTCACAGACGTCTCTAGAGAGATGCTGTTTTCCAGGTGAATTTAACCCCATCGTAGGATGTCTGCCAAAAAGAATCTCAGAAAGACTCAGGTTATTTTCGGCTCTTTTTTCTAATCCTCATGTAAAACAAAGGCAAAGCTCTGGCCCAAGACATTCGTGTTTACTCACAGCACTTAGCCAGCTTTGCTTTAAGCGTCCCATTCTCTCTTTCACCAGCGCCACCCGACTGCGATTGGTACGCACAGTGTGTGAATAATTTCACTCCCAAAAACTCACCAATCTCTTCAAGAGCCTTGTCCACAAAATGTCTGCCATTGTCATTCGATTTTGTCTGGGATTCCCCATCTGGGTATAACGTCTCCCAACAAAGCTTTCACTACTGCAACAGTGTCAGCATTATTAGAAGGGAACGCTTCCGTCCATTTTGAAAACATGTCCACAATCATAAAACAATATTTTTTACCTTCAGCAGGCTCAAGCTCGATGAAGTCCATCATGAGGTGTTCAAAAGGTCTCAGTGGAGCTGGATGACCAGCAGGTTGAATGGACACTGCTCCACCTGCATTATTTGTGGCACAAACCATGCACGAATTACAATATTTTTCAGCAAAAAAGGTGAATCATCTTGTGAACCAATGTGTAGCAACTAGATCGAATATTCCAGTTTTGGAACAATGATCCAAACCATGACTGAGTTTTGCAAAAACTGGAAAGAAATGCCTAGGAAGACACAGCTTACTTTCAACAGAAAACCACACTCCCTTTTTTTATTAAACCAGCTCACAAGCCCTTCGTCAATGCAATCAGTTCTGCGGTGTTGGGTATGTACCATGAATATTGAAATTAAGATGGTTCTATTTATAAATGCCGCATTCCATTGATGCAGGATCCTGGCTGTCCAGAAAGGAATAGACCTTCCCCCCACAGCCATTTCTTCCGGCCGATGGTGCTGGTGCACCGTCTCTCTCCCTCTCCACACACGGATGCTGGCATCAGAACTCACCCCCCCACCCCTGTTTCCAAACTGGCGGAGCTCTTAAAGACCTGTCATGCTGATTGGCAGGAGTGCCAATCCATTAAACCTACTGCAGCTCTCTGGCAGTGTGAGTGGACCTCTCGACAAAATAGGAGGGAACGAAGCATTGGCAGGGTGTTTAAATATCCAAAACAGTGGCTGCTTCCTCTTTCAACTGGCTTTTACAGTGGGCAGTTTCTTCTGAAACTTCAAAAAGAGTCTCTCGTTCCAACACGTGTGGACTTTTCTTTCCCCTTTTGCAACCAAACCCTCCAGTCTTCGAACGGCCATTGAAGACTTGCCGCGTTGCTCTCTTTTCCTTTCTCTCCCTTTTGCGTGGCTGACAAGCCGAGCGCCTCGTTTTTCTCCCCTTTTGTGCGTTACCTGCTTTGAACAGACTTTTCGCTTTGCTGCAACCAGCGTTCTCAAAAGTAAGACCAAACCAATTATTTCTAAACCTGGGTGGAGCGAATTAGGAATCTTTTCTTATATTTTGTATGCATGCACGTTTCTCAATTCTTAATATACTTATTCCATTTGAGCGCTCTGTGTTGAAGTGTACTGGTTTTATTCGTGTTGAGTAATCTTTGAGCCTTGTGTTGGATTGCGAAGGTTTTGTGTTTATGGTACTGCTCGTACTTTATGAAGTAAGCCACGAAGTCTCTTTGTTAAACAAAAGACCACGAGGTACCTCGCCCTAGTAATAAAAAGTCATAAAATCCCCCATTCGGCAAGCTGCGGGTTCACCTACGTGCACCGCTTCCACGCATGCACGAGAGTAGCTGCGGATGGACGTCAGTAGGAAGCGGCCCGTGATGTGCCTTAGTGACGTCACCGCTGGTCTCCATCTTGTTTATGTAGCCTTAGCCTGTAGGATAGCCTTTAGCGTAGCCCTTAGCTGAACCGTTCTGTGTGTTCAGTATTTTCTTTGTTTTGGTGCAGTTTTAGAATAAATTAGTTAGATTAAATCAAACTTCTGGTTTCTTTTATTCTGTGTGTGTGTGTGTGTGAATTATTGCAAATAATATACTTCAGATAAGGTCTTTTGGTTCAATCACTATTAATCAGTCTAATTACTAATAATAAGACCGTTGGTCGATATCCTTCTTTTAAATCAGATATAAATGTTTTGCCAGTTTGAGAGACACTGGATGGTGCTCCTCAAATAAATTTGAAAAGATAATTAAATAAATTATCCCTAAATTATTAATTTAATATTTTTGGAAAAACCAGATAGACCGTAACTTTTCTTTATCAATTTTTAATTGATAAATCCCCAACAGTTTTCTGCGCAGAGAAATGAGACGGGAGGCAAAGTACGATGGTCAGAACAAACTGCAGAGCCTGCTCTATTTTTCACCAAGCATCTCTGAAGGCTGAACCATTCACAGATATGTGTCAGTCAAATCTGGACGGGGTGTGCACAGTACCTCTAACTCTGCTTGACAGTCATGTGAGTCCCCGTCATCCTCAGTGAGCAGCAAACTGGCAGAATTAAGAGCATTACACCATTTCACTGTTATGTTAGGCAAATCTAACAGGACAGAAGTGTACCTGAGCCATCTAGCTGCTGACAAGTGAGAAGTCCTGTGTTCCAACAAAATCTTGGCCACATTATGGGGCACAAACAAAGTAGACAGAGTAGACAATACATTACAATGGTCCTCAAAGCCAAAACTGCTTTCTCTGCTGCTGCTACGGCCCTCAGACACCCTGGAAAACCAGCCGCCCCTGGAACCAGTTTTGCAGAGTAGTAAGCCAAGGGGTGTTTCAGTCCACAATGATCCTGTAATAGGACAGATGCCATGCAACCGTTTTTCTCATCAACCATCCGGAAAAAAAATAGTTTATCTGCAACTGGTAAAGCCAGAACGGCCAGCATCGCATAGCCTATGATAAAGTTCCAACAATATGAAGTCAGGCCTAGGAAAGCCATCATTTGTTTCTTAGTGCTCTGTGGTGTGTCCCACACAACAGAAATTATGTTCAAAGTGTCTTTGTCAGAGGTGAACTATGCCTGCTCATGTTCTATGTCTAGTCCTGCAAAAATGTGCGATGTGCAATGTAGATCCTCATCTGGCATAAAAACAGAAGCTGGACTTACCAGGTTCTGAGCCAATTCGAGGAGGTATTTGGTTGTGGTACCTGATATGAGCTTCCACTGGTTTTCGTGTCTGAGATCGTGAGGCATGTGCTTCACCGCTGTCAGGATTGGAGTCTCCTGGTCAGGGACAACTTCAATGGCTTGTGCTGTTGAAAAAATAGCAATATTAAGTTTGCACATCAGGTCTCTGCCTAACAAATGTACAGGACATTGCTGAGAGATTAAGAATCCATGTTTAAAGGCTGGCCCATCTCCTAGTTCACAGCGGAGAGTTTAACTGAATCGTTCTCTTACAACCTGACCAGATGCTGAAATTGAGAAGACATGGTTTCCACTGAATTTAGGTGGTGGATGCAGGACTGTGTGTTTCAGAACTGAGTGTGTCGCTCCAGAGTCAACCATGAACTTCATGGTTGTACCTGAAACAGTCAGAGACAGGATAGGTAAGGCTTTGTACGCATCAGAAGTCAGATGTGCGTATGTACCTGTTAGCGTCATTTGCTGTTGTGCTACATGTACAATGGATTCTGTAATCAAAGTATGAGGGTTATAACTTTGATCTGAATGGTTAGTGCAGAAAGCAAGTTCTTCATTCCTGGCAGTTACATTTGAAATTGGAGTTGGGTCCCTGGGGCAGTCCACTTCTGTGGTCATTTGTAACTACAGAATACATAGTCAAGGCTGCCTTGTGCAGATCAGTTTCTCTCTTAGACTGTAGCTCTCTTTGTTTTCTGCTCAGTTGGTTTTCATAGTGTATAACATACTTGCAAAGATCAGTGTAATTCATTCCAGCATTCAAACCAAAATATTTGTCCAATACCTTGTTTTGTAGCTCTGGTAGCAGTGCAGCTAATATCTTATCGCACACCATAGATTCGTAGGTTGTTCCTGCAATATCCCCCAGTTTATCAAGTTCACTGTATTTCTCAAACGGCTCTCTTAATCTGTGGAGAAAGTCATCTGCCCCCTAGTCTTGCATTTGCTTAACTGCATGCAACTTAGTTAAATTCGGCCTTGTGGGAAATTCTTTGATAATGGCTTTACAGAGCTTGGTTATTGCACCAAAATAGTCAGCGCTTACCCCATCTGCGTCATCAGCGATGGTTCTCATGCGCAGGTCAGATTTAGGCAGGCTGCCTTTCCAGCAAATTTCAGCTCCAGTAGGTCAAAAGGACAGACATATCTCCTTGAGCTCAGCTGCAAATTCCACACCGCTCTTCCCATCAGTCTGTTGGCTCTGAATCAGCATGGCAGACTCCAAGTCCGGGTCTGGTTTTGCTAGTTTCAAACCATGTAAATCTGAAAATATCTGCTTGTCTTAAGCATATGGGGGTGGGTACAGCACGTCTTTTGTAGATCTACTTTTTACAGGGGAAGGAGATCTGACGTCTGTTTGTGTAGTGTCAAACCGCATGAGTGGAGCAGATGGTTGAGTGGGGGAGGGTTTCAAAGAATTAGCCTGAGCTTTATTCTGTTTACGTGTGGAACGCTCAGGTTTAAGATAAGTGTTATCGCGGTGGCCATCCACTGTACCAGACAAATCCCTGGCTCCACCTAAATTTTTAAAGCTGGCTTTCCACTTACAACAAATGTTCTCATCTTTCTAGACCTGCACTTATGCCTTTCAAACTTTTTATACAAATCACCTTGTAAGAAAGCCCTTGATTGTAATTTCTCCCCCTCTAAGTTCAATTTCTGCTCAATATTCTCTATTTCTACAACATCTAGGCTACCCCACATTGGAAAACCCCATTTAGAAATCCAAAAAGAGATAAATTCTAAACATTCCTGCCTTTACTTATCTCGCATTAAACGACAAACAGTTCTGTCAGGTGCAGAAAGACTAGATATTGCTGAACCCATTGTGTAAAGAAAATGAAACCCAGCAAAACACTTGTTAATTAAATTTTTTAGAGCAAAGCGATATTAAATTGCAATTTAACAATATGTTTACAAAGCATCGTAACACCGCCGAATCTTTCTCTCCACCAGAGATGAATGAACACTTAATTTTAAAGAAAAGAATCTCTCTCAACAGTTGATCAATCTGAACTGTAATAAAACCTCCAAACTTTAACGGAATTCTCTCTCACCGGTCAAAGGGTTCTCTCATGATGGCATATATAGGTGGACCAGAAGCACCAAGCCCCCTCCGCTGTTCAAAGCTGCTAAAAGGAGGTTTCTTAGCTGGGATGCTCCCTGTCCGGGTCTGTCAGCCGAGTTGGTTCTTCGTGAAACGTGATCCGTCAGTAGGACGCCACGTTGGGCGCCAAACTATTAGTGCTGGAAACACTGACCAAAGGATGAGAGAGAATTCCGTTAAAGTTTGGAGGTTTTCTTGCAGTTCAGTTTGATCAAGTAGGAGGACAGCATCACATCACAGCAAATGCAGAATACTGACCTGTCTCAATTTTACAACAACAGGCCTATATTGTTTCTAGTAACCTTGCGGCTATCTACTTTACTGATAAAGTACTACTCTCAGGGTGAAAATCAGAGACTTGAAGGCGCCTCTCTCCTCGATTAGAAAGCTGTGAACTATTTAGACCCTTAAGGACGTAGCACGAGGATGTCCAGTCAGAAGTGCCATCTCCATGGTAACGCAGGATGTGGACTATTATTATCAAAACACTTTGACCATGACTTGGGTAAAAGTGTCATTCAGTAAGACTAACTTTCAACCAAAGCCTACAACATTAAGTAAACACAATTGATTACAAAGTACAAATGAATCATAACACAAACTTTTTCCACCACAATAATAAATAAATGTTTTTGTCTAAGAATCAAGCTTCTAAATATTGCTTACTTTGTGTATTTTTTATATTTACACATTTAAACAACAATGTGACATTTGAAAAAAAGAAAAAATTCACACATTTTCAGGAGTTTATTTCTTCCAGCTCCTGAATGAAAACTGAAAACCATTTGGTGTTATTAAGGGAGACAATAGTATATCCAATAGTATATCCATAATATATATATATATATATATATATATATATATATATATCCATAATATATATATATATATATATATATATATATATATATATATAAAATAATAATAATAATAAATCCATTAATATTTCATACATTTACCATAGATTTGGGTCAAAAATTCAGATGAAAATATAGTCTTCATCTGACTTTTTTTTTCCCAATATATTAACAATTCTTGAATAAGTATGCAAGAAGACTATTACACATACAATTAGAAAATATTGAAATAGCGGAAGTCCTTAGATGAAGACCTTCAATCAGTGCTTTAAGATTCAATGTTTATTTTATCACATTCTCCCATTTTGTTTTGTAACATTCCGATTTACTAATTAATCTCCAAAAAAATAATAGTTACAGTTCCTTTGAGCATCTAGTTTTTAGCTTTCCTCATACACATAACAAAGCAGTAAAGCCACTTTTGTTTGTGGTCTTATATCGTCCACCAGGACCTTATTCTCAATTTTTAGATCAGATTTCAGATTTTCTATCTGACTTAGTTTTAAACACTGATAAAGTCATTATAGTCGGAGACTTCAATATTCATGTTGATAATGAAAGTGATAGTCTAAATACAGCTTTTCACACTATCCTAGACTCAATAGGCTTTACTCAAAATGTGCAGGGACCAACACATTCTTGTCACCACACTTTAGATCTTGTGCTGACTTATGGCATTGACTGTGAAGAAATAACAGTCTTTCCACATAACCCTATCCTGTCTGATCATTTCCTTATCACTTTTAAACTTACTCTAATGGATCATATCAAACCTGAAAGAAAACTTCATTATACCAGAACGTTATCAGACAACGCTGTAGCAAATTTTAAAGAAGCTCTTCCAACTTTAATTTCCTCAGTTTATAAATGCAGAACAGAAAACAGTGATTTAACTCGTGACCCCTCACAACTTGACATTTTAGTTCATAGCGTTAATTCCTCCCTGCGTCGGGCAATAGACAAAGTTGCCCCCTTGAAAAGGAAGGTGGCTAGCCATAGAAGATTAACTCCCTGGTTTAATTTAGAGCTACGTACCCTAAAGCAGAATGTTAGAAAACTAGAGAGAAAATGGCGCTCCACGCATTTACATGATTCCTTTTTAATATGGAAAAATAGTTTATTGCTATATAAAAAGAGCCTTCACACAGCTAGAACAGCATATTATTCATCTTTAATCGAGGAGAATAAAAATAATCCTAGGTTTCTTTTTAATACAGTTGCCAAACTCACACAGGATCATAGCTCTATCGAGCCAACCATTCCCCAAGCTCTAAGCAGTGACGACTTCATGCAATTCTTTATAAATAAAATAGACTCCATAAAGAATAAGATAATTGGGAACCTTCCCAATATGCTTGCTTCCTCCTTAGTTAATGAGGCAGCCTCAAAAATGGTGGAACCTAATATATGCTTAAACTGCTTTAATGCAGCCGAACTTTGTGATGTACTAAAATTATTAGCTTCATCTAAACCTTCAACTTGCGTTTTAGACCCAATCCCAACTAAACTCTTAAAAGAAGTTTTCCCTCTGATCGCTGCTCCAATTTTAAATATAATGAATCTATCCTTAGTCAATGGATATGTACCACAGGAGTTTAAGATTGCTGTAATTAAACCTCTACTTAAGAAACCCTCTCTTGATCAAAACGACTTAATTAACTATAGACCGATATCTAATCTTCCCTTCTTATCTAAAATTCTTGAGAAAATAGTTGCACACCAGATATGTGAGCATTTAAACAATAATGAGCTGTTTGAGAAGTTTCAGTCAGGCTTTAGAGCTCATCACAGCACTGAAACAGCTCTGGTGAAGGTTACTAATGATATTCTCATAGCCTCAGACAATGGACTGGTGACCATTCTGGTCCTGTTAGATCTCAGTGCTGCCTTTGACACTGTTGACCACAATATTCTCATAGAAAGGCTTCAAAGTGTCGGTATAATAGGAACAGCACTAGGTTGGTTTAAATCTTATTTGTCTAACAGATTTCAGTTTGTTCAGGTAAACAATAGATCTTCCTCAACCTCAATAGTTACTTGCGGAGTACCACAGGGTTCAGTGCTTGGGCCGATTCTCTTTACTATATATATGCTTCCTATTGGTAAAATAATTAGGCAGCATGGGATAAAATTCCATAGTTACGCAGATGATACACAGCTATATCTATCCATAAATCCTGATGAATCCAATCAGTTAGGTAGACTACAGGCATGTCTGGAAGACATAAAAACTTGGATGACTCTAAACTTCTTGCTTCTAAATTCTGATAAAACAGAAGTTGTCGTCTTTGGACCAGAAGCTCTGAAAAAGAAACTACTTAGTCAGCCCCTTCACCTGGACGGCATTAAATTAGCCTCCAGTAATAAAGCAAAAAACCTCGGTGTCATTTTTGACCAAGATATGTCGTTTAGAACTTACATTAAAGAAGTCTGTAGGATTTCCTTTTTTCACCTTAGGAATATTGCAAAAATTAGAACCATCCTGTCCAGGAATGATGCTGAAAAACTAGTCCATGCCTTTGTTACTTCAAGGCTGGATTACTGTAACTGTCTATTATCAGGTAGTCCACAGAATACAATTAAAAGTCTTCAGTTAGTTCAAAATGCTGCTGCTAGGATTCTGATGAATATTAAAAGAAGAGATCACATTTCCCCTGTTTTAGCTTCTCTTCACTGGCTCCCAGTAAAATCTAGAATAGAATTCAAGATCCTCCTTCTGACATATAAAGCCCTTAATAATCTAGCTCCATCATACATAAGAGACCTGATTGTTCCATATGTTCCTAACAGAGACCTTCGCTCTCAGACTGCAGGTTTACTGGTAGTTCCTAGGATTTCTAAAAGTAGAATGGGTGGCAGATCTTTCAGCTATCAGGCTCCCCTCCTATGGAACCGGCTCCCAGGGTTGGTTCGTGAAGCAGACAATTTGTCTATCTTTAAAACTAGGCTAAAAACTTTCCTCTTTGACAAAGCTTACAGTTAGAGATATGTTTATAGGTAGTTAGAGTCAGGTCAGACAGGTAGATAGGAAGAGACAGGTTAATGTTAGTAGTCAGGCAGAGTGTCAAAAGTTAGGAAGAGATAGGAAGAGGTAGAGTAGCTAGGTAGAGATAGATTAATGTAAGCCAGGTAAAGATCCGGAGCCGGTCGCGGCTTACCGCCGCGGAAGAAATGTGCCCCACAGGGGCCAGCCAGCGCCGGAGAGAGGTCCCTCAAGGGGATCCTCCCGCACAGTGCGGCCGCCCATTACCTGCCGGGTTGAATCCCCCGGGCAGACTGTGCGGACCCCACCCGTTTATCTCTTAAACGTTTCTCGCCCTCTTCAACTCTGTCCTCTCAGTTCTGTCTATTTTTCCTTAAGATAGTTTTGTCGACTATCGGTCTCGTGCCGGTATTTAGCCTTAGATGGAGTTTACCACCCACTTTGGGCTGCATTCTCAAACAACCCGACTCCGAGAAGACCCCGGCATGACGGGGGCCGTTACCGGCCCTACACCGTCCACGGGTCAGGAGGACTCAGACAGAGTGTTGGTAGCCAGGTCTCCTAGTAGCTAGGAGACAGGTTAATGTTAGTAGCTATGCTGCTTTAGGCTAGGCTGTTGGAGGACATTATTAGGGTCTGTTCCTACTTTCTCTCCTACTTCTCCCCAACTGCATGATGTGCTGTCAATTCAAGCACTAACCTGTTTTCTATTATAGTAGGTGCTCCGGATTAGCCCTGCTTGACGACCCTGACTAAGATGGCATTGCAGTGACGGAAAATTCTCCACGTCCTGCAACAAACTTGTGCATCGGTTCTGTTGCTCTTTCTGTGTCTCTGTTGTGTATTCTCCAAGCCACAGACGGTCGCGGCAGATAACCGCTTGTGCTGAGCCTGGTTCTGCCGGAGGTTTCTTCCTGTTAAAAGGGAGTTTTTCCTTCCCACTGTCGCTGCATGCTTGCTCAGTATGAGGGATTGCTGAGAATTCCACGACGCAATCTTCTGTGGTTCTGTAATTTCTACACTAAACATTGTATTGTAATAACTCTTTTTGTAAAGTGCCTTGAGATGACATCTGTTGTGAAATGGCGCTATATAAATAAACTGAATTGAATTGAATTAATTTGAGATAAGTGGTAAGCGGAGACAGAGCCACACATGAGCAAACAGAGTTGAGCAAACAAAGACAGAGCTGTGTGCCAACAGACAGAGTTGAGCTACCAGAGATACAAGTCTGCATGAGTAAACCGCGCTGAGCGGGCAAAGAAAGAGCCACATGTTGGTCCCTCAAACAGAGCTGAGGGAGCAGAGACAGAGTAGAGCGCAAGCACAGAGCAGGTGTTATTGTTCGTTCACATAGACATGCTTTTAGATCAGTCTCACTGCTATCTCAAGCTGGTGGAACAAAAATTACACCATAGCCTGAGGCCGTTATGTTTGAAAGCTAACAAATATTTTCCTGACACTTTTGCATTTTTTTCTAAGGTCTAATGTCTGTGGCTGTTTCTGCTGAGGTCTGACAGATATATTCTTGAGACGCCAGGATGTCCTAAAATGTACACATACAAATCAGATCAGATGCTGAGACAGACTCTCATACAGCAATGATGTACATTTTGTGAATTATATTTAAACCAGCTCAATCTAAGATTATTACTATTCAACACAACAAATACACATTCCTTTATTCTTTTCTAGATTTCAGGAACAGTGGAACAGTGATCCATGTTTGTTTTACTTATACAGGTGAGAGGAGCACAGTGGTTTCCTGTATAAGGATTATCAATAACGGCATGGAAGTTGCCAGTGACGACTACTGTCATGCTGAGACCAGGCCCCAGGCCAAGGTACAACGTTGCAATACTCAGCCCTGCCAATACAGGTTAGCCTCACAAAGACACACCCACACAATAACACTGCCATACTCATCAAGATTTCCTGCAGATTAAGCGTAGCCACATTTGAATCCATGCAACACTTTTTCTTTGTATTATCATTGACAAAAATTAAAAAACATAATGTCATTTATTTTTGTATTTTTTTAACCAGAAACAAAAACATAAAATGCCTTAATCCATGTATCATTCATCTTTTCTATTTCTTGATTGACAAATAAAAATCAAAAAATTAAGTTATTGTGTTTTTTTCTCTTTTTTTAAAAATCAGAAATAGAAAACGAAAAATCCCTTGTCATGTTGTAATTTTTCATCGCAGATCAAAAATACAAACTAGCAACTTGACATAATTTGTGAATATTTAATTGCTGGGGTATTGGTGATCCAGAAATTCTTCTGGTTGCAAAAATGGGGGAAAGTTACCAAAACCATGGCAACGCTAGAGCCACACTCCACAGTAATAGTGGAGTTTTTCCAAAAACAAATTTTACGGATCAATGACTTTTTGTTTTAAATAGTTTCCAACTGCCGTTGCAGTTGGTGGCCCTGCAAATTTTGAGTAAAGCCTATTGACTCTAAGATAATGTTAAAAGCTGTTTTAAGACTAGCACTTTCACTATCAACATGAATATTGAAGTCTCCAACTATAATAACTGTATCAGTGTTTAAAACTAAGTCAGATAGAAAATATGGTATCTGATCTAAAAATTGAGAATAAGGGCCTGGTGGACGATACAGGACCACGAACAAAACTGGCTTTACTGCTTTATTATGTGTATGCGGAAGGCTAAAGATTAAATGCTCAAAGGGACTGTAACTATTATTTTATCTGGGGATAAATTAGTAAATCTGAATGAAAGATGGTGGCTACTCCACCTCCTCGACCAGTACTTTGAGGCACACTAAAGTTTAAGTAACTAGGGGGAGTTGACTCATTTATTGTGACATGGTCTTCTTCCTTACAGAGAGTAAGACAACACAACTGTTTTTGATGGGAGAGATCTTATATTTAGTAAACCACATTTAATTGATTTATTTTTCTGTTCAGTAGGAGTTTTATTTATCTTTATGAGATTTTTATACTTTGCTCTAGTAGCATTAACTTTAAATTAATTTGTTTTGGATATATGAAGGGAAACTGTCTCTATAGGGTAGTGGGTGGGTGGCAGTCCCTGTTCCCTGACCTGGACTCTGGGTTGTCACGGCATTGGGGAACTAGAGATAACCCTATCAATGTTCCTGGAAAGAAGGGCTGCCCCAATCCGTGGTTGGATGGATACCATATCTACATAACAGTCCAGGTTTTCCCGAGAATTTCCCCCAGTTATCAATGTAGCCCACATCGTTTTCTGGACACCACCTTGACAACCAAAGGTGAAACGACAGCATACAGCTGTACATGTCATCGCTAGTACGATCAGGCAGGGGACCAGAAAAAAATGACAGAGTCAGACAGAAAAAATGACAGAGTCAAACATCTTTTTGGCAACCCTACACACCGAAGCTACGCTAATTAGCTACGCTAATTTTATGAACTATACCATGCTATCAGTGAACAACAGCAAGCACACCCAGATGGTTTCATCATCCTCATCTGAGATTTTAATCATGTTGACCTTAAGACTGCATGTTGATTTTCCAACAAGGGGGAATAACATTTTGGATTTAGTGTACACCATACATAAAGGAACTTACAAGGCCATTCCGCTCCCCCACCTTGGACTCTCTGACCATATCAATGTCATGCTAATGCCAGACAGACAGAGAGTGAAAGCCATCAAACCTGTTAGGAAAAACGTAAGGGTGTGGCCAGAGGGAGCATCTTCTGCTCTTCAAGACTGCGTTGAAAAAACAGATTGGGGAATGTTTAAAGAAGCAGCCATTTACAACAACCAGACAAACATTGAGGAATACACAGAGACTGTGACCATCTACATCACCAAGTGTATCGATGATGTGAGCCATATAAAAACATCATCACTTAGGCTAACCAGAAGCAATGGCTGACACGCAATGTTGGGCTGCTGAGAGCTAGAGACATAGCTGTACTGTATATTATGATACATTTCCTCAGTGATGTTTGCCCAAGTGATGACTCTTGTTCTACAAGTAGGCTGGTTTGTTGTAAATGTAACTGTAGGAGGTAAAGAGGGAACTTCGATTAGAATTAAATTTGTGTCTACTTGTAACTGTCTAATAAAAATATGTTATTCTATATTGATGCTATTCTGTATTTGCGCTAGAGGACATTAATAAAGTGAAGTAAATGTGTGTGAAATATGACCTGCTGAGCAAAATCAAAACTGTAATGCATCTTAATATTTATACTGATACTGTAAGGAGGTGAAAATAATTGCTAATGGTCCTGAAACTAGCAAAATTTCAACTCCAGTTACTAGCTTAAATTGTAATTACTGTTTTACGTTCAATGTTTTTATAAAATTGCCTTGCCTATTGTAGTTGCTAATAGTCCTTTGCAATATTTCACATTATAAATACTGAATTCTAAATCAATGTTTACAAATACCAAGCTCATTAGCAGACTTCACGTACAGACGCCACATTGAAGCTTTAGACACAAGTTGGCTGTCGGCCAGGCAGCTTGATGGCATTGTCTGCTGCATAGTTTTTTTATGAATTCCACAACTCCGTTGATATCCTCAGGGCTGATGAACCTGGCTGGTGGTCGTGGCAGTAAGTGCTTCTTCCTCAAACGGGGTCTTGCCCCATTGAGCCAGGGTGTAACATCTGTGGTAACTATTAGCAACCACTACCGCTAACGGAAGTTCTAAACCAGCAAACACAAAAACACGTTAATCCAAAACATAGGTTTACGTGGGCTAAACCATTATCAGTTCAAGCAATTCAAGCATTATTCAAATTAATAACAGATGTTCACATTAGAAGCTAGAATCTAGAACTCACTATAGAAGTGGGCTTTTTTGGCAAGTCATATGATGCTAACAGTTAGACTACAACTAAAATAGCCGTGCTGAGCTAGCTAATAACAGTCATGTAGTCTGTGTTCTCAGACAAAACAACAATCTTTGCTGTTTATAGAAACTCACCTCATAAGAAACAGAAAAGTATTTCTACAGATCTCCTTGCAGCCAAACAAATACATTTGTTCAGGCACACTTTATCTTCATCAAAACTTTCTTTATGAATGTAGCCATCTCATAAGCTTGCACTCTGTGTCTGTTTGCCACTAAATGTCCAATATTTTGCATGTCCTGCCACTTTTTCTGCTGGTAAAGAATCCAACTGTATGTTGAACATAATGTCTGGAGAAAGCTTCTGGCTACAGAACTCTCTCCCATGCAGATAATTATATTTTCTCGTCGTTTAGCACAAGCCTTACTGCTTCCATCTTAATGGTATTTAGATATCACTTAGAGCCCGACTAGAGCACTGCGTAAGTGGTCCGTGGGCTTCTCGGAGCACTGGGACAATAACAAAAGACAACAAAAGCCTGTCTATTCAGTATGCAAATATACACAGACTGATACACCCCTTACTGAATGCAGAGAAACTCAGAAAAATGAGCGGATTTCAACCTCAAAATGTTTACTTTTAAATATTCCAATACTGTTATGTCAAACATGGAGAGGCTTATTTCGTGACTTCAGCTAATAGATTCTGCACAAAAGCGAAAAATAACAAATAATAATTTAAAAAAAGAAATTTTCCTGAAAAGCTCAGCTTCCGACTTGTGTCCCTGGTTCTTGCGGCCATCACAAGTGTCTTCCTAGTAGATGTGAGGCCAGGAAACCAGTGAATCAAACTAAAGGTTTTTTTTACATATTTCAAAGGGCCTTTAAATAACTGCAATTTTGCCATCAATATAGATTTTAAGTTCCTCTCCAAAGCACTCCATGTCCTCAGATATTGTCAGAATTAATCAACTTAATTAGCAGCATTCTTTTAAACGTAGCTAGCATAGGAACTTTAGTTAGAACATTTTTTTAATTTATGATTAGTATAACAGGAAGGTGACGCATTTGTGACCATATACAGTGCAGACGAGAAGTTGGGACACACCTCATTCAATGCGTTTTCTTTATTTTATAATCTACAATGTAGTCAACATTGTAGATTCTCAATTAAGGGCATCAAAACTATGAATGAACACATGATGTATGGAATTACTGAATGTACTTAAACAAAAAGGGTTAAATAACTGAATACATGTGTGTTATGACCCAGGGTCGTTTGGGCCACAACAAGAAAAGGCTTAAGAGAAAATAAACTAGGGGTTCTTTGTAAAAATAGTTGGTTTGGGTTTATTTTGCACAAAGATCTTCAGATTAGTTAAAAAGGTGCGGCCACCAGTTGAGAGGGAAGGACAGATGGCTTCTGGCACAACCTCTCTTCTGGTTCTGGTTCCTCTCTGGTTCTGGGTGTCTCCTCTGCTGATCTATGGATCTTTTAAGGCCTCCCGCTGATTCCTTCTAGCCCAGTTGGCCCAATCAGCTGATTCCCTTCAGCTGGATCTAATGGAGACAGCTCCCTGGCAGAAAAAAAAACAGAAGGAGACCAACACCAAAAGCAGAAACAAAATAATCCTAGCAATAAAGGATGTAACATCCCCCACATAAAATAAAAGCCCTGAGAGGCTCCACATTCTGTACAGTGTATAGAAAGGAAGTGCTTACTCACGCGACAAGGCGTCAGCAACTTTGTTTACAGCCCCAGGTTTATGCAAGATTTGAAGATTGTATTCTTGAAGCAAGAGAGCCCATCACATTAATCTCTGATTTTGATTGTACATACGAGATAAGAAAACCAGATGATTATGGTCTGGATACACAGTCAGTGACCGCTGACTGAAGTCGACATAAACTGCAAAATGGTGAAGGGCAAGTAAAAGAGCAAGTGTCTCTTTTTCAATGGTGGAATAATTTGACTGGTGGGGTTTAAATTTTGAAGAATAATAAGACACAGGATGAGAGATCTCCTGATCGTCCTCTTGCAATAAAACTGCAAAACTTCCAATTTAAATGGAAGAGAAAAGTTTGGCACAGCGAGTACTGGAATACTGCATAAAAGAGACTTGACAGCATTAAAAGCGTCATTACATTCATCAGTCCAAACAAATGGTTTGGCTGGACTACATAATGCAGTAAGTGGAGCTACAAGCAAAGAAAAATTTCTACAGAAACATCTGTAGTACCCTGCCATTCCCAGGAAACAGCGAAGTTCACACCTCATTGTTGGTACAGGGTAGTCTAGGATAGTAGAGACTTTAGCATCCACTGGGTAAACTTTACCTTGTCCTACCTGCTTTCCAAGGTATGTCACTGAAGCCTTAACAAAATCACACTTGGCAAGGTTAAGCGTCAACTTAGCCTTAGCCAAACACTCAAAAACCATTTTGAGGATTTTCATGTGGTCATTCCAGCTGTCAGTGAAGATAACAACGTCATCCAGATAAACTCTGCATTGTGGAACATCACCCAGTACAATCTGCATGAGACGTTGGAACGTCGCAGGGGCATTCTTCATGCCAAACGCCATGACAGTGTACTGCAAGAATTGGTCTGGGGTGACAAAAGCAGAGATCTCAGAAGCTCTTTGGGATAGAGGAACCTGCCAGTAACCTTCAAGGAGGTCAAGTTTGGAAATGATAGTGGCAGAGCCAATACTATCAATACAATCTTCCATGCGAGGTAATGGAAAGGAGTCGGACAAAGTAACTGCATTGACCATTCGATAATCAGTACAGAAATGAGGGCTACCATCTGACTTATTAACCCACAAACATGGAGAACTCCAAGGGCTATAGCTTTTCTTCGCCAACCCATTTTCCATAAGGTAGGCAACCTCCTTACTCATCACTTCTCTTTTCTCCATTGAACAACGATAAGCATGTTGCTTAATCGGAAAAGCAGAGCCAACATCGATGTCATGCTTCAACACATCAGTACGGGAGGCACATCACTAAACAGGGAAGGATAAACAGGATCAGGTTAATGAGGTCACTACGCTTCTCATCAGTAAGGTAGGACAACCTGCAATCTATTTCAGACAGAAATGCTGTATTAGTTAACCTTCCAGACTTTCTACCACAAGAGGGGGAATCTAATCCATAATCAATGTCAGTATCACAAACCAAAGATGTGGAAGGTGCAAGACAGGCATCCATCAAAGACGGCATAGGCTGTGTCGGTTTAACGTCCCTGGTCAGGAAACGCTTCAACATGTTCACATGGCATAGCCTAGTTTTTCTCCTACGCTCAGGAGTTTTAATGATGTAGTCTGTCTCAGACACTTTACTCTCCACAACATATGGACCTGAAAAATGTGCTGTTAAGGATAGCCTGCCATAGGCAGCAGCACTAAAACTTGCTCCCCAGGGTTAAATTGTCGCTCAACCGCCTTCTGATCATACCGTCTCTTCATGTCAGTCTGGGATGAAGAAATAGCCTCCTTAGCCAAAGTTACAGCTTTATGTAGACGCTCCCTGCAACGAGAAACAAAGTCCAGCACATTCATTTGTTCTGCAGGTTCTATAAGGAACTGTTCTTGGAGCGCTTTTAAAGGTCCACGGACACTATGATCAAAAACTAGTTACGCAGGACTGATCCCTGAAGACTCGTCTCGCATCGCGTATGGCAAAAAGCATCATAGGCACACCCTCATCCCAGTCTTTTCCAGTTTCATGGCAGTACTTCGTCAACATGGACTTAAAAGTCTGATGCCAGCGTTCCAACACTCCTTGAGACTCAGGATGATAGGCACTTGACATAGAATGCTTGATATTCAGAGATTCAAGTGTCTGTTTGAAAGTACATGACAGAAAGTTAGTCCCCCGATCGGTCTGTACTACCCTTGGTAAACCAAAAGTAGTAAAAAACTTTATTAATGCTCTCGTGATAACAGGTGCAGTAATTTTCCTCAAAGGAACAGCTTCAGGAAAACGTGTAGAAGTGCACATAATGGTCAATAAATACTGGTTTCCAGACCTTGCTTTAGGTAATGGGCCCACACAGTCAACCATGACATGCTCAAAAGGTTCGTCTCGGATTCTGAGGTGCTGATCCTCATCCCAGCCACTTAGCACTCTGCTGCAAACTGCTGTGCACCCTGCTCCTGTGAAAGCTGTAGATTACGTTCCAATGAAGCCAACAGGAGCACATCATCTGTGGAAAGCAGAGACCCGATCCTGAAGCCACCGAAACGGATCCCATCAATACCTTGGCTGCGCCTAGAAATCCTCTCCGTAAATGTTATGAACAGGATCGGTAAAAAAGGGCAACCTTGGCTGAGTCCAACTCTGATTTGAAACGAGCCTCACTTACTGCCGGCAATGCGAACCAAACTGACACCGGTCATATAGGGACCTAACGGCCTGTATCAAAGGGCCTGGTACCCCATCCTCTCGGAGTACCCCACACAGGACTCCACAAGTAATGTGGTTGGACACTTTCTCCAAGTCCACAAATGTAGGGCGAACTCCCATAGACCCTCCAGGACCCTGCTGAGGGTGTAGAGCTGGTCCAGTTTTCCATGGACGAAAACCGTGTTCTTCCTCCGGAATCCGAGTTTCCACTATCCATCGGACCCTTCAGAACCCCTGAATAGACCTTACGAGGGAGGCTCAGAAGTATGATCCCCCTATAGTTGGAACACACTCTGAGGTCCCCCTTTTTAAAGAGGGAGACCACCACCCCGGTCTGCCAATCCAAGGGAACTACCCCCTCCATGCAATATATACAGAGCCACGTTAACCAACACAGTCCTATAACATCTAGATCGTTGAGGAACTCCGGGTGAATCTCACCCACCCCCGGTGCCATGACATCCAGGAGCTTTTCAGAAATCCTGGTGACCTCAGCACCAGAGAATGGAGAGCCCGACCGAAAGTCCCCAGACTCGGCTTCCAAATTGAATGGCTTGCTGGTAGAATTGAAGAAGTATTTGAAGTATTCCATCCCAAGACGTCCCATGTCGAGGTCAGCAGCACACCATCCCCACTGTAAACAGTTTTAGTGGCAGATAGTCAGGAGCCATCCCCAAACACATAAGGGTAACCTCTCCTTCACCAGGTTAAACCCAAACTTAGAGGCACCGAGATGAGGGGCAACAAGTATGCCCACCCCAGCTTGGTGCCTCTTAACGGCAGCATCTCTCGAGGAAACTGGTTCCAGAGCCCGAGCCATGCGTCAAGGCTAGGCCGACCATGTCCAGTTGGAACCTCGCACAAATACTGGAACTTTCATGGCAAAACATTACACTTCATGTTTTGAGGGGGCGGGGCTTAGGTGATGTCAAAACGTAACCTAGGATCGTCAGGGACCTGATGAACAACCACCACAGAAGGTTTCAACCATCTGTGACTTTCTGAAGAGGAGTTGTAACTTTTTGATTATTTGTGACGAGAAACTTAAGTTTGAGGCATAGGCACGCCCACCTGGTTTCAATCAGAAAAATTCCTTTGATAACTTTTGATCCCCAATGCCTTAAGTCTCTGGTTTAAGTTCCCTGGTTTAGAAGTCTGTAGGTTAAAAGTTCTAGTAGGAGTACGACCCGTACAAATGAAAAAATTGGCATGTTTGATTCAAAATGGCCAACTTTCTGTTGGGTTTGGACCATGGCTCCAAGGGACTTTTTTTTAGGTCATGAGGCACTACATATGTGTGTTGAATGACATCGTCCATATAATGAGGTATGGCTTGGGGGTGGTGTTTTTAAAGTTTGTAGGGGGAGCTGTGGAGTAATTATCATCATGTCAAATCTGGTTAGGATTGGATACGTTTTTTGGATATTAGAGCAAAACGTATGGTCATGGCCTGACGCGAAAATTCGCCACACTGCCACATTCACGCCCTTTTTTGAAAACTCTTAGTACTGGACACAGAGGAACCTCAACTAGTTTGCGGCCGCTGTGCAGCATTGTTATGCTAATTTGCTCAACTGAGTAAGTTCTCGAACTTTCACGGCAAAACATTATACTTCCTGTTCTGAGGGGGCAAGGCTTACGTGATGTCAAGATTTGACCATACAGGATCTTCAGGGACCTGATGATTATCCACCACAGAAAGTTTCACCCATATGTGACATTGTGAATAGGAATTTTTACTGTTTTAATATTTTTGCCGTGTAGTCGAACTTTGAGGCCTGGCCACGCCCCTTCAACATGATCAAAAACTCAAACCTTTGATATCTTTTAATCCCCCTTGCCTGAAGGCTATTCTGACCGATTTAGAAGAAGATTGCTGAAAATTCCAGGGAGGAGTTCGTCAAAGTTCAACATTTGTGAAATGGTAAAATTGAGCGTTTGATTCAAAATGGCTGACTTCCTGTGCATCTGGGACTATGACATCATGAGAGTTTTTTGTTTCGTTTGGAAGAGTTCTAGCAATGTACCAAGTTTCATATTTTTATGTTAAACCATGTGGATAAGATAAAGTTTAGGGAGCGCTGTTGAGCTATTTGGCCCCTTTCAAATTCCTTTAGAATACGTAAATTTCACGCGCACCTGATGCCCCTGATGCCCCTTATGCCCCGGCAATTATGGTGAGTTTTTGAATATGTTTAGGCCTCCAAAAAGCCAATTAATCTGGGAGGAGAAACATAAGAAACATTACAGAAACAATAGGCCTTGGCCGCGCTTAACTGTTCGGGCCTAATAATGACAAAAAAAAAAAAATATTGCCTTGCAGCAAGAAGGTTGTGGGTTCGTATCCCGGCCCAGGGCCCTGCATGGAGTTTGCATGTTCTCCCTGTGCATGCGTGAGTTCCCTCCGGGTTCCCCGGCTTCCTCCCACAGTCCAAAAACATGAGTGTCAGGTTAATTGATCACTCTAAATTGTCTTTAGGTGTGGGTGTGTATGTGCATGGTTGTTTGGCCTGTCTGTCTCTATGTGACCCAGGGTGTACCCCGCCTCTCGCCCGTCGACAGCTGGAGATGGGCACCAGCCCCATCTCCACCCCCTACCCCCCCGACCCCTGGAGGACTAATTGATTCAGAAAATGGATGGATGGATGGATGTAATAGGCCTTTGCAGCACTTCGCTGCTCGGGCCATGGATGTGGCCCTCTAGACTGCAGAGGACCATATACAGAGAACTTCTATTTCTATGCACCTAAATAGGCAAGGCAAGGCAATTTTATTTGTACAGCACACTTTCAACACAAGGCTATTCAAGGTGCTTTACATGAATAGAAAAATGTGAAAAATTAAAACATAGAATATATACAAATACGCTTTTATCACACAAATCAGTGTTTATTTGAATAATCCCAAATCACATCATCCTGAAAAGATGTTCAGTATTGAGACAGATATTTATTCACATTTTAGCGGTTTCTTATCTATAGTTTTATCAATACTTTCTGCTACAACCAGCCATTTAAGGACTTTCATTATCTTTATGCGACCCAAAACAGAAATGAGCTTGACAACTCTGATCTAAAACATTGCAAACAAAGCAAGCAATTGCATTGTCTTGTTTATAAAATGTGCTATTCAAATACGTTTTCCTTGTCTTAAGCTTTCATAAAGCCATTTTTTTATAATTTAATGTATTTCTACATATGTGTTTCTCAATTATTTTCAATTGTTCATTTTACTGTAACAGTAAATATTTACCAAAACCACAAATGAATCTTTGTTACCATATTGTTGTAGCTGTAGTTTGTAATGGAGGCTTTGCCTAAAACACTTTAACCTTCTGCTGCCTCTACCAGCCAGTGATACATGCATTGTAGGCAAAAACTGCACAAGTCCTTAAAACTGAGCCTATTTATGTTTCAAGTCAACCAGCATTCACAAGATTTCCAAGGTTGTGTAGAAAAAATTGTGCGGTAGAATAACGTTAAGTAAAGTTATGACATAAACTCCTATGTCTCATATACTCAGTCACTAAAAATGTGAAATGAAAAAAATAAAAGCTCAGATATTTTCCACAGGTGGGTGTCAGGTGAGTGGCGACCCTGTTCTGTTTCCTGTGGTAAAGGTCTTCAACAGAGTGAGGTGTATTGTGCTTACCCCTCACTAAATGGCTCACTCATCCACACCAAGGACCTGTACTGCCATGGAAGAAAACCTGTAGCACAACAGGACTGTGAGAATGACCCCTGCCTTGCAACATGGGAAGCCTCAGAGTGGTCAGAGGTATGTTTAACCCTGCTAGTTTAATAGATACATTAGGGCTACTACAGTTGACACTGACTGCAGCGCGGACTAATTGAAATGGGAAGAAAATAGTGTTGAGTAATAGCAAGGTGTGGCCGATGTTTTTTTTTTTTTTGTGATGCAAATTAATCATGTTTTTAGACATATCATTTTCTGGAGCAAAATGATACAGATTGATGGCCCCAGAAATTAGCCAGGACAACTTGGCAAGAGCTCTGACCAGGAGGTGATCACAGAGTTGGGTCAATATGCATTGTTAGGGATACAGAAAGATGCAATAATTTGGCTATGATCTAATTTATAATTCTGATGCATTAAGAATGTGGTTTTAAACACGGCTTATGAGATACGTTTTCTGTTTTTAAACAATCTAGTTTCGGACTGGATAAGACACTTCCAGACTGGATTTTGACTAGATAACACACCTGCAGACTGTGTTTGAACTGGATAACACACTTCTAGACTGGTTTTGAACTGGACAAACCCAGCTTGATCTGGGTGAATCAGCCTTCCAATATGTTTATTCAGGCGATTAGCCAAGACCTTCGCTATATTTTTTTGATCGCAGTTTAGCAAACTTAGAGGCCTATATGAAGTGACATCCGCTAGATCCCTGAGTTTCCTCAATAGAGGACAAATATATATGTCATAAAAAAATTAATTGTCACGGAATTAACCTCCTGGTGTACACAACCATCCTAAGCAGCAACGGTGCAATTACATTGATGTGTGCTTTATAAAATTAAATTTCTTAACCCTATACTTAATTAACATCCATCCATTTTCTCGTTCTTTCGGTCACCGTCCAGAGTTCGTTACCATAGATGAGGGTAGGAACCTAGATCGACTGGTAAATCTCTCTTCACCACGACAGACCTGTACAGCGCCCGCATAACTGCAGATGCCCTACCAACCCATCTATCGATCTCCCGCTCCATTTTTTCTTTCATTCGTAAACAAGACCTCCAGATACCTGAACTCCTCCACTTGAGGAAGGACCCCATCCCCGAACCGAAGAAGGCACCCTACCCTTATCCGGCTCAAGACAATGGTCTCGGATTTGGAGGTGCTGATCCTCAGCACCTCCAACCGAGCCGCTTCACACTCGGCAGCAAACCCATCCAGCGAACGCTGTAGATCCCTTTCAGATGAAGCCAACAGGACCACATCATCTGCAAAAAGCAGAGTCCCCATCCAGAAGTCACCAAAACGGATCCCCTCAACATCTTGGCTGTGCCTAGAAATCCTGTTCATAAAGTCTATGAACAGGATCGGTGACAAAGGGCAACCTTGGCGGAGTCCAACTCTCGCTTAAAATGAGTCTGACTTACTACTGGCAATGCGAACCAAACTTCGACCGGTCCGCCATCAGGCGCCACAAACCGCATGGTACCCCATACTCCCAGAGTACCTCCTACAAGTCTCCCCAAGGATCTTGGTCGAACGCCTTCTCCAAGTCAACAAAACACATGTAGACTGGTTGGGCGAACTCCCACGCACCCTCCAGGACCCTCCGGAGGGTGTAGAGCTGGTCCAGTGTTCCACGGCCAGAACGAAAACCGCATTGTTCCTCCTGAATCCGAGGCTCGACTATCCGTCGGACCCTCCTCCCCAGAACCCCCGAATAGACTTTACCAGGGAGGCTAAGAGGTCCCCCCTTCTTAAAATATATTTTGTTTGTTATTTGGTACATAGTAGCACAAAATGCTGCTTATCAACCATCATTAAACATAAATTTATGGCTTATGTTATTATTTTCATTGTTTTTGTTAGAAATTTTAAAAGTCCTAACGTTATTGAACTCAGCATATATTTCGGACTTCCTTGAAAGCGCCGCAGGTGTGCAGTGCTGCTGGATGTCTATGTGTAGCTTATAAAGAAAGATCCCTCTTATATACTTGCATATTAAAAAAAAAAAAAAAAAAAACTTTTGCCAAGGGTGTCATTAGCATGGAGAAGACCTTTTAGACGGCCCAAACATTTACCTTCAGCAGAGACGGGGCAGGCTGGATTTCTCTTTCGTCTTTCATGCTGAAGCTTTGGCCTAGCAGCTAGCGCTACTTAGCCTGTCAATGCGACGGTGGCTGTTGCATGACAAACACTACGCAAAGCGAAAATGTAAAAAGGTTCAGAAAACATATTTTTTGAGAATCGATTCTCAAACATTTCGGATCGATTCTGAATCTTGTTAAATAGGAATCGAAATTCAGACGTGAATCGATTTTTCCTCACACCCCTATTAAACATGGTGTTTGTTATAAACAATCCATGACGAGCACAGAAGTCCAACAACAGAACACAACTCTGGTTCAGATCAGGGGGGGCATTCCGTCCAACCACGCCTCTCCAGGTCTCCCTGTCATTGCCCACGTGAGTGGTGAAGTCCCCCAGGAGAATGAGGGAGTCCCTAGAAGGAGCACTCTCCCGCACCCCCTCCAAGGATTTCAAGAAGGGTTGCTAATCTGATCTACTATTTGGCAAATAAACGCAAACAATAGTCAGGACCCGTCCCCCCACCCATAGGCGGAGGGAGGCTACCCTCTCATTCACCGGGGTTAACCCCAACGTATAGGTGCCGAGATGGGGGGCAACAACTATGCTCACCCCAGCTCGACGCCTTTCAACGGGAGCAACCCCAGAGAGGAAGAGAGTCCAACCCCTCTTGAGGACACGGGTTCCAGAGCCAGAGCCGTGCGTTGAGGCAAGGCAGACGATATCCAGTCGGAACCTCGGAACCTAGCACACCAGCTCCAGCTCCTTCTCCACCAGAGAGTTGATGTTACACGTCCCAAGAGCTAGCTTCTGCAGCCGAGGATCGGACCGCCAAGGTCCCTGGGTTTGGCCACTGCCCACCTTACACTGCACCCAACCCCACAGGTGGTGAGCTCATCAGAATTACCAATCCTACGTTAATTAACATAGGATTGGTGATTAGCGAACCAGACAATTTTGTGAATGGATTGACAAGAATATTTGTCCTTCGGTTGTCCAGATAATATATGGGGTTTGTCACTGAGTTTAAAAAGTTTTTGCTTTAGTTTCAAGATTTTGCTCTCACTTTGGGACCCAAGAATTTTATTATATTTTAGCCTAATCTTAATAATATTGTGGAGACCATTTGTGGAGTTAGTCCGTTGAAGGGATAGTCCTAGAGCAGGTAATTCCACTTCAATCAGGACCAAACATGGAGACATCTTCTTCTTCATAAAAGATTGATAAGATATAATTTTATCTCGTAGGACCACTTTTAAAGATTCCCGGAGAATAGAGTCCGATACAGAACCGTTATCATTATGTAGTAGAAAGTCAGAAAATTCTGTGGCAATATAGGAACAAAATGCCTTATTAGACAGAATCACGGACTTAAATTTGTAATTGTAGATACATGACTATAGCATAAAATCAATCTTAATCGTGAGAGAGTCATGGTCAGAAATCAATTTATTTTGATATGTAGAGCTAACAATGTTTGGAATATGTTTAGAGTCCATAATAAAGCAGCCAGTTCTGGAAAAATTAAATAGCTTGTACGGGGGAAAAACAATAAGTACTGTCTCTCAGAAGGCTGCTGACACCTCCACCATTATGGCTCAGTACGGGGGCCAAAATTAAGACTACCTCCCAGCCGTAGGAGCTAATTTCCATTCCAAAGCCAGCAACTGATCTGACTATTGGTAACTGGTACTATGGAGCTATCAGGGAAAAGTAAGAGTACTCACTTCGGTTTACAATGGATACGCTGGCTACTGGCATTCCGAAGCTGGCTATCCACTGGGATGTCAACTCCCTCAGCTCCCTGTCTATTAGCCTGGATTGGCTGGCAATTAGCTTGCTGAAAATGGCAATTCACTGGATCGTCAACTCCTTCAGCTTTTAGCCTGGATTTGCTGGTGACACTATTGGCGAGGCTGTCTATTAGCCTGGATTGGCTGGCGATTAGCTTGCTAACTCTAGCCACACATAGCAAAATGTTTTCTTCTTACTTTACAGTGGCTAACTAACAACATGACGTGCACTACCGCCAACATCTGGACCAAAGTGTTTTCCAGAATAGTTTTATTTCCATTATTCTTAAGTACATGTGGCTAATAAATTTCATACAGCCCCTTTGTTAGTTAAACACCTGTTTTCTGTTTAATCTGCCTTCCTTCCTCTTTTCCCACACAGTCTGCCTTCAGTTTTAATAAGCTAAGCATTGTTCTAAGGTAAGCATTCACACAAATACTTTTCTGTGATTTAATACAATATGAGTAGAAGCTGTCTCAAAACCCCACACAAAAAGTAATTAAACTGCAGCTGTGTTCTATGAAAGAGACTGTGGGGGCAAGATAAAAAAATAATTTTATTTTACTACGTGGCCCTAATGACCTATATATATATATATATATATATATATATATATATATATATATATATATATATATTACCTACGTCACTGAAAAACAAAAAACAGAATTCACAGCATTTTAGCCTCATTTTTGTGCCAAAGACGCATTAGGGATCCATGCGCATTATTCCTTCTCTCTCTAGCCAAGGTGCAGCTCGCATTAGTGGCCGCAAACTCTTTATTTGAATACTGCTGCTGGCACCAGTTGAAAATTGCTGACGTAATCTTAATAAATCACCTGCAAATTAAGGACAACCCACCTGTGCAAATCTTTAGCACTGCACATAATTTTGCGGGCATTATCACAAATCTTGAAAAATCAGCCCCTGAATCTTTACATAACCAAGGATGATAGTAAAAAAAATCCTGTGTTTCTTAAATAGAACAGTTAAATATTAAACTGTAGATAGGCTTTCATAGCTCAAACATGGCAGAAACGATTTCAAATTTTCTGGAAATAAATAGGTTAAAAGAAATAGTTAAATTCTGTATTAGAAAATCACACAGTAACAATAATAGCTCATTTTGTAAGACATTACAGAAAAAAACTTACTTTATTTATGAGAAAATAAGGATGGTTTTCTTTTTTATTTAACAGTAAAAGCAGACCTGAAACACGGGAAGTAAAATCATGCATCGTTTAATCTAATATGGATCGGTGACGTCACTGCTGGAGTAATCAGGAACTGAGAGGGCGCAACTGGAGAACTGAGAGAGCCGTACACACACCATACATCACTTCTTCTGTTGGCTGGCGAGCAACCAAATACGTTTAATTGTTTGCCTAGAAAGGGCTAAGTTGTTAGAATAGAACTTGCAAGCTTAGTTTTTATCATAAATTTGATGAATAGAATTTACAGTTGCTGTTTTTATCAAAGCAATTTGTGCAACCAACAGCACAACACATAATCACGTCACTTTCTCCAGAAGCTGGCTGAGAGGAAGAGATGTTCCTAATGTTTTAATTATGCATGAGTTTACTATCAAAATGGCTGTTGAAAATTTCATGAAACTGTTGTGGTGAAGAAATTTAGTGTTATGATTTATTTGTACTTTGTAATCAACTTTGACACATGTTTACTTAATGTTGTAGTATTGGTTTGAATGTTTTGTCTTATTGAGTAACGCCTTTACCCAAGTCATGGTCAGAGAGTTTTGATAATAATAGTTCACGTCCTGTGTTCCCATGGAGATCGATTCTCGACCGGGCATCCTTAAAGGTCTACAAAGTTCACAGCTACCTAATCAAAGAAAAAGGCGCCACAAAGTCTCTGATTTTCATATTGAGAGTTGTACTTTATTGAGTAGAATAGATAGACCGAGGTTGCTTGAAATAATTTAAAAACTTGTTGTTGTAAGACCGAGGCAGGTCCGTATTTTTGCTTTCTATTGTGATGTGATACAGTCCTCTTGTATTATCAATTCAAATCATATTAAAACCTCCAAATCGTTTAAAGGAATCTCTCTCATTTTATTATGAGTCTAAAATCCGACTACACTGTAATTATGACTTACATTTATATCTTTTCAATTACATTTCCCAGTGTTCATCAGCCTGCCGCGAGGGTGTTCGTATAAGGACTGTTCTGTGTAAAAACCCCGATGGCGGATGTGATCCTGCCTCCAAGCCAAGTCAAGAAGAGCCCTGTGAGGACGACTCTAAATGTTATGAATGGAAATTTGGAGACTGGTCCAGGGTATGAATACAGGCAAAGAGAATGTATACTGTATGGTAAAGTTTAATTAAGGATGAGTTGATGAATAACTTTAAATAGTTTTGTGAAAGTAATAATTGCTTATAAATCACTTATCAAAACTCAGTAATTGCTGGTATTAATTGCTTATATATACCAACATTTGATCTCTTTATCTCTGTGGAATTCTTGTTATTCGGGGTGGTGCTGGTAAAAAGAAGTTTAATTCCTTGCTTCGTTACAGATCTTCTAAATAAGATTTTCCAAGTTACAGGTCTCTTGACCGCAACCTAACTGACACCACTGTTATACTGAACCATTGCGTTTTTACCTTGTTTTTATTAGCTAATTTTAAAAGTAAAAAAAAAAAAAAATTCAAAACAGAACAAATATACACGTGGGGCATACCACCAAATTAAACAGACAAAAAAGAAGATAGTTCAGCTAAATATTTGTATTTTTTTGGTAAAGAAGAAAAGCATTGTCTCGTTCAGTGTAAATGGTTAAATATTTAAATGGTTTAAAACAGGGGTGTCAAACTCATTTGCAATTTAGGCGAGATCAGGATTTTGAATGTCCTTACAGGGCCAGTTGTAGCAGAAAGTATTAATAAAACTATCTTTAGAAAACCGTTAAAATATTAACAAATACCTGTCTCAACAATCAATTAAGATTAAATAATACTGAACACCTTTTCACAGTGATGTGATTTAGGACTAATCAACTAAGCACTAATTTGACTAATAAAATAGTATTTAGGTGCACATAAATAGAACTTAAATTGTAACTGAACCCCATGAAAAAGCAAATAGCATTGATGCTACGTAGCTTTGAAGGGAACTATCTCAGCCTTAATTTCCTTATTCGAGGTGTGTTTAAACACTTTTCTTGTTAGATTTTTTACTTTCTCTGTAAAAAGCGCCTATTTGGCTGCATGGATTACAGGAGTTTATTTTACATTCCCAAAGAACAGCTGCTGGATCAAATAACAAATACACCTAATGGACTGAGAAGGGGGCTGCACGGTGGCGCAGTGGTTAGCGCTGTTGCCTTGCAGCAAGAAGGTCGTGGGTTCGTATCCCGGTCCAGGGTCTTTCTGCATGGAGTTTGCATGTTCTCCCCGTGCATGCGTGGGTTCTCTCCGGGTACTCCGGCTTCCTCCCACAGTCCAAAAACATGCATGATAGGTGAATTGATCATTCTAAATTGTCCATAGGAATGAATGTGAGTGTGAATGGTTGTCTGGTGCAGGAAGGATTATTGTGAAATTAGCTAGTTTACTTCATGGTCCAACATTAACTATAAGATAGAAGTTTTAGGAAAATTGAATACTGTATACAACCAACGGAAACATTTTAGCATATATATATGTCTATGTTGAAAGCTGTAAAATAGCGATACAGCCCCTTATTCATTTCTTTACATTTAACTTCCGGTTAAGGCTTTAATACCTTTATATTGAAATGACTACTTCCTGCATGTGTGATGGGCGCTATACTGCTTAACTACAATGAAAAACACATTGAGGTGGGCCTCCATAGAATTTGAAAACTGTTTAAATAATTAGAAAAAACATGAAACTTTGCTATCGAAAAAGGGGGTGTTAAGCAGTAGAAAGTTAGGCCGTTTTCACATGTGTAGCCTGTATCTCGACCTGTACTGGAGTCCAGTGTTATACATTACGGACAACACCTAAACAGCAGGTGGCGGTATACAAATAATTCTGTAGCTATCCAACAAACAAGGGAGTGAGAAGTACCGACATCATAAAACGAGTGACAGCCTAGAATGTAAACAAACGAAAAGTCATCTGGTACGGTAGGTGGAAGTCGGTTGTCTGGGGATGAAAAATCTTAGTTGCCGATTGACTCGCGCCGCAGCAGAAAACGTGTGAGGCGAGCCCGAGAGGTGGTTGGCATAATCCGATTTGTGACTGGGCCGGGATGGCTTCCCAGGCTCACGGTGACAAGGACGAGATGGACTTTAGTCATGACTTAGGTAGATCGAGTTTGAGCGTGAGGAGTAGGATTGGGGTGGGAATGATCGCAAATCAGGGTAGGAAGCGAGGCCTGGAAGGGAGTAGTTTAGATGAGAGTAGTGATGTGGGTTGCAAAAAGGTAGGTAGGGAGCAGCAGAATCCTAAAGTTATTCTCAAATTTGGACAGGAGAATGAGTTTAGAAATGTGGGCCTGATAGCGTTATCTAAAGATTTGAAGAAAAAGCTAGGAGATATAGAGCTGGCAAAAGTGCTAAGAGATGGTAGGTTGTTGATTATTTGTACTTCAGAAGAGCAGAAAAAGAAAGCGTTGCAATTGGAGCATGTCTGTAGGGTGAGCGTGAGTGAAAGGAGAGTAATTGGGGAGAAGGAAGTGCGTGGTGTCATTACAGGCATCCCTTTGGATGAGGATCTGGAGAAGTTTAGACAATGTTTGGGGGGAGGAGTGAGAGCAATCAAGCGATTGAGGAGGCGTGTTGATGGCCAAAATGTGGAGAGTTTATCGGTATTGCTGGAGTTTGACAGTGCAGTACTCCCTGAAAAGGTTAAAGTTGGCTGTTTGAGTTTCCCTGTGAGAGAGTTTGTCCCTCCTCCTCTCCGGTGTTACAAGTGCCAACTGTATGGTCATGTGGCAGCAGTCTGTAGGGGGAAGCAGAGATGCCCTAGATGTAGTGGAGATCACAGAGTAGAGGAGTGTGGGGGAAATTGTGACTTTAAATGCTGTAATTGTGGTGAGCAGCATGCGGTAACATATGGAGGGTGTGAAGTTAGAAAAAAAGCAGTGGAGATTCAGAAGGTGAAAGTTGCAAGCAGTATTTCCTATGCAGAAGCAGTGAGAAAAGTACAAGAGGAGAACCCAGGAGGGAGTGGTGATCAGACTGGTGATAGTGGAAGACAGCAGAATGTGGATGAAAGTAATAAATTATCGATGGATAATTTGATTGTGTTTCTAGCCTATGTTATAAACTGTGCAGATCAGGCCAAGCATAAGACTGATAAAATTAAGATTATTGTGAAGGGAGCAGAAAAGTATTTGGGTGTGAATATTTCTTGGGAGCAAGTAAACAAAAGGTTGGAGGATGAGAAGAGGGTGGGATTGGGAGGGGAAGTTGATAAGATATCCTGATTATCATTCAATGGAATGCAAGAAGTTTAATGGCGAATGGCCAGGAGATGAAAGGGTATGTGGAGAACAGTAAGCGGAGACCAGATCTAATATGTGTTCAGGAGACATGGCTTAGACCATCTTTGGATTTTAGTATTAGAGGGTATGAGTGTGTGCGTAGGGATAGACAGGAAGGTAGTGGTGGAGGCTGTGCAATATTTATTAAAAATGGAATACAGTATAGGGTAATAGGGAAGGGGACACTGCTTGAGTTTGTTGTGTTGGAGGTATGGATGAGGGAGGGGAAAGTTACTTTGGTAAATTTTTATAATCCTTGTAGAAGACTGTCACTGGAGAATTTGCAGGAATTTAGTGTTCATTTGAAGGGGAAAGTAATATGTTGTGGGGATTTTAATGCACATAACACATTATGGGGTGGGTATAATGATGAGAATGGATCAGTTATTGGGGAACTTTTGGATGTAAGGAATTTGGTCTGTTTGAATGATGGGAGTGGAACACTGATTAATATTCAGCATGGTAATGAGTCAGCTGTGGATCTAACTTTAGTATCTGAGTCTATTGCAGGAATTTGTACATGGCAGGTTGATAAAGAGACAACAATAGGTAGCGACCATTACCCTATTGAAGTTGAGCTGGGTTTCAATGTTGAGGAAGTTTGCATGGAAGGATTAGGGAAATGGTGTTTTAGTAAAGTTAAGTGGGATAGATTCAGTTATATTTGTGACAAAGAAATGGAAGAGGTGAATGTAGATGCAAGTGTGGAAAATTTCAATAGTTTTCTGTGTAATGCAATTTTAGGAGCAGCAAAGCAAACAATAAGGAAGAAAGGAAGAAAGGGTAAAAATAAGTGTGTTCCTTGGTGGTCAGATGAATGTACCAAAGCTATTCGAGACAGGAATAAAGCTTTTAAGGTCTTTAAGAGAAACCACTGTTTTCAAAACCTTTGTGATTACAAAAGGAAGCTTGCAGTTGTAAGGAAAGTAGTTAAAGAAACTAAGAGGGAATATTGGATGCGATATTGTGATACCTTAGGAAGACAAATGTCTGTGGGTCAAGTCTGGAGGACTATAAAGAGAATGGCAGGGAATAAGGCAAGTTTTGGATACCCAGTAATGTCATGTGGTGATAGAATAATTCTGGATAGTAAGGGTAAATCGGAGTTATTAGTGCAACAATTTGTTAATATCCATAGCAATGATAATTTAACAGTGGAGGAAAGAAGAGCAAGACGAAAGATAGTTGGAAAATATTTGGATATTCTTGAGGATGTTGGGTATTGTGACAATGCGATTAATGATGAGTTTAGTATGTGGGAGCTGAATAGAGCGTTGAATAAGTGTAGTAATACAACCCCTGGAGAGGATGATATTAGCTACTGCATGCTGAGGAACCTGAGTGATAGATGTAAAAGGGTGTTGCTGAAGCTGTATAATAAAGTATGGGAAGAGGGTAATTTGCCAGAACAATGGAAGGAGGCAATTGTTGTTCCTATTTGTAAGCCAGGAAAAGACCCTTCTGCAGCAGAAAGCTATAGGCCTATAGCTCTGACATCGCATGTTGGGAAGGTGATGGAGAAAATGATTAATGATAGACTAATTTATTTCCTGGAGAGAAATGCCTTACTTAAAAGTCATCAATATGGTTTTAGGAGAGGTAGGAGCACAACAGACTCCTCTTTGATTTTTGAGAATGAAATTAGGAAGGCTCAAATTAACAAAGAGTGTGTGGTGGCAGTTTTCTTCGATGTTGAGAAAGCTTATGACATGATGTGGAGGGAAGGTTTGGTTATAAGATTACATCAAATGGGTATTCGGGGGAAAATGCTAAGGTGGGTGAAGAGTTTTTTGTCAAGTAGGCGTATTTCAGTTCGGGTAGGAAAGGAGTTTAGCTCTAAGTATGTGGTAGAAAATGGTACGCCTCAGGGCAGTATAGTGAGTCCAGTATTGTTCTCCATTATGGTTAATGAAATATTTTGTAATGTTGAATCCTCAGTTGGGGTGTCTCTGTTCGCGGATGATGGAATAATGTGGAAGAGGGGTAGGAATGTGAAATATATTGTTAAGAAGTTGCAGCAAGCCATTGATAAGGTTGAAGCCTGGTCATTGAAGTGGGGTTTTAGATTTTCAGTGAATAAAACGAAGGTTATGTTTTTTACCAAGAAGAAAGTGGGTAGTGATGTTAATCTTACCTTGTATGGGAGAAATTTGGAGAGGGTGAGTGAGTTTATGTATTTGGGATTACTGTTTGACAGTAAATTGACATGGAAGTCACATATTAATAAAGTTGTGGAGAAATGTAAAAAAGTAATGAATGTGATGAGGTGCCTTCGAGGACGGGACTGGGGAGCTAGTCGAAGTTGTTTAAAAACTGTATATGTAGCATTAATTAGGTCTGTTTTAGATTTTGGATGTGTTGTATATCGATCAGCAGCCAAAAGTAATTTGGAGAAACTGGACGCTGTTCAATATCAAGCCCTGAGGATATGTTGTGGAGCTGTTAGATCAACCCCAGTGTCTGCACTGCAGGTGGAGATGGGTGAGATGCCTTTGAGTTTTAGGAGACTGCAGCTGGCTCTTACATATTGGGCCAACTTGTGTGGGAACAGTGAAGATCACCCTGGTAGAAGTCTACTTACACCGACCCAGGAGAGGGAGAGTGTACAGTTGGCCAGTTTTGGGTGGATAATAGAGAAAGCGGCCGGAGATGCTGGAATAAGACATTTGGAACTGAACCCTGTTGTCCCAATTTCTACTGTCCCTCTGTGGGACTTGACTGAGCCTTGTGTGGATCTGTCTCTGCTAGAAAGGAAGAGCTGTAGCAACAGAAATGTGGTAACATACATCTGGGAAAACTTCCCTGAATATTTAGAAATATACAGTGACGCGTCTAAATTGGAGGATGGTAGAGTGGGAGTTGCCTTTGTAATCCCTGACTTGGGTGTTAGAGTCAGTAAGAGAACAAGTGACAATGTGGCAGTTTACACGGGAGAACTGCTTGCTTTATTGTTAGCGATGGTTTGGGTGGAGGAGAGTGCGTCAGTGGGAGCTAAGGTTGTGATTGCGTCTGACTGTAGTAGCGCGCTGACGAGTATTAAATGTATGGAATCTGTATCAAGACAAGACATCATTTTTGAGATAGTAAACATAATGGACAGAGTGAATAGATCAGGAAAGCAAGTGGTGCTGTTATGGGTGCCGGCACATATAGGGATACAGGGGAATGAGATGGCAGATAAATATGCAAAGCAAGTAGGGATATAAACTTCCCAGTTAAAATCAGCAAAGAGGAAGTCAAGAGCATTGTGAAAGCTAAAATCAAAGAACTTTGGCAGAGAAGTTGGGAGGAGGAGAGAAAGGGACGATTTTATTTTTCTATTCAGCGCCGAGTAGGTGAGTCTATAACTGGACGTGGGATCAGTCGGAGGGAGGAAGATGTGTTAACACGACTGAGGTTTGGGCATACATATTTGAATAGTTCTTTGAACTTAATGGGAAAGCATCAGACAGGCCAATGCGAGTGCTGCGGTGAGAGAGAAACTGTAGAGCATGTATTTATGCAATGTGTGAGGTACAGACGACACAGAGAAGAGCTAAAGGCATATATGAATGAAAGTGGAATGGGGTTTTCGGTTGGAACAATGTTAAGGGGATGTTCCTCGGCAGGAGTTGTTAAGGCGATAATGAGGTTCCTTCGGGGTACGAGGCTATTTTTAAGAATATAAGAAGAAACTTAATAGATGGCCTAAATAATAATAATTTTAAAAAGTAAAATAAATAAGAAAATGAATAAATAAAAAGGGAAGGAGAAAGAAAAAGAGGGGGGGAAAGAGAGGGAAGAAGGAAGGGAGAAAGGAGAAGAGAAGGAGAAGGGAAAAAGGAGAGAAGGGGGAAGGAAGGGAAGGGAAAAAAGAGAAAAGAAAGAAGGAATAAGAGAAGGGGAGAAAAGAGAAGAAAGTATATATATATATGTATATATATATATATGTGTATATATGTATATATATACTTTATATATATATATATATATCTATATATATATATCTATATATATATATAAATATATATATTTATTTTATTTATTTATTTATTTATTTATTTATTTTTTAGTATAGGAGACACAGGACTGATGGGGCCATGTCGGCCCACACTCCATATCGGAAGGTGGCGGTAATGCACCAATAAGTTGTTTGCCAACCGCCAAAAAACACCATTAGAAGAAGAAGAAGAAGAATGTAAACAAACTGGTCTACTGGTCAACTGCTACCTGAAGCCATCTACAGGGTGAGTGCTGTAGTAAACCTGCCTTTTGTAACCTGGTGTGTTGCTGTGGGATGCTTGAATCGCATTTTTTTTGTCTTTTTATGGTCGCAAAGTGATTCTGTTATTTCGGCTGGCGATGTCGTCATTTTCGCGTGGAGCGTGTATATTGTCTCGGAGTACGGCCAGAGGACAGCTTGTGATCCCCCTGATCCATTTCCACTCGTACCTAGGGATGGGTACCGATATCCGGTTCCGACATGAACGGTAGTAACAAGACCGTTACTAAACAGCGCACATTTCGGTGCCTTATTTCGGTCCCCCCCTGTCCCCTGCACGCCCAGAATCCACACTGTGGATTCTGGGCGTGCCATCAGTCAAGAGCAATAAGGTAAACATGGCTATCTCTGTGCAAAAAAACTGCTAAAAATAAGGGCTGTGGAAATTAAACGCAACTTGTTTTACGCATTGAACGCATACAAAGAAGCGCTCTGTTTATAATTCAGCCCGCACCACATCAGCTCTCCCTCCTAATCAGCCAAACTACGGATTGTTGTGGTCCTAAATGACATGGGAGTATATTATTATTGGCGTATTGGCTATGTGGTGATATAAGTTTATAAGTTGTCTGTGGGAATTATCCGTCCGCTTCGGATGTCCGCTTCGGTGTGTGCGTTTCAGTGTTTGCTGTGTGCAGTGTAGTCAGAGTTTTGGGGTGTGCAGTGCTTAAAGTTTAAATGCTTCGTATTTAATTATATTTTTGTATGTTAGCTCACTGTATAGTTTCAGTACATTTCATAGTGAGATACCGCTGCATTAATAATATACGAAATTATTCAGTTAAGGTGATTTTTTTGGACTTAAATTAGTGCTAAAATATTAGCGGAAGTAGCTGTGTCCATCTTCACAAAAGGAGCGTTGTTTCTTGTTGTGTTGAACTGGAGAATCTGCTGTTTACTTTTGGAAAATGATCAAATGGGACATTTGATTACTAAGTCTATAGTACAATTTATTTACGTGATATTTATCACAGACTGCTGATATCCAAATGTTATGTTTATTCATATATTTGGCTTAGTTCTGCCTCTATTTGCAATTATGAATGTGACTGTGGAGTAAAAAAAAAAGTTAACTAATTTTTTTTTAAAAGAGCAACTGCATCTAGATTTGTCCCTTTATTTACACAGAAAGTTCTAATTAGTATTTTTTTGGGGTCATATTTAGCAATGGTGATCGATTCACAGCTAGTGTGAAGAAGTAGATTAAAGATTTTTATTGTTTGACAGACCTACTAAAAATAAAAATTAAAAATAAGAGGGTTTTTGGACCATGTTTTTATGTTTAACATTCTTTAGTCACCGTTTCAAGCACAGACACCGTTTCAAAAGTACCGGTTTGGCACCGGTATCGGATAAAACCTAAACGATACCCATCCCTACTCGTACCTGGACTCCGATAATACCTCCAAGACAGGTCTTTCTGGCCATATCCTCGCATGCTCCAGGCTGTGTTCACATGGTACGAAATAAATGGGTTTTTAGCAAATATGAAACCCGAGTACAGACTCCTGTACCATTTGAAAATGCCCTTAAACGAGAAATCATATCTTTACCAATGGCAGTGGGAGTTTATGCTTTAGAAATCCATGAGATACTGATGATCATGGTTAATGAGACCCTCTGTGCCTTTACACTGAGAGGTTTGTTTAGCTGTAGAAAGTTAAACGAGAAATAATTTCTTTACCATCAGAATTGGGTGTTTAGCTGAGAGTAGAGTTAATCTGATCAGCCCCTCTGTGTCTTTACATAGACAGAGACATCCGTCGTTAATCAACTGACTATTTTTGGCGGAAAACTTGCTTTTAGATCTATGTGAGATTAAACAGACACCCCCCTGGAACTGGACTACGGATGACCTTCTCACAACCCTATAATCACCCTGGTTAAATGGTCAACGTGTTTACGGTTGGCCTTCTACAGGACTATCCTAAACCCATCTTGTCATGACCAGATATGTTTACCAGATGCAACACCTCATTAGGGCAGCCTTCAGCCTGACTACGAGGTGTTCTTCTCATGACCCCTTGGCCATCCTGTTAAACAGTTGACACGATTACTGGTGGCCTTCTACAGGACAACACTTTAAACGCATCTTCTCATGACTAGATGCAACCCCCCACACAGAAACACATATTCTTAGCTGGTGTTACCCATACATAACAGAAACATTTTTACAATTGTTTTTTTAAGTTGTAAAAACAGCCCTGTGGTAATGGGACACAACTGTCCTGTTTTGAAGGGGCCACACTGATTTAAAAATGAGACAAAACTGACCTCATAAGTTTAAATAGAGAAGTAAACAAATATATTGTGGTTGAAAGTGTATTCGGTCGATTTTGAGAGAAGAAAAGAAATAACAATGTAATAGAAAGGCTGCAAAAACACAGAATGTAATATCCGACCCTCACTTTCATGAAGGGAGAATTGCTCCGGGGAGGACAGAAACACCTGCTCCGACTCGGCCCGGATTCGTTAGCTGGGTGACTGGGAGCTGTCAGTCACTCCAGACATGGTATCTCCCGAGGCAGTGGTATCTGAGAAAAACACAGCAAAGCAGAGTTCAAGACAGACTAAGGAGGGTCTTTAGTAAAAATGTCAGAATACACATTGGACGTTCTTGCCTATAGAAATTCAATCCCACCATGACCTGAATGTAGAAACCTTATGTACATTCAGTATATAATGTGCTGCAACTTTCAATATTTATTTTTCAAATAACTGAAAACAGACCTAATTATTGTGTTTTTTATGTCAGGGTTCATATAAGGCCATACATTCAGACATTTCTAGGCTCAATTTTCCATTCATTTTGAATCTAAATTGCTAATGATCATAAAAATTATGGAAGCTATATTTACAGTGGATAATAATACAGGAAAAAAAGCAAAGTAGTGTTTGAAAATGAAAGGGAGAAAAAAGAGCAAGTGAGGTAAAACACAAGAGGGAGTGAAGGATGTATAATGGAATCCAGACCCCTGAGATTGTTTACTTGTACAAGAGAATGTGTTTTCATTGTCAAAAGATTGAAGGGTAAGTATATAGTGGGTTTGATAGGAAAACAAAACTGGCCCAGCCCTAAACCAAATCCATATGTTTATGTTTGTGAAACATATGACAGAAAAGTTTTATTCTGTCCAGCCAAGAGTGCTCTAGACTCAAGTTACCATAAGCAGCTGTGGGAGGGTGTTACACACTCAAATGCACACACACTCACACAGATCCCAACCTCCCTTATAAAAGCAGAGTTAGGATAGTTTGTAAGACGGGCAACAGAGGGCCTTTTTATGTGCATGGTATCACCACATGGTTTTTGATTAGCCAGCTTTATGATAAAATAAAAAAAGGAAGAGTGGAACTCCTGCTAAAAAAGGGGTGTTAAAACCGAACAATCAGGCTTTCCCATGTGAAGGTAGCATTAAACTGACCATAGACAGCCCCCATCCCAAACAATATGTAAAGTAAACAAACAGTAAATCATTGTACTAGAAATCAACAAGCACAAATTTGGAGAAACCCAGACTAATTTAGGAATAATTATTGCTAAATCTGGACAAAACCAGGATGATATCAAGTCTGCCTAAACCAGAACTAAAGCGGTTTTATATAGATCATAGACTGCCAAAATCATGACATTGCAGGAGTAAATGAATAAAACAGTCTTCTTTCATACTGAGAGAGCTGTGTGCTATTTCTTGATATAGTGATGTCTGATTGTGTGACATTGTATAATATTAGGTCAGGTCAAATGAACTGATATTAGAATTACGTCGTGTATTGCCATGGAAACGACCCTCGGAGCACTGAACATCCTGACGTTCTAAGATTGAGCCTGTCCTATCAGATGTAGACGCCTGGGAGTCTGCGGTAGCCGGTGAGAAGAAATGTTTACTGATATGGTGTAGATAATAGTAAGGTGAATCAATAAAGTTGTCAGTCAGTTGGTGGGAAGCAATGACTTTTGAAACCAGTGTAAAGATTGCAGAATTTGCTTTTCTAACCGATGCTCTGTTTTTCTCGACTGCTAAGGTTTTTCATCTGTATGACCAGCAAAACAGTTTTCCTTTAAGTTTCAAATATCTGACAGAATTGATGACATTATTTATTTCTCATACAACTCACAACAACACCTGGTAACATTTTTACTTCCTGTATCACAACCCGATGATCAGAGCGCACGTCTAGAGAGCACATTAACTGACGCTACCAAGTAGCTAAAGCTAAGCTACGGCTCGACCACAACTAGGAAAGATGAAGCAGTGGGACTGGTGCTAAAGCCGCTCCTTCTACACTCAAATTCCCAGCGAGGAAGTTTGGAGTTCCCTGCGAGTTAAGTCTACATATTCGCATTGTAAACAAGAAGACCACTGATAAAAGCATTTTACTCTGTGGAATCAGCTGTCTAGAGCATTGTATCCAATTGTTTTACAGTAACTGTAAAGACTCACTAGATGGCAGCCACTCTCTTTTAATCATTTGTTATTTAAACAAGACCGTTACACTTTGTTTCAAATAAATTATTTGAATTTGACCTTTAATGCCTAATGTGATACATAACCCAAGAGTAATAAAAAATTACATCAATTTTGTCTTAAAATAAGATCTACCGTACAAAAAGCATTGAATTAAACCAATGATCATAGACTAGTCTAAAAAAGACATAGGTCTCTGTATTGTACAATAAATAAAAAAAATTAGAGAATCGAATTACGACCCTAAAATCAAAAAATCAAATCCAATCGAGGATTTGGAGAATCATAACACCCCTAAAAGTGCGGGTCCGTTATTACATTCTTTTTGCAGCCTTTCTATTACATTGTTATTTATTTACTTCTCTCACCATCAGCCAAATAAACTTTCAACCTCAATATATTTGTTTACTTCACTATTTAAACTTCTGAGGTCAGTTTTGTTTTCATTTTAAAATCAGTGTGGCCTCTTCAAAACAGGACAGTTGTGTCCCAATGGCGAAGAGGGGGGTCGCATCTGGTCATTTAAAGTGTTGTCCTGTAGAAGGCCAGCCTTAAGTCCGTCATCTTTTTAACAGAATGGCCAAGGGGTCGTTAGAAGAACACCTTGCAGTCAGGCTGCAGAGAAGGTATCCTGATGAGGTATCGTATCTGGTGAGTATATCTGGTCATGGCAAGATGAGTTTAACGCGTTGTCCTGTAGAAACACGTTGACTGTTTAACCAGGATGATTATAAGGTTGTGAGAAGGTCATCTGTAGTCCAGTTCCAAGGGGTGTCTGTTTAATCTCAAATAGCTCTAAAAGCAAGTGTTCCGCCCAAAATAGTCAATTGATTAACGACGGATGTCTCTGTCTGTATAAAGCAGTGTTTCTCAACTTTCAACAGCTAAACACCTCCTTTTTTCGATACATAGTTTCATGTTTTTTCTAATTATTTAAACAGTTTTCAACATTCTGTGGAGGCCCACGTCAATGTCTTTTTCACTGTAGTTAAGCAGGGTAGCGCAAACACACAAGCAGGAAGTAGTCATTTCAATCGAAATGCGTTAAAGCCCTAACCAGAAGTTAAAACGTAACAAAATAATGTTTTCATTGTAGTTAAGCCAGATGGCGCAAAGACATATGCAGGAAGTAGTTATTTCGATATAAAAGCATTAAAGCCCTAACCAGAAGTTAAACATAACAAAATGAATATTTGGAAATTTTAACACTAGAACTCCCAGTTTTTTCTGATCCCCGGCTGCTGTACCAGTGCCCGGTCAAATGACGTCTTGGTTTGAAAGCAATGAATGAATCACTGACAATTAGCTGCCTTTCATTTGTAAATGTACTCCTCATTTACTCTCTTCCTCTGTCTTGAATCTGGTCAACTGAATTTGTCCATGCAATTGGATTTGTGTTTCCTGTCCGTCTATTGAAAAATAGATAATAATCTTTCAGCTTTCATACTCATGCCGTTATTACAGTGCCACTCCAGCCATTCAATTCAATAAAAAGAACATTTCATTGATCCCACATGGAAATTCCAAGCCCTAGCCCTGATATTTTCACTTTTTACATCTCATTAGTTTTCTAAGGGCGCTTTCACATGGTACGGGAGTCCGTACTCGGGTACGGTATTTGGTCAAAATCCACTTATTTCGTACCATGTGAACACAGACTGTACCGTGCCAGAATACGGCCAGAGAGACCTGCCTTGGAGGTAGTATCCGAGTCCAGGTACGAGCGGCCACGTACCATGTGAACACAACCCGTACTCTGGCCGTACTCAAGACAATAGACGCGCTCCATGCGGAAATGACGACACCGCCGGCCGAAATTACAGAATCACCTCGCGACCATACAAATAACAAAACAACGCGATTCAAGCATCCCAAGCAACACAGCAGGTACAAAACGGCGGGTTTACTACAACACTCACCCTGTAGATGGCTTCAGGTAGCAGCTGACCAGTAGACCAGTTTGTTTACATTCTAGGCTGTCGCTCGTTTTATGACGTCGGTACTTCTCACTCCCTTGTTTGTTGGAGAACTAAGACTTATTTGTATACCGCCACCTGCTGTTTATTTGTAGTAAAAGACTGGATCGCAATACGGGCAGAGATCCGTGCCATGTGAACAGAAAAAATTAGCATTTTCTCTGGCCGTTTTCTGGTACGGCCACACATGTGAAAACGGCCTAAGTCTTTTCAGATTCTAGTACAGGGCTATCTATACTACACCCATAATAAATATTAAATACATTTACCGTGGATTTTTGGAGAAATAAGTCAAAATACAGTGCACAGTCTTTACAAAATCTGTGTTTGTGTCACGTCTAGAGGTGATGCCAAAGTCTTTTCTAGTAGAGGGGCAACTATAGCACAGCCAGAATAAATATCTCATAATTCTTCTGTAAATTTGTTGAGGAAAAATAGGTCACCGTAGTATTGAGAGTGAGTAGTTGACGTCATGGTACAGAGCCCCTCCCGTCGATCCTCAGTATTCCACCATCTTGGCATCCTTCCAGCGGCAAACTGTGAATGTTTTGTGTGATTTTTTACTTTGTAGTAGAGGAGGTTCTTGCAATTCTGCACTGTGTTACCATGCCTGGAACTCACTGCTGCGTTAAAAACTGCTCTAGTACCTCACACGATGCCAATGGAAAACATAGGAACAAAGCAGTCGCAGTAAATTACTTTGTCATTTTGGTCAAGGGGATCAGGGGTGCCCCGCCCCCCAGCAGGGCCCCAACCAGGGATTGGCCGACAAGGGTACCCCGCCGCAAGGCAGGAGGGACCTGCAGCTGGCCGATGGATGACACACGCCACCGTGGGTCAGTCCCCACCACCAACAACCCAGCCCCCCCCATCTCCCGCATGCCAGGGAGAGACAGTAAAAGCCGCAGCGGATGTATGCCACCACTCCAGGCCGCGCCCAGTCAGCACCTGGACACCCAGATCTACCAGATCCCGCCCCACGCACAGCGCCGAGACCCGGGACCCAGCCAATGCCGGACAACCGCCCCAAATGAAAGACCAGGCAGCAGAGCCCACAGGACCGGGCGCCAGAGGTGGCCCCCACTAACCCACCGAACGGCACCAACCTACTTTTCAACCCTGGCACCCTCATATGAGGTGCCCCAGTCAATCCAAGGATGAGATCCGCTTGAAAAACCATGCGTCCGACACAACAGCCCACCCAGGACCAGCCTGGCATTTACCAGGGGCGATGCCGGGCCACATCTGGGCCCCCAGCCCCAGACATCGAGAGCCACCAATGACCAGCGGGCAGGGGCATCCGTCATTGGCAGGGAGTGACAGAGGGGAAAAAGTCCCCACTGGATGTGGGGCCTGAGTTGTGCCAGGCTAGAGGGCAGCCGAAGACCCAACCTGACAAGTAGACATAAAGACACAATCATACGTACCCTCCCTCTTACTCATACACATTCTCACCAACACAACTATAAATACATGTGTAATCCTATCCCTTACCTTGGCAAGGACCTCAGTCGTCCCTCAGGGGAGAGACTTTCTGAGAATGTAGTGGTGAAGCTGATGGAACCGTTTATGGACAAGGGCAGAACTGTTACAACTGAGAACTACTTTACATCATTATTATTGGCTCAACGACTACTCAGCCGCAGAACTTCTTCGGGAAGTTCCACCATCCGCCAAACAACCACTGGAGCGCAACAAATTCACCACGCAGGTATGTTGCAGCACTTTTACCCCTGTTGATATTGCAGTGTTTATTTTCCCTTTTTTGCAACAAGAGCTCCAGTTTTGTTGCACTATTATAGTATCTATAACCTGCAATGACAATAACATCATTCTTTTTTGTCTTACTTTTTAGGTGTTTTCAACAACTGGCACGACTCTCACCGTTAATGCACCCAAGCGGAAGAAGACCATCAGTACCATGCACACCAAAAATGAGATTGGGAAGAACAAAAGAGGTAGCCAAACACAGTCACTGACTACAATGTCAAGAAGTGTGGCGTGGACATTATGGACCAGAAGGTTCGGCAGTACACCATGTGTTCAGGAACCTGTCGATGGCCAGTTGCTGTGTTTTATAATATGGTGGACATGGCAGCAATGAATGCTCACGTGCTTTATCAGGCATGCTCTGGAGTGCAGGAGAGAAGGGTGGACTTCCTGGCAAATCTTGCAGTTTATGCAAGGAAAGATGGCTGAGAAAGAGCAGCTTCTTCGGCAACAACCTGCCACACCACCCCCAGGGAAAAGAGCCATGTGTCAGGTGACCATCCAATGTAAAAACAATCGCACAACTTCACGCTGTGTACACTGCTGCAAGTATACTCCTGGAAGATGCAGAAAGGACTTTGAGTGGGAGTGCCAGAGATGTGCCAATGAGTCAGTCAACTGAAACAGTGAAGCGTGGGTCACTCCATCTCTCTCTCTCTCTCTCTCTCTCTCTCTCTCTCTCTCTCTCTCTCTCTCTCACACACACACACACAGGTGTGTTTTACTATCTTATCAGGGACTTCACATTGACATAATGCTTTCTGTAGCCCCTTACCCTAAAAATAACCATCAAAAATGAATGCCTAACCCTGACCCTTATCGTAACCATAACCTAATTGCAACCCTGACACTAAAACCACATTTTGAGCCTCAAAAATGCCTTCAAAGTTGTGGGACCCGGGATTTTGGTTCCCACAACGGCTGTCAATCCCCACAAGGATAGTAAATCCTGATTTTTGGTTCCCATGAAGATATTAAAACATGCACACACACACAATGGATATTTATATATTTTTATATTGTTTGTATACTTTAATATTGATCTTTTTACCTGAATATGAAATAAACATTATTGGATCATGTAATGTTTGATTCTTTGAATGAATAGTTTCTACACTGTATGTACAGATAGTTAGCTTTTTTAAGTAAAGCAACCGGAATTTTTTTTTTATTTGGAAATTTTCCGGATGGCGAGCCATCTGATTTCCTGTCTTAAACATTGTTTCCTGTCTTGAAACATTGGTGTTTTCGATCTGTGTTTCCATATTTTCCTCATATGTGTGACATTTATTTTCCATCTGCATCCTCCTATTATATTACTAAAAATGTGCAGTCTGCAGCTTAGTTCTGAAATTCCACTTGTAGTTAAGCCGGGGGCTTCTGTTTCCTGTTTTTCACAGCATTGTAGTTACACAGTTTAAGACATATGTCTGCACATATAGGTATGTGTCTGAGTATATAGGTGTTTCTCCATTGTTAGAACTCGACTCGGCTCGGAACGACTCAGCCGTAGTACCTTTTACTCTCCACTGGCAGGGATCGGGCTGATTCGCGCCAAGCTACTATTTTTCGTACCAGCCCTGCTGTGGTTCCACTCGTGCTGAACTGGTACTGAAAAGCGATGTTAGACAGCTGTCGGTCAGTGATTGGCTAGAGGGTGGAGTCACTGGAGAGTAACTTGACAGCATCTTTTAACAACAAACCGACCACCATTTTGAAACCTCGCTAGAATGAGTAGATGTGTTTAGTGTTTGGTAAAAACAATGACAACGTTAAAAACCAGTACTGTGACCCAATCGGAGATGCAGCATTTCTGAGCTTGTTGGCTGAGATTCCCATAATCATCTGGACTGATCATAAGAACCTTTCATACCTCCAATCCGCCAAAAGACTGAATCCCAGACAGTTCCACTGGTCCCTCTTCTTCTCCTGCTTTAACCTCAACATCTCCTACCGACCCGGTTCAAAGAACAAGAAACCAGATGCTCTCTCCAGGATCCACCAGCCCAATGAAATCACTTCTCAAGACACCACCATACTCTCACTCTCCTGTTTCATCGGTTGCATCACCTGGGACATCAAAAAATCCATCCAGAACGCACAGCACAACGAACCCGACCCAGGTGGGGGACACCAGGTGGGGGACCTCCAGGCCGTCAGCATGTGCTATCTGCTGTCCGAGCACGGATCATCCACTGGGCTTACACCGCAAAATTCTCTTGTCATCTCGGAACTAGCCGCACCATCGCCCTTCTTGGAAGGTACTTCTGGTGGCCTTCCCTCAACAAAGATGTTGCCGAGTACATTTCTGCCTGTCATATTTGCAGTCAAAACAAGCCATCCCATAAACCACCTGCTGGTCTTCTCCAACCTCTTTCTACACCCACTCGAACCTGGTCTCACATAGCCCTAGATTTCATCACCAGACTCCCACCATCTAAAGGTAAAACAGTCATTCTAACCATTGTAGACAGCTTTTCTAAAGCCTGTCACCTCGTTCCTCTCTCCAAGCTTGTTTCATCCACAGAAACTGTCCGTCAACTCATCCTTCACGTCTTCAAACTCCATGGAATCCCCTCAGAAATAGGGGATTGGGACAGAGGTCCACAATTCACTTCAACCATCTGGAAACAGTATTGTTCAGTCCTGGGTGCCACCTCCAGCCTCACCTCCGGTTATCATCCTCAGTCAAACGGTCAGTGCGAAAAGTTAAACCAGGAAATCGAAAACACTCTCAGATGTCTATGCAGCAAGAACCCTCTCACCTGGTCCATCCATCTTCCCAGGGTTGAGTACTCTCATAAATCCCATGTGTCCTCTGCAACCGGTTTTTCATCCTTTGAAATCTCACTCGGCTACGAACCTCCTCTGCTCCCGACTACCCAGTGATGCCATCAGTCCGTGCTCGTCTACGTGCCATCAGACGTGTCTGGAACCAAGCCAATGCTGCCCTCCAACACACTTCCGCTCAGAACAAACGCTTTGAGGACAAGAAGCGGCGACCAGCACCCACTTACTCACCAGGACAACAGGTATGGCTCTCGTCGAAAGACTTCCCTCTCAAACACCACCCCAGAAAACTCGCTCCCCGCTTCCTCGGTCCCTTCCCGATTAAAACGGTAATCAGTCCGACAGCCGTCAAACTCAAGGTTCCATCCCATCTCCATATTCACCCAGTCTTCCACGTTTCTCAAATCAAACCCGTCACCTCAAGTTCTCTGCTCCAGTGCTCCTCCTCGACCTGGCCCCATTTTCTGGAGTTACATCAAAGACGGAAAACAAAGAAACTTCTTATAAGAAATACCTTTTTATCAAAATCCATCCTTACCGTGTCCGTTCTGATTTTGTGGCTGCCTTTGAGTCAAAACACCAACAAACATGACAGCCACAGGTTTAACACCAATAAGACCACAAAACCGATTTTGGTCAGTTAAACCACATAATTTAAACTGTAGCATACATACTCGTTTGTACTACTCCATTGTGTTTTTCTTTGCTTTTTCCTGGTCTTTATTTTTTTGACGAGAGAGGCTTTCATCAAAAGCCACAGACTGAGCAAAAAGCTTCACTAATGGGGTCACTATTGTTTTTCTTCTTCTCCGAGCCTTTGTTTACTTCCCAGACAAATAAGACAGACCTCTAAATTTTTATCTCTTAGCCACAACTGGCCCACCAGCAGTAAAATTCACCCCAGTAAATTGTTGTATTGCAGTTTCACTACTTATTGACATTTGTTTTCTTATTTCTTTCTTTTGATTCTGTCATTAATTTATTGAAAAGATTTTTGGAAGGTTTTATGAAAAAGTTTAGATATAATCGAAAACGAAAGAGATGAATACTTCATTGATCTTGTGGAGGAGATATGATAATTTGGCCAGTTCAACAACAGTCTTAATTATAAAGATGAACAAACATAAAGCAGGAGGGATGGAACAGCTGCTGGGTGCTCCAGAAGAGGCAGTAGTAGCAGAGATTAAACAGTTGTTTCAAACAGTTTTAAAGAAATAAAAATAATTCAAACATATAATTAATAATGTACAAGTAAAAATGTTTATTTGCATCAGTTACTCTGAGGGAAATGTATCTCCTCCAGCAATGGCAGGAACCTGTTAAAACCAAGCATAAACATAAGTCAAAACACAGAAATAGATTTGTCCTGCCAAAAGAACATTAACAAAAGCCTATTTTAGTCGAAAGGCCTGTCACCAATGGCAAGGTACCGGCAACAAAGAGGGGACATATGGTTTTTGCTTTTGAAAAACACAAAAATGGAAGTTAGGCTACCCAACATTTTTGGGTTCTGACAAATTTGTTCAAATCTTTTTACGACCATTTATATAACAGAATTAATACCTCTTTCATGGCCTATTTCACAGTCCTAACGGTAGAGAAAAACAAAATCCTTGAACTTGTGTTCATTTGTTTCTCAGGGAAATGTTTAAAGATGACAAAAAGCCAAGCAGAGGTGTGAAAAAAATCTAAGAACATTTCAGCAGAAAGTTTATCTAACATTGTTGTACGATAAGATTTTTAATAAGGCAAGCCATTTGTAAATCTGTTATTCGAGTTAAGAGTATTTTCATTCAAGCGGATCAGCCTGCATAGTGCACAAATAGGCTGGACAAAACTATGGTTCACAATTAAGTCGCGTTTAAAAAGCAATGATAATTTCAACATGTACACGTATCCTGTATCAAGCCTAGATATGTAAGGAATTCCAGCAAACTGTTGTGAGAAACAATACTAACTTAATGAATTTCTTTCTCTGGGTATCTTAGTGTTCAACCATGTGTGGAAAGGGTCTACAGTCTCGAGTGGTCCAGTGTATGCACAAATATACCGGTCGTCATGGCGACAACTGTCCATTGATGCTGAGACCACCAATTTACCGTTCATGTTATCATGAATCATGTTTGGACAAAGGTGAGATTAACTAAATTCCCTTTGATCAACCGAAAAGATGCTGCAGGTTTATAATAGGGCTGGACAATATAGAAAAAGAGCATATTAATAAAGAGAATACTCACATTGATTGATGTAGATAAATATCCATAACTATCACAAAAAGTAGAAAAGGTATTTTAAGCACCTGCCTGGTTATTTTGTTATTCTTCAATGAAGTAATTTAAATTAAGAATTAAATTAAGTCATTTTTCAAACTTTTTTTATCACAACTAAGTTTGACACAGAAACAAATCAAGAGACCCTAGTAATATCAGTAAATACAAAGAAAAGTAACTTTATTAACCATTTTATATATATATATATATATATATATATATATATATATATATATATTTTTTTTTTTTTTAATTTTCAGTATATTAAATTACTTAAATTCAATCAAATTAAAGGCTTATCCTCCATCCATCCATCCATCCATCGTCTTCCGCTTATCCGGGGTCGGGGGCAGTAGCCTAAGCAAAGAGACCCAGACCTCCCTCTGCCCGGCTACTTGGGCCAGCTCCTCGGGAGGAATCCCGCGGCTTTCCCAGGCCAGCTGGGAGACATAATCCCTCCAGCGAGTCCTGGGTCTACCCCTGGGTCTCCTCCAGGTGGGATGTGCCCAGAACACCTCACTAGGGGTGATACACTCTGTCTACACTCTGGTATATCTACGTATACCAGAGTGTAGACAGAGCCCAGAACACTGAGCCCTATCCAGTCACTTAGAGCTGAAGCCGCCAGGTCTATCCACCCCGAGTTGTGATTTTTAGGGTGGAAAACCGGACGGGCCTTTTTAAAAGCTGCATGTGTTGTTAGCAGCACGACCAGGGTAAGTTTCTCTGTAACAGTGATTCATAGTGAGCTGTGGTAGTGGAGTCCTGTTTGAGACAACTGACCCTAGTAATTTATTAGGCCCGAGCATCTAAGCGCTGCGAAGGCCTATTGTTTCTGTAGTAATGTTTCTTATTTTTCTTCTCCCAAATGAATTGGCTTTTTAGAGGTCTACACATATTCAAAAACTCACCATATTTGGCGGGGACATCAGGTGTGCGTGAAATGTATGTATTGTAAAGGAATTTAAAAGGCGCGTGGCCAAATAGCTCAACAGCACCCCCTAAACTTCATCTTATCCACATGGTTTAACATAGTAATATGAAACTGGGTACATTGTTAGAACTCTTCCAGGCGAACAAAAATCTCTGATAATGCCATAGTCCCAGACATACAGGAAGTCGGCCATTTTGAATCAAACACTCAATTTGACCATTTCACACATGTTGAACTTTGACAAACTCCTCCGTGGAGTTTTCAGCAATCGTCTTCTAAATCGGTCAGAATAGCCTTCAGGCATGCGGGATTAAAAGTTATCAAAGGTTTGAGTTTCTGATCATGCTGAAGGGGCGTGGCCAGACCTCAAAGACACCTTATAATTCCTATTCATAATGTCACACATGGGTGAAACTTTCTGTGGTGGATAATCATCAGGTCCCTGAAGACCCCATATGGTCAAATCTTGACATCACTTAAGCCCTGCCCCCTCAGAATAGGAAGTGTAATGTTTTGCCGTGAAAGTTCCAGAACTTACACAGTTGAGCAAATTAGCATAACAATGCTGCACAGCGGTTGCAAACTAGTTGAGGTACCTCTGTGTCCAGTACTAAGAGTTTTCAAAAAAGGGTGTAGCTGTGGCAGCGCGGCGAAGTGTGGCGTCATGCCATGGCCATATGTTTTGCTCTAATATCCAAAAAGCTTATCCAATCCTAACCAGATTTGACATGATGACAATTACTCCACAGCTCCCCCTACAAACTTTAAAAACACCAGTCCCAAGAAATAATTAATCTGAGCACAATTTCATTAAACACACCTATGCAGTGCCTCAGTACCTATAAAACAGTCTAATGGTGCATTCACACCAACCCCATGCGTCAGCATCAGTTGCGGCAAGATTACATGTAAAGTCTATGGTAGCGTACGTCAGAGGTCCGTCAATGTCTCTGTGGTGCGTTGTGTACGTTGGCTCTTTCCTGTACACAACCTGTAGTTGATGTCCTGCTTGGAGATTTAAGCTCCAATGCGGCTCAGGAGGTTGTAAAATTATGTGCGCGGGACAGACGGAAGTAGCACTGAAAGCGAACCTCATCCATAAGTAGCTCCTGGAGCAAATGGTTAAACTCCCCAAACTCAGAACACATCTGAAGAATGAGCGCTGATGCACCCGATGTCAACGTTGTCTAGCTTTATCTAGCAAATAAAGCCAAGCTATTCTCTCATTACAATCCACCATAGTTCAGAACATGCGGCAACAGAGGAACCTCCACCCATGCGCTGTTTTTTCCTCAGAAGCAGACTATGGAAGCCAAGAAGTACATACGTCAAACATCCATTGAATACGTTGCCTGACAAAGACCAACTGTGTGGTGTGGTGTGATGGCACCATAAGAGCCATGGTCCAAACACAGCAGGAAGTCGGACATTTGAATCAAACACACCATTTTCTGCCGTTTAATGACGTCGTATTTGATCGAACTGCTCCTAGAGCTTTTGACCTACACACTTCTAAACCACGGAGGAGAGACTTAAGGCAGTGGGGATCAAAAGTTAATCATAGGAATTTTTCTGCATCAAACCAGGTGGGCGTGGCTAGGCCGCAAACTTAGGCTTCTCGCCATAAATATTAAAAGAGTTACAACTCCTCTTCAGAAAAACACAGACTGGGGAAACCTTCTGTGTTGGATGTTTATCAGGTCGCTGGTCATCCTAGATGGTCAAATGCTGACATCTCTAAAGCCTTCAGAACAGGAAGGGTTTTAAAGTGAAAGGTCCTTGTTTGCCTCCCTTTATTTAATCAATATGTTTGCTGCGGTCAGTGACTGAAAATAAATTGTGTTAGGTTCCTACCCAATGCTGACTTATATGAATTTATTCGCTGGGTGGGGTCTAATTCCAGCACAGTGCCCCCTAGGAGTATTTACAAGTATCAGCATTAAGCTTTGCTTTCATATAGGAAATTGAAATTCAGCAGACATATGTAGGTTATGATTGCCTTGACCAAAAATTATTTTGAACCCACTTCAAAACATCACAGAAAGTCAGCCATTTTGGATCAAAGCTGCCATTTTCTTCTATTTATATGTGTCACATGAGCAAAAACTCATCTTTCAATTCATGACTTACACACTTACAAATGACTGAGTAGCTTCACAAGGTTGGGGTAAAAGATTTATTAGAAGGATTTGGCTCTATCATAGCATGTGGGCATGGCCAAGTCCACAATTTTATGTTTACTCCACATAATTACAACCTGTATTATCTTGGACAATAAACGTCAAAGGTCTACCATACTTCAGGGCTGTCATCACATACCACCCCTGAACACTGCATTGAAGTCAATTAGTCATGTCATCTAGCCCCGCCCCCTGACAACAGGAAATGCAATGTTTCAGCAAAGAAGGTGGTTATTTGGCTTCCTTTACCTAATTAAATCTACCTGTGGACAGTGACTGGTGAGGCTGCTTTAATGTTTTTTTCCACAGCTAAGATGTTTGGAAAGAGGGTGTGGCTGTAGCAGCATGGCAAATCCTCATATCACGCCATGGAAATACGTTTGACTCTAATTTCAACAGACATCATATGATCTGCTCCAAATTCAACACCATGCATATTAGTCCTATCCTAAACACATATATGTGGAAATATTTGATGGTCTTGGCCTAATACCTGCACAGCTCCATCTAGAATCATAAAGAAAACCTGTCAAGCACTGTTTTCAGGTTGTATTATTCAATTCAGAACATATTTAGTTTCTCAAGACTCCTGAAAACATTTTGGAATGAAGGGTCCTATTCCCTCATGAGGTCAGCCATTTTTGTTTAAATCTGCCATTCTAACCTTTTAAACACTTTCTAAAACAGATCGTACAATGCAAGTGTTGAAATGGCATTCAGGCAGTGATTTGTGAGTGTCACGGACGCAGCACAGGCCAGAGCGGCGCTAAGCTGCAAGGGCCACTAGAGGCTGCTTGCAGCTTTAATTGCTTTTATCATTGCTATATTTAGTGTTCAGTGTCAAGGATCAGTTCAAAACGGGATGCAACATGGTTCACTTAGGGACCATCAACAAATTCTGTTGCAGTTCAAGTTATTTGTCCTTTTGGTGTTTTGAAAGGAGACAGGGATTGCTGACAGAGCTGCCTGGGTCTGTGTAAATGATTCAATCAGTGTCGGTAGTGACTGTTGTATTGAGCTACCTGATAGGCTATATTAAGAAAATAAGAGAAAAAATTGTCTCTCTTTTTTTTCTATCACACCACGCGTTCACCGATCGATCGATATTGCTCTTTAATTATTGTCCAGCCCTAATTTATCATTTGATAATTCATTTGCAAAAATGTTTCTGAGCTCGTTTGTCATGTGAATTTAGTTCTTGTTTAAATGCAATTCAGCTGTGTAGAACCAAGCACTATTGGAATATACTCTACCCTTGATTTTGAGCAGTATCTGCTGTGATGTCCCGGTAATTTTTTTGTTGATTTTGTTTTATTTTTTAAGTAAAGCCAGCAGATGCCCAAAGAAAGGCTAATCCATGAGGTTGCATGCTAATTGGATAGCTCCTCTGCTCTGAAGCTCCCCAGCTGATTGAGGCAAGAAGAATACATAATCTACAAAACGACTGGTTAAATGCATAAGTCAAGTCAGCTGTTTCAGAGTGGAAAGAACCATTAGTGGATGTCAGTTTTTCCAACTGAAACAAGATCCATTCCTTTTTCTTTAAAATGAGTTGCACTTCACATATCTATTGTTTAAAAACATTTTTGCCATATTATATATATATATATATATATATATATATATATATATATATATATATATATATATATATGTTATAGGTTAATGTTTCTAAAATTAAACTATAATACAAAGAACAGATCTTACATTAATATGTGAAAAGAAAGTAAATCAGAAATTTAGAAATCAGAGTAACTTAGGGAGCTTTTGTTCCAAGCTAAATTTCTATTTCTTTTAAACCTCAACAGTAAGACTTGATCCACCTGTTTCATGTTTTTTGAATGCCTTTGTTTGTATAAAGCTTTGGGTATTATCTTCTTTTAAAATACTGGTGCTATGACATGTTAGACAGGGAGCTTACACTCACACACTACATATGTATAAAATGGTCTGTAACAGTCAATAAGTTTCTCTCCCAATATTGCTGTAACCCTGTACTATTATGAATATTTCCAGGATATTTTTTTTGTTTGATTTCTTTAACCTTACTAATTACTCAATCCATATAATGAAAAAACAAGTATTGTTCATTATAATTGTCATTGTGTATATCGATTTACTGTGCTCTTAAAATAATAAAATAAAATTGAAACCAAAGAGAGATTATGAGTTGAGGGTAATTTTCTGTCCGGATTCATCATGATCGTGGCTCTTAGAAATGCTGGCATGCTACAATGTCAGGATGTGTTTGAATACGAAAGGTTTAAAATGACATTTTAGGTTTTTAGAAACTAATTGGCAGCTAAAAGCTACTCATAATATGTATTTCAAATTTCAGTTACCAAAAAATATTTTTTTCATGCTGTTAAAATAAAACATTTCTATAACATCTGTTGGGGAAATTACCAAGAATGTAGTCATTTGGCTATTAATAGTCAAGGGACTGGTTATGGCAATCAATAAGATTAATAATTTATGGAAAATTATTATTAATCGGGGTACCACCTTTATCAGGAACTAATTCAATAGCCACATGTCTATATCAGTGTCATAATCTGAAGGAATGAATTATTTACAGTCTATTGACCATAAACTTTGCCGTGTGTGTGCTGAATCAAGAACGACAACAGTTACTTTCCAAAAATACAAGATTTCTTTACAGGAAAAAACTGAAAACATTTTAATCACCAAGCTAGAAAAAGAACACACTACTGATTAAAATAAATGAATAGTTTAAATGAAAGGACACAAAAAAATGAACATGTAATAAGATCAGAAACCAGTAATTCTGATATGATTCTGGAGGATTCTGTGTCCTTTAGGAACCAAGGCTTGATCTGCAGCTGCTGGAAAAAAGATTAATTAGTTTCACTAATTGTACGTAATTAGTGTAATTTAGCAAAAGTGGTTTACCTCTAAACAATAAGCAATGTAAGAAAATACAAAACATTCTTTGGATTAAGAAATGTTATGTTTAAAAATTATTTGGATAAGAGTAATCTTTAGGAAATTACTTCTATTTGGATTGATCACGACCGTAAACGACTACTTCCAATGTTTTGATACAAAAGGGGTCTCAAACACGCCTAATAACATGGCTCATTGCAACTAAGATTAAAGTACCCCCCCCACCCCCCACCCCACCCCCCATAATATATTCTCTTTCTCTAATTAGCAGACAGGGATTTTTATTTTAGTTTTTCCCTGTTCTTAATCTTTTCTGAACCTATCTTTGTTTGAACACCTTCGATGGCTTATGGACTGAATGCAGACCTGGGCCAAACATGTGGTTTTGCCCTAGTGCAGGGCTAGCGGCAACCACAGGATGCTGTTTGGACCAGTTCTAGCATATTTAAAAAACATTAAACATACAAAGTGAAGCTCTTGTTTGATTCAGCAGCTCAAATTACAGGATTTAAAGCAACTCTTTCGAAACACTGATTAAAGTTTGAAGCCGAGGCCTGGTTTACCCAAAGATAGGAGGAATGAAACTTAAAAAGTTAACAATAAAAAGGGGAAACACCTTTAAAATAATTTCTCCTATCTAATTTTCCTCTGCCCAAAGAGACCTTATGAATGTTTAAAGTCCTCTAAGTTGCTGCACGTCGATAAAGAAAGGGGGATCTCCAGGGAGTGTTCGACAGGAGGCTAACAAAGGATCGCTAATCTGGCTAGCAGTAGTGGGAAGCTCCTGGCTCTGCCTTCCTCCTGGCTGGCTGCGTAGCAATCGGTATCCCTCTTTTTAAAACTACCTTTTTTGGGCTCTCCAGTTCGGCATTCATTTCTTATCAGCTTAGTGGCTAAATGCAGATTCTAGAGGGTTCAGCTCTCGGCACACGTGGCTCACAGCTCCCATTTCTCAGCAATCAGCAGTCTGAAACTCAGAGGGGTCTTAAGGACTCTTGGGGATAAACAACATATTTGTTTATCAACGTTCAAGATTCACCTGGAGCGGTCTTTGGGTTCCTTTGGAGCAGGTTTCTGCCAGAAACTCTGGCCTCCCTCCACCAGTGAAGGAAGATGGTTGGAGATTATCTTCTTTTGCTCCACCGGCCGGCAGCAGCATGCAGAAGGCCGAGCGGGTGGAACCGGACTGTATTATGTAAAATCTACCAATGTTCCAAATGATTTGCTACTAGTTGGCAATAAACTCAACATTAACTATATCAACTCTGGAAGGAAAACAATCTTGTTCTTTGATATTTACCTCACTTTTATCACATGTAGTACACTTTCATCAGATTTAAAAATACAATGTGTCCAAAGACTCATCATATTAACATGTTTATATTTCACACCATTAGCAAATATAAGTCCTAAATATTTGTTGAATTAAAATGTTAAATCTCAATGTTAAATCTTAATTCTAATATGTGAAGTAAATCTGTGGAAAATATGCAATTTAACCATGCCTCTGGACAGATCCAGGGCATTTGTGGCCATGCCTATGTCATGACATAACAGGATCAATTGGAGCAGCTGTGACAGACTCACAGATACATACATTAGTCCGGGTTGATGATTTTTCTCTAGGTTGGCTGCCATTATGTCCCATCCATCAGTCGCTAACGCCCATGTTCACTAAAACCTGCCCTCATCATGATGTCACGATCATTCACCCTGCGTCATGACCCCTTCCATTCTTGTGTTTGGGTTTCCAGTCCCGGTCTTCCCCTTCCGGTTCAGGGGTTTCCATTTCTGGTCCTACCAGGGTTATACACTCATAAATAGCTCACTTGGTGGTGAATGACCTGCAATACACTTTAGTGTATAAATACCTCCCTCTGCTGCTCAACATTAAAATGATGCTGTGTTTTTCTAACTTTAAATCCACTAGCTGGTGGCATCCCAAATGTTAAATCTATAATTTCCATAAATTTGCATTATGCTTAATTCAGACTTCATCAAACAATCTGCACCATTTTTAGGGTTCCAAGGAAGGAGCAGGGAACCCTATTGTATTTGTACGAATTCTGACAAATTTGTTATTATTAATATCATTATTGTTATTATTATTAGGGAACCCTATTATATTTGTACACATTTTTTAGAACTTGATTTTGTTATAATTAGGGTTCCAAGCCAGCGCAGAGAACCCTTTTGTATTTGTACAAATTTTCAGGGTTCCAAGCCCGCACAGGGAACCTTATTGTATTTGCATGACTTTTAAAGAATGTGTTATTAGGGTTCCAAAGCCCACACAGCCCATAATTTGTTTTTAAATTTGTATAAATAAAAAAAGGGGTTCCCTTTTTTATTTATATGAATTTTGAAATTGTATTATTTTTAGCTAAATGTCATTGGGGAGAAAAATCAGAAAGCAACATAAAATAACCAATACCAACATCTGATAGAAAAGCGCTACTGCTACTAAAACAAAGAAAATCCTACCCCTTAATCCCTAGGTGGCGCTATTGAAAATTACAGTGCTTTGAGGCTAATTACTCCTTAAACCTAAATCCTAAATTTAAAAACTTTATGTCAACTTCATCCCTGCACAATTTTTTATCTTCGCCTCATTGGCTATGCCCACTTCCACCTGACTAAATTTTTTTGCTCTATTCCAAAAAAGACTAACCTAGTTTTGATAACTCCTCCCACTTTATAAGCTGGACCCGTGTGAAAACTGGTACATAAAATCTACAGACCTAGACAACAAAACAATATACATTTTTTTAATAACCTTTTTAAGAGCTGTTCAATATTAGCGCTAGCTAGCTCAAAATGTCATGGTGTATATTTTGCCCATGTTTCACAATTATGCAACAAACATTAGGATCCTCGTAGGGAATAAAATTCTGTTACGAATTTGTGCTTTTTATTTGTTTTCAATTATATGTGACGCTAAAGACAGAAGAGAAAAGTTTATAGCTGCATAATGGCTTGTCATAGCTACACCAGGTATACATGTTCATCACTAGACTCTGATGTCACACTTGAAATATCATTAGGAAGTACAAATATTTTATTTCACATGACAAATGTCAAAAAGTAGTTGACATTTTATTACTAAAAAAGTACATGACCAAGGTATATGTGTATAAGTTTACATGATTCCATATGAAATGAAGACAATCTGAAAATACTTTATGAATTTTTGACAAAATATGGAATTTTTATGAATTCATTTATTATATTCGTTAATAAAATCTTAGCTAATTATTTTTAATTGACAAAGTATTTGAACAAGGGGAAAGCAAATCTAAGACTAATTCCACATGAATTCATTAACTTATCTAAATATTTAGGTAATTTTGGATTGTTTTGGATTGTTTTTTAAGGATTTTTTAAATACATAATAGTTTCATAAAGTACAGGCTAAAAACTTTATTATAGAAAAAGGACTTGATCTAGGGATAGGCAAACAATCTAACATGATTTCATTTGTAATGATGAGCCAGTTTCTGCCGGAGGTTTTCTCCTGTTAAAGGGGAGTTTTTCCTCTCCACTGTCGCTACATGCTTGCTCAGTATGAGGAATAGCTGTGGTTGGAGTCTGCATGATCCGGGCACAACCTCACGTCGATGACTCATCGCAATCTACTGGGATTCCTTACATAGAAAACTTTTAAGTGACTGGAATGTTTGTATAATTGTATTGAAATAATTTTTCTTGTAAAGTGCAGAAATCTGTTGTGAATTGGTGCTATGCAAATAAACTGAAGTGAATAAATTTCAACATTACCACATCATATTATAAAAAATAACAGAAACAATAGGCCACAGTTTAAATTACAGTCTTTAAGCAAGGCAAGGCAATTTTATTTGTATAGCACACTTTCAACACAAGGTAATTCAAGGTGCTTTACATGATTCAACTGTTGGAATCCGTCTAGGATTTAATGATGAAAATGTGTACCAACCACTTCTGCATATAGAATGGGCTGATGATTGACACTCAGGTGGGGGGTAATAAAGTTCTTTTGTGTCTCATGTGTTCTCTTATAAACTGCATTTATTAATGGTTTATATTCTTATAAACATGTGTGCTTATGAAGTGTGTGTTTTATAATATACCTCATTACTAGAAGAGTATTTGTGTAATGATAACATTTACTGCTTTGATCCTTAGCCTGTGAGAGAAGAGCTTGAAGAGCTTGTCTGAAGTAACGCTGGACCTGAGTGGACCTGAGCTCAACTCATTTGCATAACTGAGGAGCTGCACAGAAGAGAGTCAGACTGTGAAAGGAGGAGCCCAACAGAAGGAAGAAAAAGGGGGGGGGGGGGCTCTCAGCTATCATGAACTGTTTAGATAGAAACTGCAAAAGTCATCTGCTAATAATTGTAATGTTCACGTGTCAGATGAATAAGACACATCCCACTGTACGATCTATCTATATATGTGCTTGATATTACTTATAGGTTAGACTTTTTTGAGATAGATTTTGTTACGATTTTTTATGGGCTTTTACTAGGAGAACTTCAGAGACTTGTGGTAGTTTTTTTAGTCTGTTGAGGCTGTATTCTTTTGGAGTGTATTTTGTAATTCTTTTTTGAGTTAAAATTACATTTTTAAAAGTTACTTCTTCTACTTGAAGTTATTTCTTCAGAAGAGGGTTTAGATAATTCCTTGAGGGTAGTCACATAAAGACCCGGTAGAGGGTCTCCCTCAATGTATTGAGTGCCTGAGGGCTGGGAGAAAGCGACTGACGGCTGACCAAAGGCAGTACCATTTCGACTAGTAATCAAGGGAAACCAAGAATTTCAGACCTCAAGAAGTGACGGACAGAGGTGCCTTTAACCTGTTATTCGGCTGTGTGATCGATTAATTGGGAAACCAATCTTGAAAAGTGAGTACTTGTTTTTGTAACCTTGATAACTTGTAATTGGAAAGGTTGTTAATGTGTACATTATCGAGCTCCAGTTCAATTAGATGAGTGGGCTCAGGCTAGTAGCTTAGCTTTATCTATTGAACCTGCATATATAAATATATATATATGTATTGATTAAAGTTATAAGACGGGGTACATTGAGCGTCCAGGGCTGAAAGTACTTTCGCAAACTTTAACAATCAGAACAGAGAGTTTTCACTATATAAAGCAGAGGGTTGTCAAGATTGCTGAAAGACTCAGAGGTATTTACGAATATCTACTGTTTAAGTAGGCTGAGGCTGAAGTATTCTGATTTTTATATAGGGCATAGGGGAAGAAGATCCGTTATAGTATTGAAAATCTACACTTTAACCCAAATTTTATAGAATGTGAAATAGTTGGGTGTGAGTTTTTATTATATGAAAGCAGAGGGGATTGTAAAAGCATGGAAAGTAAAAACAAATCTATTATGAAAATTAAAACAGAAAAGATGAGAATCAATGAAAGAAAACATTTGGCATCTGATTAAAAACTGCAATTTAGGACTCAAAGGCAGCTCAGAACAATATATTTTTAATCTTTGATTAAAGAGAGCCTAACGATTCAGCAGCTTTGCAGTTGTCTGAAAGTTAATTCCAGATTTGTGGGACGTAGAAGCTGAAAGCTGCTTATCCATGTTTGGTTCTAATTCTATGGATGTTTAAACTAGAGTTGAAGGACCTGAGTGGTCTCCTGGGTTGGTATAGTGGCAACAAGTCTTCAAAATACTTTGGAGCTAAACCATTTAGTGATTTATGAACTAATAGGAGTATATTCTGTGAGCTACAGGGAGCCAGTTTAAGGACTTTAGAACTGGTGTGATGTGCTCAACTTTCCTGGTTCCAGTGACGACGTGAGCAGCAGTGTTCTGGATCAGCTGCAGCTGTCTAATTGATTTTTTAGGTAGACCTGTGAGGACGCTGGTACAGGAATCAATCTGACTAAAGATCAGAATCAGCTTTAATGGCCAAATATGACACATTCAAGTAATTTGACTCAGGCAACTTTTCTCTCCAGTACAGAACTTAAATAAGTGAAATAAAAAAGGAAATAAAAATAAATACAAATAAATAATGAAGGACAATATATACACCAAACTGGGGTTATGAATGCATGGATGAGTTTTTCAAGGTCCTGTTGTCACATGAGTCCTTTAATCCTAGAAATGTTCTTCCAGTGATAGAAGGCTGATCTTGTTATGATCCTTTATGTGACCCTGGAGGTTCAGGTTTGATTTCAGTTTATTTATATAGCGCGGTTTAACAACAGATGTCATCTCAAGGCACTGTACAAGAAGAGTTATTACAATACATTGTTTAATTTAGGAATTACAGAACCACACAAGATTGCGTCGTGAATTCTCAGCAATCCCTCACACTGAGCAAGCATGAAGTGACAGTGGAGAGGAAAAACTCCCTTTAAACAGGAAGAAACCTCTTGCAGAACCTGGCTCAGCATAAGCGGTCATCTACCGAGACGTCTGGGGTTTGGAGAAGGCAGCAGAGACCAAGAAAGAGCACCAGACCTGATGCAGAAGCTGGTAGCAGGATGTGGAGAACATTCCTCCACTGGAATGCTATCTTATACAGGGTCGTCAAGCAGGGCGGGTCAGGAGCACCTACTGTAGGAAGAGACGTAGTCTACGTCCACACTAAGCCGGATAATGCCTTAAACGTATAATTATTTAGTCTACACCCCCCTATCGTCCACACTAGCACTGCGTCGTTTAAGGTCTGTGGCCGGATAACTATTAGCTGGGTAAGAGAGCTGTGTAAATCTTAATTCAACGGCTAAGCGACCTAGTGTGGACAGCTTCCCCGGGTAATGAAAGGAAGTGGCGTCAATGATTGCAGTGTCAATAACAATACGACACTACAGAGAAAGACAACAGCGAAAGGAAATAAATCGATCTCCAAAAACTCTCTCTACTTCTGAGCAGCTATTGTTCTCTTCGGTTAACGGGACAAGCAGATATGTACTGTGCTGTAGAGCTTCTTGTATATATTATGTAGGCGCTGGCGTCACGTAGATTATGCGCGTGCTCCGTTCATCTTTTCGTGCATGCCCATTATTTGCACAGGTCGGTATGGGATTGCGCAATGATGGGACCTTAAACGGACCTTAAACGGGGCGTAAATGCTCGTGTTGAGTGGATAACATTAGGCGTCTAACTCCCCGTATAACCTTATCCGGCTTAGTGTGGACGTAGCCTAGGAGAAAACAGGTTAGCGCTTGAATTGACAGCACATCATGCAGTTGGGGAGAAGTAGGAGAGAAAGTGGGAACTGACTCTAATAATGCCCTCCAACAGCCTAGCCTAAAGCAACATAGCTACTAACATTAACCTGTCTCCTAGCTACTAGGAAACCTAGCTACTAATACTCTCTACCTGGCTTATATTAATCTATCTCTACCTAGCTACTATACTTGACTACTAACATTAACTTGTCTCTTCCTAGCTTTTGACACGCTACCTGGCTACTAACATTAACCTGTCTCTTCGTAGCTACCTGCCTAACCTGTCTTTAACTATTTGTTAACCTGTCTCTAACTGTAAGCTTAGTCAAAGAGAAATGTTTTAAGCCTAGTTTTAAAGAAAGACAAGTTGTCTGCTTCACAAATCAACCTTGGGAGCTGGTTCCATTCTACTTTTAGAAATCCTAGGAACTACCAGTAAACCTTCAGTTTGAGAGCGAAGTGCTCTGTTACAAACATATGGAACAATCAGGTCTCTTATGTATGATGGAGCTTGATTATTAAGAGATTTATAATTCAGAAGGAGGATCTTGAATTCTATTCTAGATTTTACTGGGAGCCAGTGAAGAGAAGCTAAAGCAGGGGAAATGTGATCTCTTCTTTTATTCATTAGAACCCTAGCAGCAGCATTTTGGACTAACTGATGACTTAACTGTATTCTGTGGACTACCTGATAATAAAGAGTTACAGTATTCCTGCCTCACTAACTAAGGAAGAAGCAAGCATATTGGGAAGGTCCCCATTTATCTTATTTTTTATTGAGTCTATTTTATTTATAGAAAATTGCATGAAGTCGTCACTACTAAGTTCTGGGGGAATGGTTGGCTGGACAGAAGAAATCTAGGATTGTTTTTATTCTCCTCGATTAAAGAGGAAAAATATGTTGTTCTAGCTTCTCGAAGGCTCTTTTTATATAGCAATAGAAACTTTTTCCACACTAAATAAGAATTATATTAATGTGTGGAGCGCCATTTTCTCTCTAGCTTTCTAACATTCTGCTTTAGGGTACGTAGCACTAAATTAAACCAGGGAGCTAATCTTCTATGGCTGGCCACCTTCCTTTTCAAGGGGGCAACTTTGTCTATTGCCAGATGCAAGGAGGAATTAACACTATGAACTAGAATGTGAAGTTGTGAGGGGTCAGTAGTTAAATCACTATTTTCTATTGTACTTTTATGTACTGAGGAAACTAAAGTTGGAAGAGCTTCTTTAAAACTTGCTACAGAATTGTCTGATAACGTTCTGGTATAATTAAGTTTTCTTAAATGGTCGTTAGAGTGAGTTTAAAAGTGATCAGAAAATGATCAGACAGGATAGGGTTATGTGGAAAGACTGTTATTTCTTCACAGTCAATGCCTTAAGTCAGCACAAGATCTAAAGTGTGGTGACAAGAATAGGTTGGGCCCTGCACATTTTGAGAAAAGCCTATTGAGTCTAAGATCATGTTAAAAGCTGTATTTAGACTAGCACTTTCACTATCAACATGAATATTGAAGTCTCCAACTATAATAACTTTATCAGTGTTTAAAACTAAGTCAGATAGAAAATCTGATATCTGATCTAAAAAAGAGAATAAGGGCCTGGTGGACGATACAAGACGACGAATAAAAGTGGCTTTACTGCTTTGTTATGTGTATGAGGAAGGCTAAATATTAAATGTTCAAAGGAACTGTAACTATTGTTTTTTGGGGGATGAATTAGTAAATCTTAATGAAAGATGGTGGCTACTCCACCTCCTCGACCAGTACTTTGAGGGACACTAAAGTTTAAGTAGCTATGGGGAGTTGACTCATTTATTGTGACATGGTCCTCTTCCTGCAACCGTGTCTCTGTAACACAAAACAAGTGTTTTTGATAGGAGAGATCTTATGTTTAGTAAACCACATTTAATTGATTTATTTTTCTGTTCAGTAGGAGTTTTATTTATCTTTATGAGATTTTTATACTTTGCTCTAGTAGCATTAACTTTAAATTAATTTGTTTTGGGTAGTGGACAGAAAACTGTCTCTATAGGGTAGTGGGTGGGTGGCAGTCCCTGTTCCCTGACCTGGACTCTGGGTTGTCACGGCATTGGGGAACTAGAGATACACCTATCAATGTTCCTGGAATGAAGGGCAGCTCCGTTCGCGGTGGGATGGATGCCGTCTCTACGTAACAGTCCACGTTTTCCCCAGAAGGTCCCTCGGTTATCAATGTTATCAAATCCCTTTTTGGACACCACCTTGACAACCAAAGGTGAAACGTCTGCATACGGCTGTACATGTCATCGCTAGTACGATCAGGCAGGGGACCAGAAAAAATGACAGAGTCAGACATCTTTTTGGCAGCCAAAAGCTACCCACCAAAGCTACCCTAATTTTGGTGATCTCCGATTGCCACCAGTATGGATAACGATCCTGCTATACCGCCGTTTGTCCTTGGCCAAAAGCTTCAGGTGGGACCTAATGTCCGCAACTGTGGCCCCTGGAAAGCATCTGACAGTGGTCTTTCGTGTCTCTGGGGCCACGTTCCTAACTACGGAGCTGCCAATTACAAGAATCAGCCTCTCAATAGGGGCGAACCTATTGTTCACAGAAATGGGCTGGAGGTTGGCCGCACGCTGGGGTCTGGCGCTAAGCTTCCTACGAATCGTACTCGCCTGAGGTCCTGGCTGCACGGGAGCTGTTGAAGGACGGCTAAGGAGTCCTGTCCTAACTGGCTCCGCACTAGCTACTGCTAGGCCGTACAAAAATGCTCCAAGACTACAAAAATGCTGCACTTATTACACCTACCATCTTCGCTAATGGAGGAAGAGGAATAGCTAAACATCTGACAAAGAGAGCAGGAGAGAGGAGGAGATTCAGAGAGAGATGGAGGGACAGGAGAGATAGCAGCCGTAGCCATGCTAACAGTGAAGCTAAGCTAACCTAGCGACACCTTACTGAGCCCAGAAAATTAGGGTAACGCTTAACGAGTTCCCAAAACTTAAAGAACACCAACAGAAAATGTTGTGCTTTAACATGTTTGTGTGTTAAAATAAGTCAGCTTCTGGATATCATGAAAAATTTCCCTAAAAAAGCTATTAACTTAATCATCTGAATCAACTACTGCACTGTATCAGAGAGTATGACCCAGCTCTCCAGTGATTCCATTAATATTTTATGATCAACAGTGTCAAATGCTTCACTGAGGTCCAAAAGAACCAATTCAATTTTATTTATATAGCGCCAATTCACAACAAATGTCATCTCAGGGCACTTTACAACAAAAGTAATTTCAATACAATTATGCAAACATTCCCAGCAGATTGCATGAAGTTGTTGACATGGGGTCAACCAGAACTATAGTTCTGCCAAAATCTGTATTTATGTGGATGTCATTGAAAACTTTGATGAGGGCAGTGTCAGTGCTGTGATGACCAAAGAAAGCAGACTGAAAATGATCAAAGCAGTCGGTCATCCTTACGAATTTATTCAATTGTTGAAACACATCTTTTTCAATAATCTTGCTAATGATTGGGAGATTAGAGATTGGCCTGTAGTATTGCATTAATGTGTTGTCCAGGTTGTTCTTCTTTAATAGGGGTTTGATAACTGCTGTTTTGAGGGCCTGGGGGAAGACGCCTGACAGGAGGGATAAGTTGACTATTTCAATCAGATCGGACTTAATGACAGGGAGAACATTCTTAATAAAAGCTGTGGGTTACATTTTGAGGCAGCTCGTTTTCCTCAACGTACGATTGATTTAAAGGGGCTATATCATACAAGGTCAAGTTTTTGGAGTTTTCAACGATCTTCTAATCCAATTTTCTCATAAAAACCTCACCAGAATGTTTTTTGTCTTAATTCACGCATGTCTAAGTAATCCTCCTTAAATACGCCCTCACAGCAGCTGCCGCTACCTCTCCTAGACATCGACTGAGTGTTCAACTACTGACATCACTGGTTGAAAGTTGAGAGCTAGAGGTGTCTGCACCGCCCCTGCAGGCAGAGCAGCTTACCATGGTGGATTTTCAAACACACCCTCCTCCTCACAGTTCATGCCTGCTTCGGTTTTTGGCAGCTTGAAACACTTTTTTTTGGTGAATTTTTTACTTTCTCTGTGAAAACGCCTGTTTCGCTGCATGGATTACAGGATTTTGTTTTTACATTCCTAAAGAACAGCAGCTGGATCAAAGAACAAAGACGCCTGATGGACAGAGAAGTAACTGGCTACAATATAATGCTAATTTGGGTTAGCCATTTATCAAGCTGCTTATGTGATCTTATAACAGCATTGTGTGGTTAATTAATTGATCCATAGCATCTCAGAATGTTCAGTAAACGTGTTTAAACAACACCCACAGCTTTTTATATACGGCGCTGGAAAGATTTGCTGAGTGGATGCAGCTGTGTTGGTTTGGGCTGTATCTAAAGCCTTGAGTTTTAGCAACCGAGATATGCTTTATTGATTCCGTTTTGTTTCAACAACAACAACAAAATAAATAAATAAAATAAACCAAATGTCTGAGCCCTTAATATAACACTTTCATTGTGGTGCTTCGTGGTTTCCAAATTCTTGTCAGAATACTGTTTGTGATGAAGCTTAGCACTGTTTGTTTCAGTGTGATCTCCGGAAACCATTTTATAGAGAAACAAGCCGTTTCACTTCGTGGTCTAACATTAACTACAGGATACAATTTAAATTTCAGGACATATTATTACTGTATAATACCAACGGTAACATTTTATCATCATTTTTGTCTATCCCAGAAGTTGAAAGCTGTAAAATAGCATGATACAGCCCCTTTAATTTTTTTTTATCCAGACATTTTCTCTACTTTGTTTTTACATGGGGATGACACTGGTGGTGGGTTTGGTGCTGCTGTACAGATTGATCTTCTAATTTTCAGAATGTTTTCTGTAAAGAAGTCGGCAAATTCATAGCAGGCCCTGGTGGATATTAGTTCAGGAGCTACTGCCACTAGAGGATTATTTAGTTTTTCAACTGTTGCGATAAAGTTCAAGCAATATTAATGTTTCTGTTAATGAGAGAAGAATGATTCCCTTGCAGCTTTCAAAGTTGTTTTATTTTTTTCAGCCTGTTTTTGTAGATGTCACCCCTCCTTTCCACCGGACGAGTCAGCAGCATGTTACAGCAGCAGCACGTCATACGTTAGCCACCGCTGTGATCAATATAATCCTTTCCATTGGAGGCGAAAGCAGCACGAGTTTGCCCCGTCACAGGAGCGTCATGTCGCAGCACTTTTGTAAATTCAATTCAGTTTATTTATATAGCGCCATTTCACAACAGATGTCATCTCAAGGCACTTTACAAAAAGAGTTATTACAATATAATGTTTAGTGTAGAAATTACAGAACCACAGAAGATTGCGTCGTGGAATTCTCAGCAATCCCTCATACTGAGCAAGCATGCAGCGACAGTGGGAAGGAAAAACTCCCTTTTAACAGGAAGAAACCTCCGGCAGAACCAGGCTCAGCACAAGCGGTTATCTGCCGCGACCATCTGTGGCTTGGAGAATATATAACAGAGACACAGAAAGAGCAATAGAACTGATGCACAAGTTTGTTGCAGGACGTGGAGAATTTTCCGTCACTGCAATGCCATCTTAGTCAGGGTCGTCAAGCAGGGCTAATCCGGAGCACCTACTATAATAGAAAACAGGTTAGTGCTTGAATTGACAGCACATCATGCAGTTGGGGAGAAGTAGGAGAGAAAGTAGGAACAGACCCTAATAATGTCCTCCAACAGCCTAGCCTAAAGCAGCATAGCTACTAACATTAACCTGTCTCCTAGCTACTAGGAGACCTGGCTACCAACACTCTGTCTGAGTCCTCCTGACCCGTGGACGGTGTAGGGCCGGTAACGGCCCCCGTCATGCCGGGGTCTTCTCGGAGTCGGGTTGTTTGAGAATGCAGCCCAAAGTGGGTGGTAAACTCCATCTAAGGCTAAATACCGGCACGAGACCGATAGTCGACAACTATCTTAAGGAAAAATAGACAGAACTGAGAGGACAGAGTTGAAGAGGGCGAGAAACGTTTAAGAGATAAACGGGTAAATAAGTGTGCAGTCCTATTTTCTATGTGCTATACCTGTGAAACGTGTATTTTATACATTTTGGATAGGGGAAGACAGGAAGTCAGACAGCTAGGCATCCGGAAATTTTCAAAATAAAAAAAAGGTGCTTCTTTCCGGTAGCTTTACTTTACTACCTGTAGTAGGTCGCGGGAGGGTCTACACTACCTCGGATCTCCACTAACATTATTCTTCACTTCGAGGGATTTTGTATATTCCCTGACATAACATAAACTTATAGGCAAATGTAAAACAGACAGAACATAAAACACAGACCTTTTGGAGCCATATTGTAGTTTTTTCCTGCTTGTTGTTGTGTTTACTGACGAAACCACGTGTGAGTTTGATGATTTCGGGCTCCTTCGGTGACAGCTGCTTCCCTGCTGCTACGTACTGCTGACACCCCCCGTGGAAAGGGCCAAGCAGCAGAATACGCAAGTAAAATGTGCTGCTCTTATAACATGCTGCTGACACGTCCAGTGGAAAGCCCGGGTCATAGTGAACCTGGAGTTGAGTTTTCCTCCATTTTCTCTCACCTTGATGACACTCCCTTTTTTTACTACATTCCAGACGATCACAACTCCATGGAGACTTCTTTTTACCTGAGAGTACTTTAACTTTAGATGGAGCCATGATACCAATGATGTCTGAAACGTTAGAGAGAAAGTTATCGACCAGCTGTTCACTGACTCTTTGTTGGAGGATGAGCGGGATGGGTGTGAGGCAAAGCAGTACAGTTGTTTAAAGATTTCAGCTGAATTGTCCCGGAGGGAACCTTTTTTTTTTTTTTTTTTACAACGGTCTCACTTTGATTAGATAGTTTAGCTGGGATCATGCTTTCAAAGAAAATGAAAAAATGGTCAGACCTTACAATATCAACTACAGAGATGTTGGAGATTTTTAAACCTTTGCTAATAATTAAATCTAGAGTGTGTCTTTGTTTTTGTGTTGGTTAATTGGGTTCTGACCAAAGTTATATTAAAGTTATTTTTTTGGTTCGTCTATTTTGGGGGTTGTCAGTATGGATGTTGAAGTCTGAACAAGACATTTATCAAATTGATAAAATAAAGAAAGGCATTGCATTGATAAAATATAGAATGAACCCTCGGGGGCGGAGGGGTGTGGCTACATGTCTACAACAGAAAGCGTGAGGAGCCCAAATGGTTCATCCAGTTCCAGATGACAGCTGGGAACAGACACGCAGGGCAGCTCCACGGACAAGGCATACCAGGCTTCAAGGAATACCCCTGGTTTTGGTGTGCTGCAGCGCCAGAGGCTGGCCGACCCTCTAGCACACTCAGCAGGATCCGCAGGAATACACCGTATAAAGAGGGTGTTAGCAGGTTTTGACAACCCCCACATCGGTGGGGATAAGCCAAAGGAGGCGGGGCCTGACTGATTGGTTGGGGGGCTTGCTATTATTGATCTGTTGTGATCTATGTACCAATGGGGGAGATGGGCAATTGGAATTGCCATCTCAAAGAGGGATATACAGAAGAGGAGGAAGGATCACAACTCATCAACAAGCTTCACAACAACCCCTGCAGCTGCCAGCAGTCCAAAAGAGGGATCTTCAACAGAGGCAAAAGAGAAGATATGAATATTTGAAAGGATACCAATTTTACTTCTAACCCTTTATTCTTTTTACAGGTTCAGTTTCTTAACACTGCCTAAGAGGGTTTCTTAACACTCCATTTTAATAATTTATTTTGTAGTATTTCTTAACAACCAAGTATTTTAAGCTTTTCTTAAATGAACAAAGAGGGTCCTCTAGATAGAAAGATAGACTCGCTGACTGGAAAGGGTTAAAAGTTCACCTGCAGTGAGTGACGACTGTCAGGTATCACCAGGCAGACTTAGGGAAAGGAAAGATTAGAGGGACTCCAGAAGTTAAAAAGGTTTCTTAACACCTCCATTTTAATAAAAGGTTTCTTAACAATTAAGATGTAATAAAAGACTTTAATAAAAAATTTTAACACCTCCATTTTAATAAAAGGTTTCTTAACACCTGAAATTTAATTAAAATTATTATTCAAGTTACTTTTGGCATAATCATGTTAACTAACTGTCAATTGTGATTTTTCATTACACTTTGGTTTTTCGTTTGCATTGTGTTTCTTTGGGGTTTGCTGACAATTGCTGGAGTTTTCAGCTTGCATTAAAGGTAATTTAAAACTAGTTTGCGGGTGAAACCAAAAGATTGCTCAGTGCATAAACTAAAACAGGACTCCACCTCCAAGATGTACCTTGGGAACCATCCCAAGTTTCTATGTGGCTTATTGTTGTGTAGCTTCCTCGGAGTCAATATTATCTTTTATCTTTGTTGAGAATGGCCCTACAATAATCTAAAGAATCAAACCCAGGTCTCTTCTGGTTCGCCACCACTCGGCAGGCCAAAAACAAGTTCCTCTGAAATGACACAAACTGAATCCTGGTGCGAAGGATCAACAAGGTCTAAATATGGAGTTAACTTGTTGACTTAGGTTCGGGAGCAGGGACCACGTTTCAGATCCACTTCGTACCACTTCGTAATTAGTCTTAATCAACTCTTCCGGTACCCCGCACCTGTCCTACATCTCTAATCACATCACGATACACTTATAAGCTCTGCCCGCTCTTCATCCCTCGTTTGGCTCGATTGTTTCGCCCCTCCCTTCCCCTCCCTCTAGGTTCCGGGTACCTGCTGACCCGTCGCCGCTCTTTGCAGGGTCTTGCCGACCCGTCGCCGCTCTTTGCAGGGTCTTGCCGACCCGTCGCCGCTCTTTGCAGGGTCTTGCCGACCCGTCGCCGCTCTTTGCAGGGTCTTGCCGACCCGTCGCCGCTCTTTGCAGGGTCTTGCCGACCCGTCGCCGCTCTTTGCAGGGTCTTGCCGACCCGTCGCCGCTCTTTGCAGGGTCTTGCCGACCCGTTCCCTCTCTTTCGGGTAACTGCCGACCCGTTCCCTCTCTTCCGGGTAACTGCCGACCCGTTCCCTCTCTTCCGGGTAACTGCCGACCCGTTCCCTCTCTTCCGGGTAACTGCCGACCCGTTCCCTCTCTTCCGGGTAACTGCCGACCCGTTCCCTCTCTTCCGGGTAACTGCCGACCCGTTCCCTCTGGTATGCCGACCCGTTCCCTCTTCTCGGGTAACTGCCGACCCGTTCCCTCTCTTCCGGGTAACTGCCGACCCGTTCCCTCTCTTCCGGGTAACTGCCGACCCGTTCCCTCTCTTCCGGGTAACTGCCGACCCGTTCCCTCTCTTCCGGGTAACTGCCGACCCGTTCCCTCTCTTCCGGGTAACTGCCGACCCGTTCCCTCTCTTCCGGGTAACTGCCGACCCGTTCCCTCTCTTCCGGGTAACTGCCGACCCGTTCCATCTCTTCCGGGTAACTGCCGACCCGTTCCATCTCTCCTGGGTAACTGCCGACCCGTTCCATCTCTCCTGGGTAACTGCCGACCCGCTCCTTCTCTCCTGGGTAACTGCCGACCCGCCCCTTCTACCCTTCCCCCCTTTTTCTCAGCAGCGTCCATCGGACACAGCCTCCACATTCTGTGCCCCTGTTCACTCCTCTACTAACTCTTCCAATCTCTCGTTTAGGTCCCGAGCCGTTCCCGCAGATGTTCCGTCGTGGGCTCGGACTGTTGGAGAACAAGCTCCATCCGGTCCGGCGTCCTGCTCAACTACAACGCCCCCTGCTTTCTGTCTCCTCAGACCCCCAGACTGTCGTGGCGGACGACCGCTTGTTCTGAGCCAGGTTCTGCCAGAGGTTTCTTCCCGCTAAAGGGGAGTTTTTCCTCTCCACAGTCACTACATGCTTGCTCAGTACAAGGGATTGCTGAGGAACTGCTCAACCCCGCGTTGACGACTCGGTAATCTGCTGGGATTCCTTACTCAGACAAACTTTTATCCGATTGGATTGCAACGACCTCTCATAAAGGGCCTCGAAATGACTTTCTCTGTACCTTGCACATTGTATAGACTTTTGTCTGAGGGGGTTCTGAGCAGGCTCGGAAAGATGATTTCTCGAAGACTGCACCCCCACACTGAGTCTTCCCCTGGGTCTCCGATGTCCCTCCTCAGACTGTTCAATTCTCCATGCCTTCAATAAACTGTTAAAATTCTCAATCTGTGGCGTGGTCCTTGCTAGTGAAATGGTCCTCAAATATGTATCCCAGCGAGCACTTCAGCAGTAATCAAAATTCCCTTAAATACCATAAGCTCTGGGAGATACAAAGGGAGTGATTATGTGGGATATCCCCTTTGGTATTTGACTAACAATCAGGATGATCATAGCTGGACAACTCTGGTTGCTGATACCAGGATATGACTGGAGTAGCTACACCACCTCAAAAAATGCCCAACATCAGCGAAAACTATTTTATTGCAGTAGACATGTTATTAAATGAAAAAAGTGGTGTATGCTCAATTTTTGGTGAACATTCCTGTACTTTTATCCCCAATAACACAGCCTCCAATGGAAAACTAACTAAAACAGTAGAAGGACTTAGATCACTCTCAAATAGGCTGAAAGAACAATCTGGTGATGTGGAATGATTTGCTAAATAATGTGTTCGGTAAGTGGAAAACTCTGGCAATGTCTATAATGGTTTCCTTAGCAGTATTTGTGTCAATTATGGTGTTGTGTGGATGTTGCTGTATTCCTTGCATCCGTTCCTTTTGCATAGAATCCCTACTATGTACGGTCTATGTACGGTCTATGTACGACCAAAAAAAAAAGTTTGTGTACGCCAAAAAGATTTCTGATTTATAAAACCATGCGTACGCACAGTTGTAAGCAATTTCCCTTTATAAATCACAGTCTTCTTGGAAGTTTGCGCACGTAAATTTGGCTCATATCCCGCCCTTAACACGCCCAAATCTGGCTATAAAAGGTCAATGCAAAGCAGGACATGAATATTGATGCATATAAAGAAGAGGGAAATACGGCAACAACAAAAGAAAAACAAGAAGAGAAACTTTACGGAGATGTTGATTGAAGTGCTAGTGGGTGAAGTGGAGGCTAGAAGAGACATTTTATTTGGTGGACACAGCAGCGGTGTCACAAATAAAAGGAAGAACTGCGAGTAGCAGCATGTGGCGTCTGTAGTGCAGTCTGTCAGCGCAACTGACATCACGGTACCCGAAAAAAAAAAAAAAAAAGTGGTCGGACCTCAAAGTCAAGAAAAAAAGAAAAAACTAGCCTCCCACCACCAGAGTGGGTCTGCTACTGGAGGGGGTCCGTGTACACCCAAGCTGACACCACATTGGAACATATTTTAAGGAGACAGACTAATATGCCGTGTCTTTTAGGAGGCTGAGGAAGATGAGGTTGCCCAGCGTCTAGTGACAGCCATTGGTACCTTAAATTATACAATAAAACAATTTTTACATCCTGGCCGATCAATTGCTCCCTGGCTGAAGGCTTTCTGTGGAGGAGGAGGCGGCTGGTCGGGGATCTCATGCTGGGAGGTGGTAGGACAGGACGGAGGGGAATTTCCTCGGACGGGGCCTTTGTAGTAATATGGGTTCAGTCAATTGCGCCGATTATGTTTGGGAAACCGGACATTGCTGCAAATTGCATTTTAATTTAACCCTGCTCCCCCGCAGTATATGGAAACGTGATGTATTGCCTGCTCATTTTAATGATCCCATCTAAGACTGCAAGCGTTATTGCGCTCAGGGACAGCAGATGATTCAATTTATTAAGTGGCACACAGTCTTTCATCTGAGTTGAAGGTTTTGAGATAAATTTTTTGTTAATTCAATATTGAAAAATGTTTTTAGAAGAGCTATAGCTCATGGCAAAGCTACAATATAGATATCATTGCTGGCTTGGATGTTTATAATAACAATGATCCATCATTAATGTTTGGTGTGAGATGAAATGATATGTGTGAGAGAGTAATATGCAGTCAGGCTGCAGTTCACCACCTAACCAACTGCATCATTGATTCCCCCCTGTCTCCAAAATGTCCGTACGCACGGGTCAGAGGTGGCGTACAGGTGCGCACATTTTTCCGTCAAGTCTGTTTTTTATAAATCCCAACTTTTGCTTTGAAAGTGGCGGACGCCAGTTTCAGGCCCCGTTTTGTGCGTACGCAACGTTTATAAATGAGACCCCAGGTGTATTGAGAAGGCAGTAGGTGATAACTTACAGGGTCAATACATGTTGCTTCCCCTCCAGGAACCTGAAGGAGACATTCAGAGAAAGTAGTTAATCCGTGATTAACGCGGATGAAAAGCGGGAATTGAAGAATATTATACCTTTGTGAACACTTTTATATGCATTTTTGTATAACCTGCTTTACATATATTTGGGTAAACATTTTTATATGTAGTTTCATATAACCTGCCTTATTATTTCAAAATGGAACAAGCTGGTTTCACAGAGGTGAAGCACAAGTTGTTTTTACAGAGGTAAAGGGAAAAGTATTGTACCAGTACAGGATTCCTCTCTTTTGCTGGGCCGAAACTAGAAAAGAAAAGAAAAACTCCTTAGGTAGGATACAGAAAAATATTGAAGGTTGGGTCAGTGAGTCTAAACTATGAAATAATACTGGATGTAACCAGATCATGTGATGCTTTGCTGTGTTCAATAAAAGCATTGTGCCTTGTTTAATCGGTGCTACACTTTGGGTGAGCCAGTCCTGCGCAGGTACATGTCACAAAATCCAGATCTAGTGTATGTCTTTTCTTCTTGCCTCCTGGAACAGATACCATTGACTGAGCTGGCTGGATCCTCATTGATTGAATAAAGCAGCAATTTGATTGATGGGTGGTGTTGATCCACAACAGAGGACAATTTGGAGATAAAAACTTAAAATCCAGCAGATTGCAGATCTTACAGGTTATACCATGTATGAGGATAGACGATTTCACAAAGCCCCACTACCCAGTCTCCACCCAGCTCAATAGCCTTGGCAAGGTTGGTTGTATAATTTGAAATTACGTTATCATTAAACACCTCCCCGCTGGCATTGGAGGGTAGAGTTACATAGAAAACCGCATTAGACATTGTTCATTTCACGGAGCAAAAATTTTTTGAAATTCAGCCTCATTAAAATGACCCCTTCGGGATCATTGTCATAATCCACTAGCTTGTAAACAGGAGGATATCGGTTCTTCTCATATTTCTTATCACACAGCTTTGATCTCCTAACCAGATCCCCTTTCTTAAATCTCTTTATTTTACCAGATGCTCTTGACGGGTTGGTGCAATAGAGGTTTTTAATGACTTGAGGGGTATTCTTTGACATCACCTGCATAGGCCTCATCTTCATGCTTGAATGAAAGTTGTGGTTCTAACTCTCCACTAGGTTTTGAAGAACGTGGATGTACCGGAGGGTGTTATTAGCTGTGAAATATTGTCACATTCTACTTTTTAGAGTGCGTTTGAAGCACTCAACGACAGACGCCTTTAGATCACTGGCCGTGCTATAGTGGGTAATGCCATATTTCTTCATCAGTAACTTAAAACTTTTATTTTAAAACTCTTTTCCAGTGTTTCTCTTTAAAGCACGTACAGAATCCTTTTTTGAAAACACATCTATCACTGTTAGTAAATAGTGGAATCCATCGTTATGTGCTACCAAGTCTTGCATGTGAAGGATTTTAATCTATATTCAATTTAAACCTTAACTCAATAAATTCCATGCATGTTCATTTTTATCAGAGAGGAGACAAGAGTAATTATATTTTCTTTAGATTTTAATACAAGAAATCAAATACTAGTTCACAGACATGCTTAAAACAAATCAAATATTTAGCTTACAGAGTGGTATAAATTATCCACACTCTGGGTCACCCTACCTAGGAATAACGTGTATAACAGAAACATTTTAACAGGAAGTTAGAGAACCTCCCCTATAGCTTTACATATGGGACACACAGTGTTGGGAGTAATGCATTACAAAAGTAATGAGTTACAGGAATATATTACTTTTTTCAGTAACTGAGTAGTGTAATGCATTACTTAAAAAATATACAGCAATATATTATTAGTTACAATTTCAATAACTCAAGTTACAAATGCATTTTAAATCGTTTATTGCAACTTTAATGCAACAGACCAAATCAAGTTGGATACCATAGAACAAGATCCACTTCCTGTTGCTCAAAACTAAAACATCAAAGAATCAGGACGGCTGAGGAA